>OZ012687.1:37095392-37217892 GCA_963942565.1 Maea johnstoni
CCATTAATGCTCGCTGCGATCAAAACAAGCCTGGCAATTTTGGGAAATACTCAAGGCTAAAAAGTATTTTGGGAAATAGTTGAGAGAGAAATCTTGATTAGAAAATTACCTACATCTTTCCTTCAAATATTTAGTAAAATCATTGTATATGTTTATAAACTCATTGGTGGTGGATCTGGAAAGCTCAGGCCGGTGCTGTATGGTAAGCACAATCCAGACATCACCAGTGAGCTATGCAGATGATTTAGCAACTGCATGCATAGCAAAATATAATGTCGCCGCTGTAATGCAGATAGCATACAATCACTCATGTAGATGGAGGTACAAATTTAACGCTCGTAAAAGCGCTGTCCTGGTATATGGTGATATTGCTAGTGAAACTAAGAAATTCCACCTAGATAGGCAATATAGAATTGGTAGTGATAAAGTGTATGAGAAACCTAAGTACGATCATGTAGGGGTGAAGTCCTGTATCAATGGCGGATTTTCTGAGAGGACATTAAAAAAAGATCAAAAAAGGACGCCAAGCTTTTTACTTGTTCTAGGCGCAGGTATAAAGAAGTAGATTAAAGGATTAAACATGGTCACTTGCAACCTTATATTTTGGTCATTAAGAGTTCCTATAACATTGTTTGGATCTGGGCTATGGGTGCTTCAGGAGCAAGACAAACAAGATATAGACTGCTTCCAGAGGCAGATAGGTAGGCGTATGCAGAGGTTTCACCCCAGGTCTCCAACCCAGACCAGCATGAGAGGGCTGGGATGGATGAGACTCGAGACCATGATATATACCAAGGAGCTCCTATTCTTTAGAACCCTCCTATGTATCGATGACCAGTTGATATATAAGAAATTACTAGTTAAAAGACTAAATGATTTCATGAGCAATCCTGAGGTAGCATGTGAGAACAGGGCCTTTAGTCCACTTTTCGATATTCTGCAAGTTACTATGATGTTCAGTATGCAGGGTATGGTTATACGTATGGTTAATGGTACACACTTTTACAGCAAACAGTGCTGGGAAAAGGATGTATGGAGAAATGCATGGTACATAGATAACGAAGAATGGGTGTACACCTCAGCCCTGTTTAGTGATGCCCATTACCTCAACATGACAATGAGTGATACTAGACAACATTTGATATGGTTGGAAATAACAAATAGATATCCAGAATATATTCAGATGGCTTCGAACCTAGCAGAACTGGTTTGCAGATACAGTAACCTAAAGTCTGATAGTGTGATGTATAAAGGCACCCAGCTGAGTGTATGGGCATGTGGGAATTGCGATAGTTGCCAAGAAGAAAATCTGGAACATGTTGTGATGCTTTGCCCAAATAATGATGACATATGGACAAAAATTATGCTAGACTTAATTTTGATTTAAATTTCTGTTGATAGTAATCCAAGCACAACGATTGCGTGCACTTATTTTCTCTCTGAGTCTAGTGGTTCATATTTTTGCCCTAACTCAATTTTATTCTAAAAGGAGTTCTTATGTTGAATTTAAGGTTTCCATTTATCCTGGTCATCTAAACGCACGAGAAACAGTTAGTACTCTTTTTTTGGGCGGATGCCTTCTAATAGTACCTTCTCATATACCTATATCTATGTTTAAAAGTGTAGAGCCTCTTGTGTTCTGAAACTCTTTACTATGATCGCAATGCTGCATTTATATAGTTTTTGTTTCTAATTTCCACTAAGTGATTTATGTATGCCTTTTGTAACTTGATTACAGTCAATAATATATATATATATATATATATATATATATATATATATATATATACATATATATATATATATATATATATATATATATATATATATATATATATACATATAGATAGATAGATAGATAGATAGATAGATAGATAGACATATGTATAGTCTCTAGCATATGATTGCACACATCCTGCTGTCCCTACTAAACCCCTCCCAAGAATATGTAGCGCAGTACAACAATATGATAAAAGATCTTTTGTTGGGGGGACAACCAGCTAAATGTAGAAAAGAGAGACACGAATATCCTTCTAAGATGGGTGATCTTTAGATGCACAACCTGGAAAGATTTGCCATGTCACTTCAAACAACATGGCTTAGACGAACAATATTAACAAATAGCAGTTCGACTATTTTCGCAAAACGTTATAAAATTGAAAGTCGTTTAATATATGGAAACAAATATTTGTTTTGGAAAGAAGTTATATGCTCAATGTATGATTTATGGAAGAAAATATAATAGACCTGTGATAGACTATGAATACCTAAGCTGGCCAATATGGTATGTGGACACGATCGGGGTACCACTAATAAAGTGACTAGAAAAAAGTGGAGTGTTGATGGTATCAGATCTGTTAGACCAACTTTGGAAAACTATAAATCTTGTTAATTTACCGAGTTTTTAATTCGCGCATATTTGCCGATCACACTGAATCGGTAGGATAAGAATCGGAAAATTTTGAAAACTTCAGATAGGCATCTTTATGACATTAATGGGAGAATTGTATATCTGCTCTGATGAGCGGAGGTAGACTAAGACAATACATGGGAGACATTTGTTTCATCCTGATGAAACAATCGTAAATTGTAGTTGGTACTGACCAGTGACTGTTTATTGACTTCACTCGTCAAGAACCGAGATGAGAGCCAACATCGCCCTGTGTCAACGCTAGTCTACCAGCTTATCCGTACGAATTTCAATCAACCCCAAAGCCCCTTTTATCACTTAATTATGTAGGCTTTAACGTACTCAAAATCCAAGTGGAAGTGCCACTGCTGTCCTCCTGGGGGTACCGTAGTTGTGTCAATGTGAAAACAGCCCACTTCTAGATCTGGTTTAAATTTGCCGATCACATATGACCACGATCGGTAAATTAAGATTCAGCAAATTTGGAAAAAGGCTAAATCGGCAAATTTCGGACTCAGGCAAATTAACCGAATCTACAGTATGTAGAGTAAAGAGGAAATTAAAAGACAAAGGAAAATAATATTAAACTTTCTGGAATAAATGGCAATCAAAAAGAGTTTAACAAAATTCATAAGAAATGCAGAAAAAATAACGTTGAATATGGGCCACCATAGACCTGAAAAGTTAGGTTTTGTGTTTACATAGGAAAAAGGTTGCCAAGACATATATAGAAAGACAGGAGAATATGATACAAAAATATTGACAGAAATATCTAATAGATGGGAATAAAGTTTAGCTGCAGATATAGAATATGAAGAAATTAAACAATCTATCAATTTACACAAAAATAACCAAAAATATGTACCTGTATGACATACAGTTTAAACTATGGCATGGTAGAGTAGCAACTAATACATTGCTATATAGGATGAATATGATAGAATTTGAAGAATGGGAATACTGCAATGAGACTGAAAATATAACACATGCTTTTATACTACGTGAGAGATAACAAGATAAATAACAAAACTTTAGATTAGAACTGAAGCCTGTATTGTTGGGTGACAAAGAAAAAGATAAACTTTTTAATCTTTCATTAATGATTGGTAAAAAGGTAATTTATCAAAACAGAAATAAAAGACAACAATATTCGATAGTACACCTTGAATGATTAATAGAAATAGATAGGGAGTTAGAAGAAATTTTAGCTATTCAAAATGATAATATAGAAATGCATGAGAGAAAATGGGAAAAATATATAACAAGACAGTAATATGTGAATTGGAAGTTTATTCAGACAAAAGGTAAAGTATTAGCATACTGTTTACAATGACATGAACATTGATATAAGGCAACACATGTTACTTGTAAGACCCTGAGTGTTAAGTTTGTTTTAGTAACAAATAAAAAACTTAAAATGTTCAATCTTTCAGATGGCGGTCTGTGCGATAATTGCTATGACATTGAATCTGTAGATCACGTACTATATGATTGCCCACACAATATAGAGATATGGAAATATTGTCAAAATGGCTACATAAATATAAAGCGGGTAAAATGCTCCTGGGAAGGCAATCATTACTATTAGGAGAACAGAGGAATACTATTCTAGTAAACCAGTTAAATATAATCGCAAAATATGAAATATAAAAAAAGAAATGGAATGGAAATACTCTGAATATATACACTCTGACTAATGTTTTCAAAAAACAAATGGAATCAGAAAACAGTACTGCCAAAATCTCCGATAGAATGGATGTCTTCCTGGAGAAATAGTCACCGGTGTATAACTGTTTAAGACAATAAACTTGTCTGTTGAAAAGAACAAATTTGTACAAAAAACTACTGTGAAAAAGAAACCATTGAATATTTTATGTGATCTTTATTTGTAACATGTCGATACTGGACAAATATTTTTTCTTTAAGTTTGTTTTTGTGATGTATGGGGGCAAATTCCTTCATAACGAATATAACTTAAGATGTGTTACTATTACTCGAAGGATAATGTGTTATTATGTTTTTATATAAGTTATATGAAAATAAGTGAACATGGATAATCAATTGTTCAATTAAAAATGAAAATAACCCTGACGCATTAATGTATTTACTAGACTCGTTTCCTCCCGCGTGCCAAACAGACATTGAGATGATTTATCATGCATGCTTGCTACGGGCCTCAGAGTAAAGAGAAAATGAGGAAGGGGAAGGGGAGTAGGGGAGCAGTAATAAGGATAGAGAAACCGTAAGAAAAGGAAAAAAGGAAGAGGGGAGATGAGAGGGAAGAGAGAAGTGAAAGGGGACCAAGAGGGTGTTTGTGGTGGGAGGTTTGGGAACCGTCAGAGGTACTAGCAATTAGTAGCAAGAACGGTATGAGAGGGGTGAAGAAAATGATAAAGAAAAAAAGGAGAGTGTAAAGAGATAGGCACGGAGTTCTTAGTGTGTGTGTGTTTGTGCTATAGGGATTAAGATTGGGCAGATGGCCTTGTGCTAATTTATAGCTGAGAACTGAATGTCCTTTGGTTGGAGCATGGGAGCTTTTTGTTCGTCGTCCTTTTTATGAGTCTTTAATGGGTGCATTGTATGGAGCTATTAGTACGAGTAAATTACAAACAAGTCTTCATTTCAGAAAAAAATATACATCTATTTATGAATTTATATTCAATTTATGTGCCCGAATGTTTCATTACCATAGCAACAGGCTTTGCGCGGAATCCCGGCCTTAATGCATTGCGTGGAATCCCAGCCTGGGCCTCCTTTTACTTGACATATTCAAAATATAATGTTCTGACAATGCCACATCAAAGTTCTATAATTACATTATATTATCCATGTCTATCAGAGTTGAATGTTCTGAGCATGCAAAGCAAATAAAGGAAAACGTAGCTGTCAGTGTGCGTCAGAGTCAGTTACGCTAAAGCATGATTATGAGTATGATATAATATAAGGGGAGTTGATAAGAGTCTCATTGTTTGCGTTTTGGTTGGAAATAACAAATTAACTCAGTTAACTCACATGCTAGCTCCGGCCAGGATTTGAACCAATTATGACAGCAGTTAAGGTTCTTGAGGTTTGCAAAAAGCCAAGGTTTGCAAAATATACCACCATCTTTTTGCAAATTTGTTAACCTCGCCATTTACCTCTGAAGCCTATATTGTTAGATAGTTTCTGTGGTCATAATTACCATGTTAATTTCTTCGCCCACTATTCATTACTTTGAACATTGGAGGGCTCATGTTGACGCCAGACATCGTTCAGCATAAATAAATGATTAACATGTCTGACACTCGGGGTATGGCGGTTACTCATGGTGTTCTTATAAAATAATATCCTGGTAAACTCAAACTAATAATTGGCTACTTTACCTCACCCCCAGGTGTGATTTTTCTCTCAGGTACAGAGGGGTGGGCGAACCCGCGTTACGTATTTTGCGGAAGAAGGGGTCCTTTTTAAGACCTCCGCATGTGTACTTTTTTGTACCCAGGTACGAAGTATGGGGGTTGGAAATCCCCTCACAATGCATGCAATATCCGCGGCTCCGACGCCGAGTGACTGCCGAAGTGAATGGGCTTCCGAGTCTGCTGCCGCTAAACAGGCAGAGGATTATAAAATTTAAAGTTAAAATACGTGTTCCCGTTCATCCAACGTCAGTGTTTTGATAAAAGATGGGGTGTCATTTAATGGAAAAGTCAGCGTCTTTTGAAAATAAGGGTGCATTTCTGGCCTGAAATCAGTGCTCTAGGAGTATTCTTTAATTCTAATAAATAGCGTATGCACCTTTTACCCCTTCAGAGTGAAGGTAAATACAATTTCATAGATAGATTTCCCTCCTCTGTAGAGGGATGGTAAAAAAATTATATTCAGCCTCACTCTGGGATAGTCGGGTATAATTAAGTTTTATTTATCTTCCCTCTGTCGCCTTTGCGGGCGGGTAAAAAAAAAGTTTTATTTACCCTCCCCAATAGAGGGTCGTATAAAAATAGTTTATGAAAAAATTCAAAATGATTTTCTTTCAAAACTTTTGAAAAAAACAAACATTTTTTTCATTTGAAAATATAATAAATTTTGTCATTTGGGCTGAATCATTCAGTGATTGTGAACCATTCAGTGAATGGTTCACACTTAACTTTTCATTTCTGTCGACTTCGTCTATTTATATCCATGACCGGTGGCGCCATCTTTTGTGCAGTCATAGTAACTACCGCCAGGGAGCAGTCATTGTCAGATGTAACAGTAGGCACTTTGTTGTAGCAACAGAGGCTAGTTACGGTAAGAAATTCCTGCGCGTCTGCTGAATTTTTTAATGTGCAATGTTGTCATAATTCTTGAACCATGGAATCGAATGATACGAAGCTCATTTTCAAATTCATCGCACAAATAAGTCATGATTTGAATAACACAGATAGAATATTGGAGATCCAAGAGAACTTGTTTGTTTACGCGGTAGTTCACAAGCGGTGGTGTAATTCGGCCCAGTTCCGCTAGACGGATGTTGAGTGCATTGGGGACTGCTTTACCTGTTTACATCTTTAGGAAGCCATACATGAGGACTGGGTGACAGTTCGTATGTTGTTTTGGTTGAAATGAATCAAGTTTGAAGGTAAGTGAGAACATTTCGGCTTGTCACAACACAATACCATGAACTTTTGTCAACTTTAGGTTGGTAAAACTGGAACACCTCAACCCAGGTTCAAGTTTTCAAGTTCAACATGGATGATTATCATAAGTAAGGTAAACCACAGTCAAGTCGAAAGTGATTTCAACACCAGAGATCAATTTTCACAACTTCTAGAGTGGTGCAGTATCATCTATAGCATTGGAAGTACACAAGCATAGACTTGACATGACCCTTATGTGTTCTGTAACAAAAGGAACTTTCATTGAATTACCCCCCCCCCCCCCCCCACCCAATTTTAGCAAAATGCCACAGGTACTGACTGTATAGTCTGATGCATTCAGTTTTGATGTTTCCAAGCATGCAGCCCCGTCAAAGTACCCCTTGCAAGAATTTTTGCAACTGTTCTAAGGGTAGTATATTAGTGCTGGGAATCGTGGAAATTTTGCCGCTCGATTGCTCGGCAAGATTGCCGAACTATTAATCGATTATAATCGATTATTTGGTAGTTCACCTGATACGCAATAACGGCAAAACTATGCATTCATAAAAACTAAAACATTCTTGCTCTACGCATCAATTTCATCCTGAAATAAAGTATCAATGTAGTGCATACAATAAAACAGAATCATATAAACAATGTTACTTACCAATTCCGCTAGTTCTGTGAGATTATACACTGTAATCCACTCAAGAAGTGAGTTACAGTGTATCCTGCCGATCGAATGTATCATTCAAGATGGCGGCCGTTTAGCTGGTCGTGTTTATTTTCATTATCGCTCGGCAAAGATCGAGCGATGGAAGGCAAGTTCGATTGATCGGAACTCGGCCCAAAGCGAGCCGAGCAATCGAGTTTGCGATCAATCGTCCCACCACTATAGTATATAGATATTAGGTTTAAATACACGCAGTATCGCGGTGGGGGGGGCAAAACTGCAGATGTAAAAATGTGTTCATGGCATCCGTTAGAGAAGTACATTAGGTTATTTATGAGCATATATCTGGGGCCAGTTGCACTAGAGCTGCACTCACGGAGGGAGATCAACTCATGAGCTCACCACCCGTTTGACTCGTGAGCTCATGAGCTCACGAACATTCCAATTTTCCAAAGAAATACTTATTTTCCAGCCCAGCTATTGAAAAATAAATATTTCGTTGCGGAGATTTATTAACATTGCCATGTTTATTTAATTTTTAAACGTGCTGACGAGGTACAGAGGTCAGTATAACACTCAACACCACGTGAGTGTATACATTTGAGATTGTAAAGAAGACATGACAGCGATAGGCAGTTATGTATGTTAATAATGTGTGTTAGGTGCTCTGTGTTACGTTTGTGTTCCCAACATAGACGAGCTCACGATTTGAACATTTCAGCTCGAGCTCGGCGAGTTTGCCCCAGGGCTCGAGCCACTCGAGTTTGTGAGTGGTGAGTGCAGCTCTAAGTTGCACCAACGTGACTTAGGCTGAGTTTGAGCCTAAAATTAAGTCACGTTGGTGTCAGATATGCATGGGTTTTGCAATGAAAATATAACATTAAGTAAGAAGGGAAACTTATTTTAACAGCAAGAGTATATTACGTAATCGTTATAACACAGGAAATATACTAGTATGGCATTACTTGTAAGATTTCCTGTGGCTGCTGCCACTGTTAAGTCAAAACATAAAGGATGAAATTAACCTTTAGAAAGGAGGGTTTAGGTAATCAGGTATGTTAATGTTGAGTATTTAGGATTAAAGAATGTATGTATTCATCAGGCAGCTGAATTAGCTCCCATTAGGCGAAGGTTATTTGATTTATTGGTTCCCGGATCTTTCCCAGACCAATTTTATAGAGTCGGGAGGTAGGTAAATATAAATAAAGTTGATTTTTCCTTTTTTTACACAGGAAAATGTTGAGTAGGCTGCATAGTCAGGAGGGAGGTAAAAAAGTATTAGAAAACATACTTAAACAAGATTTTTGAATATTAGAATAATGAATTTTAGTAAGATGGTGCATTTCCACAACGCTGTATATTGCATTGCTATTATAAGGTGTATTATTCAGGTACTATTATTCTTGTACATTTGTAGTTTTATTACCATATATGGTAAATTTATTGTAGGCTCAGTGTACCTACTTACAGCTCGGCGGCAGAGCACAAAATAAAGTGGGGGTATTGCATTTATTTTTCCGTCGGGACCATTCCACTTTGATCGGCGGATTCGGGAACCAATAAATCAAATAACCGTCGCCTTACTGATTTGTCATTCGGTAAACAGGGTTCGACTTGCCCAAAATGTTGATTTTGCGTAAAATGTGCCCATGCATTGCCAAACAATACACTCTTGCGTGTTTGTATTGTTCGCAATGTTCAGACAAACGTGCGAGATAGCTTGTAGCGAGATCGGCTATATTCTGACCGAGCGTCTGACATACAAAGTAAGCCCTACTATAGTCTGTCTGACTCGAGTTTGACAATCACTTATGCCACTTTTTTGTGACAAAACGTTCGAGTTTTCCATCCAAACTCGGCAAACATGTCAGGAACACTTACTACGTGTATGTATTTAAACATATTTTTTGTCTCAACTCCGCAAAATGTTGATTTTGCTCATTAGGTCCCATTGATTGTAAAATGTGTCCATTGCCAATAATACGATCTCGCATGTTTGTATTGTTCGCAACAGACAAACACGCAAGATTGTAGTGTCGGCAATGTGCACATTTTACAATAGGAACTAATGAGCAAAATCAATATTTTGCGGAGCTGAGACAAAAAGTATGTTTGTACATACACATAGTAGTGCTCCAAAGAGGATTGCCAAGTTTGGATGGCAAACTCGAACGTTTTGTCACAAAAAAGTGGCAAAAGTGATTGCCAAACTCGAGTCAGACAGACTTATCATAGTCTGGGCTAGTAAAAATGTGAAAAGGGGCTAGTAAATTCCAGATCGTTGCAACCCTACCTACCAAGTCACCAGTCAAAGTAAGATAGCTAAGTTGACATGATGACATCTTGAACATCAGTGTTTATTATATAAGATCTAAATGAATAGCATGTACTTTCACATTTAGATGATAATTAACTGGGTTAAATTATAATACTTATTTGGATTGTGAGGAAGGGCTAGTGAAGGTTGAAGTAGGACAAGTAGATTCAGGCACTACAATAGCCCTACATTCTCAGCCTCGTATTTTGTTTTGGGTATTGTCAGACCCTGTGACCAAATCATACTTTGAAGAATATTCGAAAGAGAGATTTTAACCCGGCCGAAATATTTTTTGACAGGAATGGCAGATAAGGAGGAACCAGTTGATATTGCAGACAATGTCCAAGAAAGTAGTGCCATTGTAAGGAACCAATCAGACTGCGAGGAGAGGTCTGCCTCACACGGAGGTGCGAGAGACCAAACTGAAATGGACAACGATAGCGCATTCCAGACTGAAACTGGCGGCGAACCTTCTCCAGGCTCTAAGCCTATGAATACACACATGGCATCGAACGACACCAGAGATGGTCCAGCATTAGATAAGACAAATCGGACTAATTCCCCAAAGAACACGGATGACGTCAAAACTTGGAATCGCCCACAAACAGGAAGTAGTAGTGATCGAAGGCTAGAAAGTGGTGAGGGTACGTCTAAGAGTTGCGACAATGCCTGTCTGGGTGGATCCGTGACTTTCGAAGGCAGGACTCATCAGAGTAAGAAAGAGTCCACAAGCCAGGTCCATCAGGTAACCTTCACTGTTACAATTGCCAAGGCTTTTCCCACAGGTAAGCAAAACATTTATGTCTGAAATTTATAAGTTGTAGTGCTCAGTAGTTTTGCAGTACTGCTGTTTGATATGTCAAAATTTGGAGTGATTTCAGCAATTTAGTGAATTCACCCAAACCATTGTTGATGGTAAAAGGGTTAGTCCTAAGGCCTAAAAAAAAAAGTTGTTTGTTTCCTGTAACCCTACCCAAACAAGTTTTTATTCAAAAAAATCCATACCCTAAAGTTTTTTCCGCCCTCCAAACTCTCAAACAACGTGGAATCCGTATCATACAGAAACCCTTCATTGGTATTTCGTACCTTAATGTGGCCATCCACTTTCACTGCCACCCATTATTTTTACCCAGCAACATGTATCATACATGCATTTGCTTCTACGGAGATGCATTGAAAAACATGTTACTTCAAATAACAGATTACCCCGAATATTTATAAAGCCCTCCCACTTGTACGCCTAGCATACATTTGACATTTTCAGGTCCTAAAAGAGCATTCAAATTCAATATAAAACCATTCTCATTCTCACTAATGTACACTTAAATACATCATACATAAGTCACTTTTCAGTTTATCTGAAAGAAAAATTCACATTCAATTTATGAAATTCTTCTCACTTGACATGCACACCCTATATAGTATCTATTTGACACTTTTCAGGTTTTCTAAAAGATCATTTGTGTCCAAGATAGACTCCTCACTTTAACACCTCATGCCGTGATGGCATACATTTTACACTTTGGGTCACCTATAAGAACAGTTTACATTCAATTAAAAACCCTTTAATCTTGCACACCTTTATAAGCATACATTTGACACTTTTCAGGTTATCTAAAAGAGCATTTATGTTCAATATATAGACCCCTCTCATTTGTGCACACCTTTATAAGCACACATTTGACACTTTTCAGGTTATCTAAAAGAGCATTTATGTTCAATACATAGACCCTTCTCATTTGTGCACACCTTTATAAGCATACATTTGACACTTTTCAGGTTATCTAGAATAGTATTATAAATGTTCAACAAACCCTTTTCACTGGAACACAATTAATTTGCATACATTTAACACTTAAGGCTATCTAAAAGAGCATTTTCAATATAAACCCCTTTTCACTTGAACACATTTATTAGCATACATTTGACACTTTTAGGTTATCGAAACGAGCATTCATCTTTAATAAAAATAAGAACCCTTTTCACTGGAACACATTAATTAGCATACATTATCTGAAAGATCAGTTTACATTCAAGTTTTCACACCCGTACACCTTAATTAGCATACATTTGACACTTTTCAGGTTTGAATATCTAAAGGAAAAGTTTACATTCAAGTATTGTTACCTGTACACCGTAATTAGCATACATTTGACACTTTTCAGGTCAGGGTTGCCCGGCATGCTTGTATATCAAGAATGCAGACCAAAAACAACAACCGATACTGCTGTCACAAATGCCAGAAATTCACCCAAACTGCATGAGAACACACCCAGTACTAGGTATGCATGTACACATTAGGTACACCTACAGTCAGTTACAAAATCAATACAGAATTCTCAAAGACTTTTCACTGCAAAACTCTTTCAAGAGAATTAACAGGTTAATACATTCATACTGATACAACAACAAAGATTTTATCTGATTTTACAAATAAACAAGCTCACTGGCCATTTTAGGCTCTTTTTTACCACACAACATTTAATAATGAAAATTCAAAAATATACAACATCAAATATTCATCTGCTTTTACTAATATACAAAGCTTATCATGGTCTCTTTACCACACAATGTTTGATAATGAACAGGTTATAATATTCATACAAAATTAGATAAACAAAACTTATTGACCATTTTCGAGGTCATGTTAATTACCACACAACTTTTGAGGATGAAAAGATCAAGATATTCATACAACAGCAAAGATTTTATCTGATCTTACAAATAAACATGCATGCCCAATCCAGGGTCCAACAATATTCAATTACTTCCACTGGTGGGGTTGAAATATGTAAAATCTACTTGCCCTACTCAAACTATTACTTGCCAAGTGACAAGTGTCGTCTGGACCTTTGATACCTCTCAAAATAACTTAGGAATTAATCATAAAGTAATTATTGCATAATCTTTGTTCAATTTTTAACATTCTTCCTAGACGGCATTATACAGGAGAACTTGGATATGACGGACCACTGTACGACAGATTTTTGCATATGATGGACGATATGCTTGGGCCCAGTCCGATGCATATCAAGTATTCGTCATATGTATATGACGGATTTTGCATATGACGGACCAAATTTCCTGGTCCCATTGAGTCCGTCATATCCAAGTTCACCTGTACTCAAACCTTATCAGAGCTGAGTTAGATCCATGGTTTTTTCTCTCCTGAGTCAGCGATGATAAGGAGATATTTGCATGTTACCAAAGTACCATGGGGGAAATTCCATTTTATGATCAGATCTTCAAAATGGAGCTCAATACCCAGCACATGAATAAGTCAATTTCCGCTGAGGAGCCCTTGTCAATTATTCACACTACTGAACCAACATGTGGCATCTGCCCAGAAATCTCCTAACCCTTGAAATTATGCTACTGGTGGCTAATTTGGCCAGTACAAAATTATGCAAAAAAACCTGAATAAGGACTGAAACCCTGGCACATGGGTACTCATCTCAGAGTACTGAGCGAGAGCTATCTAATGAATACCAACATGACAGGGTTTGGATGATTTTCAAAAATATTTGCTTCCATATGCTTTGGATTAAATAGCCTTCCAATGCTACGTCTACTTTGTCCAAAGCACAAGGATGCAAAGATACCATCTAAACCCTGTCACGTTGGTTTTCATCAATTGGATAGCTCTCACTGAGTACTGTTAGATGAGTACCCATGTGCCAGGGTTTCAGTCATTTTTCACGATTTTTGCAAGTTATTTTGTATTGACCAATGTTGTCTGGACCTTTGATACTTTTGAAAATAAATTGGAAATAGGGAGTGATTTTACAAACTATCCAATTAATAGGTTTCTAATTTCTACCTGTCTGAACACTCAATATAGGTTTCGGTGGGATTGTTCTAGCCTTTCCGAGAATTGATCCAATGGGAACAGGAAAAGCCTGCCTAATCCTACTGTCGCAATTACATGCACTGCCAACACTATTACGGAACAATCTCTGTAGAGCTGAATTATTAATAACTCATGACATTCAAAGATTTATGTTATGGCATAATGATATTGGCGGAGTTTCTGAAAGCCACTTGAGAGAATATCAGAAAAATAGCTTAGCTGTGGAGTTCAGAACTACCCATTTGTAACATTGCAGTAAAAAGCAATGCATGTATACACGATATAATTGCTTACCTCGTACATGCATATTGTGGCTGGTGGCTAATTCTGCCAATAGAAAATCATTAGGCTCCAAGAATAATCAAAATCATTTTTTCCAAAATATTGCTGAAAACTTGGTTGTGTTTCATTGTTCAACGTGAATAAAACAAAATAGAAATCTGAGGATTACCAGTATTAAAAGCTCTATCTGATAGCCATCCTGGCCGCTAATTTTAAAGGTCCACAGCAATTTTTAGGGGCAAAAGCCCATAGAATGAATGGCCTTATTGGAAAACCCACCTACAGGGAAAATAAGGCAATTATCCATTAAACCTTAAACTGGTGGTTGCTAATTTGGCCAATACAAAATCATGCAAAAAACCTAAAAAATTAACTGAAGCCCAAGTATCAATCTGAGAGTACTCGGTGAGAGCTATCCAATGAATACCAACATGACAGGGATTAGATAGTTATTAAAGATCTTTGCATCCTTGGGCTTTGGGCGAAAATAGCCCTAGCATTGGAAGGGTTACTGCATACGGCATTAATTTGGAGTGCTAAAAATTCCACTTTACACCCCTGCTGGAGGGTATTTGCGCTACTTTAATTTCGCACATTCAAGCACTAAAACAAAGCAGATGCAAAGCATGATATTTATTTATGTGATGGATGTTCTTTTGGTAGTATCATGGGCAGCGCAAAAATAGCGCAAATTAAATGCCTGTAAATATACCAGAAAAACAGTAAATGGACTAACAAATTCACACCTCAGTCAATTCACTTCAAACGGTAGCAATCATGGACAGAGGGTACCTACACGTTTCTCTTTATCCTCCTCATTACATATGCCACAGCTTACCGTTGGATACTAACTGTTTATGTAAGATAACATGTTAAACACTGTGGGACCTGACAGATCAACATGAAAGATTCACTAGCACTTCAGACAGACCATGTATCATTAATGTGTTTGTAAATGGACCAATTGAACCCTAGAGGGCTCATGTCAGTCATGACCTTTAGAGCCTTTTAGGAAAAGTGTAAGAAATCATTAAATTTGGTATTGAAATGCCAAGGATACAAACACATGCTATATTCAGTTATCATGTGACTTATAGTTATTTGTACTGGATAGTGGATATACTCTACTGATACTCAAAATTGGATACAGTCTACTTCTATTGCAGGGTTGGCCAAACAATCAATGGATGTCAAATTTCAGCAATTATAAATCTTTTGTGTCTTTTTTCAATGAAGACCACAATATGTTCAGAAAAGAATCATTAACATCTGGGTGCAACATAACTGCTTGCCCTGTAGCAAGTTGCAAGTGAATTTGGCAAAAAAAACGGCAATCGGGCAAGCGGAACAACACCCTAACTTGCCCCGCTCGGCAAGTTTAAGGTTTTGGGACAGTCTGGCCTACCAATATAACTCACCTTTGTTCAACAAGAGTGGCGGGGCAAGTGGAAGTGCCGGCGGGGCAAGTAAACTTTAGGGGCAGCTTGCCCCGCTTGGCAAGCAATGTTTTGGAACCTACATTGCATTCTTCAAACATGTATTTATTGAGATTGGTGTCATTATAAGCCTTAAATGCAATGTCAATATCAGCAGTTACATTGGGATGAAAACTTAATTATTAACATTCCTCACCAAATTATTTGGATATGCCCTGTTTGATAATAAGGCCCTGGTTTGAAAGCCTGCTTTTCTCATACTGATGAAAATACTGCCTTAAAACATTTCCTGCATCAGTTTCTGCTGCCTATAGCTGGCAGTTATTGATCTGCAAGAGATTAGGAAATAATAAAGTGGATATGTCAGGATATTCCTGCAGTTGATCAGCTTAAAGTGTACCACACATTGCAGCATGCTATAGGTTATAATGCAATTAGTCTAGTTTTCACATAATACATCTTGTTTGTTTAACAATTTCATGCTTATGAATTACTATATTCAGAATAGACCAACACTAAAACCCTAGAACGTCACAGAACACATGATCAAGACACTGTAATAACTAAATACTAGAACGACAACTGTCCCCAATAACAGAAATGACACATTCAACTGCCACCTAGGCATAACAGTGCAATTAACTATAATATTAGAAAATGTCTATATTTTAGTAACTATGAGCTTTATCAAAATATCAACCTATTCCGATTGGTTATAACTTCTTCTATTGCTTTCCCATGGTGTGCAAGGTCTTAGCCAGGAACTAGAAACTGGGTGCACAAGATTGGTAATTATAAAATTTTGGGGCATCCTATTTTTCAAGGGAAACCACAATTATACTCAGTTAAAAACCAGAAACCATGCAATTACCTGTTGAAATGAGGCATGATGTCCTTATACTATGTCATGGGAATAATATTGACGTGAAAAGAATAATTATGTGCTTGAAATTTGGGTGTCCTGAAGGGTGATTTTCGAGGGTTTGGGTGTCCAAATGATGCCCATACGGCGTGGCAGGTAATTGTATGTAAAGAACAGAATTATCATACATAGAAGACAAAAATTCTGAGGTGAAGAATTTTCTTTATTGATATTTGTGAAACATTTTATACACTACATGTATAATAATATGAAGCAAATATTCTTACATTAGTGTAATTGTTGGTAATACTATTGTAATTGTTGATGATACATAATCTGTGATTTTACTGTTCAACTACATATTAAAAGATTTTTAAACATGGGACCGACACTTTATTGTGATACGTACACCTGGTATATAGGTGTTATAGATAATTGCCGTGATGCTCAGCGAGCAGGAAAATAAACAAAAAATGTTTTAACCTTTGTGCGGCTGGCGGCTAATTTGGTCAATAGAAAATAATGTGAAAAAAGCTGAAAAATGAGTAAACCCTGGCAAATGGGTACTCATCTGATAGGACTCCGCAAGAAGAGCTTTCCAATGAATACCAACATGGCAGGGTTTAAAAAGGTTCTCAAAGTCTTCAGCATTCTTGTGCCTTTGATGAAAGTAGCCAATAGCGTTGAAAGGGTTAAAATAAACAAGTATTATCATACTTACAGTGTGGACGAGATGTACAGGTTGCAGCACTTTGTTTACAATGTCATGTTTATTTTCTCCAGTATTTGACATGGTCATCGACAACCAAGACAACCCACATTACCTGGACTCAGGTAGAATCTAGTCGTTTATACTCGCTGCACACACAGTCTGGCTTGTAGTACTATGCACATTTTGAGCTTTTGCAATCTAGCTTGATCAAGGACATTCCTACCACTTTCAGACAGAAATACCCATGGAGGAAAACTCATTCCCAGTGGGTATTGATTTCTGGTTCCAAATGAGCATTGATGAGAATGCTTTTTGGTTCCATATATGGGTAAAATCACCATATTTGGATCAAACACCAAAAAGGGCATTCCCAACTGGCATTGATGGGAATGAGTTTTGATTCCATATATGGGTAAAATCACCATTTTTGGATCACCCAACAATTTAGATAGCATGCACAATGCTTGGTACCCTACTGCCGTACACCTAACCAGTAAAATATTTTCAATTTTGCTTGAGTTGGCCTCCATCTTACCATGTATGTATTTTGGGCAGTATATTGAGTTGCTTATCAGCATTACGCCATCCACGCTAAATGCTTATATTCTGTGTGTATGGCACAAACACTTGGTATTGCTTTCACCTAGTATTTTATGAGCACCGTATATCTGCTTGACTGCATAGATGTTTCAACCTGTTAATTATCATAGAATAAGCTGATTGTGGGGAAAAGGCACAAGATTAATTTCCATTTAAAATTTACATTGAAAAATGGTAGTTTCCTTAATTTTTACTAGCCCTTAAATATTTTTGCTAGCCGTTAAAATCGATATCAAAAACTGTGCCAAACAATTTGCTAACCCCGCCCTACATGACTGCACCAAATCGCTCTAGTTCATGCTGATTGGAATGATGGCGTGCCCCCTGCGCTTATGCAGAGCTGCCTATCCCTAGCCTTCACTGAAGGCACCAGAAAGAATCCAATGTATTGCATTAACTTCCCCTTTATTGTCATCTATATGTGAGCAGAGCCAGAGGAGGACTTCAACTTTTTTTACTTTCTGATATTTTAATTTCATCTAACCCACAATTAAAATTTACGAGCCCTGTCTGGTGAACGTTATCACTAGAGCTGTCATTGATATCGCCCGATAAATCAAAAAAAAAAAACTTACCGATTATCGATATCAAAGAAGGCCAAAGATATCTATTCATATTCAAATAAAGTAAATGAACTTTAATTTTAGAAAAACAGCTTGAACAGCATTAACTCCCTCCCACAACCGTGTGCTTCCATTCCATTTTTACCGGAATTCAGACAGAAGTAATATGTGTATGTGTGGGGGGTCACAAGGTTAATCCACAATTCCACGTTGTAAGCCAGTGATAGTCAAACTCAGCTGGGGGAGCTCCCCATTAATAGGTGCAGCAGGTATCTGCACTCCAATGAATTAAATGTGAATCAAGGTACCAAATTATTAACCTTTATGCTGCTGGTGGCTATTTTGGCCAATACAAAATGATGCAAAAAAAACCTGAAAAATGACTGAAACCTAGCTGGCTTGTGGGTACTCATCTGAGAGCTCTTGAGAGCGAGAGCTATCCATTAAATACCAACACGACAGGGTTTAGATGTTTTTCAAAAATCTTTGCGTTATTGTGCATCGGACAAAAGTAGCCTCAGCATTGGAAGGGTTTAATCGATTATCGATTATTGAATCGATAAAAAATTCTTACCAATGACAGCCCTAGTTATCATATTGAAATACTTCCAAATTGCAATGCCCAGTTTGCTTATCCTTTCAGCTCCCTTTAAGCTCTGTAGAAAAACACTGAGTGCAAGTTTTGAAGCTGGCGGCATGGATCAATAGTCTCATTAGTGATGTATTTACATTAATTGTAGCAAGCCTCAGAGAGAGGAAACCTGAACCACAAGGTGCCTATCAGTGCATCTGAGTGTAACATGCAATGAAGAATGTCTTATATAACGTAAACCAATCAATGCCTGTGACACCAGGCTAAATTGTGGCGCTAACTGGCTATAGTACCGCTTTACCAAGATGTATTCCCTCCAAATCTGCCCCCCCCCCTACCCCCAGGGGAATATTAACAGCCTGTGACACCAAGCTCAATTACTGCACTGACTGGCTATAATACTGCTTTACCAAGATGTACTTGCTTCCCCCTCCCCCCACCCACCCACCACACCCACCACACCCCAGGGGAATATTTCCCTGGACCTTGTCCTCTCCTATCCTGAAAATCTCTCTCCAAGAGTTTATTCAAGAGGTGTAGATAGGCAAACACAAAATCTCTGCCACCACACCTTATGTTATTCTGATCAATGTTTGGTATTTGTAATATGTAATATAGGTTCTTGGTATTAGAATGTGGTGTCCCTGTGTTTATACAGCAGTGCATACTGCGTTGACCGCAAGGCTAATCACACATCTCCCGTTTCACCCTGAAACCATACAGCGTTTATAGAGTAATATACACAAGCAAGTTGCTTCATGGGAGCTCGTTTCAAGAGTGTCTCTTGCAGTATTTGTCACAGTGTGTTTGTCATTGTCATAGCATGAATATTGATTATTGAATCCCTGACTACACCCTTATGCTGGTGGTGGCTTAAATTCGGCCAATACAAAATGTTGCAAAAAACCTGGAAAATGACAGAAACCCTAGTGCATGGGTACTCGATCATCTGAGTCATGTTCTCTGCTCAGTGAGAGGTATGCAATGAATACCAACATGACAGGGTTTAGATGGTTTTCAAAAATCTTTACATCATTGTACTTTGGACAAAAGTAGCCTCCGAGTAGCCTCCGAGTATTGAAAGGGTTAATATGACAATTTCTGTTGTGTGATGGATCTTTGGAATTTGATCTATCAGAATTCAGAATTTTGTTTGCCATCAATTTTTCTGCCATATGATGGCTAAACAACGATTAAATATTAAACTGCCTTAGAATTGGTAATTCTTGTGGGTCCATGTTGTAATTTTATAAAAATTTGGAAGAAAATTGATTGAAATGTTGTTTAAGTGAATTACCTTGATCATGATATAAAATAATCATGAAGGAAATCTCAGCCGTGAGTAAACAGTATTAGAGCTGCAAGTTGTATCCACACTTTGCTACAACAACCTATTTAATTATTAATCTCTAATGATATTTACTTGCAACTTGTATTGCAAAATGTGACAAAGTCTATTAATCTCTCAGTCTGTCTTAGTGCAGTACCTGCAACTCTCATAGCTGATAGGGAAGTGAACTAGTAGAATAGGTCCTTAATAAGTATGATTAATTGATTAGGCCAAGAAAAAAATATTGTTTGTTTCCGAAACGGTTTGTTAAAAAATAGGGTAGGTAGGTCAGTAAAAAAAATTTTTTGCATTATTCTTTTGGTCAAAAGTGGGTGTTTTATGCATGTTTTACATTGATTGGGAGTTTGGGAGGGCGGAAAAAACTTTAGGGTAGGGATTTTTTGGAATGAAAACTTGTAAGGGTAGGGTTACAGGAAACAAACAACTTTTTTTAGGCCTTATGTATATAATTGGTTTGATTGGGTGTTTAATAAGGACCAAATTGATGAAGATTGCTGTCAAATTTAAGCATTTTTTTCTTGATAATTTACATTATAGTGTTCATTATGATCAGCGATTATGATTGATCGGTTGCCTCTTTTTTGCCAATTTATCGATTACCAAACTGGCAATCGATAACAATTGGATAAGGTGACACCTAGCTACAAAAAATAGAACTAAACGACCAGCAAGTTGTCAGCTTTCTTGCTATGAAACTAAGCTCCAAAAACACTTCAAAACAAAGTTAGAGTGGGTGCAATGCTAGCAAGCAATTGTCATAGACTATCACTAAACCTCTAGTACCCAATAATTGCAAAAGTATGAAGAACCGATTGCGATCGATAATCGATTGGTTGGCTGCAACTAATTATCGATCATGAAGGGCCTGCCCTGATGGCTGTGTAGTCTAAGGCATTGCTACTGACTGCATGCTAGCTGTCTCTCACCACTGTCTGGGTTCGAGTCCCACCAAGAGCCAGTGACTTGGGGTTAGGTGGTGGTTTTGCGAGGTATCTGGTTTCCTTCACCAGGTCCAGCTGGCTAGTCGCAACTTAGCTGCAATATAACAAAAAAAAGTGAAGAAAAGCTAAAGTCCAATTTCGATCATGAAATTGCTACTGATTCCCAACCCTATTACATTATGTAACATTGTAGATGACGAGGATGTTCCCGACGCCAGGGAGATGTGGAAGAAGAAGAGGCGTATCGTGGAGGCGCCGCGAGCGCAGAACTATTTTCACACAGAGTACTACCTCCTTCCCGATGACGAGGACGCCATCAAGACGGACGTCGTCACTTTCGGCCTCGCCGCGAAACTCTACACCGAGAAACAGGAGCCCAAGGTCCTCAAGACATGGATTGACGGGGACGTGACGTGGGTCGCCTGGGCACATAGGTGAGAAATACCTTCTATTCATTACAAGGTCCTTAACCCTGGTCCTGTGTAACCCATAACTTGGGGGACTCTAACTAACCTGCTATGCGTAGTCAGGAATGCACTTGCTGACCTGCTAATGACCATTGGCTTCAAGTAAGCCTATAGGATCCCTTATAGAGCCTATACATGACCCTCCATTTTAATTTGAGAGTTAGCTTTAAGATAATGGATTGATGGGGATGTGACGTGGGTGGCCTGGGCGCATAGGTGAGAAATAACTTTTATTGATTATGAGATCCTTAAAGCTGACCCTTCTTTTTAATTTGTGGGCCAGCTTTAAGATAATGGATGGATAAGGGTATTATGTGGGTGGCCTGGGCACATAGGTGAGAAATAATTTCTATTCACTAGTAGGAACTTAAAGCTGATGCTCTAATTGAAATGGAGGGTCAGCTTTAAGATAATGGATTGATAGGAATGTTTCGTGGGTGGCCTGGGCGCATAGGTGAGAAATAACTTCAATTCATAACAAGGTCATTAAAGCTGGTGTTATTACTTTGCATTTCGGCTGTTTGTGTTAATTTCAGCCACTTGGTATTTGTGACATCAGTTGCTGTCTGAGATGTTTTTGGTATTAACTAGCTTAGATGAATAAAAGAATGGATATATATAGCGAGAGACCAATTACCAAATGCGCTATAGTGAAGGCCTGGCTATTAATGCCGGGGGTCTCAAATCTGGCTTAAGTGTGACATCACTAGGATACAAAGACCATTGAAGCCTCGCGTATTGTTAACATTACAATGAAACCTGCACAGCAACATGCGCAGAACATGACTTGTGGGCTATTCGCCGCAGCCAGCATGTTCAGATTGATGGACTGGTTTCATATCCACTTGTTTTTATTCATCTAAGATTTTAGCTACGTGTTATTCATGACATGAGCGACTGTCTGAGATATGTTTTTTGTGTGTATTTCAGCCACACGGTGGCTGTGTGGTCTAAGGCGTTGCCACTGACTGCTAGCTGTCTCTCACCACTGTCTGAGATATGTTTTTTGTGTGTATTTCAGCCACACGGTGGCTGTGTGGTCTAAGGCGTTGCCACTGACTGCTAGCTGTCTCTCACCACTGTCTGAGATATGTTTTTTGTGTGTATTTCAGCCACACGGTGGTGGTCACAGATGAGCTATTATTAGACCTGTTTGACCACAAGCTGGAGTTGAGGATCTGGGACACCAAAGACAAAGTGTCGACGAGAGCGAGGTTTGACCGACCCAAAGCTTTCCGTCTTCCACAACCAAAGCCTGGTAAGATCCCGGATAACAAGGATTCTCCACTAGCCATAGGCTTATGAAAAAACGACTAGGCTAGTAAAATTTTGGGCGTCCAGCCCATTGTTGGGCCTATGAAAATTTTGGGAACTATGGAAATATGTATCATAATTGTTTCAGGGCTGCCTGCATTAAGTTTTCCATTCTTTGTGAACTTTTTTACAAGTTTTTACAAGTTTTTTATCCTCATGAATTTATGATTTTTCTATCAAAATGAAGTCTAGTTACCTTGATAGGGTTGTCATATTTGGCGTCACAACATTAGATATTTTTTTGTGCATCATATTAGCGATTACGTATTAAGTATTATTTTTGCATGTCTAAATATTAAGCATTTTGAATGATATTAGCCCTATTCACATTAGACTCCTAGAAGTAAAAGGCATGGTCACATAACAATTTTTCCATACCACATTCTTAGTTTAACAATTCTATGATCCCATTTATTCAGTGAGTGGTCTGATATGTATAACTTTAATCTTGAAAATATGCTGGAAATTTTTTGTTTGATGTCTACCTAAGTTTTCAAAAAACGTGGAAGCCAAATTTTTGCAAAAACTGCTTGTGTGTTTTTGGCTTTGTCAAATTTTGCCTGTACAATTTTAAAAACTATTATTATTAAATCAATATATAGTGTTGTTGCTCTCTTTTCAAAAAAATCCACTATCTCTTGAAATGTCTGTGAAAGATGTTATATTATGTTATGTGTTTATTGTTTGAGGCAATTTGAATTTACTGGTTTGTATTTCGGTAAAATTGATCAAGAATTTATCTTTTAAACTATTCAATGGAAGTTCATTGTCATGTGTAGATATTAAAAAGATTATTGGATGTAATAAGAAATTCACATTTGGTTGATAACGAAATGATTATATTCTTATACGGCTTTCGTCTTTATGTGTTCTGCTAATGGTTCTAAATTTACCTAGGTCACAAGAAAAAGAAAAAGAAGAAAAAGCTCAACTCAAAAAACTCATACATTGTTTCATAATGAAATGATTATATTCTTATATACGGCTTTCATCTTTATATGCTCTGATAATGGTTCTAAATTCACCTAGGTCACAAGAAGAAGAAAAAGAAGAAAAAACTCAGCATCCAAGCTTTCGAGACAGATTTCACTATTGAAAATTGTAGCATCCTTGATACCCTGGAACTATTCATAAAAATCCATCTACAGCCACTCATTTCAGGTCTTGCTACAATGCATGCTTACATTGCCCGCTTAGTCAGACAGCTTATTATGAAGTATCTTGAAAATTTAGCTCAGGCTTCAAAGATATCTTACAAAATATTGTCTCCCACAAGAACAAACCAACCTTCCTAAAATTATTCTCCTTGAAATTTTATCAGAAGGAAAATTGTTCTTATCTGAAGGATCAAACCAACCTTCACTAAATATTCTTTGAAAAAATTATTGCTTTTGCAGAAGATCAGGAAGATTGCTTCACAGAACAAACCAAACCTTCATAAAATTATTCTTTATGAAATTATCTCTAGGAAGATTGTTTCACAGAAAAACAAACTTACCTTGAGTTCATAGAATTATTTGTTATGAAATTATCTCTAGGAAGATTGTTTCGTAGAAGATCAAACCAACCTTCATGAAATTAATCTTTAGAAAATTATCTCTAGGAAGATTCTTTTGCAGAGGAACAAACCAATCTTCATAAAATCATTCATTATGAAATTATCTGAAGGGAGATTGTTTTTGTAGAAGAACAAACCAGCCTTAGTGAAACAAACCTTTCTAATTAGGGGCCTGACCCAATAGCCGAGTAGTCATGGTGATTTAACTGACTGTTTGATGTCTCTCACCATTGAATCTGCCTCAAGGCATGTGGGAAAGTTGCCAGTGACTTGGGTTTAGGAATTGGTTCTCCCCATTTATCCAGTTTTCTCAAGAAGTAGTTATGGTTTGGTCTTATAATAACAAAAGAAATATTCATAAATTATATTTCCTGGACCCTGATTTTCATGATATTTGCATATTAATGTCTGGCTAACTAGGGGTTTTATTTCATTGTTTGTCTCCACCCCACCATCAATGTTTCGCATGAGCACTTCTGTAGTCATCCATTTTTGCATTCGTTTTTGTTTTGCACACGGCACCAATGTTGCTTTCTCCACCCACTAGGTGATGATCCCGATGCAGTCGGAGGGGTCAGAGCTTTAGTTCAAAAACAATCACGCAGCTTTGAAAACCTCCAGGCCTCTAAGTCTTCCATTGAACGGCCTTTGCCTTCACAAAGCACGCATTCTGTTAAAGAACAAAAGGCCAAAAGGGGTAAGCAAAGCCTAGGAGCTTGATCTTAGTATTAAGTGCAAGCATTTCTTTTTGTGTTTTATGATTCTTTGTGATCTGTAGGGATAGGTACTGGTACTCGATACAATACCAAATACTGATATTGAATGGGAATACTATCTTATCAAAAAAATCAATTATTGTATCTTTAAGATTTCAAAAATATTTTTTAAAAAATGTGCTTAATTGCTAAATGGACATCTGTGGGTCAAGAAAGTTCTCTGTTTATTGGTGAAATTTCTGAGACTGACAGTACTAAATTTGACGAAATAAGGTCCTTGGGAGGCAAGCAATATCAGTAAAAAATATTGTAAATATCGTAAAAATTTATATGGTATTGTATCATGAATTTTTAAAGGTGCAAATCCCTAGTGATTTTCTTTTGTTTGAGAGGACGCACGGTACCCAGTATGGTGGTGCAATTGTCTATGATATAAAGACATAGAAACAGTAAAACAGCATTTACAGATATTGATGGATCGTTTAGTGTTTTAACCCTTTCAATGCTAAGGCTACTTTCATCCAAAGCACAAGGATGCAAAGAATTTTGAAAACCATTTCGACCCTGCCATGTTGGTATCCATTGGATAGCTCTCACTGAGTACTCTCAGATGAGTACCCATGTGCCAGGGCTTCAGTCATTTTTCAGGTTTTTAGCATCCTTTTGTAATGGCCAAATTAGCCAATAGCAGCATAAGGGTTAACCTACTAATGCTGCAGTGTGGTTTTAGTATTGTTCTGAGAATATACCTGGAGGATAGTGGTGTATGAAATGGTAACCTTTTCACATAACCCATTCTTGCCAAAATTGTTGTCCACATCTATGATACTCTTTTTAATTGAAAACGATTTTACAAAATATTTGAAGGAGAGTTGTTGGTAATATTTTGTGATTAACATAACCTTAGAATATTTTTCAAACTATGGTTTTTCCTGAAAGATATCACCAAAATTGTCATGCTGTTTTTTCCGCTACAAGCATTAATGGGTTAAAATACCTGTCTCTTATGCCTTAAAAAAGGAGCACCACTTTCCAAGATAGATATGCTTCTTAGTTCTACATCCGGCCCCTGGAACTGAAGGAAACTAAAATATGTGCTAAAGTATATCTGTAGTGGATCTAAAGATATTTGAAATCAGCACCCCAAATTTACCCTGAAACATTGTATATTGACTTTTCTGCCTAAAATTACCTTTAAAATGGTGCCTTATGACTTTTCAACTTGAAATTAGCCTAAAATGTTGACTGCCAACTTTTAACCCAAAATGCCTCACAGAGTCGTTTTTTGAGCAAACGGCACCTGTCTTTGAGGCAGGGACTCACCCAGGCAGGAGTCAGGGAGTCATTTGACTCCTAAAGACCAGATTATTGGCAAAGTGACACCTAGTTTTATTTTGTAAGATTTTCTGTATTTGTTGAGTCCAAGGAAATATTTCAACAGTTTAACTTATAAAAGACAATAGGTAGTCATTTAATGATGTAGAAAAGCGTACTTTGTTTTGCTATGTCAATATATGTAAGGTTGCTATGAACATTCTTGTTAATTGGGTAACTAACTTTCGACCCCCTAAATAAAAAAAAATCCTCAATTTTGACCCCCCCGTTTCCAAATCCTGGGTAACAACCTGCTTTGAGGGTAAACATTGATGTATCTGTCATTATTGTTATTATTATTATTATTGTTGTTATTTGTGCAGCTGGATTGTCGGCTGATTCTCAGAAGAATGAGAAGCGCTCACAGGCCATGCCCAACACCGTGGCCGACTTCATGGTTAAAACCAGCGAGGTATCGGCAGAGGCACCGACAACCAATCAGGGCTCCCCTGGAAGAGTAGCCAGCGCCGACGGACAGGAACTCAGGTAAGGGAATAACTAAGCCTAGATTTCTAGGCTATCATATGTATTTTTCTGTCATATGTTTTCTGTTAGCAGGCACCAAATAGTATAGGTGGCCATAGTGGTCAATTTAGCTTACATTTATTTCACCAGGGGAGTAGAGGATTCCTTTTGAATGCAGAGATAGGAGGACCAGGTGGTGCCATCTATCGACCATACCTGGTACTACACCACACTGCTTGGTCAGCACAGAAGGAACAGACTTTTGTAAAATGAATTTTACAGCGAATAAACGTACAATACAATACAATACTGCTTGGTCAGCACAGAAGGAATGTCAACTTTTCAGGGACTAGGAACCTAGTCTAGGAAAGAGCAGGTGAAGAAATGTGGTTGATGGATCGAGTAAAAGGGTGTCAGAAATCAATATAGAATCAATATTTCATAAATGTTTGAAGGGGTATGTTTTTCTCATCATAGGTGTGCTACTTTAAATTTGGGAATTCAAGCAATAAAACAAAGCAGATACAAAGCAGGATATTTATTTGAAGGATTTTACTTTGGCACTGTCATGGGGAGTGTGAAAATAGCGAAAATTTAATGCCTATATAGAAAATACCAGTCATTGAGTAGTAGGTCTTAGAAATCAATATAGTGTCAATATTTCATAAATGTTTGAAGAAGTTTTTCTCATCTCGCAGGTGAAATATCAAATCGATTCATTAGACATGAGTTATTTGTGCTTAACTGCAGAGGTAATATAAAAATTTACAAAAACCATAATTTCAAAGCACTTTTATTTTTGTATTATAGGGTTCTGCATGAACCCATAGTTCTAAAGGCTTTTAACGCTTTGCTGCTGTTAGCTTATTTGGCCAATATATAATGACACAAAAAACCTGAAAAAAGGTGACTGAAACCCTGGCACATGGGTACTCATCTGAGAGTGCTCAGCGATAGCCATCCCATGATAGACTTAAGATGGTTTTCAACAATCTTTGCAACCTTCTGCTTTGGATTAAAGTAGCCTCAGCATTGGAAGGGTTGAGTTGTCATTTATTAAGATCAAGCTGATGGATCTGCATGAGCCTAGAAAAGGAATCTGTTTGTACTTTCAGGGACTACAGCCAGTTGGCTGCCTTGGCGGGCGTCCAGATTTCACCCGAGGAAAAGAAGAAAAAGAAGAAGGCTGAGAAGGAGGGGAAACAGAGCTCCAAGTCTGAGCGACGGCGACGCTCAGTGTCCGGCATCTCCAAGGGAAAGCAGGAATCAGCGAGAAAGGAAAACCTAGAAGACACGTCTGGAGGTAAAAACTACTGGCTAGGATGACTTAAACAAAAGATTTCCAAAAAAAAAAAAAAAACTGGTTTGGAGGACTGGTATTCACATCTGGAGCATTTGCATGGTCTGACACAAAAAAATTATAGATGAATTATAGAAATAAAATCAAACAATTTATTTTGAGAAATATTTGATTGAAAGGGAATATTTGAGATGAGAACACCACCTCCTAATGTGAACATAATTTCTTAGTCACATTTGTATCTTTTACATTATGAGAGGACATCTGACATGTGAACACCCCCTCATCTGAATGCTTTTGTCCTGGGTCCCATGAGGTTCACATCTTTGAGGTTTTACTGTAGATATTTCTCCCTCTAAAATATGCGATAAGACATTCACATGCTGTCATCGTTACAGACCAGATCGATGAATCGACATATTTCAGTTGCCGATAATCAGATCGGTAAAAATTCTGAAATATCGATCCGGTCTTTAAACTTCCCGCAAGTATGCACAGTGTGTTTTTGAAGTTTCTCCGAACTGTGTGTTGTTGTGCTTTACCAATAATTACTACAATGCAATATAACTGTTATATTCCTGTGTTTCCTATCCTAACTGATTCGATCAAATCGACAGGTATTTAGTCGATTATTGAAACGAAAAAGCCCTAGGTCACATTACTGATATATATATCTATATCTATATATCTATATCTATATATCTATATCTATATATCTATATATATATATATATATATATATATATATATATATATATATATATATATATATATATATATATATATATATATGTGTGTGTGTGTGTGTTTTTGTCTGCGACAGGGAAGAAAACACAGAAAAGTAGCAGTGCGGCCAAGCCTAAGAGGACCAAGAAAGGTGAAGCTGCGGCACAGGCCGCACTTGAGCACGCCAAGAAATACGGGATCGCAGTCATACCAATACGTATGTCTCTACTGTTTGCAGGTAAGTGTGTTTTACCATGATTATACCTAATGCTCAGACGAATGATACTGCAGAATGGCTTATTTTTCCGTGTAACAATTTTCCCTAATTTTTCCATTTTGGGGTGTTTCCGTTCTAATATTTCCGAAGAGAGGACATATTTTTTCCCGTTTTATATAGATTTTTTATTTTAGTATACCAAAGAGTAAATATTAATGGGTAAGGAAAATGATTTCTCCGTGTTTATTAAGTCCGGATATGTACTGCATTGTTTTTTCCTGTGTTGTTTATTCCTGTTTGAAAGCATTTTTGGGAAAAACGGGAAAATAAAGCTCATGGAAAAAACAAGTTTTCATCATTCAACATATTTTCATCCAAAATCAACCGCCATTTGTTGAAATAGGCATTTTGATCCACGCTTTATTTTTGTCCCTATTTCTGCGGCATCAGGTTTGCGGACGGTCACCAACAGGTTGGATAAACCCGTCCCTGGTCTGCAGGACGTCTTCCTGACCGTCTCGCTCGAGGGCTCTCTCATGTCGGAGGAGCAAAAGAGGAAGTTAAACCCCATGATCGTCAAGGTCCACAGCGTCACCAACTTGCCCGACACGCCCCTGTCTTACGAAGAGCTCAGCCGCACATGTCTTCCCGTCACCACAGCCTACAAGTTCTTCAAATACCCCGAGCACATCAGCGAAGGGAAAGAACATGCCAAGAATATGTACTGGGACGACCTCAGTGTCTTTCTAGCAGGTAATTTAAAGCTTCATACAGACTTTAACCCTTCCAATGCTGAGGCTACGTTCGTCCAAAGGACAAGGATGCAAATATTTATGAAAACCATCTAAACCGTGTCATGTTGGCATTCATTTAATAGCTGTCCCTGAGTACTCTCAGATGAGTACCCATGTGTCAAGGTTAAGTCATTTCTCCAGTTTTTGCATCATTTAGTGTTGCCTAAATTAGCCACCAGCATCATTAGGGTTAAATTTCATGTAACAATCTGTATAAAACCTTAACACGTCAGTGAATGGAAAGAACATGCTAAGAATATATACTGGGACATTCTAAATTTCTTTCTAGCAGGTAATTCAAAGCTTTATACAGGCTTTATTTCATGTATCATTCTGTAAAAACCATAACTTGTCAGTGAAAGGAAAGAAGATGCTAAGAATATACAATTGGAATCTCAATGTCTTTCTAGCAGTCAATGGAAGTCTACATAGAGACATAAAATTCCTAGTAAAAACCCTTAACACATCAGGGCAAGAATGATATTCATCAGAATTCTTACTTACATCTCTCCTCTTAATTTCTTAGATATGACAGGCCCAGATCACCTTAGTTTGTTAAATCTCCCCTCTATAAATCTCTTCGCAAACTTTTGCTTAATTTTTCAAGTATGATGGGTTCAGATGATATTTGCTAAGATCTCCAGGCATGAATGGATTAAAGCAATTTAGAGGGGTTGAGGGGGTTGTGCTTTGAGTACATATAAATGGGACTAGCACAGCTGGATATTTGGAATTTGGGAATTTCATTTTTAATCACTTTTTCTGCCATATTGCGGCTAATTGGTGACTAGCCAGGTGTAAGTGATGGAGGAAATTGTAGTACCCAGCTCAAACCACCGCCTAACCCCAAGTCACTGGTAACTTTCTCACACTAATTTTCTTTTGCAGGTACCATGGATCCGTCAGAATTACGAGAGTACCTCCAGGGTCCCCCACTGGAGATCAGGGTTCATGATCGCAACAGGAAACCGGAGGAAGACAAGTTAAAACCAACGCTCTTCGGCGACGATCTTGAGGATGAAAAAATCAGCAATGTTGGCGCTGTCTCGAGTAAGTCAGAGTACCGCCTTCTCCCACCCTATGAATTTGGGCCGCTATAAGTATTTCGCAAAATAATTGATGGGAAATCTGGGCAAACCTCAATCTATCGCCAGTTGCCATTTTATAAAATATGGACCTAGCTGTAAATCATGCTGATACAACATCACAGTATTTTCAGAAAAGATGTGCCTCCCTGAACCTATAAAAATCTTGATTATTAACTCTTTAATACATATAGACGCCATATGGCGTCGCCGTACTTACCCCCTTAATCCCGCGGAGCGTCTTTTGGCGTCGCTGCCATTACCCCCGTTCAGGCCGCGGAGCGCCTTTTGACGTCCTGAATAACGGCATGCTCTATTCGCCAGCATGCGCTCGTTTGCATGCTTGAATGCGAGAATGCATTTGGCAACATCCAATCACAATTTAGCTACATCGATAGCCATCGATGTAAGCTATCTTGTGATTGGTTTTCGTCTGGGAATTCCCTTTCCTTATATGGAAAGTCCAGGGAATTCCCGATGACGAGTACGAGTCCTTAGCGATATGTACACAACACAGCGAATCCCGTGATTCCGCCGTGTTGTATACATACTACATCGTAAAACATGTCGGATATGGAGGTGTCAGATAATGATTCTGACGATGCCCTTTCACTGACATGCAAATGGGACTCTCTGGATTACCAACCACTAGTTTCCTATGGCGATTTGCCAGGAACTAGTGGCGTAATCCAGGATTTCCTGCACTGCGCCACCACTACTGCAGCGCACAACAGTGTTGCGGGGAGGAACCCCCTATACAGTGCTGGGGAGTATGACCCAACACAGCGCTGGGGGTTAAAGAGTTAAATAGTGTCCCAAATTATGGAGAATTTTTGGTAAAGAGAGATTATCTTTTTACACTTAGGTTCTCTGTTCAGGATAATGTGTAGGTCATGCTAAAACCTGTAAAAGTTAGAAAAGACATCCATGAAACTGATCGTCAATATATGTGCCGTGAACTTTTGGCGATTTCCCTGAAGTTGATACCAAAAATGAAAAGAAAATAGTTCACTGGTCTTTAAATTTGTATCAAAAATAATTTGTGTGAAATATCTAATAGGCTGAATTCAAGTGAATTGGTCATGTTTTGCGAAAATCCCCACCGTTAAATAGTACTTTCAATTTTTGGTTTGTCACACGTTTTTGAAGCCCCTGTCGCACCCTGGTGCAAGTATGCAGTGGTTGGACCCCCCGCCCTGAGAATGTTATCGACTTTTTCAGAAAACAAAACAATCCCTAAGAAGAAATTGATAGTGTTATTTGTGCCAATATCTCTATATGTTCCTTTATGTATGTTTGTATCTGTTTTTCAGGTAAGAGGACAGTCCACAATCCCTTCCAGGGTCGGGATGCACCCTGGGACCCGCACGGCGTGGCCCGGTTTGACCTGTCGGGCCTGCTGCTCGGCGAGAGAGTGCTGCAGATCAAAGCACCCATCTTCAGCTCGGTCGTACCCGACGTGCTGGGCGTGAGGGGTGCGCAGATGGATACCAAGCTGATGGGTGTCAGAGGGGCAGTGGACGGACCAGGTCAGTAGTAGTGGTCCACGACGGTATGCTGGTACTGCTAGGTTACTAGTTCAAAGCATAAAAATACTAGTGAAAAATGAATAAAAAAGAGCCAGTACTTTAAACGGGTATTCAAGACATCTTACCTTTCTTTGATATTCCTGAAAAGCCACCAGTATCCTGGGAGATGGGTGTGTTTTTTTAAAGCACCTCTATCAGATCCATCCATAGATAAACTCCCTTCAGAATGTTTTCTATTGAGTTACTCTATACACCTTTAATTTGCAGTGCTAAATACTTAGCTTTACAACCCTTCGGGAGGGTACTTGAGCACTCAAACTACATATTTATTACTACATAGATATGTTTTTGAAGGATGTTATTTTGGTGCTATCATGGGGAGCACAAAACTAGATGCCTGTAAAATTATCAGTTATAAACTGTATTTAATTGTGCATCCCATCAATCTCACAGTAGTTTCTACACGCTAGGGTTGGACGGTACCAACACCACTAATATATTGGTACTGTTTACATTATACCGATACAGGATTGTAGATTTGTTATCTTGTTGCTGTTTTGTAGTGGACACCCCCATGCCTGCGGGGCACTACCTGCAATCTGGGGCGTCGCTGAAGGTCAAGGTCGAGGTCGCCTACCCGCTACTCTCCCCGGAAGAGGTCGCTTCCAAGGAGGATTCTGCGAGCACACTGGAGGTATGTAACAACACGATCCCTTGCTAGGGATTGGCACCTTTGAAATATTCACAATCTGATACTGTAGGACACACAATGTTAGCGTCTGTTTATATATAGCGTACATAGCGTGTGGTTCCGCTTCGCTATATATAAAAACGCTGTACTTTTTACCTACTGTACTGGCGCTGTCAGCGGCGGCTTCCGTCGCTAACATAAAGATACGCTATGATGCGAAAATTCCCCAATTCGCTATATTTGGGACACTCGTCATATATGTGTTCTACAGTACTGTATAAGGCTTTAATTCAGAGTGCTAATAATTTTGCTTTACAGCCCTGCATGAGGGTATTTGTGCTGCTTTAAATTCGCACATTCAATGGTTTTCTCTATTTTCAGTGTCCATACCCAAGATTGGTGAAGTTCTATGATGGTTTTCACTATTTCAGTGTCCATACCCAAGACTGTTGTAGTTATGCAATGGTTTTCTCTATTTTCAGTGTCCATACCCAAGACTGTTGTAGTTATGCAATGGTTTTCTCTATTTTCAGTGTCCATACCCAAGACTGTTGTAGTTATGCAATGGTTTTCTCTATTTTCAGTGTCCATACCCAAGACTGTTGTAGTTATGCAATGGTTTTCTCTATTTTCAGTGTCCATACCCAAGACTGTTGTAGTTATGCAATGGTTTTCTCTATTTTCAGTGTCCAGACCCAAGACTGTTGTAGTTATGCAATGGTTTTCTCTATTTCCAGTGTCCATACCCAAGACTGTTGTAGTTATGCAATGGTTTTCTCTATTTTCAGTGTCCATACCCAAGACTGTTGTAGTTATGCAATGGTTTTCTCTATTTTCAGTGTCCAGACCCAAGACTGTTGTAGTTATGCAATGGTTTTCTCTATTTTCAGTGTCCAGACCCAAGATTGGTGAAGTTCTATGATGGTTTTCACTATTTCAGTGTCCATACCCAAGACTGTTGTAGTTATGCGATGGCTTTCTCTATTTTCAGTGTCCCTACTCGCGATTGGTGTATAAGTTTGACTACCGGAATGTCCAGTTCTTGACCAAGCTGCAGGCGCTGGTCATGGAGATCAACGCGCGGGCCTTGGAACTGGACAACCTCCCTCAGCACGTCATAGAGGCAGCACTCTCAACTTACAAGCTCTCAATGTGAGTACTATTAAGTTTGTCTGAACCAAGCTTGGCTGACCATTTTTTCATCTTTTTGTTACAAGAAGTTAGTATTTCCTATCAAAACTTGGCAAGCCTCTAATAGGTTCATTATGTCCTGTATCTGTATACCTACTTTCTTTCTTAACTCTGTAAAATTTTGATTTTGCTCATTGGGTGCCCATAGCAAAATTCCACACGAGATCGCTCACATTTGTGCTGTTTGCCATGGACAAATTTTACAATTGGACCCCATGAGCAAAATCAACATTTTACGGAGTTCAGACAGGAAGTAGGTACATACATACAGAAAATAGTGCCTTGAAGAGGGTTGCCAAGTTTGGATTGCAAACACAAACTTTTTGTAACGAAAAGGAAAATATGGTCACTCTATCACACAACTCAACACACAGACAGGGATGTCCAAGAATACTAGAGCAATTGGTACTGGGCATAGTTTTTGTCAGTAGTGCATCTGGGTTTCATACGGACACCCAGATCCTAAAACATCCCCCTTTAGGACACCCAAATGTTTTTTTGAAGGGATTTTCTTAAATTGTCAATTTCCAGCATATATTTAAATTTTTTAAAAACAGCAAATAAAAAAGCATATAATTGAATATTTTTCACCTAAATATAATTCCCATAACATTGTGTATTGACATCATGCTTTATTTCATTAAGAAAACGCATGTTTATAGTTTTACTCTGAGTATATTTTGATCTCCCTTGAAAAATTGGATGCCCAAAAAGGTTAAGATTGCCAATTTTGTGAACCCTCTCTTGTTATATTTTCAATGAGCAGTGAGCTGGATGTTGTTTCAGGGTGTCAGGTCCTTGACGCCACTGGCATCTCTCTTGTTTTATATCATTATAGGGTATCAGGTTCTTGACGCCACTGGCATCTCTCTTGTTTTATATCATTATAGGGTATTAGGTCCTTGATGCCACTGACATCTCTCTTGTTTTATTTACAGTGAGCAGCAGAAGAGTCGGAACCTGGATATCGTTACAGGGTTTCAGATTCTCGATGGCACGATGCATCTCTTTGTGCTCGAAGGCTTGCAGAATCTGGCCATCAAAAATATCTGGCAAAATATACCAAAACCTGAAAACTCAGGTAAGCTTATCCATAGGGGCTCGAATAGGAATTTTGTTTGGAATTTTTTTTTTCCTATTCTGCCATATTGCGACTAGATATTTGTAAGTGGTAGAGGAAACCGTAGCCGGTGAAAAGCACTGCCTCACCCAAAGTTACTGACAACTTTCTCACATGCCTTGGCTGGGAATTGAACCTGGTGAGAGTGTTGGTGAGAGACAGCGCACAATCAGTAGCAATGCATTAGACCACTCATCCATCAGGGCAGGCCGTTCAGAATGATGAACAATAGTGTGATGCAAATTGTATAATTCAATGGATTGGACACTTTGAATCAATCAAAATGCTCGTTATGGTAAAAATATATTTTTTGGTTCACAAAAATGCTCAAACTGTGCAAAATGTGATTCAAATAAATGGTGATGATGTCTTGAAATAATTCAGATTTTTACCCCAATGACATGTATATATGATAAATATATGGGACTCAATGGGACCAGGAAAATTGGTCCGTCACATACATATGACGAATACTTGATATGCATTGGACTGGGACCAAGCATATCGTCCGTCATATGCAAAAATCTGTTGTACAGTGGTCCGTCATATCCAAGTTCACCTGTATATATATACTGTAAAACCCTTTATAACCACGCCCCTTTTTATTCACGCAATTACCGTGTGAATGCGATCGCGGCCATTTAATTACACGCATCAACTGTATCACCACTAGATGGGGCATTGTTATGCTATTTTGAACGTATATCAGCGCCAGTAATATACGCGTTATCATCACCTAGCGCGAAATGCGTTAAAAGGAGCGCGGTAATAATGGGTTTTACAGTATATATATATATATATATATATATATATATATATATATATATATATATATATATATATATATATTTACATGACACTTATTTACAAAAATATAGAAAATAATCAATATATAGAAAACTGGTCCTTGTGCTGCAGGTTGTTTCAAGCTATCCTGTGTGTTTGTGTTGTAGATGTTGAGGTGCTGTACCACTCTCAGATGGCGTTCGGCAGTCGTCTGTACGGCCCCCTGGACGTGGACCTGACCAGGATCAAGCTTCACGAACCCATGTCCGTCATAATCCAACAGCCCCTTCTCTACGTCCGGGACATGGTCCCCAAGCCCTGCTTCGAGGCCTTAGTCAAGCTAGATCAGGTAGGTATTCGGTTTATAGTCTTGTATCCACCGAAATGTTCACACGACCTTCCTCCCCTAGCAGGCCTGTACACACGGAAACCATTTCAATCCCCCGGGGGATATTCCAGAGCAGCTAGCAGCATAGATCACACAAGCTCTAAGCACTGCCTTATTAATGCTAGGTACCCATTTTGCAGCTGGGTAGACTGAGGAAATATGGAATAAAATGTCTTGCCCAAGAACAGGCCAAAGTGCCTCGGCCAGGAATTGAACCAGCAACCTACTGATTACTAGTCCGACACCTAACCAACTGAGGTACTTTGTCCCCATCAGGTACTGCTACTGGAATCATTTCTTAAGCCAATGAAGAGAAACCATACTCAATTGCCATGCACAAACGTGTTGTTTTTTTATTAAAGAATTTTTGGTTTATTCAGTACTTGCCAACTATGGCCATTGTGTAAACATACTACCTGTGTCGATTTCTCGCGGATGAGAAATTTACATCATAATCGTATTTGTTAGTGAACCTCATATGTATCGCAGTAGATGTTTGATGAGGAATTTATTATGCTGATAGTTAATAGTAAAAGAATTGCATCACTTGAAAATACTGTGGCAAAATAAATACTGCTGAATGGCTAATTTTTCTGTGAGATCAATTTTTCCGTTTTTTACCGAATGCTTTCTAACAGGAATAAACAACACAGGAAAAAAACATACAGTACATGTCCAGACTTATTAAAAACACAGAGAAATCCTTGTCCTTATCCATTAATATTTACTCTTTGGTATACTAAATTCCAAAAGCTACAATAAACGGGAAAATTAGAAACGATAAAAACATATGTCCTCTCTTCGGAAATATTAGAAACGGAAATACCAAAAAATGAAAAATTTGGGGAAATTGTTACACGGAAAAATTAGCCATTCTACAGTATACAGTACCACATAATAAACTGGTTGTTATTTTTCCTCAGAATTTTTGAGGGAAGCCCACAAAAGATGTTTACCCATAGCTTGCACATGCCATGTGTGTACAATCCTACAATTATGGTCATGTTTAGGAGCATACAATTTAAATTTGATTTTTACGAAATGAAAAAAATAAACTCTACAGCTATCTATATGTATTTTAGCTATGCAAAGTTGCCAAACTTCGGGATGCAGTGCGGAATGAACTCTTCCCAACAGCCGAGATGGTCGTGTCCATGAGCAGAGAATTTGGAGTGCCTTTAACAAGTCAGGATTTTGAAGGTACGTGTATGAAACAATAACTGAATTATTAATAAGACAATATACTATCAGTACAGGGCTCGACGCTAATAGTGAACCGCTGGCCCTAGGCCAGTAAAAAATTCCCAAAAACGGCTTTTGCCAATAAAAAAAGACAACTGGTCCTACAGGGCCAGTGAACGTTTTTGTTAACAAGTTTTCCCCCACATCAGACACATCAAATGCCTGATAATGTTATGAGAAAAATTTCTAGGACCAGTAAAGATTTTGCAGGACCAATAGATCCTTGGTCCAACTGTTCCTGCAGGGGCAGTAGGACTTTTTACGTTAGCGTTGAGGCCTAAGACCAGGGGCCACCAGTAGAAATAATACCTTAATGAACTCCTTCCAGACTCAGAGCCCCCACAAAGGCTGAGGAGTATGTAATTATTTTTTGCAAATTAATTTGCAATCGTGTAAGGCGCTGCCACCAAGTAGGGTTGGATACCGTTTAAGGTACCACCAGTACTGGTACCAGTATCGTTTCAAAATGTACCGAATTGTACCGTTTCATTATTTAAAGATACTCTTAACGATACTTACCACTGTGAAGGTATGATTTATTAGGGTTTATCCAAGATCTCAAACATGACTGTTCTAGTTGTCTCTTCCACCAATTTTCGTAACCTTTTTCATTTGCTTCCTTAAGCAAAAGCTTTCACGTTTAATCCCTATAATTAAGTCAATACAAGTGCACAGTAGACCCATAGTGACAGTTGAGGTATGCACTTAAGGGCAAAAAAATTGTTTGTTTCCTGTAATGGTCTGAAAAAAATAGGGTAGATAGGTAGGTAAAAAAAAATGGGGGGGGGGGGGGGGACAAAAAAAATTCTTCAAAAAATATGTGTTTCATGCATGTTTGATAAGGAGTTGGCAGGGCTGAAAAAAGCATAGGTTAGGGATTTCTTTTTGAGGTAACTTGAAACAAACATCTTTTTTTAGGCCTAAGTGTGTGTAAGGAAGGCATATTGCCCATGTTTTATTTGACCTAGCTTATTTGAAGTGTATTTGCCTTTGCTAACTTTAAGTAGTTTTTGTAATCTCATAAGGCTTTCAAATCTAGGGTAAGTTTGTATTATATTCTTTGCATTTCCCTCTTGATGTCCCTGAGAGTATCTCAGTTTTCTGCTTTTAATTCTCCCAACCATGCTCTGATTTCCTAGCTGATCTGATGATCTGGAAAATATCTTGAAAAGGTGGCCGATATTTCAAAAATGATCTGATAGTACTCACTATTTACCCTTATGCTGCTGGTGGTTGATTCGGCCAATACAAAATGATGCAAAAAAAACTGAAAAATGATTGAAACCATGGCACATGGGTACTCATCTGAGAGTACTCAGTGAGTGCTATCAAATGAATACCAACATGGCAGAGTTTAGATGTTTTTTTTTTGCATCCTTGTGCTTTGGACAAAAGTAGCCTCAGCATTTGGAAAGGTTAACTTCTCCCATTCATACCTATAACATTCATAACTATTTAGGTGATATCCCTCACACAGATTTCCTTTGAAAATATTTGAAGGAGGAATGTAATGTTTAAAAAAATGAAATGAAAACTCATTTAATTAATTTGTGAATTCATTCTTCATATTCAAGTCATTTACAAAAGTGTCATTGATCAAGATGACAATTCTGCAAAAGACTCTTTACCCATTAATGCTCACAGTGGCCAAAAGGATCCTCACAATTTCGATGAAATCTTGTAGGCAAAAGCAAAGTGAGGAAAAAAATTGATGGAGAAATGTCAACAAGAACCTACAATTTTCCTTCAAATATTTTGTAAAATTAGTCTCAATTTTAAAGTTACTGTCAAAAAAATCAGATTCGGACAACAATTTCTGGAGGAATTGTGAAGCATTAATGGATTGAGTATGAATGGGTTAAAATGAACTTGCCCTGTAGGGCTAGTGAGCTTCAAATTTTACCGGTCCCTCCGAATTTTCTCATGCCCTAACCAAAAAGTTTATAGTGGGCCTTAATCTTATTGATATTTGTTCAGATATTTCAAAGATTTTGGTCATGAAACTCAATATATTTGCCTGATTATCTGACAATGTTGGTATTTCTTCTGCCTTCTGCAGACTATGTGCTATTATTGTGTAGTGACTTTTACAATACTCTGTTTAGCTTCTACAAAACAATAGTAATGCTCAATCAGATATTTATAAAATTTAAAAAAAAAATTGCTACCGAAGTACAGAACAAAGTTCATCTTTGCCTAACTCCCATGTTGTGTATTTTTTTTATTTATTTTTTTGGAAAAAGGGGATATCAGTCAGTCAATTAGTTATTGCTTTACCTGCAATGACACAAAATTTAATCATCCATGCTCCTCCCCCTCCCCCCCTCCCCCCTACTCACTCCCAAGACAGTCACATTTAAGAAAATGCTTTTTTCTCATCACTTAAACGAACAATTTTTCTTAGATGTTCAGCTTTATATGTTGTTTCGTCAATTTCTTGGGTATATTTTTCTTACCAGTAATGTGTAAATGTGTAGCAGGTCATTCGAATCTATTGTCATGTGTGAAAATGTGATCAAGTGTCATCTTCTGATACAGACTTGTTAAATATGGTAATATCATACTGTATACCATGTTAATTCTGTACAGTGTAAATATGGTAATGTCATACTGTATACTTTGTTAATTCTGTACCATGTTAATTCTTCGCATATGAATATATGGTTTGTAAATGCTGACTCAAAGAGTATTCAAGGTACGCATCAATTAAGCTGCCACAATATAAACACAGTATGCAGTATTTTATCTTTAGCAGGGTACACCACAAAGTTTGTCAAAATTCATCAAACTTGCTATATCCAGACTTATGATGCAGACATGTTAATTTCACCAGTACCATTATCAATATACTCAGGAGGAATTCATAGATTTTTCATTAGCAAATCATATTTTATTAGATAATTCTACTGATAATTTGCAGGCAAAATCAAAGTCAGGAAAATATTTGACGGAGATAAGTCAATAGGAAAATTTAAAAAAACCTACAACTGTCCTTCAAATATTGAAACCATTCTCATTTTCACAGTTCTTGCCAAAAGTATCATAGATCCATACAACAATTTGGAGAAGCTCACGTACAGCTTGAAGTGTCAATCAGAACATTACCTACAACTCTCCTTCCAATATTTTGTAAAACCAATTTCAATTTTAAAGCTATTGTCAAAAGTATAATAGATCCAGACGACAATTTCTGGAGCAAATGTCAGTGGATTAATATTTCTCTTGTAGAGCTTGAAGTGAAGAAGGAGAAATGTCAATCAGAACGTTACCTACAATTCTCCTTCAAATATTTTTTGAAATCATTCTTAATCTGGGTTGATATTTCTCTTGTAGAGCTTAAAGTGAAGGAGGAGAAATGTCAATCAGAACATTCCCTACAACTCTCCTTCAAATATTTTGTAAAATCATTCTCAATTTCAAAGTTATTGTCAAAAGTATCATTGATCCAGACGACAGTTTGGAGCAGCTCTTATGTATTTATGGGTTAATATTTCTCTTGTACAGCTTGAAGTGAAAGAGGAGAAATGTCAATCAGAACATTACCTACAACTCTCCTTCAAATGTTTTGTAAAACCATTCACTATTTTAAAATTATTGTCAAAAATATCATAGATCCAGATGGCAATTTGTAGAAACTCTTAATATGTATTAATCAGTGTTGATCATCATTCCATCAGAGTGATCGATGATCAGTTATAATTTGGAGATGTTTTGTATGCATTGACTGTTCCCCATGTGCATCACACATCATGTGTTATGCATTTTCATGAAATTTGAGGATAACACCTGCAGAAACAAGGTAGAAATAATAATGGAAACACAGAAAGTGTATATTTTAATTAAACAGATAGGAAAAATCAGAAAGAATGCCTTTTAATCATATGCAAATATTCGGGAAAATTTGGTGTTCAAAAGTTGGAACAGTGATCATCAAAATTGGAAATAAAAAAGTGAGATGTCCAATTAATCGATTAATCGGAACAACACCAGTATTAATGGGGTGATATTTCTCTTGTAGAGCTAGAAGTGAAGGAGGAGATAGCAGGGGAGGACCCTGTAGAGACGGGCTCGGTCCCGACCACGTCCCGGAACTGGACCCCTATCGACAACTACAACCACCACTATGACGAGATGCTCGGAGATCGCGATACTTCCCAGAGCAAAGATTTCATGAGACATAACAAAGTAGGTACTCTGCTCTACTTGTGGAGAAAGTATGATATGCCAAGTACTCGCCCGCTTGCCCCGGCAAATGAATTTAAGAAAAAATGGCTTTAGGAAAAGTACATTCATAAGTTTTCAGTTGCCTGAGTGGGAAAGCTGATTTCCTGAACACTATGAACACAATTTCATATTTTAAAAAATGGAACAACTACCCAGAAATATACCAACAATGCAACACTTAGTTGTGTGAATGGTTGTCAAATCATTAAATCCATGATAAATGATAAATGCATATGATATAATTTATTTTGAGCAGGTCAAAATTATGTTGGGCAAGTAAAATCATTAACTACTTGCCCCGCATGGTAAGTTAGTTCTGAAACTTACAATGGTGCCTGTATGCTCCTTAGAGATTTATACAAAATCATGGAGTGCTGTGAGGTTTTGTGTAAAACATTTCCATATTTTTCCTAGTAACAGTAGTTCACACTCACCTTTTCATATTTTCTGTAATTTTTCAGTTTGTGAATAAAGTAGGATATTTTATGTTTTAGCCAATTACAGTCACTTATTTTAATGTGTTCTTGTATCAAACACAAACAGTTTGTGCTTAAGCCAATCACAGTCACTTATTTTGATGTGTGTTGTATCAAACACAAGTATTTTGTGTTTAGCCAACCACAGTTGCTTATTTTGATGTGTTCTTTTACCAAACACAGACATTTGGTGTTCTAGCAAATCACAATCACTTATTGTAATGTGTTCTTGTATCCAAAAAAAATGTTAAAAATTCCATCATTGTTTCCCTGTATTATTAAATGTTGCCCATTACTTGTAATTCAAATAAATAAGAAAGTGAAAGTTGCACACAACTAATAAAAAAAGGCATACCTTTTGTTTTGTTAACATGAATCTAAACATAAAGGTGCTTATTTTATTGTAGCAACTGGTAAATAATCAGAGCTTCCTGAATATGAAAATACGCAAATATGAAAGGCATGCCCAATGTTTGATCATGTCACGCTATATCTAAACATATTTTACTGTAGGAACTGGTACATGAACAGAGCTTCCTGAACAAACAAGAAAAAGCTAAGACGATGCCGCTGACTTTGAAATCGAAAGTGAAAGTAGCGCACAACTACAGCACGCAGGCGCTGAACTCTACGGAGCAGGCCAAAGAGAGGCTCCGTCAGGAACTGTCGCAGTGGCCGGACCATCGCTTCACGTACTGCCAGGACTACCACCATTCCATGACGGTCGTTCCCGTCAACGTCGATGCCGAGAAGAAGGAGGAGAAGGAAGATGCGAAAGCGGCGTGGAAGACATCGGCGGGCTGGACGTACCCCGGGAAGAAGACCATGCAGGAGGCGAATATTCACGGCAGGAAGCCCGACGTGGCACGGACAGAGGAACTTACGGAGGTATTTAAACCATCAACACTTGACCAATACAAAAAGATACAAAAAAAAACTAAATAATACCTGAAACCCTATCAAATGGGTACTCATCTGATAGTATTCAGTGAGAGCTTTCCAATGAATACCAACATGAGAGGGTATAGATGGTTTTCAAAAATCTTTGCGCTTTTGTGCTTTGGAAGAAAGTAGCCTCACCATTGGGAGGGCTAGCAAAAAAGACGTCTGGAAGTATTATACTTTACAGTTTTGGTGAAATCTTCCAAGGGAAAGCATAGTGGGGAGTGATATGAAGCAGAACTGAAACAACCATAAATGCTTTGCTATTTTGTTGATACCTTTCGCATGAATACATCTTTTGAAAAATACTAAGCATAATACATCATACAACTTTTCTGTATATAATTTCCATGCCTTGGGCTAACTTTGTCCTCTTTTAGCCAATATGAATGATATTTTTGGTTATAATTTTGATTTGGAACTATTTTTTAGAAATCTTTGAAGGGCTAGTAATGAATTATAGGAACTCACAATATAGATTATTTATGGTCTTATTTCTCTTGTATTTCCAGCCTTTTGTTGACAATATCCTGCATGCCAATGTGTTGGAGCCGACGCTCGATCGTACCCGTTGGTCTTGGGACAAGCGACATCAAGATGTTGACCTCTACCGGCGTCCGTACTCCGTCTTCAACCCGCACGATCCAATCACCATCCACCTTGCTGGCGAGAAACTCAAACAAGAGCGCAAGGCCGCCTCAAAATCCGCAGACGCGCTATGGAGGTCAAAGGTCATGGTGGATGATACGAGTATGCAGTTTCACCGCTGTTTACCGGAAACGGAGCTGGCCTATAGAGGGCGCTACTCGAGCAATCAGCTTGCAAGGTTAAAGTCGATGTTGAAAGAGGAACCGGAGAAGTATTCATTACGGAAAGCGGGTTTTACGCTCGAGCCGATTCCGCCGTTGAGCGTGGTACTGAATCCGAGCGTGGATGCGGCGGCGCGGGAGGCGGGTCTGTCTGTGCGTCCTGCGGTGGAGGGCGAGGGCGAGGAGATGACGAGGGGCTTCATGCCGGGACCATACACGCAGCACAGCTGGTTGCTGGAGAGGAACAGAATCCCCGCGCACGACTACAACCACAACAAGTTCATACAGACCAAGGGACAGGACTTTAAGTAAGTGGACCTCTAGGCAAAACTATGTGGCTAAATATTAACAATACTTACCCTATGAAATAGGGACTACCATGTAGCTGCCATCTACTAACCCTCACAAAAACAAAAATGGAACATTTTCTGCCACATGTGGCGGAAACTTAGATTTCTTTTAGGAATTTCGGTTTTCATATAGCAGCTAAGTTGGGACTAGACAGTTGATAGTGGTGGAGGTAACCGGAGTACCTGGCAAAAAACACCACCTAACCCCAATGGTAAGCTTGGCTCACAAAGGGTAAATATACAAATAAAAGATGGAATATTGATACTGTATAACTGGTTAATTTGGCGTGGTCTTTAATTTTGCGAATGCCCATCAACGCCAAATTAAAGATTGCATAAAAATACAGATTTAGTGTCTTTCAGGGCCGCTGGGGGAGCTGTATACGGCAACATAGTGGGAATTTGACCGGTCTGGTCCGAGCCTGAAACGAAGAAATTACATGCAATAACTTCACAAAATCATTATAATATGATACATTGGTAACTTATGAATAAGTTACCAAGGTATCATATCATAATTCGCATATTTACGTGTCCAATTTTGGGGAAACTCCACCCAAGTTATGGAGCTATTGATTGCACCCCACAACAAAATGGCGGCGGTCGTTGGTTCCTATATCTACATATAGATGGCGTTGTTCTGACTGTTGCAGACGCCAAAATAAATACAGGGAAATTATTTTTTTGAAAAGAACGCCAGCTTAAGTACACGCCAAATTAACCAGTTATACAGTATATTGTACAAGTTGTATGTTCCTATTTGTGATTTTAGATTTATAGCTTTATCATATTCTCCTTAGTTTTCTCAATTAACCCTTCCAATGCTGAGGCTACTTTCATCCATAGCACAAGGGTGCAAAGATTTTTGATAACCATCGAAACTAAGTCATGTTGGTATTTATTAGATAGCTCTCTCTGAGTACTCTCACATGAGTACCCATGTGCCACGGTTGCAGATATTTTTTAGCTTTTTTGCTTCATTTTGTATTGGCCAAATTAGCCACCAGTAGCATCAGGGTTAAGCATAATAGCAAAAAGGTGAGCCACTAAAGAGGTTAATATAATAATGTTTGAATTGAATTTATTTGAAGGAAATCTCTATACTTTATGCAGCTTTAATATAGAGTGCTAAAGATTTCAATTTACAGCCCTGATGGAGGGTATTTGTGCTACTTTAAATTTAGGCGTTCTGCCACTCAAACAAAGCAGATAAAAAGCAGTATGTTTATTTGAAGGATGTCATTTTTACACAATCATGGGTAGCGCAAAAATAGCGAAAATTAGATGCCTGTAAAAAAAAACAGTTATGCAGTATTTAATGTCCTTTTTTCAGCGTCTACCATCGCGAGAAGAGCGTGCTTCACAAGCTCCCCCTGGTGCCTTTAGCCGACAACGAGAGAGACAACCACCTCTTCCAAATCCCCGACCTCAACCGTGAGGACGTGGCCAACCTGACCTCAATGCTGCGCCGCTATCGACGAAAACCCACCCCCATGGTGGTGCCACCTATTGGTAGAGGGACGAACCAAGAGAATGACCCTTCCCCCGGCAGTTTACGGTTACAGCAGACCACCCAAGATGGCGCCACTATTTCAGCAAAGGAGATGCGTGCCTTAGAGGCAGACTGTGCATGAGAAACTAGCTGTTTTTGAGAACAATAGGAATAATTTAAGTGGTGCATGGCTTCCTTGTAGAATTAACACCTGAAGAAGAATATTTTATTATAAAATGTGTTAATTAGAAATAACAAAGCAGGTGTGATGATATGTGACTGTGTTGATGTAAAGAGTTTGAAGATCATAAAACGATGCATTTGTGAAGACCAAGTACAAATACTAATAGGACAAACTAGGAGCAATTGATACTCTCTCTATATATATATACATTGTATATATTTGAATATATACAGATATATGAATATATAAATATATAAACAAATTTTTATATATATATATATATATATATATATATATATATATATATATATATATATATATATATATATTTGTATATTCCCTCTACCATAAAAACTAATGGGAAAACCTTAGTATGGGGCTGGAAGTTCGTCAGTAGTTGTATAGTGTTTCCCAACTTTGCTATGTAACTTTTTGGATAGCCAAATGTATGTCGATTCCTGCATTCATTCATAGATGGCGCCACCTGACTGATTGTGCGATGGAAAAAGTGGTGTACAACCATCTGCATTTGGTTGAACTGATTACAGGATTTGCTCTTGATGGCGTAGTGGCATCAATTAAAGAAAAGCGACTGCAGCAAACTTTATTCAGTCATTTTGCAGAAGTGATTTCAAGGTCAGCTGCTATTTTCTGCAGAATAAGATAAACAAATCAGGATTGATGAAAGAAAGAATGCATAATTCAGGGAGGTTCAATAATGGGAGTTGTGATTAGAAGTGAATCAATTTAGGATAGGGTAGGTGCGATAACTAAGGCTGTGTTGGTTGATTAGTACAATAATTTCATAAATTTCCATATTGTACCGTAGCCAAGATTTCCTTAGAAACATGCATTTTCCAGCTTTTCCCCTGGGACATGTTGGTTTATTAGCATATTAATTCCATAGCCAAGATTTCCTTAGAAACCTGCATTTTCCAGCGTTTCTTTTGAGATTCTATACTATGGGCATGTTAGTTAATGAGCACATAGATTCCATAAATTTCCATATATACTACTGTAGCCTAGATTTCCTTAGAAACCTGCTTTTTCCAGCTTTTCCTTTGGGATTTCTATACAAATTTGAAAGTGATGCTTGTAATGGACAATCCTGGAATCTATAAATTACTAAAAGGTACTAACTGTAAAAGCATACTTGCTTGTAGTTGTTGTGTCATCTGATACTGTTAATTTCACTGTACTCTTTTGTACAGAAAGGAAGTAACCTGCTGCTAGTTTTTATTGGTAGAATTATTATGCTCTCTTTGTTCTGTTTTGCTGATTGTATTATGTTTCATTGGTCCTCTTCAAGCTGGCTTGTTTACCCTTCCAATGCTGAGGCTATTTTTGTCCAAATCACAAGGATACAAACATTTTTAAAAACCATCTAAACCCTGTCATGTTGGTGTTCATTAGATAGCTGTCACTGAGTACTCTCATATGAGTACCCATATGCAAGGGTTTCAGTCATATCTTTATCTATTTTTTGCGTCATTTTTGTATTGGCAAAATTAGCCAATAGCAATATAAGGGTTAAGACATTTATGCTCACATGCTTGCAGACATTGTTGCTGGAACAATGATACTTTTGAAAATAACTTAAAGATGAAGCTTGAATTCATAAAATATGTCAAGAAGAAATTTCTCTTTGGTTCTGAAGAACCTCTTACACTGAAGAATGGTAGAAGTCTTCATTTTTCTTTTTGGAAAATTTTCACGAAATAACTGGCCGGCAAAAGTAAGGGAGAAATCACCATTCCTTTCCTGTCATTTTTCTTGGTATATAAACTAGTTCTTCCAAACCTAAATATCAGTAGTTTTGGTTGACCAGTGTCATCTTAGATTACAAGGAGTGCTTTTGGTGATCAGACATGACAGTACATAAGCATGCCTTTTACATTCTTGTGCAGATTATTATGTTTTATATTTGTATCAATCTCTTTGTTCTCTTTCACACAGGATGGGATTCTAGCATGCCTTTTTACATTCTTGCTCAGATTATTATTTTTCACATTTGTATCAATCCCCTTGTACTCTTTCACACAGGATGGGATTCTAGCATGCCTTTATACATTCTTGCTCAGATTATTATGTTTTATATTTGTATCAATCTTGTACTCCTTCGCGGCCTGCCAGACGGCTTCTGAGTAGGAAAACATTTGTAATGTCGTAATGTGGTGATTCAGGGATGAAGTCTTGCCAAGAATAATGAGGCGGGGCTTAAATATTGACACAGGGTAAAAACATGTCTATGTCAACATGTTGGAATATTCTCCATATCGTTTGTTGATCTCGAGAAACAATATATTCACTGCACCCGTACGCCTTTACAGGGGTGTCCAACTGTCGCATTGTGACACCAGCGTGTGACAGGGGCTTCAAAACATGCCACAAGCCACAAAAAAGCTGTTTAGCCCAGAAATTTTTGCAAAACATTATTGAGCCTATCATATATTTCACTCGAATTGTTTTTTTAACTAATTGTATTTAAAAATCCAGTGAACTCCATTTAGTAATGATATCTATTGATTGATTTTAACTATTGCCATTTAGAGCGTCAAAAAAGGTTGGACAACTTATCAAGTACTCAGAAAATCTAAGTTAGATCATATTTGAAGCATTGGTGAATAGAGTTTGGTTCATTCTTGCCTACAGCTCATCTTGACAAGTGTCATCTGAATTTGTCATACTTTCAAAAAAATCAAAATAAGGTTTGGTTCAAATTTTTTTCCCAAAATTGCAAAATTTAGCCATATTTCATAAGATATATCAAAATTTATTGGCTAACCCTTTTGTTAAGATGTGATAGTTTTTAGATAAATGTTTCAATATTTTAAGATTGATTACTTTCATGAGGAATTGTTAAGTGAAAGTAACAAAAATTTGCCGAACTTCCGGCATTAGGTTTCACTTTTACTGCATTACCAGAGAGTCATGAAATATCCTTGCATCAGAAAATACTGACATGTTTCTGCTTTCACCTTCTAACGCTTAGAGCTCCTACCAAAATTCTCGTCTGGATCCAAGATACTTTTGACAATAACTTTGGTATCGAGAACAGTTTTACAAAATGTTTGAAGGAGAGCTGTTGGTAATGTTATGATTAATATTTCTCCATCAGACAACTTTCTAACTGTTCCTTTACCTGTAAGATATCATAAACAATTTTGGCTGCTGTGAGCATAAGTGGGTTAGATTTTACATAGAAAGCAGTGTTTGCTAATGGATATTGGATAAGACAAGTATTTGCTACTATTTGTTCTAACATAGAAAGCATTGATATATAAGATAAGTGTTTGCTTACGGATAAGATAATTATTTGCTGCTATTTGTTATAAACCAAGTGCCTTTAATTGTGTGACTCTGCAGGCCAGAGCTGATGTGTATGATATGTATATGTATGTAAATAAACCGCTGAGAAGAGTTCAGCTGTCAACAAAATGCTTCTTTTTATTTTAGACCCTTAAAGAAATTCCCTTTATCCATAGATATACCACATTTGCACCACTAGACCATCGGCAGGAACAGGTTGATATTTTAATATCCATGGTTTGGCCATTCAAAACAGCAAACAAAGATCAACTACAGCGTAGTAAATATATCACTAAACCAGAGTTTTTCGGAACTAGGGTTGGATGCCATGTGTCGGCAGTAGAATGGGTGTAGTAAGGGGGGGGGGGGGTGGTTGACTGTAACGTGTTCGTGTTCGGCGTTCATTTACACTACAGGTGTGTAGTGTAAATGAACGCCCGCTACGCGTCGCCACCGTCGCGTATTATAATATTATGATTACTTGTGACGTCATCAAAACTGTAAAATCGCTAATTTCACTGATTTAATAAAGGTTATTTAATTTCCTAAAAGTGTATTCTTAGTACAATTGGTCCATTGAATGTATCCATGCTGTTTGACCAAGACAGATTGGACGCTATCATACATAACTGGAAGAACCAAGTTTTCAGTAATAAAACAATCCATGGCGTTCCGCGAAGTGCATTCGACGTGTTTGAAGCCGCCTATCGGCGGGTTCCGGAACCTCGCGTCCAGTCTAGACGAGGTGGTGGAAGTACCAAACTTAGAACAAAGCACAGACATTAATCAAAAGGATCCATGGAAGTCACATATCTCTATAGCTTAAGGTGATGAATACCATTGCAAGCCAATTAAAAGCCCTGTCCCAAAACACACCTCAAAGCAGCATAATCCTATAACTAGGTGTATCTCCAGGTTCCTGAGTGTTATCAGGTAGAGAATATCATCGCCACCTGTCATTATTCAATCCATATTCTGTTTTATTTCAAAATTTACAACTTTTTTTTCAAATGACATATTCTCATTAATTACGCAGGTGATGGTTACTGCAGGTTCAGAGTTACTTTAGGGATATCATTGACTATGCCCAATAAAAAGTATTTTTTTGATTTTTTACTCCTGAAGATTTTTATAGGCCATAACATTGAACATTCTAGTGAGAAATCTCGTGTGTGGAGGCATGGGAACCCCTTTGATAGTAGTGGACATACCTCGCTGATCACTCCTGAGCACTCGAAACAAAAGAGAGCTGCACAAAGATACACATCGACGATTTCAAGACAATGGCTTGTGGTCAGGATGCTATAAATAGGTGCTAGCTATGAGCACGTGAGGTCACCAAGTGAAGTTGGTGTCGAGATTTCTAACTAAAATTTTCAACGTTATGGTCTGTAAAAATCTTCAGCAGTAAAAAATCAAAAAAATACTTTTTATTGGGCATAGTCAATGATATCCCTAAAGTAACTCTGAACCTGCAGTAACCATCATCTGCGTAATTAATGAGAATATGTCATTTGAAAAAAAAGTTGTAGATTTTGAAATAAAACAGGATATGGATTGAATAATGACAGGTGGCGATGATATTCTCTACCTGATAACACTCAGGAACCTGGAGATACACCTAGTTATAGGATTATGCTGCTTTGAGGTGTGTTTTGGGACAGGGCTTTTAACTGGCTTGCAATGGTACCCATCACCTTAAGTCAAATCCCTAAGGCAGTATTAACTGGTTACTCGTCGCTAAAGTCGGGAACCAAAAGGAACAGGCCTTGCTTTTTCATACTTTTGAGGAAGCAAATGTTTCTTCTCAAACAAAAAAGGCAAAATGACCAAGGGTGGCTCTGTGGTTTCAGGCATTGAAATGGACTGCTAGCTACTTGCTGTCTCTCACCACTGCCTAGATTTGAATCCCGACTGGGTAAGTAAGAGTTGCCAGTGTCAGTGATTCCCGGCGGGGGCACTCAGGGATAGGGGGGGGGGCGCACCCGCGTTACGTATTTCGCGGAGGAAAGGGTCTTTTTTAAAACCTCCGCATGTCCACGATTTTGTAAAAGAAGGGTACTTTTTTGTACCCAGATACGAAGAATGGGGGTTGAAAATCCCCTTACGAAATATACGCGGCTCTGACGCCTAGTGACTCCCGAAGTGACTGGGCTTCCGTCCGAGTCTGTGGTTCAACAATATTGAACCTTACTTATGCATCTGATGTTGTTATTGTCGATGTTTATGTCTGAACTACCGAGTCTGCTGCCGCTAAACAGGCAGAGGATTATAACATCTAAAGTTAAAATACGTGTTCCCGTTCATCTAATGTCAGTGTTTTGATATAAGAAGGGGTGTTTTTTTAGTGGAAAAAGTCAGCATTTCTTTAGAAATAAGGGTGCTTTTTTGGCCAGAAATCAGTGCTTTAGGGGTATTTTTAAATTTTGATAACGAGCGTATGCACCCCCCTAAATACCTAAGTGACCCCCCGGGCAGTGATTTGGGATATGGCGTCAGTTTTTGCGAAGTATTCCGGCTTCCTCCAACACTTAAAACTGTCAATTGTAGGACTAGGCGCTCAGCACAAACTGAGAAAGAGGGGGTTCAACTTTAGACTAGTTTGTATTCGAGCACACATTCATGTCAAAACTTTTCCATATTGTGTATGACAGTGTAACTGTCTAGTAATCCTCGGATTATAAAAGCAGTTTCGGACCTTTTGTTGATCCATGCATTCCATGTACAGTTACCAGGTTACGTAAATGCATGTGTATTTATTCCTCTGCGGCTGCAACAGTTCCGTCGCTCAAAGAATTTTATTAACCCTTATGCTGCTGGTGGCTAATTTTGCTAATACAAAATATTGCAAAAGACCTGGAAAAGGGTATCATTTTTAAGAGAAATAGTTCTGACCCTGAAAATCAAGAAAAAGTACTCTGGTCTGAAAGGTAATGCAAAAATATTCGGGCCCTGAAAATTTAAAATTCCAGAGGAGAAAAAGAAATTCTGCCTCTGCCATAGGATAATAAAACGCTAACAATGTCATGAGAGGATAGCCCCTCCCCCCGCCCCCCCCCCCCCCCCCCCCCTATGCCCCTACACCGCCTCCAGAATATCAAATGATTTGCCCCTTACCACTTAGTCCTGTACAGCCTTTCTTTACACAGTACCGTATCATTTTATCAGTTGGATAGAAGCCCTAAGGATAATTCAATTTTTATTCCCTAGTTTCAGATATGCTCACTCTTCAACCCATTAATAAGTAAGAGTTACTAGTACTCTTGAAATTTGTCTGGTTCTTTGATACTTTTTGTTGGTAATTTTCTGAGTAACATTTCTCCTTCGAAAATTTTCCCAACTTTTATGTTGCCTGCAAGATATCATCACAATTATCAGGTTGCTTTTGGCCGCTGTAAGCATTAGAGGATTATAACATGCGGTCCCATTTTCTTACCGGACCCCAGTGCTGTTTTGGGCCTAAGGGCACGTCTAGTTGATTATCTGTTTCCCATGTCCCGACCGACCCTATTTTTGGGCCCGACCGACTGTTTGAGATTTTGACATCGTTTATTTATAATGGAGCCTGCGAATTCAACATTTTTCAAATCTGCACAATTTTCTGTATGAACAAGCTGAAGAATAATACAGAGGGAAATGTGTCTCATGAACATCATGTACACATAATTGTACTTCTTGCCATGGCATTGGCAGCATTTCTGTCACAAATAAAGAAATTTGATACCCTATTATATGTACTTCTGCCTTTTTTTTTCCTTTTTTTTTTTACCCGACCGACCGACCCTAATTTTCAGTGCCTTGGACATGGGAAACAGATAATCAACTAGACGTGCCCTAACCAGCCCATAGTAGGCATTGAAAAGCTTGTTGCCAAAGGTTCTTTTGAGGTTCTACTATGAGAATCAATACGGAGATAGTCTATTAATCACGCAATTATGTTTATTGTCTCCATTCATTCATTCAATTCAACCAAGGACCACAGGCATCTGTAACTGAACATTTAGACCTACAAGTACATTAAAACGATGATAAAACGAGTTTCAAGTGGTCTGTTATGTTTGTTTACTATATAAAGAAAGTCTTTCTTTATATATAGGGCCACTCCAATTTATTTACTTGTCTTACGAGCTCAGGAGGTAGGAAATGAGCCATTTTGGAATTTTAAAAAAAAGTTGAAAAACGTGACTTTTTAAAAAAAATTTAGAGTCTGCCGACTAGGAATGGTAGCGATAATTGTTTCTACCAGCCTATTCTCAACTATATAAAAATCAATCAATCAATTAATTCCTGTAACCTGAAGGGTGGGAGGTATACCTCCTCAAGTCTTAGGCTCTACTACAGCAATGATAGCTTCCTGTAGTTGATTGAATCACCCTTACAAAGAAAATTCTTAAAACTTGCACTTTTTTTTTTTTTTGGAGTCTGACAGAAAATTTCAAAACCACTTTTGTCCGTTAGACACCAAAGGTGACTTTTTTTTTCTTTTTTTTTTGGAGTCTGACAGGATTTCTTTTCCAAATAAAGCTCGTAAAACAAGTAATTAAATTGGAGTGGCCTAGTAAACAAACATAACAGACCAATTGAAACTCGTTTTATCATCGTTTTATTGTACTTAGAGGTCTAAATTTTTCCGATTACAGATTCCTGTGCTCTGTACCAGCCATTTCATGGCATTTGTAATGAGAATTAATCCAAGACAGATTATTGATATTTTATTCGGAGACAGGTTTTATCTAATATTCAGAGACAGTATTTGTTTCAAAAAAGTGCATGCCCCAAGAATATCAAATGGTCAATGCCTAAATGCATTTGTCTTTAAATATGGGTGCTTTTATGATGGCATTGCCATCAAAGTTGGCTTTATACTCACCAAACATTGCGAATGGCTAATTTGCTTTCAATGATGGTATCGCTATCAATGCTAGCTTACTCACTAAACATTGCGAATGGCAAATTTGTTTATACGATGACATTTCCATCAATGCTATAGTTTACTCACCAAAGCAAATGGCAAATTTGCGAATGGCAAATTAGCTTTTGCTTTATTCGATAGTATTGCCAACAATAATGGCTTCACACTGAAAATTGCAAATGGCGAATTTGCTTCATACGACGGTATTGCCACCAATCTTTTGCTTACTCATAAAACATAGCGAATGGCTGATTGATACGATGGTATCGCCACCAATTTTTGCTTTCTCACATATGTTGCGGAGGGCACTTTCATTGGTGAATGTAATACCTAGTATTGCCACCATAGCTGGCTTACTCACTAAACAAAGGCAATGGCGAATTTGCTTTGTACGATGGCATTGCCATCACTGTTATCACACGTTAGCTCACGCACTACACATAGCTAATGGCGAAGTTGCTTTTGCATTATGCAGGCAACTGCTTAATCCGGACTGATGTGGACCCTAAATTTCTGTCCGGATTAGGCAAAATCCGGATTATGCGTTTAGGAATTATATGTATAGGAAGGGGCTGGTACCTTCCAATCTGGCCGGTTTAGACGAGAATCCGGATAACATATGTCCGCATTAAGCAGAGTTGCCTGTATGATGTTATTGCTATCACTGACTGCTAGCAGTCTCTCATCCTGTCTGGGTTCGAATACCACCCGGGGCATGTGAGAAAGTTGCCATTGACTTGGGCTTAGACAGTGGTTTTCGATGCCTGAACGTTTTTGCATTTATATAGTTATACGATTGCAATCAGTTTATTTATAGGATGGTATCGCTATCAATGCTAGCTTGCTCACTAAACATAGCCAATGACTAATTTGCCGTATACGATGTTATTGCCATCATTGTGGGCTCACTCACTAAACGTAGTGAATGGCGAAAATGCTTTATATGATAGTACATGTATTGCCATTTGCCATCAATGTTGGCTTATTTACTATTGTAAAACATAGCGAATTGCAAATTTGCTTTATACGATATGATTGCCAGCAATGCTGACTTACTCACGTAATATCGTATATCGCGTGAAATTTGGAATGTAGCATCCATCAGGGCATTTTAGGGTTCAGCAGTATAGGAGCAGGGTGTTTGTGTTGGCTGGGGTTTGGGTATGGGGTAACTGCGGGTGGCAATGTCCTAGTGAAGTGGCCCCTCTACGTCCCTGGCTAAACAATCATACAGAAACCGACCAGGACTTTGGAACCCCAAACATTGCATTGTTATGAATGCAGAAGAGTGTAGACTTCTCTAGAACGGAGTCAGTAGGTGCGAAAGATCGTGTCGACAAATGGTCATTGTGACTGTACGTCGAGGATGAGGAAATGCACCTCCACGTTAAAGTACATAACTTACCAGGCATGAGAGGTTTGGAATCACAGAAGGAATATATAGAAGAAATCTTTCATTGGAACACTTTGGGTACTAAAAAGCTCAAATAACTGGAAACGCAAAAACCACTCGCAAAAACGACGTGCCAGGATGCGCCAGACGACAGTTTTTGGAAGGTTATTATAACAGCGCTTTGGCTACTTGAGGTTTATACAGTGGCTACGATATACCAGGAAATACTTCTTTACATTGATTGAATGACTTTGGATGTGAACGCCGGCAGGTCTCACCAAATTTAATGTGGAAATAAGTACTAATCTATTTTCTCATATGCATACATCAGGATATTGATATTTCATTTGGATCAACTTTGTGGAAGATTTGATTGGATTTATCCACTTCGAGCGTTTAATTGACAGTGTCGGCAACTCTAACAACTTTGATAATTGTGTTGATCCCCGATCGCCGTGTGTGTAATCAATTGGGTGTTTTCTCATAGACTACGGACGCGGGACCGGGCGCGGGACAGTTTTCCCACGGGTACGCGAGGTGCAACATTGTTTGGCGATTTCGGTGAGAGGAGCTCGGAGTGGACAACTTTTCTCATTTTTCTAAATTGCCAACAATTTTGACTAAAAAGTCGCACATTGAATACCGGTTTTCCAATGGGCAGTTTAAACTGATCATTCAGTCTGCTTTGTTGGAGTGTCTGATAGGGTTAAGTTCAGTAAACTTTTGTGTAGGTATGTGGAACACGGATTTGATCGATACACGTTGACAAGTTGTGGTATTAACGATGAAGAGTTCTCAAGTGTAGGGAACAAGGTCTTTACGCTAATAAGGTAAGGAGAATGATTTATAACAAGTTTCGGTTTCCTCACTGAAAGTGAGCAAATGGCAAGTTATTGCCTTCTGATGACGTTCTGTGTTCTGCAGACTGAAAAAGCTAAAACCAAATTAAAGATTTGGTGTTCCAATTACTTTTTCAATAATCAAGATAAATGAATTCGAACTTTGGAAACATTCTAGTGATTCGTTTAGTTAAGTATCTGATTGTAAGTATGAAACAATTTGTGAAGGATATTTGCCTGCATCTACCCCTGGTTAGCTCAATAAGCAAGGCTTTAAGCGTATTTCGTGTGTTTTTTCAGTTGTTTTTTTCACTATTTTATCACAAAGTGAGGAAAAATCGAAATTCCAAATCATGTGTATACACACACACACACATATATATATATATATATATATATATATATATATATATATGTGTGTGTATATTTGTATTTATACTCGTGTGTGCGTATGTATGTATACACGCACACATGCAATATTAGACATTCTACTAGATTGGAAACGGAAATTTATTTGCAGCTTCTGATTTCAGGTCCAATAGTTGTGCTAACGATGGGTAGTCCAGCCACCACAGCAAACACGTGTCTAGCACCGGAAGTGAGCATGATGTGCGAAACCAAAAGAGAATCTGCAAGGTGAGCTTAAAGATGAGATATCTGTATTTCTCTTGATTGCATTTTAGGTATTCTCCATATTAAACGAGTTTTGGGATTTCGTATTGAGTATGCTATTTTAATTTGATTTCATCTGTAACGCCAGGAAATGTATAATGGGGAAATACCTTCACTTGTATTTTTCATAGGAATATCCTAAATGGCCGTGTCTATCTCACTATTGCATGATGAACCATTAACGTGTCTTATGTCACTGTGGTTTATTTGTGAATAAGGGGTCATTTTGATAATTTTACATTTGTTAGAGCCTTCAAGAGATTTATTGGTTCCCGGATCTTTCCAAGACCAATTTTACATGGTCGGGAGGGAGGTTATTTAAAACAAAGTTGATTTTCTTTTCTTTTTTTTATACATAGAAATCTAAGTAGGCAAACAGTCGGTCAGGAGTTAAAAAAATAGTGATTTTTTGGCCAGTATCAAAATACATACTTAAGGATGCCCGCACCAGTTTGTTTTTTTGTCCTTAGAATTTTGTAATTTTTTGGATATGTTGTACCTTGTGGGACAAAACTAAAGGAAATGTTAAAAGAGATAGGCTGTCTGACTGATTTTTTTTGCTAGAGACAAATTTGTGATTTTTGAAAAGTGACCATATGAAAGAAAAAAGGCCGTCACGTCACGCATATTTTGATTTTCCGCTCATTCTGGGTTGTTCGTGTGCTGAAAAATAAATTCTAAACCTTTATAAATAAAAATTCGCATATATTTAATGGAGTAGGTCCTCTTTTGGCTTGCTCAAACTAAACTTTAAACCTTACAATATCTTCTGCACAGCAAACTGAACTGGAGGGGTTGAATTAAAAAGGAACACTTTTTCCTCAAAAATGGACACAAATATAGGGCAATTTATCATACACAATGAATTGTAAAGAAGAGTTTAGTCCAGAGATTTTTTTTGGTATGTTCTTGCCCTGTTAATTTTGCATTCTGTATGCGAAAACAAGTTGGGGGTGTTTCGAGTTACTTTTCTGCTACAGAGCTATGAGTGAAAGGGTACGTTTTTTGCTTTCTAAGACATGAAAAGACAATGACGCTGCCTTTGTTTCCCTATTATTGTTGGCAACCATATGGGGAAAATCCCTTTGTTGTAGTCGTACCCGCTTGCCAAGACGCATTATGTCACACATAAAAAATTGTAAAAAATAAATTAGTCCAGAGAATGTTTTATTTTTTGATATGTTCTTGCTCTGTAAATTTCCTTTCAGTATACCAAAAAATAATGGGGGTGTTCCGAGTTACTTTTCTTGCTACAGAGCTGCGAGTGATAGGGCACGCTTTTTGCTTTTTGGCAAATAAAATTGGCTATTTCCCGTGGCACCAATAGGGTAATTCCCTTTGTTGCAGTCGCCAGTGTTGTTAATTACGATGAGCGTGCGACAGGGGCTCCAATACACACAACAAGCCAAAAATAAAAGCACTGTTTAACCCGGAAATTTTCGCTAAACATAACTAATAGAACCTACTATTAATTTACTTGAATCATTTTTGATACAAATTGTATTTAAGCATCCAGTGAACTCAATTTGATAAAAAAAAATATCAATTGAATGTTCTGGGTCTAGTGTAGCAGCAGAGGCCCAAAAAGTGGCTTATTTTAGGAGTAACCCCAACCGGCGGTAGACTAAGCAGCATCATACACCAAATGAAAGCTAAGAATCTTAGGATTCAGGAACTGCGTGATGCCGGAACCAAAAAGTTGTACAAGCAGAGATATCGCACCGTTTCCATGGCAACCTTTTTGAAGTAGTGAAAACACTGACAAATTACTCTTCAATTAAATCCTTATTTGGTGGCCTTCTTACCAATATTCCTCATTCAAATTACTCCTGATAATTAATAAGGTCCTTGTCTAGTGAAAAAAAGTCAAAGAAAATGTCTAAGTAGTGTTTGTACTGAGTGACCTCACATTTAGGGTACACATGTAGAAACGGGTAAAAAATTAGTATTTTTGGACTTTAAAGTTTTCATAAAAGGCTTATATAAAATTGTTCAGGCATGCAGTATATATTTTCAGAAAGTAGACACTGGAAGCTTTCATTTGATGTATTATTAGACGCCTGGCACATTTTGTTACTGACGATTTGGCTTCATAGATAGTAGCTGTAGTGGGGATTTTATACACCAATTTGGTGAAAACCCACCCAATGACTATCTAACTCTAGTTTAGTGGCTACATAGCATTATTCTTCATTCAGATTACTCTTGAAAGTTAATAAGGTCCTTGTCTAGTAAAGTTAGTGAAGTTAACGGTTAAAAATGTGCTTGTACTGAGTGACCTGGCCACGTTTAGGGTAAATATGCAGAAATGGCCAAAGACATTGTATTTTTGGAACTTTTTTGTTTGAATAAAAGGCATCATACATCGAATGAAAGATAAAAATCTCAGGATTCAGAAACTGTGTGATGCCGGAACTGAAAAGTTGTACAAACGGTGATATTGCACCATTTCCATGGCAACCTCTTGAAGTAGTGAAAACTCTAAAAAATTACTCTTCTATTAAATTCTTATTTGGTGGCCTTCTTACCAATATTCCTCATTCAAATTACTCTTGATAACTAGTAACGTCCTTGTCAAGTGGGAAAAGGGGAATAAAAAGTTTAAGTATTGTTTGCACTGAGTGACCTCACATTTAGGGTACATATGTAGAAACGGTTAAAAGCTTAGTATTCTTAAACTTTAATGTTTTAATAGAAGGCATATATATAGTTGTTTAGACATGCAACATATATTTTCGGAAAGTAGACATTGTAAGCTTTGATTTAATGTATTATTAGACTCCTTGCACATTTTTATACTGAATATTTGGCTTCATACATAGTAGCTGTGGTGGGGACTATGTACCAATTTGGTGAGAACTCAATTGCTATCTCACTAGTTTTCTGGCTTCATAGCATTCTTCCACATTCAAATTACTCTTGACAGTTCATAAGGTCCTTGTCTAGTGAATGTTTGTGAAGACATGTTAAAAATGTGTTTATACTGAGTGACCCCATGTTTAGGGTAAATATGCAGAAATGGCCAAAACCATTGGATTTTTGGATTTTTTTGTTTTAATGAAAGGCATATATGAGATTGTGCAGGCAAAAAATAGATATCTTCATAAAGTAGACACTATGAGCTTGCATTTGATTATTATTAGACCCTTTGCACAATTTTGGATTGTAAATATGACCTCAGTACATAGCTGTAGTGAGGACTTTGTACAAATACTTGGTCATAAAGGTACCTAATTGCCATCTCACTCTACTTATGGGGCTTCCCAGCATTAATTCTCATTTAAATTACTCTTGGCAAATAATTAGATCCCTCTTTAGTGAAAGAGAACTGTTCAGTTGTGTTTGCACAAAATGACCCCATGTTTAGAGTATATATGCGAAAAGGGTGTTAATTTTATATTTTGGACCTTTTTGTTTTAATGAAAGACATACTAGTTTTAATAAGGCAACCAATGGCTGCAATCAAGAAAGTAGACCCTCCAATCTCATTGTTTGTATCATTCACCATATCATACTCCGTTGTGTAAATAAAACTCCCTATAATAGTTTCAGAACTTGTCATAATAGGCCTTTTTACAAAAATTACCTGATTGCTTTATTCATTTCTTGTACTAATGTTATTTAATTCTGTGATAATCTAAACTGACTGGTGCCTTTGTTTGATAAAAAGAACAACCAAAAGTTGGCCAGCACATTTGCCCATATTGACCCATAGCTTCAGGAGATGTTTGAATAATCCCAGTAAAAACCTTGATTTCCCTAGTATTTGTCAGTTATGAAAGGTAGGATCATAATGCCAGAGGTGTCTACAACTCTATCCTGAGGTATGCTGTTAACTAGATAGATAGTACAGATAACTTGTGTCTAGTTTAATGATATATCTATAGGGTGTCACTTTATGTCTATTTAATTGAATTTCAGATTATAAGGAGCAATATTAATTGCATTTGATATTGGTTTTGGGGTCCAAGACAATTCTCTCCGATTAGAAATTCAATTGTGGATAGGTTTAGGTAGCTTTTTTCGGACTCGGCTCTTCCTCTACGCTGCTTCTATTGGACTAGTTAGCCTATATGAAATATATATTTAGGCATCACAAATATGCCCTCCCAGCGATGTAAAAGTTTTTGGGTGAAAAATTGAAGAAACATGTATGATATAATCAAATGGAGCTCCTATCAATAGTAATGGACCATGGACCATCAGACTTCATAAATATGTAGAAAATATCAATTAGAAAAATGGATTCAGCTACATGAGAAAAAAGGGTTTTTGAAATTCTAGATTGCTTAACTTAAGAACAACGTCAAAATAGAAGAAAGATGTTTCTCCTATTCGATGAAGGTTATTTATATCAAGAGAATCCAATAATGCTTATTGCCCAACATGCTTGTTTCAAGCACCAATTCTTATGGTGCAATTTGATATGGAGAAAAGATGACAAGATGTTCGGATTACCTTGGCTATGGATCATAGTTTTCTCAATATTTCACTATTCAGCTTCTACTTAGAGGGCTAGGTTGGAGAGTGAGGCAGGTTGTAGTGGGATTGTTTGGTTGACTCAGGTAGCAATCTCCCAATGATCCATCGATCAGCTTGTACAGAGGGGTGGGAGGGGCAAAAGTGAGGGGTGGGTTTTAGGTTGGATGTATGAGGTTGCTTAGTATAGGGGATTAGAGGAGTGGTTTGGATGACCTTTGTGCAATAACTAAACTAAATGATTCACTTGTATAAATATGGGGTGCTTGGGTAGGTGTGGTTGGGTGTGACCTGTGGCGTGATGAGTAAGCATGGTTGAAGGTGGCCTATGTTGTTGTCTGTTTCTCTGCCTCTACTGGGGTGAGGGTAAGGTATGCTTGTGGTTGACAATCCTCACTTGTCTACTTGTATGTGAATGGAGGGAAAAGGGGTCCAGGGGATGTGGTACATTTATCAGCTTGTAATATGGGCTGGGGGGGGGGGGGGGGGGGGAGGGGGGTGGAGTAGTCCTGGTTGTGGGAGACCTGTGATGCAATCTCTCAAGGAGCTTGTATTATGGGTTGGAGGGAGGTTAAGCTATATTTGGGGATGACTTTTGCTGAGATGTCTTCATGATGAATTTGTCAGATGGCCTACCCTGATGGCCTTGTGGTCTAAGGCATTACCAAGGACTGCTAGGTACCTCTCAAATCCTGGCCAGGGCATGTAAGAAAGTTGTCAGTGACTTGGGGTTAGACAGTGGTTTCCGCACCAGCTGGCAAAACATGACTTAGCTGCAATATTACAGAAAAGGTGACAATGATCAAAATTCCAAATTTATTTGTCAGCTTGTCTTATAGGTTGTGAGGGGAGGGAGACTAGCTATGGTTGGAGGTTGCAGCCCCAAGACTAAAAGACTATGTGCAACAACAACCTATTTTAGTACAAAATAGCTTTTAGGTTGGTCGATGATCCCGTATTACCTTCGAAAACATCACATAAAATAAGATATCAGGTATTAGGCCATAGGGCATTATCTACAAAACTCAGTTCAAATGGATATCCATATTAGTTTTATTGTATATCAGGTAGCATTGGTAAATGTTGTTCAAAGTAACATGAGTGGAAAAGAGGTTTTAAGTAAGTTTTTACCAAGTTGTCGTACATACTTCTTACAAGAGCTATACTGAATGAAGCCATATTTGTAAAACAAAAGTGCTCAAAGGGGTAGAATAACACATCAAATGAATGCTCATATTGTTTTTCTTCTATAGATAGCTATTGTTCACCTGCATAGTCTCATATATGCCTTTCATTAAAACAAAATCTCCAAAAATACACCATTTTTCCCCCGTTTCATCATATTTACCCTAAATGTGGGGTCACTCAGTACTAACATATCTTTACCATTTGTCTTAGATAATTTCACTTGAAAACTACCTCATTAACTGTCAAGAGTAATTTGAATGAAGAATAATGCTAAAAAGCCACAAAACTAGAATAAGATGAGCATTAGGTGACTTCACCAAATTGCTGTGTATATTGCCCATATGTACAATCCAAAATTGTGAAAAGTGTCTAATAATTATCCCATACACGCTCATAGTGTCTACTTTATGAAGATATCTATTGTTTGCCTGCACAATCTCATATATGCCTTTCATTAAAACAAAAAAGTTCCAAAAATACAATGTTTTTGGCCATTTCTATATATTTACCCTAAACGTGGGGTCACCCAGTACAAACACATCTTTAACATTTGTCTTCATTAATTTCACTAGACAAGGACCATGTTAACTGTTAAGAGTAATTTGAATGAAGAATAATGCTATGAAGCCAGAAAACTAGAGTGAGATAGTCATTGGGTGAGTTCTCACCAAATTGGTGTATATAGTCCCGACTACAGCTACTATCTATGAAGCCAAACCTTCAGTACCAAAATGTGACAGGAGTCTAATAATACATCAAATGAAAGCTTACAGTGTCTACTTTCTGAAAACGTATATTGTGTGCCTGAACAAGCTCATATAAGCCTTTTATAAAAACTTTAAAGTCCAAAAATACTATCTTTTTACCCGTTTCTACATATGTACCCTAAATGTGAGGTCACTCAGTGCAAACACTACTTAGACATTTCGTTTCACTTATTTTCACTAGACAAGGACTTCACTAATTACCATGAGTAATTTGAATAAGGAATATTGGTAAGAAGGCCACCAAATAAGGATTTAATTGAAGAGTAATTTGTCACTGTTTTCACTATTTCAAAAAGGTTGCCATGGAAACGGTGCGATATCTCTGCTTGTACAACTTTTTGGTTCCGGCATCACGCAGTTTCTGAATCCTGAGATTCTTAGCTTTCATTTGATGTATGATGCCGCTTAGTCTACCGCCGGTTGGGGTCCATCCCAAAATCTGGTCCTTTGCTGCTCCACTATCTTAACTATTGCAATAAGGGCTAATATAGTAATACAACCAGGTTACAATATTCACAGTTTTTATCGAACCACAGCCACCAGGAAGCTTTGTGTTCTAGGACGCATTGACAGTGCTTCAGAACTAAAATATTTAGATACCCCTGATTCTGCTTCGGGCTGTTCCGAAAAAAAGTTTAGACTATTGTTTATTGTTGAATAACGGCTGTCTAATACGGCCCCCTCTCAAAAAATGCTTATACTTCCTCGGTTTTTCTGATCCTTTAAACCGTTAACCATTTTAGTAGTTAAGGTCCTACAATACATGTACTCTTTAACGGTGACACCTATTGAGTATTGGATATTATGACTAACTAGAATAATTAATTATATTTTACCTGACACTTTTGAAAAAAAATTGGTACATAAACAGACTTTTATCGAATATATAGCATTTTGACTATACCTGCATGCCTATTCTAAATTGTATCCTAAAAGACATGTTCTAACACTGGATGTTTGGGATAGAGGGATTTTCGTATTCTTTGTAATTAATGATTTGAAACATTTTCAGAAAATATGTATGATCAATTATCTATGTATAAAATGGGGTTCCCTTGCTAAACATTATCTAATATAAGAATGAGCAAATACGTAACCAATTGGGTAACTCTTCTGTACCACATTATGAAAATCTGCCCCCTAAAATATATTTCAAAAACCTGTCATTTTCTGTTTGCCTTCTTGTTAAGAGCACTTTATAGATAGTTTAGATGAATATTGGTGAAAATTAAATTCGGCAGTTACAGCATCTCTGAAAGGATGAAAGTAGCAAAGAACTATACCAGTTAGGGAGAATGGGACGTTCATGACATAAATTACATTATTTTTTCAAAAAGTTGTGAAAAAACGCCAAGTCAACGAGCCAATGAATAAAAGTTGTTCTTGAAGATCACTCTGCTTTGTTCCTTACTCATGCGAAGTTTCAGCAAAATTAAACTCAAATTTCTAAAAGTGTCGAAAGACCTTAATTTGTATGGCGAACAGCACTGCATAAAAGCGTAATTTATCCACCCCTGTCACGCACACATATGGTTTGGGTTCATGTTTTATCATGAACAGTTTTGTTGCCTTTGTATGCAGGCAGAAAAGTAATTCCTATATCCCTTAACAGTCCAGTCCAGTCCCATCCATCCCTGACGTTCATGTCACTCATGCCTGACCCCTGTAATGTGCATTATAGCATTCTGGCATATAAAAAGCTGGTCATTATTGGCCACAATGCTGCAGACTAATCCGGGTTGGGATTTAGCAATTTTGCACTCCACCTCCGAGTTTTAAAACTATTTTTAAAGAATTAGAGAGTGATTTTAGTGATGCAATCAAGTTGATGTGATTAAAAAAAGTGTATTTAGTTAAATAAAATATCCAAATACATAGATGGCCTGACAAATTCTATACAACACAGGATATTGATTCCTGCCTGCACTCAGTGACCCCATGGTTGCTGTCAAAGCGAGTATTAGAGCAGTTCGTGAAGTGTGGCTCTTCACCGCTAACTTAATCCCTATAACAATGGGACGTCTCCAACAATCCAAAAAAACTGGTGCGGGCATCCTTAAACAAGATTTTTGAATGTTAAAAGAATGAATGTTTGATATTATATGCCTACTGCTCATTCTCTGCTGTGATTGGTCAGATCATGGTCACATGACCACCTTACAAAATTTATATTGGGGTGCAATATTACTTTCCAACACTCAGACTCAGTAATCGTCGCCTAACCTTTATCTTCATAATCAGACAACTCTCACTGTCATAATGCTATAGCTGAGCAGAGTAAGAGACCAATATATCTCAGCCTCACATAAGCCGTAAATATTTTGTCTCTTTTCTCCATATTGAATTTCACTAAAACATGGTCGTTTAGTATATGTGGGGGTAAAACGGCAAATCATGTATAGCTTTTTCAAACGAATCTCCTAACCACAAGTATGGACCTGGAGCCATTTGATGGTATAATTGTAATGAAAAATCAAGATGGACTTTTAAATTTCTTTTCAAATTTCAATTGCATTCAGTTTTGTCACTGCTTCCTTCGGATTTTTGTCTAAAATCAGTAAAAGGTGCATTTTTTAACTTCTAGGTGGCATAGCTAATATGTGGTCTTTTACTCTGCCCAGTGATGGTCATTACAGTCAGTTGATCTGATCAGGAGGGTACAGACTTAACATATGTAAAAATCCCGAAATGACCCTATATTGATAAATTAAGCCCATAAGCCAACCTATATGGACGGCACGACTGATGACCCTTCTTTTTTATTTTGGATGTTCTAAGGGGATCTGACAATGATAGCTTATGTAAAGTTTAATGAATTTCTAACTAGGCAGAGAAATACATAACCTATGTCTACTACTCTCAGCTCTAGGGTATTTTTAAATGGACTTAACCTTTTGGATGTTACTGTCACCTTGTTGAATACCCTACTATGCCTTTAAGATCCTGCCTCATTATTGTTCTCATATATCACTTTTTTCTTTTAGAAACCCCTGTTATCTGTACCTGGTCATGGCTCTGTGTTGCCTGACGTTGCCGTTCGGCGCGGTGGGATTGGTGTGCGCATGTCGAGCACACTTCCGGTTTGCTGCGGGTCACAAACAAGGCGCGGAGTCAATGACCAAGTGGGCTCTGATTTCTTGTTTCACAGCAGTGCTAGCCGCTTCTATCTCCCTCATAATGGTCATACTTCTATCTCAGTGTTGTTCCGTCCATTTGTACAGCGATGCTGGCCAACCAAATATTTCAGGAGAGACTTCTGTGACAACGAAAACAAAACATACCTCTAAAGGCACTTCGCAGCACGATGGCCCAAAAATCTTGAAGAAGATTGTCGGTGGGAATACACTGGGCTCCAAGCATTCGGGTGGTTTTAAAACTAACATTACCAGCGGAGGAGTATCCGACGTCTTTCGAGGGTAGAGAATAGAAATAAAAACTATCAGTTTTGTCGCAACACATACACTTCCATTTTTCAGCAGCAGGAGGTCTGAATTTTTAGATATGTATAAATGCGTTTTTTCAAGTGGTTTTACATTAAGGTTTCATCAAGGCCTCGGTAGTATAGGAAAATGTCCAAACTGTAATTAATTTCATGTATTAATCTCATTTGTTTAAGTTTTGTCTGATACATGTTACCTAGCCTGCATTGTAGGGTGATTCAAAATTTTATAGGAAGAATCATGATGAAAATTCCACATATATATATATATATATATATATATATATATATATATATATATATATATATATATATATATATATGTATGTATTCATTAACAAGGACACTCTTTGCAGAGGTCTTGATCATCATTGTGCGATTTATATACTAATAAATACTGTAATACTAATATATCAGGTATTCCAAGGGTAATACATGTATATATCCAGGAAGATGTCAGGGAATTGCTTCATAGTCGCAAAACAGGATATTCCAGGATTTTTATGTACCGCAGATGTATTGCACTTTAGAGTGCTTCGACAGTTCGCTGAATTTCTTTACATATCTAACCAAACTACCTTCATTTTGATTATCCGTATTCTGTAGGGATTTCTGAAATCAAGGGGAAATCCCTTTTGCAGTATACCTATTAAGTTCCATATATATATATATATATATATATATATATATATATATATATATATATATATATATATATATATATATATATATATATATATATATATATATATATATATATATATATATATCAGCCTGTCGGAACTATGAAAGCCTGTCTAAGATTTATTTCATCAAGTTGATGGAATATGGATTGGATCCAGGGTTATGATTTATTTCATAGGAACCACCTGACACAGGTCCTTCAGAGTTGGCTATTCAGTGCAACAGAAATGACCCATGCTTATTCGTAGTGTAGTGTTTGTACTTGATTATATACTTAAATCTGTTATGCTGTTCACGCTTACTAGTACTTGAAACTGTAATGCTGTTCAAGCTATAGCAAAAGCAATACAATCAAATTAGATAAAAAGCGCTAATATTAAAGCATTTTAGTATACAGCATAGGCATCTTAATTATCATAATATCTAGAAAAAACTTTATGAATTTTAGTTTTACGTTTTGCAAATATTTGATTTATCGACCATGAAAATGTTCATGTAACTATTCTTCTTGATGTACTATGCGAATCATGGTTGGTCGTCTTTATTTGGGTTTGGGTACGTATAAAATCCTTTTTGAAATATTTGAATATGTGAACCTGCTGTAGCATTTCTTTTGTTTTGAATGAATATCAAACATTTAAGAAATGATTACTTTATATAACGATGATGATTAGGAACGTCAGGAATTCAGGAACCTGAAACCAGTGATATATAATTCAGAATTAGGATAATATGTCCTGTTCTATTTGAATTATAATGATAACCATTTGTGCTCATGTGTGCAAAGGTTATCTTAAACACCAGCATTTATTTTTTAAGATAAGCTATAGTTGTTTTTAATGTCAAACTGTCTATCCTAGATTTAGTTAGACCTCTTGTATTTCGGATGAACACTTGGTTTGACTAGTGTACACATACCTAATAAGCTGATAAACAAGCATGTGTGAAATATAAGTAATGACTGATTTTGCTTGATTATAAAAGAAAACAGTGGCTCTGTTTATTTTTATAGCAACTTGGTCACTTTGAGTGTGAGCAGGTAAATGGTCTCGTGCAGATTTCACTACTATTTTGTCTACCAGGGAGGTTATAGATTAAACCGGAGGAAACCGGAGTTCCTTCCGAAAACCACCACCTAACCGCAAGTCATTGGCCACTTTCTCACATGCCCCGGTTGGGATTCGAACCTGGACAGTGGTGAGAGACAGCTAACAGTCAGTGGCAATGCCTTAGACCACACGGATATGAGGGCAGGCCCCGTTCAATGCCTTGAGTAGACTAATATGGTAATCCCATTGCCAGTACGATCAGCTATGGGTTGAAGAGGGATCATTGAAAGGATAATTGAACAGTAAAATATTTCTCTTCTGTAAAATATTTCTCAAGATATTACTTTTGGGTCAAGGCATTTTCATGCAAGTAGGATCGTGTGGATATTCAAAGTGTGAAAGGTTCAACTGCTGTGTGTATGTGACCCTGTAACTACCATATAGATAGTCAGGACACTATATGGGTTGAACGACCTGTGGAAATGGATATGGTAATGCCACTTGCTCAGCCAGGACAAGCCTGTGAAACGCCTTGTGCATATACATACGGTACAACCGCTTTTAGTCTTTCTGGGGAGAGGGGGCTGCCCTGATGTCTGTGTGGCGTACACTGACTGCTAGCTGTCTTTCGCCTATGCACTTGTTCGAATCTTGTCCTGGGACTGTGAGAAAGTTGCTATTGACTTGGGGTTACTTGGTGGTTTTCACCGCCGACCGGGCACTCTGGTTTCCTCCAAAAGTTACAGCTGGTTTATCACGATAGCCAGAATATGGCAGAAAAAGTGACGAAGATCGAAATTCTATCTTGGCCTATATGAGTTAACAGAAACATTATACCAAGATATGCCTTGCATGGGTGAATATGATGCTGCCAAAAGAAAAATACGAGTTGGGAATGATAATCTGCTAGGTCATATTAAATGTCTGATTTCTAGTTCATTCAATATTTTGATATGGCAACCATCTCTGTAAGCTAAACAATACTAGCTGCCTGCGATTGACTTCTTGGAGGCACTGTTTGGCACCAATTTGGTCCCCTCTCTATCCTATACAAAATTACGAATATGTTAATTGGCTTGAAATAATCTATAATTTCAAAGTTCTAAAAATTCAAAATATTTGCGAATGCCCACATGTAGTTAACTTTTATAACGGAATTGCAAAATATATAGTCGGATAAGAATATTTAATATCTTTAGGAAGTTTTCAATCCCTTGCAATTAAAACGTGTTATCTCAGAGTGATATAAGTTAAGTACATGCACATGTACATAGAAGAGTAATGTAGGTAATTCTTTAAATTATTTTACCCCTATTGCTTTTGTCTTTCTAATTGCAATGGCCTTTCAGTATACCCTTACTACCCTATTTTTTCAAAAAGATACGTCATTTTCTTTAGAATGATAATCAACGTAGGTGTACCAAATTGTAAGCGAGGATCGCAAATATATACATAACGCATTTTAACAGTGTCATGGGAAATATGTTACTTGTCTTTAGCCCATTAATGTAGCCTGACGAATTAGGTAAAATCTTTCAGGTAAAAGCTTAGTTGGGAAAATATTTGGAAGAGAAATGTGAATTAAAATATTTCCAACAATTCTCCATATTTTTTTGTAAAACAATGCTTAATTCGCAAGATAATGTCAAAAGTATCATAGATCCAGACGACAATTTCAAGAGAAACTTTTAAGCATTAATAGGTTAAAAGGCATCCAAATGCACTGAATGCGTGCCAATAAAATATTTTGATTTCTTTTTTTGATGCCAGCTGTTCTCTGTTGGCGAGACAGAAGTTCATCTGAGTCCGTCATTTGATTCTCGTATTATGTCTTGTCTAAACATTCAATCCTAGCGCTGTATATCATTTTGGACTTTCTCCTCTCAACACCCAATTCTTTGTTATTGTTTATCTTATTCTTGCAAATGAATGAGGTCACCATGAGGTCAATGCCTGCACTTTGGTTCGTGTATTATTGATTGTACTTAATGGCTTCCTATAATTATTTTATATGTAAAATATTTGTATGTAAAATTGTGTATTCTTTGTTTTTAATGTAAATAGATTACAGATAATGTGTAGAGGAGGGTTGGATGTTGTCATGATTTTTCTTATTATTTTGCTGCAATGTATTAAACATCTGGCTAGCATTTTGCCCCGGCCAAGCAGTCTAATGTATTGTTCTAGTTCTCCTTGTCTCGCAACTCAAATTTCCGGATTAAGGGTAGGTATCGATACTCGTTTCAATACCAAATATTGGTATCAATTGGAAAAAGTAACATACATATATATAGATAGATAGATATAGATAGATGTATATATGTTACAGTAAGACTGTCAAACCAGGGATTTGGCCAAATCCCTGAAGCGTTCAGCAATTTGGCCAAATCCCTGTTTCACTCAGGGATTTGGCCAAATCCCTAAAATGTTTAGGGATTTGGCCAAATTACTGAAATAAGGAGGGTCATATTTGACAACTTTACTGGACACATTTCAGGGATATTGTCAAATGACAATGAGCCTCATTTTATGATAAGTTGATTAATAGTAATGGTTCCTGAATATCAAGGTATGAGTATTTAACTTACTTTACACTGGTTTTATCACATTCAGTATGTTTGTTGTTATCATTATAGGTAGCAGTGGTGGTAGTAGTACAATGGTTGTTTCAGTATTACTGTGTTGATTGTTTGTACATAATAGTAGTGGTAGTAGGAGCAGCACCAGTGCATCAGTAGTAGTAGTAGTATGATGATGATGATGATGATGGTGATCACAGTAGTAGTAGCAGTAGTAGTAGTAGTAGTAGGTTATTATTTTTATTATTATCATTATTATTATTATTATTATTATTATTATTATTATTATTATTATTCATGATGATTACAGTAGTAGTAGTAGTAGTTTACTAGACTCATTTTAGGGAAATTATCAAATCTTGCATGTTGGGAGTTTATCTGAAGTCCTGTGAGTTAACATTTATAATTGCATTCAGAAACCAAGTTATCACGATGATCAAGATTGGTTACATTGTATTTAACTATGAAGACTAAGTTTCTTATATCAGGATTGCAGTTAGGTCCCTCAATTGTATTTTGAACTGAGTGGAGAAGATCAGTTATATTTCACTTAACTACAAAGACTATCGGAATTACATTGAAATTGCAGTTTGCTTATTTAATTGCATTCTGAAATAAGCTGATGTCTAGTGATGAGATTGGTTACATTACACTTAACTACAAAGACTAAGGTAAGGATAGTATGATCCAGCATTTAATAGTTTTATTATTATTATTATTATTATTATTATTATTATTATTGTAGTAGTAGTGGTAGTAGTAGTATCACAATTAATCTTCTTATTATTATTATTATTATTATTATTATTATTATTATTGTAGTAGTAGTATTACAATTAATTTTATTATTATTATTATTATTATTATTATTGTTATTATTATTATTATTATTATTATCATTATTATTATTAATAGTAGTAGTAGTAGTAGTAGTCATAGTATTATTATTATCATTAGTATTATTAGTAGTAGTAGTAGTAGTCGTAGTATTATTATTATCATTATTATTATTATTATTATTATTATTATTAATATTATTATTATTATTATTACAGTAGCAGTAGTGATATTGAATTGTCATTATAATTATTATTATCTTTTGTAGTAGTAGTAGTAGTAGTCATTATTATTATTATTATTATTATTATTATTATTATTATCTAGACGATGGTAATGAATACAGAAACAGTATACTAGTTGTAGTTTATCGGAGATTGACAATCAAAAGCATTTTCCTTCTTTGATTGTTTAATTGAAGTTCTGTGCCCTGACATAACTGCATTCAGAAAGGGATTTATAACTACACTCATGTTTCAACTAAGTGTTATCGTCTATTGTTCGGAATCGGCCACAATTTTCAAGATCAATCATCGGTCCATCTGAACGACCGATGATGGATTAATAATCAAAGTTGTATATGCGCAGTTTTTCTTTGGTAGTCTTGGCTTGTTCAATGGTTCTTGGCTCCATTTTTGTAAAGAAGCTAATCTAGCTCTCTTTAAATACCCCTTGAACCCCTTAGTTTTACTTGCTTCAGCACTGCTTGATATTAATTAAGATTTTGCAGGCTTTAGTGGAGTCTCTTAATTGATCAATAGGCTATTTCTAGATACAATTTATTTTTTCAAAACAATCAAAATAATCGATCTTCTAAAATTGCAATCGATCATCAAAATCAGAGGTTGAATGAGCGATTAATCGGCATGTCCGATTAATCGGACAATCCCTATTATCGTCAAGACAATCAAACAAGGAGGCATCTTCTGCTGTAGTTTGATCACTTAATTTTAATATCTTATTAATTTTGCACACCAACCCACTTGAAAATAACAGTTCTTGTTCACCACCCCCTGACTGTGTGATGAGTGAGAAAGGTGCACAACGTTTGGGGCAACTATCAATGATAGTGCCTACAGTTCACAAATGGAACCACTCAAATATACTCAATTCCATGGTTTAATGTAGGAATTCTTTCTAAGTATCGCAAAAAACTTTCCATTTCAAATGTATTTTTGTTGTATAATAGCAACCATACATCTTATATGTGATGATTCATGCACATAAGTCATTGAAAGGACATCCTATCTTGGATATGACTTGGTTGAAATAGGATTCAGGGATTTGGCCAAATTACTGGACCATCATTTCAGTAATTTGGCCAAATCCCTAGACATTTTAGGGATTTGGCCAAATCCCTGAGTGAAACAGGGATTTGGCCAAATCGCTGAAAGCTTTAGGGATTTGGCCAAATCCCTGGTTTGACAGTCTTACTGTAACATATATATATATATATATATATATATATATATATATATATATATATATATATATATATATATATATATATATATATATGTGTGTGTGTGTATCACATCATAGAGTGCTAAGATATCGATATATGTATTGCCTTAACAATATACAAATGACTATCCTGCTCCCTGGACATCACATTGCTTTCACAAGCCTTGTACTTTTTCTGATGCTAGCAGTGCTGAATTCAATAAAGATGTGTGCTCCGGAATCAGTAGAATTGAAAATGACGTTAAGGTAAAATTGCAAATCACTACTTGTCCTCCGATAGTAGTAAAACCAAATAAATGCCCGCACTGTATTTGGACAAAACTGTTGCTGGTGATACGGTTATTTCTCTTTCTAATATTTTCCAAACGTTTCGGATTTCCGATGAGAAATATTTAAAATTATAATTCCGTTTCTGCACCTGGCTAGTCACGAATTAGCCATTAGCCTGGCTGAAGAGGTGACAATAACCGAAACTATACCAAATTTAATTGGAAGTGGGGCATTTTGACGCATTACTAGAACTTCAGTCAAAATGATGCGATGGTGACCAAAGTGGACAGTAAAACAAACTCGTTTTTTCAAAAAAAGGAGATCACAATCTATTCTGATAAATAACGTGCACATTTTAACGCAATGACAACACTATAGTACATGTGCACATTATATATAACTTACACATAAAGAAAAGAACATTCTGACCAGGAACCACCTCTTGTTATTATTTTCCGATCCCACCCAATCACTTTTTAAATGGAGCAAATTTCAGATATTTGATATGAAATCCTAATTTGTAATTCCAGGATAAGCTGAGATAGCATTCAGGAAGTCTGTACTTAAATATATAGAAGAGAACTGATGGATAACCTTGGGAAAATACGGTTACCCTTTTTTCCTAAAAGTGTACCCCCCATACTGCATCGAGACAAATATTGCAGCATGCACATATATGTGACATAGCGGCCTACATGGTCTTTTGCTTAACGAATGTTTTTATGACCCCACGCTCATAGTCTGACCCTGCTTAGGCGTTATCATAACTTTCTCCTCTGAATGACATGGAAAGACTGACCCTGGCGGTGACCCTTAACATCATAATATTGTGCCAGGCGAGCAAAGTGGGGTACTTGCCTGTCCATGATTACACCATAAACAACTCTAACTAGCTACCCGCATGCATACGTGGGATGACTGATTTTGCTAATTATGCGATAGCACAGCTTGGTGTGGTTGTTTTTTAACCATTAGCATTTAAGAGTTCCTCTAGGAATTGTCGTCTTGACCTACAATGCTTTTGATTACAACTTCAAAATTGGGAATAATTTTACAAAATATTTGAAGAAGATTTGTTGGTAATGTTCTCAATAACATTTCTCCTTGAATTTTTTTCCTCAACTTACAATGCTTTTCCCTGCAAGATTTCATCAGAATCGTCAGGTTGTATTCGACCGCTGCGAGCGTTAACGGGTTAAAACAGTTTGGAAAGTTTATTAGCCGGGTAAAAAGTCACAGGTGCGTATGGGAGTTAATTAAATGGTCACATTGTGGCATTACAATAAATACTAGTTTAAAACATGTAAGATCTTACGACACTCAACCGGTGCCACCTGTTGTGCATTGGACAAATTGAATTGTCGATTACAACTTATGAGAAACTACACGTGGCAAATGAAACTGGTGCAAAATACGTACATTCCTAACTTGCACCATATAAATATGAGTAAACCTGCCACAGTTATGAACAATGTTTGATTTGTCAATGGAGATCTCCATAATTAGTATCGAAATTTGATAATATGACATGTTTTCAGAAAGTATGTATGGTAATTCTCCCCTTATTAGGCAATTAGACCTACTTATTTCTGGTTAAAAATTTGCTTCTACATTGTAGAATTCCTTGCTGTTGATCCATACTTGCTACATACCAGTAGAAGAAGATGTTTTTTTCATAGCAGAGCAGTATTTCAGGATCTCTCTCTCTCTCTCTCTCTCTCTCTCTCTCTCTCTCTCTCTCTCTCTCTCTCTCTCTCTCTCTCTCTCTCTCTCTCTCTCTCTGCATGTATTTGCAGATTTTAGCTAGCATAGATATCATATATCACATACCACATACTTCTATTTCTAGATATTGTATACATTTGTATTCTGATATTGATTATTGCGTCCAAGCTGCTTGATTTTGTATCCAGCCTGCCTACTATACACAGCATTTGGTTCCAACTTCGAATTCGTTTTATCAGAAAAGTTACATCCTGCCCCAGCCATTAGGATAATATTCTTACTAACCTAATGGGATACACGGAGTACCCCACTCGGCGAAAAATACTACAGGCATACGCAGCTTTTTAAATTTGCGCCTCTAAACTTTCGTGCACTGTCAATTTCAAATTTCTTGGTGCAGTAAATTATATATTCATACCTCAGAAAAGGGTACGTAGTTGTGCTATATGATTAGCTTGTTTCACACAGTGTTAGTGTCGTGTACTCTCTCAGAGCGCGAAAAGCGTGAAACTGAACTTGCCACAAACAACACTATCCAAACTTAAGTGTTTATGAATAATGTCCTAATATTTGTGATCGCAGTAATTGTATGGGGTACGTGCAGTATTTTACATTAATGCTTAAGATTTCAACCATAAATTCTTGTCTGGATCTTAAATACTTTTGACATTGATTTCATCATTGGGAATAATTTTGCAAAATATATGAAGGAGATTTGTTAGTAATGTTTCAATTCACATTTCTCCTTCAAATATTTTCCCAACTATGCTTTCACTTGAAGGATTTCATCGAAATTGTCAAGCTATTTTTGCCGCTGCGAGCACTAATGAGTTAAGGGTGGGTCTAAGTATTCTCAGTATGACATATGTGTTCTAATTATATGTTCCTAGCGCTTTATTTATGAGCCTATCTATGTTTTGATGTAATCAATAAAGATACATACAGTAACGGACTACCAACCTCTGGGTCGAGACAGATTTCTAGTTCACAGTGTGTATCATTGATTTTTGCGTTCAAGCTGCTACACAGAACGAGATTCAATTTATATACGGATAGATCTCAGACATTCACTACTTACAATACATATACACACAGATTCCATTTTATTTCATTTTTCATTGTTCATTTTTGTCCGACAGTATCGATCTATAAAGTCTGAAGCATTTGCTGTTTATCAAATCCTCTAAATCCTTCGGGCGTATCCAGACACTTTGCGAGTGATCTATAGCACGTATCTTCATTTTGGTCGAACCAGTGTTTTGGTTTACCAGTTTATTGTATTGTATGCATAACAGCCTAGCCAATATCGGGACATACAATATAATACCATAGAAATTCCATATTCCTACTTTTCTTTGCACATGTAATCTTATAATCGAAGGCATAGTCCTTTAAGTACATTACATTACATCAATAGTGCTTTCAATATATCTGTACAGTGAGCAAATGGGGTCATTTTTAGCATACCGCATCGTTTCATTCATACAGACCTCGCTGGTATTTTGACTGACATTGTAAGCTATATAACGTTTAGCCTTAAAGTTTTCAAAAACGTCGAATGAAATGCGATGTTCCACATGAACAAGATGAGGACATTTGTCCTTATAAAGTTGATTAAGGAGCTGACCATCTTTTTCTAGTTTTGGTGAAGGTTTTTTCAATTTCAGCTCCTTTAGTAAGATTTCAAAGAATTCAGATCCAGGTATGGCAGCCATGATTTTTAAACTCAGTTCTTGTTTTCCTTCGAGTACCAGAGTGGCATTGTAATAAAACAAACTGGTGAATGAGTTTACTGGAAACATATTCCAATCCAAGTAAAGTCCACCATACTTGTAAAGTATTTCTACTGGATACAGAAAGGAAGAAAACCCATGTACAGATCTTAATACTACCATAGACATTGACCTATTCCACCAATCTCCAGTAGGTAGCATCTCGTACCAAATAAATATTTGAGTACAATTGACATATTTATTTATAGCAACCAATTGCATGTAATGATGGTATGAAAATGTATCATTGCTTGACCAGACAAGATGGACATTTTGTGGAATAATTATTTTTGGTGTGAAAATGTCATTTGCACCGTAGTAGATATACCTAAAGACATTCCCTGCAGTTGAATCCAAGTGTTTGATGTCATCTTGGTTGTGATCAATGTTATAGAAACGATATGCCAAGTTCAACGAGTAGTTTTCAGTCAAGTTGTAGATTTTCTTCCCAAATATCCATTCATTTTCACTCCAGTTTGGTCTCTGAAGTTTCCTATCTTCAACATGGATGGAATCCGGATGCTTTCTGGATAGTTTAAAGGGTAAGATAGCCGAATGTTCCACCCATTTGCTATCATCAAATGTGTTGTAGCTGCTGTGCCATATATTAAGGAATTCTGCATCTGGTTTTGAAATCATCAAACCATTTGAGAGTGTGAAAAAGGTTGCACGACCAACTGTTGTGTTATATACTCGAAGCGGGTCTAGTGATTTCAGAATTATCATATCCAAATCCATGTAAATTCCGCCATATTGACTCAGGATCTCTAGTCTTGTGATGTCACTCTGATGTCCATATTTGGAGATTTTGATACCATATATGGAAGTCGGTGGTTCCTTATACCTCATGTTTATGTCTGGGACTCGTTTTCGTATTTCTGACCACCAATATCCTGACGGTTCGTTGCTATACCAAAACACGATAGTGTAAGGTTGAATGAATTTGTAGGCAGAAAGTACAGAAATAAACATGTGGAACCTAAACGTAGTATTTTTATCATAAAACCAAATAAAATGCACAAGGTTTGGAACAACAAACTTTTCTCCTGACTGGGCGGTTTTGGTCGAATTGAGATGCGTTGACACTGATGTAGAGTTTGTATATATGTTGTTAATACCTGATATGTTAAATTGATGATTCTTATCCGTGTCATCTTTACACGATGGGTAGCAGATGTGTGTGGATCTAATTACTTTAGTAGATATGCCTAGTGAAAATAGTATCATCCCAAGTCCTATGATACAAATCAGCAAAAATAACATCCTTATCCGTGTCATACCCATGCTTATGTATTGAGCGTCCCGGAGATGTATCTGCAGTATGTTACTTCATCATAGCATCTCACAGTGAAACAGCAGTTGAGCTTCATAAAACATATTAATTACTCCATCGAGAGATGATACGTGGCTTAGTGGTTACGATGACACTGAGCATGAGTTCGCAGGTTCGAGTCTCCGTTGGATCCTCAAGTGCGTTGGCCTGGTCGCTATATAAACGTGCGGCGTTGTGTATTGCTCCCTATGGCGCTTCTGCATATGTGAAGAGCTAGGAATTTCGAGGGATGCCTCGTGGACTGATGGTTACGATGACACTAAGCGTGAGTTCGCAGGTTCGAGTCTCCGTTGGATCCTCAAGTGCGTTGGCCTGGTCGCTATATAAACGTGCGGCGTTGTGTATTGCTCTCTATGCTGCTTCTGCGTATGTGAAGAGCTAGGAATTTCGAGGGATGCCTCGTGGACTGATGGTTACGATGTCACTAAGCGTGAGTTCGCAGGTTCGAGTCTCCGCTGGATCCCCGAGTGCGTTGGTCTGGTAGCTATATAAACGTGCGGCGTTGTGGATATTGCTCTCTCTGCTGCTCCTGCAAGTGAAAGACCTCTGGAAATTATTCGTGAAGCGTGAAGACCCAGGAATTTAGAGGCATGCTTCGTGGCCTAGTGGTTCCGATGCCCGCCTCACAGGCACGAGTTGTCAGATTCGTAGTCTCCGATGGATCCAGAAGTGCGTTGGCCTGGTCGCTATATAAACGTGCGGCGTTGTTGATTGATGCCTATGGTGCTTCTGCATTCGTGAAGAGCCAGGAATTTCGAGGGATGCTTCGTGGCCTAGTGGTTACCATGCCCGGCTCTTAGGCGTAAGTTAGCAGGCTCGTAGTCTCCGATGGATCCCCACGTGCGTTGGTCTGTGGTAGCTTTATAAACGTGCGGCGTTGTGGATGTAGCTCTCTATGCTGCCTCTGTAAGTGAAAGAACCCTTGGAACTATTCGTGAAGAGAAGGGAATTTCTTCCCGCCTCCTGATGTTAATCTCGTGGCGATATGACCTTAGCTGCTGACATGAAAATCGATTCCTTCTTTTGAAATGAAAGAGCAGTTGACCTATATAAAGCACATATAAATGTATAAAGCTTTATATAGCATACTATCTAGCTGCTGCTGAATGGACCTTTGTGTATGTTGTAGCAGGTGGGAGGGGTTGTGAAAATCATTTCAGAATTCAACCTTGGTTGTCTGGATCTATTGTATTGCAGTATTTGGTCTTTATTGATCCTAATGATAGTATGAATTTGAACAGGACAAGACTACAACATTGTTTTTATCCCAGACAAAGATTTTATATGCTAAGTCATACCTATGATGATACTCTCCAAAATAACTTGGGAATTAAGAATGATTCTATAAGATATTTGAAGGAAAATTGTTGGTAGCGTTCTGACAAACCTTTTGCGTTGATATGTTTTTTCAACCATGATTTCAACTTAAAGATTTCACCCAGACTATCAGACTTCTTTTGGCCGCTTTGATCATTGATGGGTTTAGGAATTTGCATCAAGTGTACTTTTCAAACTTATATTGCGCATTGCATTGTGAAACGTTCACATTTTTCTTTTTTCTTTTTTTTATTGAAACGAAAACTCTAGGGAAAACAGATATGCACATGAAGATTCTTACTAGCTTTTTTCCTGTGGATTAGTATATACATTTTGTGTTAATATCTTAACAATCATTAAAGTATGGTTAAGGCATTTTGAGAGTGAAATCAATTTGGAAGGCATCAATTTGCAGGACAATTTTTGACTCGTTCAATACATGGCAGCACTCATCTCTAACGCATTAGATAAACATCGGAAATCCAAGACAGTTTTCGCCACGTCCAATAGATGGCAGCACTCATATCTAACACATTAGAAATGCAGTCAGTGAAGATGTTTTCACAGATTTGTTACCATGTGTGCAGTATCCATCAAGGGGCAACCAAAGAGATAACTCAACCCATCTACACTCAGAGCGGCTAAAACAGGCCTGATAATTTTCGAAGTATCTTAAGTGCAAAAATCTTTTCTGGAAAACATTTGAAGAAGAAGAAATGTGGTTCAGATGCCATACAACAAGTCGCCTTGTAATAATTTGTGAAGTTTTGCCTCATTCCCAAGTTATTCTCAAAAGTATAAGAGTAGCAGACGATACTTTTTACATGAACTCTTAGTGTGAATGGGTTAGATGCTGGTCATTCTCACTTCCTTCTGAATATCAGACAATAAAGAACATATAGTTCAGCTTTGGTTGGATTAGGATATGCTTATCAGCATCATGAAATTATTCATAGATTTGGGTGGCAAATAAAATGGATAAAAGATCGCGATCTATACATTAATCTATCGAACAATTAATCAGTTACTCACTATAATCGACATATACTCCTTATATGCGTTCTATTAGATTATGGCAAAAGTATTAATAACACCCTGACCAAGTAATGAATTAATATGATAATGAATCTTAACATGTTACTGACGTGTTAACCCTTATGCTGCTGGTGGCCACTTTGGCCAATACAAAATGATGCAAAAAAACGTTTAATTGACTAAAGTTCTGGCACATAGGTACTCATCTGAGAGTACTCAGCGAGAGCTATCCAATGAATACCAACATGACAGGGATTAGATGGTTTTCAAACATCTTTGCGTTTTTGTGCTTTGGAAGAAAGTAGCTTCAACATTGGAAGGGTTAACATTTATTTCTGATAGGTAGACGTAACTGCACTAAGTAAAAGGTATTTTCATCGATACGTTAAGATATATATTTGGAAAAGACCAAAGGAGTAATTTTGTAATAGATATGTTGGAGTGTGTGTCTAATTCTACATCATATTGAGCAAGAAATAGAGCTACAAAAAAGACAAATACACATGTACATTGATTTCATATTATTTGTTTTTTATTACTTCTTATATCAATGGTGCCTTAAAGCACAATTCATCCACAAAGTGCATCTCATCATTTGGCGATTTACAAGCTTGGTGATTCAATAAGAACCACAGTACGCTGGACTATGACGATAAATTACATACACTTAAAACCATCCGTATATACAGCATATATTTTCGTGTAAGACAAAATATATATTATTCATCCCTCTGGATATATATATATATATATATATATATATATATATATATATATATATATATATATATATATATATATATATATATATATATATTTATATATATATATATATATATATATATATATATATATATATATATATATATATATATATATATATGTATATATATATGTGTGTGTGTGTGTGTGTGTGTGTGTTTGTATGTATGTATATATATATATGTATATATATATATATATATATATATATATATTTGTATATATATATATATATATGTATATATATATATATATATATATATATATATATATATATACATGTATATATATATATATATATATATATATATATATATATATATATATATATATATATATATATATATATATATATATATATATATATATATATATATATATATATATATATTACAATGTACATTATATTAGTGAAAATTGAATATATACCAAGTCAGCCAGCTAACAAATAAAATAGTATCATAGAATAATAAATATGATGACAAATAAATATTAACACTAGAATTAATATACATGTAACATTAATACTTGTTGGACTATTATTGACTTTATTCGAAACTTTAGAAATAAGTATTCACTACCTTTAATAGAGTGTGAATTAACTCATTGTATCTATCTCGATGCCCATATTTCAACTTATTTTGAAGAACATTGATCCCTGCACTTGGTTGAATAATTGAATTCAACTCACTCCTTTGGATCTGTCACCAATTCTAATACTTTATATTTGAGATGTATAGACTATTTCTAACCCAATCATGCTTAACCCATTAATGCTTACAAGTATCTATCGAAATTGTCGTCTGGATCTAAGACACTTTTGACGATAATCTAGGAATTGTGAATGGTTTTACAAAATAGTTGAAGGAAGGTTGTTGATAATGTCCTGATTAACATTTCTCCATCAAATATTTTCCTAACAATGCTTTTGCCTGCAAGATTTTATCAAAATCGTCGGGCTGCGTTTGGCCGCTATGAGCCCTAACATCAACAGCTATTTTATGGTGACTTGGATTTTCGAAGATGATATCCTTCGACGGGTGCGCAGGAATGTGTACATTTCAAAATTGTTATGAAACCGCAATAGACTAGTGGGTCAGGTATTGTGAGCATAGGAAATTGCCAAAAAGATCATTTTACATATGTCCAATATATTACGATTCAAACGCGACCTCTGACGACCAATGGGTGAAATATAATGCACTAGTCAGTAAAAGAGGGGTATAGGTCTTTATAGACAGGTGGCCTCTGTGGCACGTCTGGCTTAACCTGGTAAACCCATAACACCTTGATCAGCCCTTGTGAAATGGGGAGCAGAAATATGGTTATTGTCACTTGGTCTGCTATTTTACGCTTAACATTGACCTAACTGCAACTAGGTGCAGCAACAGAGAATACGCTGGGAAAATCAATGACAATCCCCAAGCAACTGGCAACATTTCAAAAGCCTAAAGCGGAATTCGAATTGTTAACTCTTTTTGTTACTTCGCATTTTCAAAGTCTGTTTGTTCGACTTTTGTCCTTGGACGGACAGTAAATTAAAGATACAATACAATACAATGGGGTCCCAAGGTGCCTGATTAAGAACAGAAAAAAGACGGAACGAGAACGGAACGTCCCTTATTTGGAAATCACTTTCTAATTGACGTCATGCATACGTCACATTCTAAGTGAGGCTTTACAGGTTTCTCGTTGGTGGTTGCCGCTACTTTTGGTGTGATATAGAACATTTTGTTCCAAAAGAATTTTGGATTACAAATAATTTGGCAAAAAGGCGTCTCATCTTCCGCAAAACATTGCTTTGCTATACTTAACAGTTATTTGCCATACCCGACCAAATAGGCAATTTTACAATACTTATTACCCCAAGTATATTTTTAGTACATTTTTGTACGTTTCTTGTACACTCTTTTACATTACTTGTACATTCCACCGTGGTTTGTTACAACATATGCCAAGTATTCACCGAGTTTTCCTCGGCCGAATATGCTGACTACAGTATTGTAGTCAAAATCATTTAAAGAAACTCTTGCTCTTAAACGATCGTCACAATTTGAAATATTCACTTTGGCCACCTCGGCCTGCAGATCATTTCATTTCAGCAAAGGGCGCCGCAATGTCAAATTGCCTAGGCAAGATGTTGTGTTGATTGTCACATGCTTTTGGCCTTTTCCCTTCAGTGCACGTGGCCGACGCCATTGCCAATACCGTCCGGACCGGCCTTCCTCCGATATCGCACATAGACGGGTTTACTCGTGAAGGCTCCGGCAAAGAGTTGTGCCCTGGGAATTTCTGTATTCAGGGGCATTACAAGTTCTACGTCATAAGTGGCGAACAGTTTGCAAAGTACGATGGCGCTGCTGACGAGTGCCAATCGCTCGCCCGGACAATCGTGCGCCCCAGTTCCGAAGAGTGGCACGTTCTCAGAGCTCAGCAAAGCCGTCTGCTTGGGATCGCCGTATCGCGCGGGGTTCCATTTTGTTGTGTCTGGGATGTCGCTATGACGATAGAGATTTCCGGTGAGCACGATGGCCACAGACTTCTCCGGTAAGGTGACAGTTTCTAGATCAAGCTCAGTTTTGACGAGTCTCAACGTCATGGCGTGTCCGTTGACTCTCAGACTCTCTTTGGCGACCCATTCGACGAACTGGAGGTTGCTGTATTTATGACTGTCTATAGTGCTATCTTCGCCAGTGATGTCGGTCTCGGTCAGAAGATCATTGAAGGTCTGGAAATGCGTAGGGTTCGTCATCAGATGAACGCAAGCCCAAGAAAGCATACGGTAGGTGTTCAGACTCCCGCCCATGACGAAAGAGAAGACGTTGTAGGAAATCTTGGCGTAGTCGTACGAATCGCCCTTTTTGTAGAGTCGTATGCAAGTCTGCAGCATGTCGTTTCTAGGTTCGTCCAGGGCAAGGCGATTGGCCACGACCTTTTCGAAGATCGCTATGTAGTCTTTTTCGGTCTTGTCGCGATTCTTCATGTAGAAAAAAGGATTGAAGCAGTTCCAAGGTTTAAGGATCAGACAATCTGGGTTGAAGACGTTGTAAAAGAATGGATAAAGTTCTGCGAAAAGTGGTTCGTTCTCGGCACCGATGCAGAGGGTCAGAATGTTTCTTAAAGTCAGGGTATAGGATGCCTTAAAGAGGTCGATCTCTCCGCTATGGCCCCACATTTTTTTCAGCGTTAGGTCGGTTGTGTCCGAGACTGCCGCCATTGCCTGTTCGATATTCACAGCGGCGTATTTTCGCATAAATGCCAGCTGTTTCGCCACGTGCTCTTCGGAGGTCCTCGGGTAGCACTTGTGAAGAAACATACGCGAGCCATCTGCCGCACTGGAATCTTCGAACTTCCCGCCGTAGAACTTCTTGGCGAGTTTCTTGTCGAAGATGAAGACGACGCGGAAGAAGAAGAAGTCGTACATGGCAGCGGGTCCGTACTTTTGGTGCGCCCATTTCATGACGTCTCTTGGGACGAAAGCGAAGGGGATCAGGGTATACCAGGGTAGGCTTGGCGGGTAGTTCTTGTTGGCCCTGGCCATGTGGATCGTGGCGACCCAGATCAGCATCAGAAGGGCAACTAGTCCGAGGAGAGTAAGTTGGATCATCGTGTTGGTTTAGAAACTGGAAAATAAGAAGCAAAAGTTCATCAGATACCTGCATGCCTCAGAAGTATTACTACAAGTATAATATATTGCTTCTATTGATAGTAATGAATTTTGTTACCTAAGAAAATTACTACTACTAGTTGCTGCTGCTGCTACTACTACTACTACTACTACTACTACTACTACTACTACATGTATTATAATAATAATAATAATAATGGTAATAATAATGATGATAATATAAATCATAATGATATGAATAATACTACTACAAATAATAATGATGATAATAGTAATAATAATGATAATATTAATAATAATAATGATAGTAACAACAACAACACAACAATAATAATGATAATAATTTCGTTAATATTACGAGAAAAATAATTAGATATACAATGTAGAATAAACATCATTCTATAAAGAGTATAACCCAAAGAATATAAACTCCGTACTGACGAGAGAGAGAGAGAGAGCGTCATGTGTACGTGCGGGGAGATGCTAACGAGACGATACCTAATACCTGCAATAATTGCCCGAGATTCAATTCCCCCCATCTCCAATGAATGAATAATCTGCATGTATGAAACTTAAACCTTTCTTGGCATTGTTCCTACTTCCGTCGTTTAGTTAATAAAGGGTCTAGTTTTTACTAGACCGCGTTTGCATTACCTGATTTTCCATTCAGGTATCGCTGACTGATGACTAATTCAAAACAATGGCTGCATAGTTAAGAGTAACGACCATATATTTAAGTCGCTGATTTTTACGCGCAAAGGAGTTCTCATGTTTCTGAAACGGTATTTGGTTCGCTATACCCTTTGTGCAGGCACTCTCCCTACCCTAGTTGTGGTCTGGGGGTATTAAGACCCAGCAACACTTAAAGGGGTTTCCTTCCCGCTCTCCCTACCCCTAGCATCTTCTGGGGGTATTCGAACTAGATACTACCCCAGTTTGTGACACCCTCTGCCTGGGTTTGCAGTAGACACATAAGTCCTTTCTCCTTAAGGAATAGGACGGATTGCCAAAGTAAGGTACCTCATTAAGTACAAATACGAGTTACCTGGAAAAGTTGAATGGAATGGGGTGACAAGAGAAGGGGGGGTCGATTGTGTATCGGATTTCACAGTTCGATGAATCAAACCATCCTGACAACCTGGACAACCTAGATAAAGCATCTTCAGTTATACGAATGCACACATATGTATTATCTTCTCCATTAACCCTTTTGCATCTGGAGTGCACACACATTATGATAACTTTGGACATAACTCATCAAATAGAGTACCAATGTAAGTATGATTGTTAAATTGTTAAATCAAACAGTTGCAACAACTTTCAGTCAAGAAAATTTCAAAATATTGATTGGCTTTGAAGATATTTCTATACCTTACATGTCATGCATACGTCTCAGGTATTAATGGATTAAAGTAGCTATCGGCTGTATCCTTTGATGGCACAGCCACGTGACGTATGACGGCATCGCTGGACGTCAATCACGCTCTTACTAAAATGATATTTATCAACCATGGAATCGTTTATGTCAAGCCTCCTTCACGTGACAACACGTGAATACCTTTAGCTATGTTATGTGAAGAAATACAGAACTTCTGATTTTAAATTCAAATTAGCTGTCGGTACAGTATCTTTAGTGAATTACCATGGACTAAGATGTCCTTGGTTAGTATGTGACTTCTGAGTTGATAGCTGTTCGTACTATCTTTGATGGATACACGTGACTAGTAGGTGTCCTTGAGAAATACGTAACCTCTGCTTTAACTGTTTGTACAGTATCTTTAGTGAATTACCATGTAACTGGGTGTCCTTGAGAAATACGTAACTTTTGCTTTAACTGTTGGTACAGTATCTTTAGTGAATTACCACGGACCAAGATGTTCTTTGTTAGTATGTCATTTCTGAGTTAATAGCTGTTCGAATCTTTGATGGATCACCACACACGTAACTAGGTGTCCTTGAGAAATACGTAACTTTTGCTTTAACTGGTTATACAGTATCTTTAGTGAATTACCATGTAAAAAGATGTCCTTGAAAATGATGTCATTTCTAAGTTAATGCTGTTCGTACCTTGAGAAATACGTCATCTCTGCTTTAGCTTTTGGTACAGCATCTTTAGTAAATTACCATTGATCAAGATGTCCTTCAATAGTATGTCACTTCTGAGTTAATAGCTGTTCGTATTTTTTAATAAATTACCATGGACCCAGGTGTCATCTTTGTTTAACATTGTGGCGGGGCAAGTGGAAGTGCCGGCGGTGCAAGTAAACTTTAGTAGCAGCTTGTCCCGCTCGGCAAGTAATGTTTTGGAACCTATGTTGCACCCTGCTACCTGGCCATACTTCATTCAATAACCATGGACGCAGATTTCCTTTATCTCAAGTAAGGATTTTCCTTGTAAGGGTCGCATGGTTGTCGATGGCAACACGTGAGTTCACAAAGGTCACCACACGGCTCCCGGCTAAGACATGCCAAGTTTTCACGAAAGTGTGATTTATCAACCAAAACTCTGGGTCAACACTGGACACAAGTCACACAACCCAATGCTGTCATCGGTTGGGAGGTTCTTTTAACGAGTTAACGGTTGTTTTAAGTGTCCTTGTAGAAATTGTCGTCAGGATTTATACTACTTTTGACAATAACTTTGGAAAGAAGAATGATTTCACAAAATATTTGAGGAAGAGTTTTTGGCAGTGGCATTTCTCCCTCAGATCCACTTCCAAAATATGCTTTTGGCTATAAGATTTCAATACAATTGCCAAGCTTCTTTTTGCCGCTGTGAGCTTAAATTGGTTAAAGAAAATGTTCCATTGACCCTTGACCTTTGCTTCGCGGAAGCGAGATTGAAATAATCAGACCAGAAACTTACCCCCGTTACACTATGTCATTGTCAGAATATGGTATCAGTATACATGGACCATGGTATATCAAGCATATCGTATCATAATGGCATATTAGGCCTAAAAAAATAAATTGTTTGTTTCCTGTATTAAACGGTCCGAAAAAAAAGGGTAGGTAGGTCAGTAAAAAAAATTCTTTTCCATTATTTTTTTGGTCAAAAATGTGTGTTTTATGCATGCTTTACGTTGATTGGGAGTTGGGAAGCCTTATAGAAACATACCGTATCATTATGCCACAGCATAGTATGCATACCGTATCGTAATAAAACGTATTGTGGCATAACCTTAGATGGGGATTGACATCGAGATATCATTTCTATGGCCACTCGGATCGGTGACTTACCATACGTTCCATGATATAACATACTGTACAATATTATGTCACGAATTTCCATATATTATCATACCAATCCACGCAATGTACTACAAGTATATCGGACCATGTCATGGAATAACATACCATATCGTTATATGTTAGTTAGCTTAAATGTGGAAGAAAATGTGACGAAAAACGAATTTTTGAATTTAGATTTCCAAATATCCGCAAGTGCAATGAGAACATTACTTTCCACAGTTACCACGAAAATCACTTCATGGTCAAGATCAGGTATATATAGCGACCAAGACATTCAACGCGTAGGGTTTCTAGATGAGTTATATAGAACATAAAATTCGTTTTTCAGACTATTTTATTGTGTAAATACGTATGTTTAGTTCAATTTACATACTTGTGTACAATTAAGGTGATGTATGAAGCTATGCTGTAAATGTTTATAGAAGCAATAAAGATTCACTCATTCAAAAGCGTTCAATGCTGCTGGTGGCTAATTTGGCCAATACAAAAATATGCAAAAAAACTTTTTTTAAAAATGACTGAAACCCTAGCATATGGTACTCATCTGAGAGTACTCAGCGAGAGCTATCCAATGAATACCAACATGACAGGGTTTAGATGGCTTTCAAAAAGCTTTGCATCCTTGTGGCATGGACGAAAGTAGCATCAGCATCGGTAGGGTTAAGTAACCGCTTGAAATCATTCCTGCAGAATGAAAAATGCCGTGAGGGGAAGTCCAGATCACAGACTTCAAAACAGACAGGAATGCGATTGTGTTGAAATTAACATTGTTTTTTCCGCACCTGAAATACGGGTCAGTATTTCGTACACTTACACCCTTCATTACCCACAGACGAGCTCCCTTGGGGGGCCAAGTAAGCCACGAAGACAGTATTATATAAGCCAATCTCACCCTCACACGGATGATGCAGACAGCCCCCTGGGAGGCACCCTTCACAGGCTCAAATCTTACATAACAGGGTGCTACCCCCCACGAAGCCCAGACACCCGAGAAACCCAGGTAGACACGCCTTCCGGGCGTAGGGTTACCGGTCCGCGCCCGGGTGTTAGGGGGTTATGAAAGATACCAGGGGTCAACCTCGTGCAGTTAGTTACGAAAGCAAATTCTTAGATCATTAATGGGTCAGCATCGTATCACAAAGTACATATCATCATCATCGGTAATACATGTACTATCAATAGCACCATCGCCGTAATTAGCGCATCACTCGCAAAAATGCTGTATATCAAGGCCACGTTACGTCCCAAAATCTTTGGGCTCTTTCTTATGCAATGTAGCCATGACACCTGGATTACTGGTAGTGAGATACGTCGAACCGAACATAGTCTAGAAGGGACAACATAAATAGTGATATAAATGATGGTGATGTTGATGTTTATAGTATTATCGATAGTATGATAATACAGAATGATAATGAAGATGATGATAATGATAATATTAATGATTCTACTAAAATAATGATAACAATAATAACAATAATAATAATAATAATAATTAATAATAATAATTATAATGAATATAATAATAATGATAAATATGAATCCAATAATGGTGATAATGATAGGTTCAGTTCAAAATAGAACTCAACTCAAAACACCCCCTTCTATATCGCCTAAAAGAACGTAGATTTGTTTTCACGTAGATGCAGGCAACTTAAGCATTAAATCTTTGCACCGTTGCCCCTCAGATATTGTGTAATCATTAATGATACACAGCTAAGGTAATGGGGAAGTGCACCAAGCTTACTTTGCGCATGCGCAAAATGCCCCACTGTCACCCTTAGATAAGTGTCAAGCATGAGTGATGAGTCTTTGCGAGAAACTGATTGCCCGAATTTGACATATATGTGTCGTATATTTATAGGGAGATAATATCTTATTCAGATTACAACTAGAAACTTGTACAATATTTACTTACTGAGAAAAGAAGGCATAATTTCCTTATGCAATGTCATGGGGAATATCTTGATGTGAAAATATTCAAGTATTTCCGTGAAACAGACACTTATAGAAATTACTCACTCGGTTTTGGGTGTCCAAATAAAGTCCGGACCTCCAGGCTATACCTGAGCGTGAAGGAAATCCCACACAACTTGAAAAGGGGGGAAATGGTCTAGGGGTGAAAACTGGGGGTCACTGAGCATTCTGAGTGACCAGGGGGCGTTGTACCGAGGCTTTTGGGGTCAGTTGAGTGGTCATTTATGAATGTTCATCGGGGGAACGCCTGGCCACATCCAGAGTAATTGCTGCCGCTAGCCATCACGCTCCAACAAGTGGGTCTCGACAGATCCCTACCCAAATAAATGGCAACTCCGCCTTCAAAACCACATCCAGAATTAAACCTAGTCTCCGTGTGGCACACACAGTGACGATAAAAATAACGGAGAGTGGAAAATTATCACCATTATATTCTCCCAACAAGTGGGTCTCGATTGATCCGTACCAACTTAACCCTTATGCTGCTGTTGGCTAATTTGGCCAATACAAAATTATGCAAAAACCTGGAAAAATGACTGAAACCCTGGCATATGGGTACTCATCTGAAAGCACTCATCAAGAGCTATCCAATGAATACCAACATGACAGGGCTTTGATGGTTTTCAAAGATTTTTGCGTCCCTGTGCTTTTGACGAAAGTAACCTCAGCATTGGAAGGGTTAACGCATTAATGCTTAAAGGTACCCTAATGAAAGTGTCGTCTGGTACTATAATACGTTTAACTATAACTTTTGAACTGAGAATGATTTTACAAAATATTTGAAGAAGAGTTGCTGGTTAAGTCCTGGATTACGTTGCTCAATCAAATGTCTTTCCAAAGATGCTTTGCCTGCAAGATTTCATCAACATTGCTTTTGGCTGTTTTGAGTGTTTAAGTGCAACTCCGCCTTCAAAACCACATCCAGAATTAAATTTAGTCTCCGTGTGGCTCAAATAGTGACGATGAAGATAACACCAGCGTGGAAAATCATCATCATTATATTTTCCCCTGATGGTATTCGTAAGATTATTTGACCCGTGGTGACCTTTGAAAGATATGAACTTTGTTTATTGGAACCCTTCCAGATTTGCAATTTGCATCGTCAATGACCCTCATGCGAAATCCGGTTACAACCTACAATGTTGTTTCCTGTGGGTCTGGCTAGGGAAACCGAAAAACAAGGATGACAATGCCTCCTTAACATATATACATAATTGACCTGTTCTCTATCACGTTCCGCATTCGTCAGCGTCTACAAGTGCGGCTAGTTCTGAAACTGCCATTTACCTCTCTTATTCAATACTGGTGCACCCTTTGGCCAAAAAACGCAATTATTAGAAGAGGCTATGACGATGAGGATGAAGATAAGCATGCTGCTGCTGATGATGATGATGATGATTTTTTTTATTCGCTGATGATGATGGTGATGATGAGGAGGAGGGGGATTTCGAAGGCAACGACAAACATGATGATGCTGATGATGAGGATGATGATGATAACGATGATACTAATTTATTCCGTCCTATTATTTTGATACTAAATTACTTTTCATCTAAATACGTTCCCCGAATATCAATGGAAAATATTTGTATTTGTAAGATGCTCTACATTGAGTGCAGTCAAAACAGCACACAAGAATGGTTTGTAACCCTAGAGTAAAGAAGATCAAGTGAAGGGAAAATTTATCTCCTTTTTTCGCTGATCACATATATAAAGACCTTCCGATAAATGTGTGTGTGTCCCATTGTGGTACGCTGCTTCCATTAAACACGTATACAGTGTGCTTGCACATCATCTCACAAAGGGGTAAGGGTTATTTCCTGGGTGTATTATGACGTGGGTAGTCTTTAATGGATTTGGATTTCGAATTTCGTTTTATTGTCACTTTTTCTTATATTAAGGGCATGTCGTAAACCAGTATGTATGTATGTATGTTTATTAACTGTAATTTCGCAATTACAAAATTATATATATATCACACGATCGTATTTACAATACATGTGTATAGCTAGGATTATTGAGACAAAATTATATGAATTAAGGGATGCAACTGTAACTAAGTTAGTTATATAATGTATGGAAAACATTCGCCTTAACCAAGGTCACTGGTAACTTCTTTTCTAGCTTGTCCCGATGCGGATTCAACCCCTAGCAGTGTTCAGAGGAAGCTAGCCATCAGTGGCAGCGCCTTGGACCTCGGCTATATTCAGATCCAGGGGTTGGTGATAGCTGTACTGGGTATGCATGAAGCGTTGCGTATACAAGGGCGTTCTAGGGTCACAAGGGTTAACCCATTAATGCTCACAGCAGCCTTCAGTTATGCAGTCTCATTACCACGATGAAATCTTGAAAGCAAAATAATTGTTCGGAAAATATTTGATGGGCAAATGTTTATCAGAACATTACCAACAACTCTCCTTGAAATATTTTGTAAAAACACTCTCAATCCAGAGGTATCGTCGAAAGTAGCATAACTCCAGACGACAATTTCTGGAGGTACGTTCTCGAGCATCAATGGGTTAAGTAACCTCCCCGGGCAGGTCTGTCATCTTCCTGTACAAGTGGATCGAGCCCACAATTGATGGCGAAAGGTGGTGTCAATCTGATAAGTTTTCTTAGCTAACGGACCCCAACTCTCATAAAAGGCCGCTGACGTCACATTCCGGGCTAGGGGTCTAAGGTTTCTCCCTTTCACGCCCGTCGCTTTTCTTTGCATGATGATGAGACTGCTTTAGAGATTTATCTACTTCGATAATTTGATAAGATGATTTTAGTACCACTCTCCCATTCACACAGCGATTTCCTCTTAAAATGTAGGGCAAGGTGTCATGCTATTATATATCGGAATTTCTGAATGAGGTCTTTGTCCCTAAATTAGGTTGTTCTTTTATAGCCTAACAAAAAGAAGATTGTCATCGTTACTACGAAAGCTTGGTTACAGTACGAGATTCGGGAACTCTTGTGCCCCAGTGCAATACCTGTGTCCTTCTTTCATAAATATTAAGATACGTTTTATGCATAAAATACCCAATACCCGCCTGACAAATCCACATATAATTTAAACCACTAAACCACTAATATATTCGATGAATATATATATATATATATATATATATATATATATATATATATATATATATATATATATATATATATATATATATATATATATATATATGTGTGTGTGTGTGTATGTATGTATGTATATGTATATACATATATATATATATATATATATATATATATATATATATATATATATATATATATATATACATATACATATATATATATACATATATATATATACATATATATATATATATATATATATATATATATATATATATATATATATATATATATATATATATATATATATATATATATATATATATATATACTAGTATATATATATATATATATATATATATATATATATATATATATATATATATATATATATATATATATATATATATATATATATATATATATATATATATATATATATATATATGCTCATGCGAGTATACTCAATAGCGTCAATCTCGGTGCGAACATATCAGTCAAACACTTTGATTACAATACACTCCCCTGCATTGTTGGAGGGGGTGAATTGGCCACTTGCACTCACCCGCCCCTTTAAGTCCTTACTACCTCCTCACGGCAATAATGTTGACACACTCCATTTGCACTAACACTAAAGTTTATTTCCTTTACAAATTGCCCTATTCGTTTCCTACATCCGGAGTGGCCCGCGCCATGGTGAAGATGTCAACGGAGTAAAAATGGCACTCCCCGCTTCATTGTTTAGGAGCTGCCAACGAACGCACGTACAGTGAAAAGGCTAGTAATATTAACCCATGAATGCCGGCAACTGCTAATTTCAAAGAAAACTTTCGAGCAAAAGCATAGTTTGGAAAATATTTGAAGGAGAAATGAAAATCAGAACATGACTAATAGATCCCCATCAAATATCTCATGAAATCATTCTTACGTATTCGAGTTCTTTTCAAATTCATCAAAGATCCAGACGAAGATTTCTTTCTAGAGAATCTTAAAAACATGAATAGGTTAACACCTACACACTCATAGCGTCATGGTGCTCACGTACTATAATGCACATAATTTGAAAATAAAAATGTCACCACTAAAATAAAACGCTTAGTGAAAGTTATCTTTAAAATTGCATTGGTAGATTTTCTTGGTTTGTTTTCGATTCTGTTTTCGATTAAAGAAGATGTTTGAATATTTCTAGTTGAAGCAGACGATCTGAACATCCGCACACGCATGGTTACATTTCTAGTACTCGAGTTACTGCGTGATTCGCTCTCAGCACGGCGATCGGCCTTTTCGCACGCACCACAAAGAAGACACAACTGATGTAAACGTACGTACTGAGCTAAACTTTGGCACAGTTTAGGTATGAACCGTGCCTACGTGGGTACACCGAACCCAATACCCTTTGGCCTGCATTGCTGAAACCCTAGCGATAGCATCAATGGACTACTTTTTCATCCTCAAAAAAATTCGTAACATATTTGAATCGCGGAACAATGTGCAACTTGTTTTGTCACTTTCATTTCTTTCCGCCAAATCTCCCCCAAACGCAGCAGGCACCAACAAGAGACATGTTTGTCTCCCGGACCACCCTGCCTTCCCGAAGGGTATGATTTGCACGCTTAACTGGGGACTCAACACTGTCCACATAACACTAACAATGGGTTAGATAAGTTCATGAACAGCTGATCGAATAGTAATTCACGTTTGGGATCGATGGAGCGAGAGGGTTTCCATCATTCCGTGTCGATGCGGAGCAGATGATTGTGATGTGTTCCCACAGTTTTTCACGCGGCACCAACAGTCCTGCACCTCCATATGCATACCTTTTGGCTGCAGACGATGCCCGTGCACGGTTCACTTCCGTTATGAATGGTGAAAGTGGCCCATGAAATCGATCACCCATTCTCCCAGCTTTCATAACGTGCAAGGCAACACAGGCACGTCATTCTATATGTCCCCAACCGGCATTCTCTTACTGTGGTATATATACGAGCGCATTACATACGATTCTATGCATCTCGAACGCACAAAAAACGTAAATACACCACGATGAACGTAAACCGCAAATCACTATCAATTTCAGACAACATAAAGCACAATCATATCATGACAAATCTCGATCCATTCAGTGATATTCCAACAATAAGTACCAACTGGAGCGTTGCTTTCGCACTAATTGACGTTCTGCAGATCTTTTACACTATAAATGTATTGTGTTAAACAATTTCAGTCCAGTAACACCGTAACCCCAAGTAATAAAAGGACATTCAAGAAGATGAGGGCGATATTCTATTGTAGGGTTAAGGAAAGTGCAATTTCCAGGACTTCGACTAGGAAAATGTCTTGTGTTTTTTGAACGATAGACTGTAAGATAAAAGAATGGGAAACCCTTTTAATAATTTATAAAGAATGCTTGAACCACCCTTTAAGAATGTACAATATCTCGAAATAAGTGAAGAAGATGTACTATTAATGAAAAAAGAATGAAGATGCAAATATTACGTGTGTTAATATATAATGTGTGTGTGTATTGTATATATATATATGAATATAAATATATATATATATATATATATATATATATATATATATATATATATATATATATAGTATATATATATATATATATATATATATATATATATATATATATATATGTATATATATATATATATATATATATATATATATATATATTATATATATATATATATATATATATATATATATATATATATATATATATATCAACGTACATGCCACAGAGGTAAAGAGAGAGTATTTACCTTTTTGAACCTAGCGCAAATAATGTTTTGTAGGTGGGTGCAGGGAGTTCTTTTGGCAGGTAGGTTACAGGAAACAGGTGGCGAATTCTCTCTGTTATTAATTTGACCTCTTGGATTACACACGCTCTTGTCTGTATATTTAGAACAGTGAATATGAGTTCTCTGGGATGAGCCATCATGCGTCAGACACATCCTTGTGTGGGTTTTACCGAATTAACTTGTCATATTTCATCAAGAATTTTGGTTGTTCTGCCAAACATATCCTGTTTCCCTTAACCTAATCATCATACATAAGTATCATCATTTTCAGCGGCATTACCATTAGCATTATCCTACACAACGTCATCAACATTAGTAGCAGCCAGCATTATAAACATCATGCAGCATCACCACTTTCGTCATTATCACCCTCATCATCCTCTATACTATTATTATGATGATCATCATCATCATCATCATCATAATCATCGTCATCATTAGCACACCATACAGCATCACCACTTTCATCATTATCATCATCCTCATTATCAGCTATACTATCATCATCATCATCATCGTCATCATTCTTATGTCAAATGAAATCAATATGCATGATCTTGTAAATGCCATATTAAACCGTGATTAATATATGGAGTAGTGTTGGTGCAATCTTCTCTGGAATCGTGTACGATTTTATTTTAGCCGAAACTCTATCCCATTGTGCCGTCTCAATGGCTTACAACGCGAAGAGTGCTTTGTAATCAAGTTGGCCTGATAATGCCCAACGCCAATACCGTAGACAAATCTCTGCCTACGCTAGGAGACGAAAATAGTGATATACTGGCATAAATTTTCGTGTTGAATATATTTAATTAGAAGCAACCATATCGTTAGATATTATCGTTAAGTAAAGGGCAATTGCGTTTTACATTTGGCACATGACGTGAGTGCGTTCCATATGGAACGTGACGTTCTTTTTTGCCAAGGAAACGTACGTGCATTATAGCGCGTACGACCCGCAAGAAGTGCACCGTGTGATCTAATCGGGTAATATGTGTTAATCGTTTATTCGGCTATAAGATATAATTTTGGCAAGCCATCGCACAATGAGTGCAACCGCCCACCAACCGGGGGTTCTCGCCGGAATCTGCCGACCGCAATTCGGCACTTCGCCGGCTGGCCGCTGAACGGAGTCCACTCGAGACGTTAGTCAAACATGAAAGGTTTATGGTCTGGAGATGCACTCGTTTCTGCTACCATTGTTTGTATACAAGCGGGCCTTGCTGGCAGGGGCGAACCAATCAAATAACGATATGCACCCACACCACGCACCCCGGCTGGTAGGAGCAAAGCTATCATATACCAATATGTAGACAAGGGGGAACAAATGAAAAAACGATATATATTCCCACTTGCCTGCAACCCCAAACAACGCACCCATACGACTGTGGCATAGCTACCATAAACCCATATGAAGATAGGTACGGACCAATCAAATGACGATATATACTCCCACTTGGCTGCAGCCCTTAAACAATGCACCCATACTGACTGCGGCATAGCTGTCAAATACCCATATGTAGACAGAGGTGAACCAATGAACTAACAATATGTACCCAAACCACGCACCCGGGCAGGAGGGTACCTATCATGTTCCCATATGTACTTTAATACTAGTTAGGGACGAACTATTCAAATGACGATACATACTTCAACTTTGAAACAACCCTAAACCACGCACCCCGGCTGGCATGGGTGTAGCTATTACATCGCCATATGTAGTTAGGGACGAATCAATCAAATAACCATATATACACCCACTTGGGTACAACCCAAAACCAGGTACCCCGGCTGGCAGGAGCGAAGCTATCTGATGATGTACCCATTTCGAGACAGGGGCGAACCAATAAAATAACGATATATACCCAAATCACCCACCCCTTCTAGCAGGAGCAGAACTATCATATACCCATATGTAGTTAAGTACGAAACAATCAAATGACGATATATACTCCCACTAGGGTACAACCTCAAACCAGGTACCCCGCGGTTAGTAGGAGCAAAGCTATCATATACCCATATCGATGTAGTAGGGTGCATCGCTATGCAGATTTGCCCGTAACAAAGGCTGTGGCATGGGACAAAGCTATCAAACTCTCGAACGTACTCTCGTAAATTCACACCTTCCCGTTCTCGGGTTCGACAGCTGGTCCCCTCGCTAAAGGCCTTTTGAGGGCGAATCCATCAAATTGCAATATCTGGGTACTTTATTATACAGTGCATCAAGGAAATCTTCTAGTATTCTTTTACACTACCCAGCCCTACCACTGGCCCATATATTCAAGCAATTGCCCACCCCAGTCTAATATACCATGGGCATCCCCATCCATTGCTCCTGTGCCCCTTTATTCTTGCCATTTTTGCCTTGTCAAAATGAAGCCATTGCTAAGATTGGTGTGCATATCACTTAAATGAAGGACTATATAGTCAATAAGAACTCTGAAGACTGCTGCTAAAAAAAATCCATTATGTATTTTGAAGACCTTAAACCATTGATGTTCGCATTGGCTAAAAGTCAGCAGTCTAATAAGTTTGGTTTGGAACATGTTTGAAGAGGAAATGTACATAAGAACAACACCAACAAGCTGGCCCTCAAATATGTTACGAAAAAGATTGTAATTATCGAGATCTTGTCATAAACATCACACATGAAGATGCATACGATCAAAGGAACTCGTATAAGCATTAATGGATTATGATTACAAGTAACCAACTTTCAAATGCAATTGCTTATCTGAGCGCCATATGTGGCACCTTCAGAGTTAAGGTTTTATGTGAATAAAAATCTTTAAAAAAAAGTACACGGCACATATAAAACAAAATGTTGCATATTCCCCCTGCCTGAAGATTCCTTTGTTACAACATCAACTGATTAACCCTTCCAATGCTGAGGCTACTTTCGTCCAAAGCCCAAGGATGCAAAGATTTTTGTTAATCATCAAAACCCTGTCATGTTGGTAGTCATTGAAAAACTCTTGCTGAGTACTCTCAGATGAGTAACAATGTGCCAGGGGTTCAATTATTTTTCAGCTTTTTGGCATCATTTTGTATAGGAAAAATTGGCCACCAGCAGCATAAGGGTTATTAAGCGTGTTTGTAGAAATATGTTAAGTGATCCTCTCTCACCCGCAGCAGGCGCATTTAGTTACCTCACGTTCTAAAACACCCACGCCTCTCAGCACAACCTTTCAGAGATGATTATACTTTAATGCCATACGGAAACGTAACCTCGCCTGATTGATTTAGGAGGGTATTCGTTTTTCCCCATTAAATATTAAAGTGTACGGGGAGTCTCTATTACATGCTAATCGTACCTGAGACGACCCAACTCCCACAGGTGAGAACGGCACGAGGCACCTGTGATTTCCTACTTCCTGTCTTCAGGTTACAGGGGAATTAATAATCTACACACATCAGTGCCAGTTACCCGAGTAGCGAATTTGTACGAGACAGAGACAGACAGAAAATGAGAGAGGGAATGTTTTGTATGTATATATATATATATATATATATATATATATGAATATATATATATATATATATATATATATATATATATATATATATATATATATATATATATATATATACTAGTATATATACTAGTATATATATATATATATATATATATATATATATATATATATATATACTAGTATATATACTAGTATATATTTATTTTTATATATATATATATATATATATATATATATATATATATATATATATATATTTATATATATATATATGTATATATATATATATATATATATATATATATATATATATATATATATATATATATATATATATATATATATATATATATATATATATATATATATGAATGTATATATACATACATACATACATACATACATACGAGAGAGAGAGAGAGAGAGAGAGAGAGAGAGAGAGAGAGAGAGAGAGAGAGAGAGAGAGAGAGAGAGAGAGAGAGAGAGATGGGTTGGTCCGTCCAACCCAAATGAGAAAAATGCCCTAAAAGGACAAATAACTCTCTTTAACTTTAGCTGGTAGAAAAAATAACCCCTTCTGACTTCTAGGAATCTACTCTTTTATACAAATAGCGAACTTGTAACACGCATGCTTTTAGTAGACGCGGAAATGGGACAGAGTGCTGTCAACTGTATAATGTATAATGCTCTAGTTTAGAATGTTTATCACGCAAACCTACACCATAATATTTACGACGGAAAAATTCTTTGGTCGACAAGATATGACTCTATTCGGAAGAAGATGCTCCATATAGTATATGAATGGGTAAAAGAGACTGGAATAACATCACCCATCATGTTTATTCTACTTTTTCTTGATGTCCTACCGCAATTGACACATTTTTTCTCGGTAAAGAAAAGGGTTACCGGTATGTCACTTAATGCATATGCTGCTGATGGCAAAACTGGACATTGCAAAATGATGCGAAAACACTGAAAATGACTGGAACCCCGGCAAATGGGTACTCATCTAAGAGTACTCTGCGAGAGCTATCCAATGAATACCAACGTGACAGGGTTTAGACGGTTTTCACAGATAGTTTTGTCCTTGCACCTTGGACGAAAGTAGCCATAGCATTACTTTCCTCATACTCATACTTCTGCAATATTTGCACATTTTGTACCTAAATATCTTCTAAACATTAACAGAGCACTCATAAACGCTTAGTGTTCAAGGTGGAAAGAGGGTGTTGTAACTTTCCTTTTAGCACCCTCTCAACATTGCATACTTCGAATTGTTAACCCTTATATGCTGCTGGTGGTTACTTTTGCCAGTTGACACAAAATGATGCAAAGAGCAGAGAACATGATTAAAACCCTGGCAGATGAGTACTCATCTGAGAGTACTCAATGAGAGCTATCTAATGAGCACCAACATGCCAGAGTTCAGATGCTTTTCAAAAATCATTGCTTTTTTGTGCTTTGGACGAAATTTCCCTTAATATTAAATGGGTTAAGAAAAACCGACCAAAGTGCCTTTTCAACATCAAAAAAATCTAGTTCGTGTTAGTATCGCATAGATAATAGTACATGTACATGTACATGTATTTGCTTCTTACCCGTTGTCCGCAACATAGATAGTGACGAATGCACCTATTGCCCTTTCCTAATCCCCTCCCAACCCTTCCTCCCTTAAAGCCGGAAATGTGAGTAGTTTTTGGTGCAGTTCATTGAAAGTTATTTTGATCAATTTCAGGAATTAAGTGATGCAGTTTGCAATTTCGCTTGTCGTCACTTGTTCTGCCATATGCAGTTTAACGTGTGACTAGCCAGTTATGAGTGGTGGGGGAAACCGGGGTGCCCGGAGAAAGTCATTATCTAATCACAATTCACTGGTAACTTTCTCACATGATTTATTGGTGTGAGATACTGTTAACTCAGCACTAGTTACACGCGAGAGCTAAGGCAACGTAAGTGTACATACTGCGGAAGTGAATCGATGCATTTGCGAGAAAACTCGTGCTCGTGCTCACCCGTGTTATGAGGCCACCTGCAAACGGAGGCCACCTTGGGCAGCACAGTAATAGAGAGGGGGACTGCTGTTAGAGTAACAGCATGTCTATATGTGTGACTGTGTGTGTGTGTGTGAGAGAGAGGGGGAGAGGGTTGCACGCTCAGAGTGGCCAAGAAAGAGATCACAATCAACGAGGGGTCACTGACAATGAAGCAGTCCTAAGGAGAGAGAGAGAGAGAGAGAGAGAGAGAGAGAGAGAGAGAGAGAGAGAGAGAGAGAGAGAGAGAGAGAGAGAGAGAGAGGATCTCGCTTATATAAGGAAGCAGCACTACACCGTCCTCTCAAAGTCTTCAGGAGACAAAGGGCGTTGACTGAAAGTTACTACTACCCTTAATTCTGCCTAACCTCGAATGTAGTAGAGAAGGCAGTAGGGAAGCTGTGAACTTGAGAGCTGTGAACTTTGGCATTGAAATCTCGGGCCGGGCACGAAGATAGCTTGAATCTGTCATAACCTATCATGCTCATCACGCTGAAAGCTAATCCGGCGTGCTGGGAAGTACAATTTCTAGAGCAAAAATTCTACTACTCACGACAATCATAGCACGTACTACGGTACTACGTTAATGAAAAATACCAACAGCGGCCATAAACCCATACAATAACTGATCTTCCGCAGCAGAAACAATAGCAGTAGTAGTAGTAGTAGTAGTAGTAGTAGTAGTAGTAGCTGCAGCAACAGCAGCAGTAGTTTAAGTAGTAGTTGCAGAAGCAGCAGCAGCAGCACTAGTAATAGTAGTAGTAGAAGAAGTAGTAGTAGTAGTAGTAGTAGTAGTAGTAGTAGTAGTAACAGCCGCAGCAACAACAGCAACAGAAGTAGTAGTAGTAGTCTAGTAGTAGTAGCAGCAGCGACTGCAGTAGTAGTAGTAATAGTAGTAGTAGTAGTAGTAGTAGTAGTAGTAGTAACAGAGGTTTGATACTAAAAGGAGGTTGTACATATGGTCTATAGTATTCTTAAGTCAGTCAAAGAGTAGAACAACTGGTCCTTCTTAACAAATGAACATTGGTGCAAGTTTGGCCGCAACGAGTTTCCGTGTTGATACTGACCGGTGTCCGTCATGGTTAATCATGATCCGTAAGTGATCAGTAAGTATAGCGAATGCGGTGGGTGTCTTGAATGACTACCACCAAACATAATTTGCCTTTTAAAGAAAACGGGGAAAAGTTGCCCATAATTAAGCGCAAGAATAGTAGTAGTAGTAGTAGTAGTAGTAGTAGTAGTAGTAGTTGCAGTGCTCTCTCTCTCTCTCTCTCTCTCTCTCTCTCTCTCTCTCTCTCTCTCTCTCTCGTGAGTTTTCAGGTGTGTTATATCACCCATGTAAACCAGCTGATGTTTGCATAGAAGTGTGAAAATGAGTTTTATGCGAAAATGGTTTGTTGAAAAATTCCATGCAATAAGGATTAAGAGTGCGTGAAAGTCAGTGCGTGTGGTATAAAATATATTTAAAGTTCTTACCTTTAATTAATTAAGTACAAGGCTGGTATATACTGCTGCTGCTGCTGCGGCGGCTCTGTTCAGGGTGCTTCAGGGTGCTCGGGTACCTGTTGCGGGTTTCGTCTCCCCACCTGTCTGATGGTGCTTGCCACTGTCGTCTGCTTTTTATAGCAGCAGATCGATGATGCCCGCGCCCGCCATGCGTGAAGCGACGAGCGACGACGCCTCCGCCGGTAGAGCAGCTGACTGCCGCGACGGCGAGAGCCGGGGGAGTTACCATGCTCTCTCTCTCTCTCTCTCTCTCTCTCTCTCTCTCTCTCTCTCTCTCTCTCTCTTAACGGGACTTCTTTCGTATTGTATTGTATGTTTATTGACTGCACAGAAAGTAAAACACCATACGATATACACGACAAATGAGACAAGGCAGGAACATAACTAATAGAAAAGGGTAATGAGGTAAATTAACAAAAAGGAAAACTGACATAAATTATAAACATCAGCTCATGATATCTCATAGAGAGAAAAATGGTTACCCCCCATACCTTATATACATCTACTCGCCGCTAAAACATAGAAATGTGGTTTTCTCATCGTTGAACGGCAAAAGATTTTGACTCTTATAAGTTATACATAGCTGTATTGTCTAGGATGCTCTCTCTCTCTCTCTCTCTCTCTCTCTCTCTCGATGCTCTTCGGTGGTTTATGGGACAGGTGTCCAGCTACATGCATATGGGGTCCACCCTTTACAGATATGATTACTTCTCTTTCTTTTTCATTTCATATAGAGTCCACCAAGGACAGTTTATATATAGTCTGAAAGTTCAAACTCTCTCCTTATTTTTCGAGTTATTTCGAATATAAAATTGAGATGAGAGTAATTTTTATGGTACCCCAAAAATGAGAGTTTTGATTATGGGGTCTGAGAGTTAATATTGTGGGGACCTTATACGTCCCATATTTTTATGGTAATCTGAGAGTTTGTATTTATGGGGTCTGAGAGTTAATATTGTGGGGACCTTATATGTCCCTTATTTTTATGGTAATCTGAGAGTTTGTATTTATGGGGTCTGAGAGTTAATATTGTGGGGACTTATATGTCCCATATTTTTATGGTAATCTGAGAGTTTGTATTTATGGGCTCTGAGAGTTTCATATTGTGGGGACATTTTGAGATGAGTGACTTAGGTGAGAGAATGAGTTAATAAAGAATGAAATTGAGATGAGAGTAATTTTTATGGTACCCCAAAAATGAGAGTTTTGATTATGGGGTCTGAGAGTTAATATTGTGGGGACCTTATACCAGAGAAATACATCCCCTTGAACCGCAACGCCATAGGCACATCATGCTAGCACCTAGGGTATGTGCGCCTCGGGTTACGCGGTGTAGCCTTGGTCACGTGATCTGATCTGTGCAATTAGCATGCAGCATCCTTTCTAGGTCAGATAGTTGCCAAGGAGATGGGAGGCAGCGACATTTGATGATGCATGGACAGTGCCCGATCCCGGTCTACTCATCTCAGCTTATACGTTAAAATTTCCAAAAACATAAAGTTGGTTATTTCTTATAAGTAAAACATGAAATAAGGGTAGAATTAAGCAGGGAATTGCAACAAATTAGTTTCAGGCTAAAAAAATAGAGCCTTCTCCTGGTACAAGGTCATTTCAAGGTGAAATCTACAAATTCTGGTCCTTATAGCCCCATATTTTTAAAATTGACAATAATTTGTTAGCAATGTACTTAGTAATCAGTAGAGAATGGAATTCCCTACAATTTGATGTATAGAACATGAAAATCGGTTACAAAATGGCTGCCGTATGGCCCATTTTATAGTGGGAAAATACCCTAATATGCAGCAAATGAGAGAAACATTTGCTTTTTTGGCAGATTTTTTTTGTTTTAGCATATATCTTGATTCTATTAGTGCTAAAATACTCAGAAGAAGACTGTGTAACAGGAAATATCTTCATTTGTTGCATAAGAGTTTCTTTTTTCAGTTCTACATGACCTCAGAAACCAAAAAAACTCCTAAAATGACCTTTAGAAAATTTCCAAAAACATAAAGTTGGTTATTTCTTATAAGTAAAACATGAAATAAGGGTAGAATTAAGCAGGGAATTGCAACAAATTAGTTTCAGGCTGAAAACATAGAGCCTTCTCATGGTAGAAGGTCATTTCAAGGTGAAATCTACAAATTCTGGTTCTTTTAGCCCCATATCTTAAAAATTGACAATAATTTGTTAAGCAATGTACTTAAAATTATTAGGGAATAGAATTCCCTACAATTTGATGTATAGAACATGAAAATCGGTTACAAAATGGCTGCCGTATGGCGCATTTTATAGTGGGAAAATACCCTAATATGCAGCAAATGAGAGAAACATTTGCTTTTTTGGCAGATTTTTTTTGTTTTAGCATATATCTTGATTCTATTAGTGCTAAAATACTCAGAAGAAGACTGTGTAACAGGAAATATCTTCATTTGTAGCATAAGAGTTTCTTTTTTCAGTTCTACATGACCTCAGAAACCAAAAAAACTCCTAAAATGACCTTTAGAAAATTTCCAAAAAAATAAAGTTGGTAATTTCGTATAAGTAAAACATGAAATAAGGGTAGAATTAAGCAGGACATTGCAACAAATTAGTTTCAGGCTGAAAAAATAGAGCCTTCTCCTGGTACAAGGTCATTTCAAGGTGAAATCTACAAATTCTGGTCCTTATAGCCCCATATTTTTAAAATTGACAATAATTTGTTAGCAATGTACTTAATAATCAGAAGAGAATGGAATTCCCTACAATTTGATGTATAGAACATGAAAATCAGTTACAAAATGGCTGCCCTATGGCCCATTTTATAGTGGGAAAATACCCTAATATGCAGCAAATGAGAGAAACATTTGCTTTTTTGGCAGAATTTTTTTGTTTTAGCAGATATCTTGATTCTATTAGTGCTAAAATACTCAGAAGAAGACTGTGTAACAGGAAATATCTTCATTTGTAGCATAAGAGCTTCTTTTTTCAGTTCTACATGACCTCAGAAACCAAAAAAACTCCTAAAATGACCTTTAGAAAATTTCCAAAAACATAAAGTTGGTTATTTCTTATAAGTAAAACATGAAATAAGGGTAGAATTAAGCAGGGAATTGCAACAAATTAGTTTCAGGCTGAAAAAATAGAGCCTTCTCCTGGTACAAGGTCATTTCAAGGTGAAATCTACAAATTCTGGTCCTTTTAGCCCCATATTTTTAAAATTTACAATAATGTGTTAAGCAATGTACTTAGTAATCAGTAGAGAATGGAATTTCCTACAGTTTGATGTATAGAACATGAAAATCGGTTACAAAATGGCTGCCCTATGGCCCATTTTATAGTGGGAAAATACCCTAATATGCAGCAAATGAGAGAAACATTTGCTTTTTTGGCAGAATTTTTTTGTTTTAGCAGATATCTTGATTCTATTAGTACTAAAATACTCAGAAGAAGACTGTGTAACAGGAAATATCTTCATTTGTAGCATAAGAGCTTCTTTTTTCAGTTCAACATGACCTCAGAAACCCAAAAAACTCCTAAAATGACCTTTAGAAAATTTCCAAAAAAATGAAGTTGGTAATTTCGTATAAGTAAAACATGAAATAAGGGTAAAATTAAGCAGGGAATTGCAACAAATTAGTTTCAGGCTGACAACATAGAGCCTTCTCATGGTAGAAGGTCATTTCAAGGTGAAATCTACAAATTCTGGTTCTTTTAGCCCCATATCTTTCAAATTGACAATAATTTGTTAAGCAATGTACTTAAAATTATTAGGGAATAGAATTCCCTACAATTTGATGTATAGAACATGAAAATCGGTTACAAAATGGCTGCCGTATGGCCCATTTTATAGTGGGAAAATACCCTAATATGGAGCAAATGAGAGAAACATTTGCTTTTTTGGCAGAATTTTTTTGTTTTAGCATATATCTTGATTCTATTAGTGCTAAAATACTCAGAAGAAGACTGTGTAACAGGAAATATCTTCATTTGTAGCATAAGAGTTTCTTTTTTCAGTTCTACATGACCTCAGAAACCAAAAAAACTCCTAAAATGACCTTTAGAAAATTTCCAAAAACATAAAGTTGGTAATTTCTTATAAGTAAAACATGAAATAAGGGTAGAATTAAGCAGGGAATTGCAACAAATTAGTTTCAGGCTGAAAACATAGAGCCTTCTCATGGTAGAAGGTCATTTCAAGGTGAAATCTACAAATTCTGGTTCTTTTAGCCCCATATTTTCAGAATTAACAATAATTTGTTAATCAATGTACCTAGTAATCATTAGGGAATAGAATTCCCTACAATTTGATGTATAGAACATGAAAATCGGTTACAAAATGGTAGCCGTATGGCTAAAGAACATAATTAACCATTATAGAGTATGACAGAGCACTTGGCAGAGGCTTTGATTTAAAGAAAAACATCTCTGTAAAAACTGATATTATGCCTACATACTACCTTTGACATGTTGTTATTATTTCCAGAAGCATACTGCCATAGAGATATCCATTAAAAAGTTATATATCACTCAACATTGAAAAAATTGGTATATTTTCATGAAATATGTCATTTTTACACTATTTGCCTGACTTCACTGATAGCTACTGAATCCAAATTACATTCTAGGAGGCTGAGATTTTTCTTGTTGCTCTACAACCTGTCTGTCTAGTGTATTAGGTCATTAGTTGTTCACAGAATTGCTTAATTTCAGAATTTGGACACGACAAGTTTTTGAAAAAACCCGAATATTGGCAAAATATGGGTTTCTTGATAATTAAGTCAACAAATATCAATAATATGGTATAGAAAGTAATCAGAAAGTTATAGAAAATAGGATTCCCTACAATTTGGTGTATGGAACATGAAAACTGGAAACAAAATGGCTGCCATATGGCTGAAAAACTAATTCCCCATCATAAAGTATAGGGGATAACCTGATGTGATGTGATTTGAAGTAAACACTGTTTGTACAAGGTGATGTTATGCCTACCTACTCCTTTTGATATGTCGTAATCTTTTCCTGAAGTATTTTACCATACGGTTTTCCATTAAAAAGTTATATATCAATGGCCATTGTAAAATATGGTCTATTTCAATCTAATATGTCGATTTTACACTTTTATCCTTACTTCAATGATAGCTACTGAGGCCAAATTGCATCCTAGGAGTCTGAGATTTTTCTTGGTGCTCTGCAACATGTCTGTCTAATGTATCAGGACATATATTGGTGGAAGAATTGCCTAATTTCAAAATTTGGACACGACAAGTTTTCAAAAAACCCGAAAAAGAGCAAAATATGGGTTTCTTGATGACTAAGTCATTAACTATCAATAATATGTTATAGAAAGTAATTAGAAAGTTATAGGGAATTGCTTTCCCTACAATTTGGTATATAGTACATGATAATTGGACACAAAGTGGCTGCCTTATAGCTTAAAAACTATCCCAAGGAGCACTTTCGGGGTCTGAAATACTGTAAAACTGGTAATGATTGCGTGATTTTAATTATTGCGTTTTAATGCGAATGCATGAGGACGCAATAATTAAAACACGCATAAATCTGTCCCTTCTGTTTCAGATATCTGACGTCTGGTGGCGTCGCATTAATTAAAACACGCATAAAAGAGAAAATGAAAAAAACGCAATATTTACTACACGCAAACATTACCAGTTTTACAGTACCTGAAATAAGAGTACCTTTGACCCCTTGTAACAAAAGAATGAGAATTTTTATGCCTTAAATGCACCCAAATTCCTTTAGAACATGTCCTAAGGAAGAGTTATTAATAACTATCTTTACAATTTCCTGCAACAATAAACATAAGAATAATCATTAAAAGGTGCTGCTTATAGTTACCTCAGGGGTAAGAAATACAGCCACCATGGGCTCAAGGTTCTAATAGGGGTACTTCAAGGCCCACTAAGAGGCTCAGATGCCACAGGAACCCCCAACCTAAGGTGGGTCACTCTTTAGAAGGGTCTAATGAAGAGTTATATGAAGTTTGGGCTTAATAGAGGGCCTATGGATTAAGTTATGAAGGGTAAAAGTTGACCTGTCAAGGCCAAGGACTTATTGATGTCGCGACTGAAATACCTAGAATTAGGCTTACTTTGACCCCTCATAACTAGAGAATGAGAGTAGTTATGCCTTAAATGGACCCGAATTCCTTTGGAACATGTCCTAAGGAAGAGTTATTCATAGCTTAATAGGGCCTATATCAGTAGGGGGCCTCAGGAAATTTTTTAGAAGTTTGGACATCCAAGGGGTAAGAAATACAGCCCCTGCGGGCTCAAGGTTCGAATAGGGGTACTTCAAGGCCCACTAAGAGGCTCAAATGCCACAGGAACCTCCCACCTAAGGTAGATAACCTTTCAGAAGGGTCTAATAAAGAGTTATAAGAAGTCTGGGCTTAATAGAGGGCCTATGGATTTAGTTATGAAGGGTAAAAGTTGACCTGTCAAGGCCAAGGACTTATTGATGTCGCGACTGAAATACCTGGAATTAGGCTTACTTTGACCCCTCATAACTAGAGAATGAGAGTAGTTATGCCTTAAATGGACCCAAATTCCTTTAGAACATGTCCTTAGGAAGAGTTAATCATAACTTAATAGGGCCTAAATTAGTAAGGGGCCTCAGGAAAAATTTTAGAAGTTTGGACATCCAAGGGGTAAGAAATACAGCCACCGCGGGCTCAAGGTTCGAATAGGGGTACTTCAAGGCCCACTCAAAGGCTCAAATGCCACAGGAACCCCCAACCTAAGGTGGGTCACTCTTTAGAAGGGTCTAATGAAGAGTTATATGAAGTTTGGGCTTAATAGAGGGCCTATGGATTAAGTTATGAAGGGTAAAAGTTGACCTGTCAAGGCCAAGGACTTATTGATGTCGCGACTGAAATACCTAGAATTAGGCTTACTTTGACCCCTCATAACTAGAGAATGAGAGTGGTTATGCCTTAAATGGACCCAAATTCCTTTGGAACATGTCCTAAGGAAGAGTTATTCATAGCTTAATAGGGCCTATATCAGTAGGGGGCCTCAGGAAAAATTTTAGAAGTTTGGACATCCAAGGGGTAAGAAATACAGCCCCTGCGGGCTCAAGGTTCGAATAGGGGTACTTCAAGGCCCACTAAGAGGCTCAAATGCCACAGGAACCTCCCACCTAAGGTAGATAACCTTTCAGAAGGGTCTAATAAAGAGTTATAAGAAGTCTGGGCTTAATAGAGGGCCTATGGATTAAGTTATGAAGGGTAAAAGTTGACCTGTCAAGGCCAAGGACTTATTGATGTCACGACTGAAATACCTGGAATTAGGCTTACTTTGACCCCTCATAACTAGAGAATGAGAGTAGTTATGCCTTAAATGGACCCAAATTCCTTTAGAACATGTCCTTAGGAAGAGTTAATCATAACTTAATAGGGCCTAAATTAGTAAGGGGCCTCAGGAAAAATTTTAGAAGTTTGGACATCCAAGGGGTAAGAAATACAGCCACCGCGGGCTCAAGGTTCGAATAGGGGTACTTCAAGGCCCACTAAGAGGCTCAAATGCCACAGGAACCCCCCACCTGAGATAGATAACTCTTTGGAAGGGTCTCATGAAGAGTTATATGAAGTTTGGGCTTAATAGAGGGCCTATGGATTAAGTTATGAAGGGTAAAAGTTGACCTGTCAAGGCCAAGGACTTATTGATGTCGCGACTGAAATACCTAGAATTAGGCTTACTTTGACCCCTCATAACTAGATAATGAGAGTAGTTATGCCCTAAATGGAACCAGATTCCTTTAGAAAATGTCTTAAGGAAGAGTTATTCATAACCTTATAAGGCCTATATCAGTAGGGGGCCTCAGGAAAAATTTTAGAAGTTTGGACATCCAAGGGGTAAGAAATACAGCCATCGCGGGCTCAAGGTTCGAATAGGGGTACTTCAAGGCCCACTAAGAGGCTCAAATGCCACAGGAACCCCCCACCTAAGATGGATTACTCTTTAGAAGGGTCTTATGAAGGGTTATATGAAGTTTGGGCTTAATAGAGGGCCTATGGATTAAGTTATGAAGGGTAAAAGTTGACCTGTCAAGGCCAAGGACTTATTGATGCCGCGACTGAAATACCTGGAATTAGGCTTACTTTGACCCCTCATAACTAGAGAATGAGAGTAGTTATGCCTTAAATGGAACCAAATTCCCTTAGAACATGTCCTAAGGAAGAGTTATTCATAACTTAATAGGGCCTAAATTAGTAGGGGGCCTCAGGAAAATTTTTAGAAGTTTGGACATCCAAGGGGTAAGAAATACAGCCACCGCGGGCTCAAGGTTCGAATAGGGGTACTTCAAGGCCCACTAAGAGGCTCAAATGCCACAGGAACTCCCAACCTAAGATAGATTACTCTTTGGAAGGGTCTCATGAAGAGTTATATGAAGTCTGGGCTTAATAGAGGGCCTATGGATTAAGTTATGAAGGGTAAAAGTTGACCTGTCAAGGCCAAGGACTTATTGATGTCGTGACTGAAATACCTGGAATTAGGCTTACTTTGACCCCTCATACCTAGAGAATGAGAGTAGTTATGCCTTAAATGGAACCAAATTCCGTTAGAGCATGTCCGAAGGAAGAGTTATTCATAATTTAATAGGGCCTATATCAGTAGGGGGCCTCAGGAAAAAAATTAGAAGTTTGGACATCCAAAGGGTAAGAAATACAGCCATCGCGGGCTCAAGGTTCGAATAGGGGTACTTCAAGGCCCACTAAGAGGCTCAAATGCCACAGGAACCCCCTACCTAAGATGGATAACTCTTTAGAAGGGTCTAATAATGAGTTATATGATGTTTGGGCTCAAAAGAGGGCCTATGGATTAAGTTATGAAGGGTAAAAGTTGACCTGTCAAGGCCAAGGACTTATTGATGTCGCGACTGAAATACCTAGAATTAGGCTTACTTTGACCCCTCATAACTAGAGAATGAGAGTAGTTATGCCTTAAATGGACCCAAATTCCTTTAGAACATGTCCTTAGGAAGAGTTAATCATAACTTAATAGGGCCTAAATTAGTAAGGGGCCTCAGGAATATTTTTAGAAGTTTGGACATCCAAGGGGTAAGAAATACAGCGACCGCGGGCTCAAGGTTCGAATAGGGGTACTTCAAGGCCCACTCAGAGGCTCAAATGCCACAGGAACCCCCGTCTAAGATGGATTACTCTTTAGAAGGGTCCTATAAAGAGTTATATGAAGTTTGGGCGTAATAGAGGGCCTATGGATTAAGTTATGAAGGGTAAAAGTTGACCTGTCAAGGCCAAGGACTTATTGATGTCGCGACTGAAATACCTAGAATTAGGCTTACTTTGACCCCTCATAACCAGAGAATAAGAGTAGTTATGCCTTAAATGGACCCAGATTCCTTTAGAACATGTCCTAAGGAAGAGTTATTCATAATTAAATAGGACCTATATTAGTAGGGGGCCTCAAGAAAAATTTTAGAAGTTTGGACATCCAAGGGGTAAGAAATACAGCCATCGCGGGCTCAAGGTTCGAATAGGGGTACTTCAAGGCCCACTACGAGGCTCAAATGCCACAGGTACCCCCCACCTAAGATAGATAACTCTTTAGAAGGGTCTTATGAAGGGTTATATGAAGTTTGGGCTTAATAGAGTGCCTATGGATTAAGTTATGAAGGGTAAAAGTTGACCTGTCAAGGCCAAGGACTTATTGAAGTCGCGACTGAAATACCTAGAATTAGGCTTATTTTGACACCTCATAACTAGAGAATGAGAGTAGTTATGCCTTAAATGGAACAGAATTCCTTTAGAACATATCCTAAGAAGGAGTTATTCATAACTTAATAGGGCCTATATCAGTAGGGGGCCTCAGGAGAAATTTTAGAAGTTTGGACATCCAAGGGGTAAGAAATACAGCCACCGCGGGCTCAAGGTTCAAATAGGGGTATTTCAAGGCCCACTAAGAGGCTCAAATGTCACAGGAATCCCGCACCTAAGATAGATAACTCTTTAGAAGGGTCTAATAATGAGTTATATGAAGTTTGGGCTCAATAGAGGGCCTATGGATTAAGTTATGAAGGGTAAAAGTTGACCTGTCAAGGCCAAGGACTTATTGATGCCGCGACTGAAATACCTGGAATTAGGCTTACTTTGACCCCTCATAACTAGAGAATGAGAGTAGTTATGCCTTAAATGGAACCAAATTCCTTTAGAACATGTCCTAAGGAAGAGTTATTCATAACTTAATAGGGCCTAGATTAGTAGGGGGCCTCAGGAAAATTTTTAGAAGTTTGGACATCCAAGGGGTAAGAAATACAGCCACCGCGGGCTCAAGGTTCGAATAGGGGTACTTCAAGGCCCACTAAGAGGCTCAAATGCCACAGGAACTCCCAACCTAAGATAGATTACTCTTTGGAAGGGTCTCATGAAGAGTTATATGAAGTCTGGGCTTAATAGAGGGCCTATGGATTAAGTTATGAAGGGTAAAAGTTGACCTGTCAAGGCCAAGGACTTATTGATGTCGCGACTGAAATACCTGGAATTAGGCTTACTTTGACCCCTCATACCTAGAGAATGAGAGTAGTTATGCCTTAAATGGACCCAAATTCCTTTAGAACATGTCCTTAGGAAGAGTTAATCATAACTTAATAGGGCCTAAATTAGTAGGGGGCCTCAGGAAAACTTTTAGAAGTTTGGACATCCAAGGGGTAAGAAATACAGCCACCGAGGGCTCAAGGTTCGAATAGGGGTACTTCAAGGCCCACTAAGAGGCTCAAATGCCACAGGAACCCCCCACCTAAGATAGTTTACTCTTTAGAAGGGTCTTTTGAAGGGTTATATGAAGTTTGGGCTAAATAGAGGGCCTATGGATTAAGTTATGAAGGGTAAACGTTGACCTGTCAAGGCCAAGGACTTATTGATGTCGCGATTGAAATACCTAGAATAAGGCTTACTTTTACCCCTTTTAACTAGAGAATGAGAGTAGTTATGCCTTAAATGGAACCAGATTCCTTTGGAAAATGTCCCAAGGAAGAGTTATTCATAACCTAATAAGGCCTTTATCAGTAGGGGGCCTCAGGAAAAATTTTAGAAGTTTGGACATCCAAGGGGTAAGAAATACAGACACCGCGGGCTCAAGGTTCGAGTAGGGGTACTTCAAGGCCCGCTACGAGGCTCAAATGCCACAGGAACCCCCTACCTAAGATAGATTACTCTTTAGAAGGGTCTAATAATGAGTTATATGAAGTTTGGGCTCAATAGAGGGCCTATGGATTAAGTTACGAAGGGTAAAAGTTGACCTGTCAAGGCCAAGGACTTATTGATGTCGCGACTGAAATACCTAGAATTAGGCTTACTTTGACCCCTCATAACTAGGGAATGAGAGTAGTTATGCCTTAAATGGAACCAAATTCCTTTAGAACATGTCCTAAGGAAGAGTTATTTATAACTTAATAGGGCCTATATTAGTAGGGGGCCTCAGGAAAATTTTTAGAAGTTTGGACATCCAAGGGTTAAGAAATACAGACACCGCGGGCTCAAGGTTCGAGTAGGGGTACTTCAAGGCCCACTAAGAGGCTCAAATGCCACAGGAATCCCCCACCTAAGATAGATAACTCTTATGAAGGGTCTCATGAAGAGTTATATGAAGTTTGGGCTTGATAGACGGCCTATGGATTAAGTTATGAAGGGTAAAAGTTGACCTGTCAAGGCCAAGGACTTATTGATGTCGCGACTGAAATACCTAGAATTAGGCTTACTTTGACCCCTCATAACTAGAGAATGAGAGTAGTTATGCCTTAAATGGACCCAAATTCCTTTAGAACATGTCCTAAGGAAGAGTTATTCATAACCTAATAGGGCCTATATCAGTAGGGGGCCTCAGGAAAAATTTTAGAAGTTTGGACATCCAAGGGGTAAGAAATACAGCCACCGCGGGCTCAAGGTTCGAATAGGGGTACTTCAAGGCCCACTAAGAGGGTCAAATGCCACAGGAACCCCCTATCTAAGATGGATTACTCTCTAGAAGGGTCTTATAAAGAGTTATATGAAGTTTGGGCGTAATTAAGGGCCTATGGATTAAGTTATGAAGGGTAAAAGTTGACCTGTCAAGGCCAAGGACTTATTGATGTCGCGACTGAAATACCTAGAATTAGGCTTACTTTGACCCCTCATAACTAGAGAATGAGAGTAGTTATGCCTTAAATGGAACCGAATTCCTTTAGAACATGTCCTGAGAAAGGGTTATTCATAATTTAATAGGGCCTATATCAGTAGGGGCCTCAGGAAAAATTTTAGAAGTTTGGACATCCAAGGGGTAAGAAATACAGCCACCGCAGCTCAAGGTTCGAATAGGGGTACTTCAAGGCCCACTAAGAGGCTCAAATGCCACAGGAACCCCCTATCTAAGATGGATTACTCTCTTGAAGGGTCTTATAAAGAGTTATATGAAGTTTGGGCTTAATAGAGTGCCTATGGATTAAGTTATGAAGGGTAAAAGTTGACCTGTCAAGGCCAAGGACTTATTGATGTCGCGACTGAAATACCTAGAATTAGGCTTACTTTGATTAAAGTCCATAGGCCCATTATTAAGCCCAAACTTCATATAACTCTTCATTAGACCCTTCTGAAGAGTTATCTACCTTAGGTGGGGGGTTCCTGTGGCATCTGAGCCTCTTAGTGGGCCTTGAAGTACCCCTATTAGAACCTTGAGCCCATGGTGGCTGTATTTCTTACCCCTGAGGTAACTATAAGCAGCACCTTTTAATGATTATTCTTATGTTTATTGTTGCAGGAAATTGTAAAGATAGTTATTAATTCTTTAACTACAGGCGCCATTTGCTGGCTAGGACCTCTGACCCAGTTAGGCCCTTATGCCCCAGAGGGTTTGTAACTATTGGCGCAAAATGCTAAAGTTAGCCGTGTGCGGTCAGGGGGGTGTAAGTCTCTCCAGCCATAAAAGGCTAAATATCATACAATAAATCTGAAATAAAAGATACTACCTGAAACTGCTGTTCTTGTTCTTTTGAATTATGTTTGTTTTGTAGATATTTCTTTTAGAATATATTATGTCTGATCGGTGTAAACCTAAGGTTATGTAGAGAAAATGCTGATTTTGATTCAAAATAAATGAAAAATCGGCTATTTAAAATGCATTAGCCCTACATTAGCATAGAATTTCTCAGGTTTTACAGAAGTATTTCTTTTCAAAAATGGTATATGTAGAATGCTTATTGAAAACTGGTATTTAAAATGAAAATTAGTGTTTGTTTCTTTGTTTTAATTTGTCATGAGTGATCCTAAAGCAAAGGGAATGCAAAAAGTCTTGGCAAGAAACGAATTCTGAGAGCGCTTCAAAAGGAATTCCAAAAGATTAACTACCTCAATGTTAAAGCGCTATAAACAAATAAAGATAGAAAATCCAAAACGTAAAACATTAATATCTAATACAATTTTAATCTCCTCAATCGATTCATGTAATTTTTATTTAGAAATGTTCATGATTTGCACCAGAAACCAACGATTGAACACAAAAATCAAGTGTTGATTTGTGGCCTCCATGTTGTGACTTTCAAGTTCGCTAACTTTCAGGAGCAACTACACAGATATGAAACTAATGTAATAGACAAAACCTACATTAGAAAAACAAATAAAAACATATGGTGATTCCCTACCATCTTATCCTCCTTATGGTTACTTTCTTTTGTCTTGTACCATCAGTTATAGCCTTTTCCGAAGGCTTCAAACGTGATTGTCAACACGTTGTCAGGCACTATTTACTGCAAATTTGATTTTGAAATCCATTGGCCGTAAGCAATGCACCTATTTCCAATCATGTCTCTATTATATCAATCGCCCAATAAATAAATATAAAATTGATATGGTTAGATAGATATGTGTCTTGGCTTTCAGGAAATGTATTATCTATTACGATCCAACCACGGGAAGTATTTATTTTGATCGTGTAATGTGCGGCGAGGAGACCGCAAAATCTACCGTTTTCAAAATGGCGGATCTAAAAAACTGCGAAGCGATTTTCTTTGCACTTGTTTTAAAACGATCGTTTCAGCAACAACATAATTTTATCCTGAAAAATAAATGTGATATTCGTATACCCTGTCATCCATTTAGTCTAACTGTTATCTTTATCGAATTTAGGATGTCAGGAATAAAGGAATATCGATCCAAAACAAAACCGGAAGTGCTCCATTTCATGGCGACCGGCTAGCTGCAAGCTGGTCTCAACATTGCAAAAGATTGTTTTTCGGCCGTGTTTTATCGCTCAGTTTATATTTAATGTATACTATTGTGATGTTTTTTTTGTCAATCTGACAAAGGAAAACATGTGAGAATAGGTGAGATATTTATATCACCTATCCCCAAGTTATTTAGCCGTAATCGCTGGATAACTTCCTGCTTAGTTAATGGAAGCGCCATGACTTCTTGTTACAGCAATTGAGTGAGCGCTATTCGGCGCTCCGCAGGATAGACGTATCTGCCATGTGAGCGTCATTGGGCGCTCCGTGGGATACGGAGGTGCGCGCGAGGAGCGCCTAATAGCGCTCCGTGTAGCTAAAGAGTTAATAACTCTTCCTTAGGACGTGTTCTAAAGGAATTTGGGTGCATTTAAGGCATAAAAATTCTCATTCTTTTGTTACAAGGGGTCAAAGGTACTCTTATTTCAGGTATTTCAGACCCCGAAAGTGCTCCTTGGGATAGTTTTTAAGCTATAAGGCAGCCATTTTGTGTCCAATTATCATGTACTATATACCAAATTGTAGGGAAAGCAATTCCCTATAACTTTCTAATTACTTTCTATAACATATTATTGATAGTTAATGACTTAGTCATCAAGAAACCCATATTTTGCTCTTTTTCGGGTTTTTTGAAAACTTGTCGTGTCCAAATTTTGAAATTAGGCAATTCTTCCACCAATATATGTCCTGATACATTAGACAGACATGTTGCAGAGCACCAAGAAAAATCTCAGACTCCTAGGATGCAATTTGGCCTCAGTAGCTATCATTGAAGTAAGGATAAAAGTGTAAAATCGACATATTAGATTGAAATAGACCATATTTTACAATGGCCATTGATATATAACTTTTTAATGGAAAACCGTATGGTAAAATACTTCAGGAAAAGATTACGACATATCAAAAGGAGTAGGTAGGCATAACATCACCTTGTACAAACAGTGTTTACTTCAAATCACATCACTTGTCAGGTTATCCCCTATACTTAATGATGGGGAATTAGTTTTTCAGCCATACGGCAGCCATTTTGTTTCCAGTTTTCATGTTCCATACACCAAATTGTAGGGAATCCTATTTTCTATAACTTTCTGATTACTTTCTATACCATATTATTGATATTTGTTGACTTAATTATCAAGAAACCCATATTTTGCCAATATTCGGGTTTTTTCAAAAACTTGTCGTGTCCAAATTCTGAAATTAAGCAATTCTGTGAACAACTAATGACCTAATACACTAGACAGACAGGTTGTAGAGCAACAAGAAAAATCTCAGCCTCCTAGAATGTAATTTGGATTCAGTAGCTATCAGTGAAGTCAGGCAAATAGTGTAAAAATGACATATTTCATGAAAATATGCCAATTTTTTCAATGTTGAGTGATATATAACTTTTTAATGGATATCTCTATGGCAGTATGCTTCTGGAAATAATAACAACATGTCAAAGGTAGTATGTAGGCATAATATCAGTTTGTACAGAGATGTTTTTCTTTAAATCAAAGCCTCTGCCAAGTGCTCTGTCATACTCTATAATGGTTAATTATGTTCTTTAGCCATACGGCTACCATTTTGTAACCGATTTTCATGTTCTATACATCAAATTGTAGGGAATTCTATTCCCTAATGATTACTAGGTACATTGATTAACAAATTATTGTTAATTCTGAAAATATGGGGCTAAAAGAACCAGAATTTGTAGATTTCACCTTGAAATGACCTTGTACCATAAGAAGGCTTTATTTTTTCAGCCTGAAACTAACCTGTTGCAATTCCGTGCTTAATTCTACCCTTATTTCATGTTTTACTTATAAGAAATAACCAACTTTATGTTTTTGGAAATTTTCTAAAGGTCATTTTAGGAGTTTTTTGGGTTTCTGAGGTCATGTAGAACTGAAAAAAGACACTCTTATGCTACAAATGAAGATATTTCCTGTTACACAGTCTTCTTCTGAGTATTTTAGCACTAATAGAATCAAGATATATGCTAAAACAAAAAGATTCTGCCAAAAAAGCAAATGTTTCTCTCATTTGTTCCATATTAGGGTATTTTCCCACTATAAAATGGGCCATACGGCAGCCATTTTGTAACCGATTTTCATGTTCTATACATCAAATTGTAGGGAATTCTATTCCCTAATAATTTTATGTACATTGCTTAACAAATTATTGTCAATTTGAAAGATATGGGGCTAAAAGAACCAGAATTTGTAGATTTCACCTTGAAATGACCTTCTACCATGAGAAGGCTCTATGTTTTCAGCCTGAAACTAATTTGTTGCAATTCCCTGCTTAATTTTACCCTTATTTCATGTTTTACTTATAAGAAATTACCAACTTTATTTTTTTGGAAATTTTCTAAAGGTCATTTTAGGAGTTTTTTGGGTTTCTGAGGTCATGTTGAACTGAAAAAAGAAGCTCTTATGCTACAAATGAAGATATTTCCTGTTACACAGTCTTCTTCTGAGTATTTTAGTACTAATAGAATCAAGATATCTGCTAAAACAAAAAAATTCTGCCAAAAAAGCAAATGTTTCTCTCATTTGCTGCATATTAGGGTATTTTCCCACTATAAAATGGGCCATACGGCAGCCATTTTGTAACCGATTTTCATGTTCTATACATCAAATTGTAGGGAATTCCATTCTCTACTGATTACTAGGTACATTGCTTAACAAATTATTGTCAATTTTAAAAATATGGGGCTATAAGGACCAGAATTTGTAGATTTCACCTTGAAATGACCTTGTACCAGGAGAAGGCTCTATTTTTTCAGCCTGAAACTAATTTGTTGCAATTCCCTGCTTAATTTTACCCTTAATTCATGTTTTACTTATAAGAAATTACCAACTTTATTTTTTTGGAAATTTTCTAAAGGTCATTTTAGGAGTTTTTTGGGTTTCTGAGGTCATGTTGAACTGAAAAAAGAAGCTCTTATACTACAAATGAAGATATTTTCTGTTACACAGTCTTCTTCTGAGTATTTTAGCACTAATAGAATCAAGATATCTGCTAAAACAAAAAAATTCTGCCAAAAAAGCAAATGTTTCTCTCATTTGCTGCATATTAGGGTATTTTCCCACTATAAAATGGGCCATACGGCAGCCATTTTGTAACCGATTTTCATGTTCTATACATCAAATTGTAGGGAATTCTATTCCCTAATAATTTTATGTACATTGCCTAACAAATTATTGTCAATTTGAAAGATATGGGGCTAAAAGAACCAGAATTTGTAGATTTCACCTTGAAATGACCTTCTACCATGAGAAGGCTCTATGTTTTCAGCCTGAAACTAATTTGTTGCAATTCCCTCCTTAATTTTACCCTTATTTCATGTTTTACTTATAAGAAATTACCAACTTTATTTTTTTGGAAATTTTCTAAAGGTCATTTTAGGAGTTTTTTGGGTTTCTGAGGTCATGTTGAACTGAAAAAAGAAGCTCTTATGCTACAAATGAAGATATTTCCTGTTACACAGTCTTCTTCTGAGTATTTTAGCACTAATAGAATCAAGATATCTGCTAAAACAAAAAAATTCTGCCAAAAAAGCAAATGTTTCTCTCATTTGCTGCATATTAGGGTATTTTCCCACTATAAAATGGGCCATAGGGCAGCCATTTTGTAACTGATTTTCATGTTCTATACATCAAATTGTAGGGAATTCCATTCTCTTCTGATTATTAAGTACATTGCTAACAAATTATTGTCAATTCTAAAAATATGGGGCTATAAGGACCAGAATTTGTAGATTTCACCTTGAAATGACCTTGTACCAGGAGAAGGCTCTATTTTTTCAGCCTGAAACTAATTTGTTGCAATTCCCTGCTTAATTCTACCCTTGTTTCATGTTTTACTTATAAGAAATAACCAACTTTATGTTTTTGGAAATTTTCTAAAGGTCATTTTAGGAGTTTTTTTGGTTTCTGAGGTCATGTAGAACTGAAAAAATAAGCTCTTATGCTACAAATGAAGATATTTCCTGTTACACAGTCTTCTTCTGAGTATTTTAGCACTAATAGAATCAAGATATATGCTAAAACAAAAAAAATCTGCCAAAAAAGCAAATGTTTCTCTCATTTG
>OZ012687.1:37225392-37234523 GCA_963942565.1 Maea johnstoni
ACTATTCAGCCTCTACCAAGTCGATATTGCCTTAGAGGAATTTCCATGAGGAATACATCAAGCATCACAAAAGTTAGTCTATGATTCACTGCTCAGAGAGCGAGGGCAGGAAGTGGCTTTTCCATACATTTGAGTCACAGCTAATAGCAATAGGAGAACATGGCTGCTAGTAGGGGCTAGACAGGCTGGTGGCAATACGCAAAACTCTCCCCTCATGGGATCACTGAGAAACAAAGGAGGACAGCATCTTATTCTTGAAGTGAATTACTTTCATATAAGCTAATACTAGTATGTATGTGAGGTTTTAGTTCCCCTTTAAAGTTATCAGCGTTAGCTGTCTGCCACCACTGCTTGGTTTCGAATCCCGGTGGGGGCATTTGAAAATGTTGCCTGTGACTTGCGATTGGGCGGTTGTTTTCCCCAGGTCTTCCGGTTTCCTCCACCAGTTACAACTTGCTATCGACAACTTACCCGCAATATGTCAGAAAAAGTGAAGAAAAATCGATTTCCAAATTCCTACTCACGGAAATTTCACTGCAATGAGTATTTACATACTTGTTTTAGGTCTGATTCAACGTTTCTAATTGCATAATAAATGGACTACCATCTCTCACTTTTGCTTGTAATTGTATCTATCTTATAAGTTTACAGTGAATGTTTTGCAAAGATGCAAAAGCTTTCGAAGGAGACTTTTGAATAAGATGAATCCCGTTTTTTTTTTCTAATATGTTATCTGTAATACAGATTCAAAGCGATATCTTATAGGGAAGGACGTATCTTAATCCCATATTTCTAGTGTACCAATCGTCAAGCATGGCCCTGGCGTGAAGAGGTTTTGGCCAATTACCGTTTCAGAGCTAAACGCTGACAGCAAGATGAGGGTTGTTATGATTAAAGGGCAAATGCACCATCAGAAAGATCTACTGCTATCTCTGAAGCACTAGTGACACAGGCTGGTGCTTAGAAGGTGTCAAAAAACAGAGTGCATCTTGGGATGCATGGAGGCCGTGTATAGCTGCCTCAGGACTGTTGCTTGCTGAACTTCTGTAAGCTATAACTGAGTAGTGCTGAAGAGGACAGATTCGGGGGAGGTCTTATTTGAAAGGTGACATGTATAAGCTCATTTTGAACCTAAATCATTCTGATGGTGCATTTGCCCTTTAACTATGGGGAAATATACATACTATTTACTACTGGCATGTATCAATTATTACCGAACAAGAGTCATTGTGATTGGAAACTTTCAAACTTTCCTTAACCTCAGTCTTGACCATATCAGGTTAAATCTAAGTGAAAATCATCTTGTGCAAGTGTTCAAGTTAACAGGTTCCACTGTATTTCCAAATACTGTTTTTGCCGTTCCACCAAGCTGTGGCAGAAGCATGAGAAGACATCTGAGTTCTCTAAGTTATTTTCACACCATAAAACAAACATTTCATGAGAATTTGCCATCACAGTCAAATATATTTAAAGGGAAATCCTCCATCAGAATGATTTAGGTTCAAAATGAGCTCATACATCTTTCAAATAAGATCTCCCCCCAAACCTGTCCTCTTCAGCACTCCTCAGTTGTGGCCAACATTAGTGAGTAAAGGCCCTTTCCCACATCTGTGATCTTGCGTTGCGACCGTAGCGATCTAGGAATTTTCGATAGATCGCTACGCGGTCGCTGTAGATTGACCCAATTAATGTTTGTAGCGATTAGATCGGTTAAGCCCTTTCCCACATCTGCGATCTTGTGTTGCGACCGTAGCGTTCTAGGAACTTTCCATAGGTCGCTACGGTTGCAACAAAAAAACGCAGATGTGGAAAAGGGGCTTAACCGAACTTTCCATAGGTCGTTAGGGTTACGAAAGATTAACGAGTATGTAACGAGTGGACGATAGCATAACGATTATTAAGATGGCACAGCGACCTCATCGATGACACAGCGACCTCACAACGACTGCACAGCGACTGCATTGCGGAGCATTAGCGATCCAGTGCCCTACTTTTTCAACAGCGATTTTTCTTGAGCATGTTCAAAAAAATTGCAACAGATGCTCAGCCACAGCGACCGGCTGCGGAGGCGTAACGACTGCAACGACGGCGTAACGGACCACACCGATCTACGTTCCGACCTAACAGCGACCGCAGCGATCTCTAATTCGCTCCGATCGCTGTAACGGTCGCAACACAAGATCGCAGATGTGGGAAAGGGGCTTAAGTAACAGGCCTGAGTGAGTAAGACGGGGCATCTATCTTGACCAGGCTCATTCGGACGTCTTGCATAGCCTGCGTACCTGCTGAGGAATGCAAATGTCTGACTTACCCAGGGAACTTTTCCCTTACATTCATGTTATCCCCTAGTCAATGGTGTCAGGATACTTGCGGAACAATACACTGGATATAGGTATAAAGGTTAGTAGCAGTCACCTGTGTTAGCCATAACGGAGGAGTGCTGGAGGGGACAGTTTGGGGGGCGCCTTATTTGAAAGTTGACAGGTAACATTTAATTTTGAACTAAATCATTCTGAAAATGGGTTGGAGTGGTTAGGTTTAGATCAGAATATATTCTGCACATTTGTAGTCCGTTTTCAGAGTGGACATATCATGTACCAATTCAATTTCTATTTTGTAGCTGAAGAGGACAGGTTGGGGGAGGCCTTACTAGTATGTAAAAGGCGATATGTACAATTCCATTTTGAATTAAATCATTCTGATAATGGGTTTGCACTTTAACCCTTCTGATGCTGTGGTTATTTTTGTCCAATTCACAAGAATGCAAAAAGTTATGAAAATCGTCGTAACCATGTTATATGGGTATTCATAGGATAGCTCTCGCTGAGCACTTTCAGATGAGTACCAATATGCCTGGGTTTCAGTCATTTTTGTAGCTTTTTTGCATCATTTTGTATTGGCAAAATTAGCCACCACCAGCATAAGGGTTAAGTGGATAGTATAGTTCATATTGGTATATCCGTGCACCCACAGAGTAGTATACTAGTATATAAGAGAAACAAAGTTTTCTTGGGTGTAAAACACAATAGTGAATTTTAGACGTTTCAGTATTTTTGTACTGAGGAAGGATTCGTGGCGTCATGGTCTTTTTCAGGGTAGACATACCAAGTAACAATTTCATTTCTATTTTATTGCTGTTTGCATCTGCGGTTTCAAAAGTATAACCTTAAATCAGCTGTTTTACTTTTACTTTCACATGTTCTTTCCTAAAAAGTGGAGTAATTTGGTATGATCTTTGTCTTTTTTAAGCACGCTCTCTTCACACACACACACACACACACACACACATATATATATATATATATATATATATATATATATATATATATACTATATATATATATATATATATATATATATATATATATATATATACTGAGGAGTGCTGAAAAGTACAGGTTAGGCATTGACCATCAGATATCCAGGGCCCCTGGAGGGGGGGGGGGGGGGGGGGGGCATGTATAGAAGTTAGGGCTCAAAATATTTTTTTCACTGATTATCAGGGCTCAATTATTTTTTCAAAGAATTTCAGGGCACGATTATTTTTTACAAATCTATACACGCCCCCCCCCCCCCCCCCCCCCCTCCCCCCGGATATCTAATGGTCAATGCCTTAGGTGGAGGCCTTATTTGAAAGGTGACATGTAAAAGTTCATTTTGAACGAAATCGTTCTTATTTTTAATTATGGGTTTGCAATTTCAGTGGTGAAGTTCAGATCAGGAAATACTCAGCACAATTCTCACGGATATGTAAGTCTTTTTCAGAGCAGACATACCAAGTACCAATTTAATTTCTATTTTATGGCTGTTAACATCTGCGGTTTCAAAAATATAACCTTCAACCAGCCGTTTTACAAATTCTTTTCTAAAAAGGTGAATATTTTGATGTTTTCCTTATCTGTTTTAAGGATGCTCTCTTCATTTTCTTCGGAAATGACGCAATAAAATTGAAACTTGTGCCATATATATAATGTTGATTTATAGCTAGGACGGCTGTATACAATACTTGTGAAAACTGCATTGTTTTGTGTCATATACAGACACATGTATGTATTTTTGTATGTATGTACATATATTTATATATATATACATATATATATATATATATATATATATATATATATATATATATATATATATATATATTATAAGTTATCCTTGTAAAAAGGGGATACGGCCTTCTGCGAGAAGGCAGTCGTATCCCTTTTTTACAAGGAGGATAACGAATACATCATCAGTTTCTTTGCCTAATTTAAAAAAAAATTCATCTAATTATTCATTTTTTTTTATTCTTTTTTTTTTTTAAATTAAAAATAAATTATAATTTTTTCAATTTTTTTTTTATTCAATGATTTTCTTTTTCAATGTTTATATATATATATATATATATATAATATATATATATATATATATATGTATATATATATATATATATATATATATGTATACATATACATATATATATATATATATATATATATATATATATATATATATATATATATATGTATATATATATATATATATATATGTATACATATACATATATATATATATATATATATATATATATATATATATATATATATATATATATATATATATATATATATATTAATATATATATATTGTCAGCAAGTGAATGGGAAGCATACGAAATTGTTGAGAATTATCCAGTAAGGGCTCGTGATCCGATAATCCCATTCCTTTTCACTTTGATATTAACCAGTTAATTTTCCAATGAACTCGAAACTGCTACATTCTTGCTTGCACGTGTGCATGCCGGAAGTTGGACGTGATGATATACATGGCCTTGGTGTGCTTTATTACAGGTATTTTATGAATAATTCTAGCTGAGGGACAATTTGTCATTTATTCGCGGTCGATGCCGCCGGCAGGAAGTAGGTGTATCTCCCAGCGCTCTCGAGGGGGATTCATATTCAAGTGCTTCGTGGAGCACATTTTGCAATTCTAATTATGCTGACGTCACGAGACCCAACTCACGTTCCATCAGAGATATAAAACAAAAAAAACGTACAGTACACTACGATGGTGCAGGTGTTAACGGCAAAAAAAATCCCTGCTTTTCCAGAATTTTGTTTCTGTCGTTCACAACTGCACCATCGTAGTGCATCCAATCTAACGACAGAGATAAATGCCCAAAGCACTCCATTAGACTGTCTTTTTACCATATATTTTACACTGAGACTATTGGTACCTTATGTTCCTTTCAGGTTATAAATCAACAAAGCAAGAAGGTTTTGTTCTTGAGATTGACTTGGAAACCAATGAATAACGTTTTGCCGAGCAATAAATGAACATATATCAAAATACAATTGATAAAAACCCCTGTTGCCCATTTGTGCAATTAGAAATTTAACAAGAATGGTTTACAATAATGCAGATAGTATACATGCTTTGGCATAATCCTTCTAAAGTTCACTTACCACTCTGCAGTCATGAAATAAGATCTCATCAATTCCTGAATCTTTATTACGAATACTACAAATACTACTCTTTCGATTTTCTTTCTTTTTTAGCCATCATATAACGTAGACAATCACGGAGTATACAGAATTGAACATCTCTTGTGTGAGTCAGTTACTACTTTGCACAATGTTTAGAAGATTTTACTCCACTGGCTTTGCGATCATTTGTATTAATCCTTTCTTATAATACCGCCTAGAAATATATCTAAGATGAAAGAATATGAATTCACGTATGCTTAAGGAATTTTGAATTTCTGTTCTTGTCACTTTTTGCTATATTGCAGCTAAGTCGTCACTAGCCTGTTGTAAATGGTGTGGGAAACCGAAGTATTGTATTGTATTCTATTTTTACTGCACGTAGGTACAAAATCATACGGTATACAAAACATGATAAACGTCCCATACAGGATGAAACAAAAATTGAGAACAAAAAGTTCAATTCTGAATACTATAAACATAAAACAGAGAGCTGTACAACAGAGAGAGGTAACAAAAAGAAGATATATAGACAAGTCCTATAGTACAAAATGAGAGTTAAATTACCACTTGGCCTGAAACATACACAGGGGCAAAAGAGTAACAAAGCCGCTTTTACAGACAAAATTCACATATAAAATACTTCAGGACTAAGACCTATAATAAAGATAGATGACGTGCGAAAAGCTGTTTCGTGCTCCATCCACCGGTGTCACGTCTCAGTAGCAAAAGGAAGGATGTACCAGGAAAAACCACCACCTAATGCCAAATCACTGGCAACTTCCTCAAATGCCCCAACCAAAATTTTTATCTGGGCAGTGGTGAGAGACAGCTAGCTGACAGTGGCACACCAAAGACCAACGGGCCATCAGGACAGGCCCTACAATTCTGAAGGAAAGACTTTCCATTGATATGAGTTACAGGATCACAGAGTCAGATTGTATCCTGATTGCAAGGATCACATTTACAGGTAAAATTATTCCGACATTCCAATGATAGTTGGCCTGTGATGTACAGGAAATCAGTACATCCAAGAATGTCCTTGTGTCCGCTGACACATTGACTAACCTTTACAGCATGAGCAAGAGTCAAACAAAAAGCTCTTGAATGAAAATATCATTAAAAACTACAAGAAGTCATGTGGTGAGACCAAAAACAAAATCGACCGCGAGGGCAAAAGCGTCGCCTCAAATCTAATGACCGTATGGAAATCTACTCTGAAAGGGAAGCCTTCATCACATTCAAGGACCACAAGGACAATGTTTGATCCAAACCCACATGCAGACTCAACAACCCTGCCAAAACTGAAATTGGTATTGTGAGCAAGCAGATAGTGGAAAAGATTAACAGAAATTTGTGAATGACCACATACCTCCAACCACGGAAAAACACTCAGGCTGTCATAGACTGGTTTAGCGCCCTCAAAGACAAGTCAGACAAGACCTTCATCAAGTTTGACATTGTCGAGTTTTACTCCTCCATATCAGAGGAACTAGCTGCTAGAAAGGGCAATCAACTATGCCAAGTCTATATGCGCCGTCACAGAACAACAAGAATCCATTACTTGGCCTTCTAGAAAGTGCTTCAAAGTTTGAAAAAATTCTTCAAACAGAAATCAACTTGGACAAAGAAAGATGAGAGTCTGTTCAACGTGACCATGGTGAGCTTCAACGGCGCGGAGATATGTGAGCTCGTCAGACTTTATATTCTCCACCAAGTTGGCCTATACAGAGACGATGGTCCAGTTGCCCTTTAAACTATCTGGGCCCCAATCGGACAGAGCAAGAATGGCCTGCACGTGACTGTTGAGATCCTCCTGCATCAAACAAACTTCTTAGATGTCACACTTGATTTGCCAACAGGCCTCTATTGGCCTTTCCGTAAACCAAATAATGAACCCCCTATACATCCATACAAAATCCAACCACCCACCCACTATACTGAAGCATCTAAAGAATGCCATTTGCAGCAGACTATGCTGCACATCAAGTGACAGTCAAGCTTTCAACAAGGCAAAACCCATCTATGAAGTACAGGTGAACTTGGATATGACGGACCCAATGGGACCAAGAAAATTGGTCCGTCATATGCAAAATCCGTCGTATACATATGACGAATACTTGATATGCATCGGACTGGGACCAAGCATATCGTCCGTCATATGCAAAAATCTGTCATACAGTGGTCCGTCATATCCAAGTTCACCTGTAGCCCTTAAATATAGTGGTCACCAATAACATGGAGAACTCAGCTTCACAGAGGAAACCGAGAATGTTGCCAGGAACTTATTGGATCTTGTGGATAAGCATTTCCCACACCACCACCGATACCACAAGCTTTTCAATAGAAACAAAGTAAAAAACAGCTACAGCTGTATGGGCAACATGGCCACCTTCCTTCAGGGAAGGCCAATAAAAATGTATCACCTGGCCACTCGGACAAGGCCTCTTCCTGCTTCTCACCTCAAGAAGACAACACTGTCTTTAAATTTTGGAAGGCTAATCCTCCACCTCCCCTCCATCCTTCCATTGCTGTTGTAAAGTTGCAAGGGTTTCAACTTTTAGGGTGCTTTTGGGTCTGTTGCCAATTCTAAGACCATATATATATATATATATATATATATATATATATATAATATATATATATATATATATATATATATATATATATATATATATATTCATGCATTCAGTATAACATGCTTAGATTTCTTCTTGGAGACATTCCAGAAAAAAGGGCGGAACACGCTCCTAAAAAAATATTGGTGTTTATTTTTCGGGATAGCCCTAAGAAGAAATGTAGGCATGTCTCACTTGGTACTTACATAGAGAAAGACTGGTGTGCAAGTCAGGTGTAACGTTTCGAAATTGCAATAAACAAACGTTTTTCAAATACTCGTTGCATGGTAAAAATAAAAGATAGAAAAGGAAAGGGCAATAAACAAAGAGGGCATCATCATTAATGTTTATCTATTTGCAGGAGGAAAATAAAACGCTTAGAAGCTTTAGCCCATCAATGCTCTAAGTAGCCACAAGTAGCCTGACAATTTTAATGAATTCATCCAAATAAAAGCATATTGGGAAAATATTTGAAGGAATGTTAATAAGGACACTCTCAAAAAGTCTCCTTCAAATGTATTGTTAAATTAATTTCAAAATCTAAGTTACTGTCAAAGGTGTTATATATGCGGTAGACACTTTCTAGAGGAACTCTTAAGCAATACTGGGTAAGACAATTAATAAAGTGAAAATAAAGAAGGGAACCAAGAACGTTCTTTTTCATTTAAGAGATCAGGTTTGCAAGATAAATGTATGTTAAGTAGGTGTTTTATTGGCCTGCTATCTGTGAGATCAGATACTGTAAGGCAAGATAACACATGTGTAAGTACATGAATCTTCCCATGTGTGACAACATTCAAAGGGCAAAACGCTCACTTTCAGAGATGTAGATAAGTAGTTATGTATACTCCCAGACAGGGCACCATGGTCTTCGCCAGTTTTAACCAGAAAGTGAGAAACTGAGTGCTTAAAGGTGCCAGTTGTATATTGGGGCGTCCATTATTAGGGGGAGGCCACTACACATTCAGATGTACATGTACAGGGACATTATATACTAGAGTTGAGAAAAAGCATATTCTTATATATGCATATATATATATATATATAT
>OZ012687.1:37234723-37237223 GCA_963942565.1 Maea johnstoni
TATGATAACTCCTGTAGCTCTCAATGCAGTTGAGTACATGTTATAAGTTATTGAGTACATGCAGCATAGCCAGGGAAGACCCTTCGTGATATATGACGAAAGCATGAATGGCAGGAAAACATTCCCCACTGGGTAAGGGATGAAGCGTAGGTGACCATACTGTATTTAGCAAGCAGGCGTGTCAAGAGTTGTTTAAACCCTTATCATCAGGTAGAGTACAACTTTTATTGAAAAACTATGCTTTGAAAATACCTGGAAGAATGTTATATTGTAATGAATTCACCTTTTTCCAAAACATTTTCCAATGTATGCTTCCTCGGCAAAATACATTCCCAAAGAAGGAATGACAAGCTGAAAAAGTATATATATATATATATATATATATATATATATATATATATATATATATATATATATATATATATATATATATATATATATATATATATATATATATATAGATAGATAGATAGATAGATAGATAGATAGATAGATAGATAGATAGATAGATAGATACAGATAGATAGATATAGATATAGATGTATATATAGATAGATAGATAGATAGATAGATATACACATATATATATATATATATATTTATATATATATATATATATATATATATATATTTATATATACCAGTATATATATATATATATATATATATATATATATATATATATATATATATATATATATATATATATATATATATATATATATATATATATGTATATATATATATATAGAGAGAGAGAGAGATAGATAGATATACACACACACACATATATATATATATATATATATATATATATATATATATATATATATATATATATATATATATATAAGAATGTATTAGTACATATAGGTTAAACAAGAACCCAACACCATGCTGGTAAGATCCAAAAGGGTAAATGAAGTGTATTGATTATACAGCTTACTATATGGGAGATACCAGGTCACAACTAGAACACATGTGAATCCACAGATAAAGTTCAGTGACCCCACTGAACCTTGCTGTGTTCGAGTAATTGTGCCTACTCATGTAAATCAAAAGATCTCTTTTAGTACATTAACGTATACAGGTGTCATTAACCCAATTCTTTTTTTTATCAAGGAATCCTACCTATGAGTAATTTATATTTGAGCTTGGGTTTCTAACCTGCTTTTCATTTGACTTTTCAGCCTCTACCAAGTCGATATTGCCTTAGAGGTATTTCCATAAGGAATACATCAAGCATCACAAAAGTTAAGTCTATGATTCACTGCTCAGAGAGCGGGGGTAGGAAGTGGCTTTTCCATCCATTGAGTCACAGCTAATAGCAATAGGAGAACATGGCTGCTAGTAGGGGCTGCCAGGGGCTAGGCAGGCTGGTGGCAATACGCAAAACTCTCCCCTCATGGAATCACTGAGAAACAAAGGAGGACAGCATCTTATTCTTGAAGTGAATTACTTTCATATAAGCTAATACTAGTATGTATGTGAGGTTTTAGTTCCCCTTTAAAGTTATCAGCGTTAGCTGTCTGCCACCACTGCTTGGTTTCGAATCCCGGTGGGGGCATTTGAAAATGTTGCCTGTGACTTGCGATTGGGCGGTTGTTTTTTCCCCAGGTCTTCCGGTTTCCTCCACCAGTTACAACTTGCTATCGACAACTTAGCCGCAATATGTCAGAAAAAGTGAAGAAAAATCGATTTCCAAATTCCTACTCACGGAAATTTCACTACAATGAGTATATACATATTTGTTTTAGGTCTGATTCAACGTTTCATATTGCATAATAAATAGACTACCATCTCTCACTTTTGCTTGTAATTGTATCTATCTTGTAAGTTTACACTGAATGTTTTGCAAAGTGGCAAAAGCTTTCGAAGGAGACTTGAATAAGATGAATCCCGTTTTTTTGTTTTCCAATATGTTATCTGTAATATAGATTCAATGCGATATCTTTCAGGGAAGGAGGTATCTTAATCCCATATTTCTAGTGTACCAATCAACGAGCATAGCCCTGGCGTGAAGAGGTTTGGCCAATTACCGTTTGAGAGCTAAACGCTGACAGCAAGATGAGGGTTGTTATGATAAACTATGGGGAAATATACATACTATTTACTATTGGCATGTTTCAATTATTACCAAACAAAGTCATTGTGATTGGAAACTTTCAAACTTTCCTTAACCTCAGTCCTGACCATATCAGGTTAAATCTAAGTGAAAATCATCTTGTGCAAGTGTTCAAGTTAAGGCTGTGATGCTGGTGACACACTCAAAATAAAACAACTCCTAGTTTAGCACTCCTGTACCCTTTCTAACAATAGTTATCTAATCCCTGAGGTCTTGGTGTTTCAAATATAAGTTTTCTTTAACTTACCTGCTTGAGCTGACCTCAATGTAAATACAGTTTTAATGTTACAGTGTTTTACCTCAAATGAGGTTTTCTTGATCAATAAAGGTTCATTTGATTTATAAATACCATACATGTCTGCGTAATATACTAAG
>OZ012687.1:37242223-37452944 GCA_963942565.1 Maea johnstoni
GCTCCATCCACCGGTGTCACGTCTCAGTAGCAAAAGGAAGGATGTACCAGGAAAAACTACCACCTAACGCCAAATCACTGGCAACTTCCTCAAATGCCCCAACCAAATTTTTTATCTGGGCAGTGGTGAGAGACAGCTAGCTGACAGTGGCACACCAAAGACCAACGGGCCACCAGGACAGGCCCTACAATTCTGAAGGAAAGACTTTCCATTGATATGAGTTACAGGATCACAGAGTCAGATTGTATCCTGATTGCAAGGATCACGTTTACAGGTAAAATTATTCTGACATTCCAGTGATAGTTGGCCAGTGATGTAAAGGAAATCAGTACATCCAAGAATGTCCTTGTGTCCGCTGACAAATTGACTAACCTTTACAGCAGGGAGTCAAACAAAAAGCTCTTGAATGAAAATATCGTTAAAAACTACAAGAAGTCATGTGGTGAGACCAAAAACAAAATAGACCGCGAGGGCAAAAGCGTAGCCTCAAATCTAGAACTTAATGACCGTATGGAAATCTACTCTGAAAGGGAAGCCTTCATCATATTCAAGGACCACAACGACAATTTTTGATCCAAACCCACATGCAGACTCATCAACCCTGCCAAAACTGAAATTGGTATTGTGAGCAAGCAGATAGTGGAAAAGATTAACAGAAATTTGCGAATGACCACATACCTCCAACAACGGAAAAACACTCAGGCTGTCATAGACTGGTTTAGCGACCTCAAAGACAAGTCAGACAAGACCTTCATCAAGTTTGACATTGTCGAGTTTTACTCCTCCATATCAGAGGAACTAGCTGCTAGAAAGGGCAATCAACTATGCCAAGTCTATATGCGCCGTCACAGAACAACAATAATCCATTACTTGGCCTTCTAGAAAGTGCTTCAAAGTTTGAAAAATTCTTCAAACAGAAATCAACTTGGACAAAGAAATATGAGAGTCTGTTCAACGTGACCATGGGGAGCTTCAACGGCGCGGAGATATGTGAGCTCGTCAGACTTTATATTCTCCACCTATACAGAGACAATGGTCCAGCTGCCCTTTAAACTATCTGGGCCCCAATCGGACAGAGCAAGAATGGCCTGCGTGTGACTGTTGAGATCCTCCTGCATCAAACAGACTTCTTAGATGTCACATTTGATTTGCCAACAGGCCGCTATTGGCCTTTCTGTAAACCAAATAATGAACCCCTATACATCCATACAAAATCCAACCACCCACCCACTATCCTGAAGCATCTAAAGAATGACATTTGCAGCAGACTATGCTGCACATCAAGTGACAGTCAAGCTTTCAACAAGGCAAAACCCATATATGAAGTACAGGTGAACTTGGATATGACGGACCCAATGGGACCAAGAAAATTGGTCTGTCATATGCAAAATCCGTCGTATACATATGACAAATACTTGATATGCATCGGACTGGGACCAAGCATATCGTCCGTCATATGCAAAAATCCGTCATACAGTGGTCCGTCATATCCAAGTTCACCTGTAGCCCTTAAATATAGTGGTCACCAATAACATGGAGTACTCAGCTTCACAGAGGAAACCAAGAATGTTGCCAGGAACTTCTTGGATCTTGTGGATAAGCATTTCTCACACCACCACCGATACCACAAGCTTTTCAATAGAAACAAAGTAAAAACCAGCTACAGCTGTATGGGCAACATGGCCCACTTCCTTCAGGGAAGGCCAATAAAAATGTATCACCTGGCCACCCGGACCAGGCCTCTTCCTGATCCTCACCTCAAGAAGACGACACTGTCTTTAAATTTTGGAAGGCTAATCCTCCACCTCCCCTCCATCCTGCCATTGGTGTTGTAAAGTTGCAAGGGTTTCAAGTTTTAGGGTGCTTTTTGGTCTGTTGCCAATTCTAAGACCATATATATATATATATATATATATATATATATTTATATATATATATATATATATATATATATATATATATATATATATATATATATATATATATATATATATATTCATGCATTCAGTATAACATACTTAGATTTATTCTTAGAGACATTCCAGAAAAAGGGCGGAACACGCTCCTAAAAAAATATTGGTGTTTATTTTTCGGGATAGCCCTAAGAAGAAATGTAGGCATGTCTCACTTGGTACTTACATAGAGAAAGACTGGTGTGCAAGTCAGGTGTAACGTTTCGAAATTGCAATAAACAAACGTTTTTCAAATACTCGTTGCATGGTAAAAATAAAAGATAGAAAAGGAAAGGGCAATAAACAAAGAGGGCATCATCATTAATGTTTATCTATTTGCAGGAGGAAAATAAAACGCTTAGAAGCTTTAGCCCATCAATGCTCTAAGTAGCCACAAGTAGCCTGATAATTGTAATGAATTCATCCAAATAAAAGCATAGTGGGGAAAATATTTGAAGGAATGTTAATAAGGACACTCTCAAAAAGTCTCCTTCAAATGTATTGTTAAATTAATTTCAAAATCTAAGTTACTGTCAAAGGTGTTATATATGCGGTAGACACTTTCTAGAGGAACTCTTAAGCAATAATGGGTAAGACAATTAATAAAGTGAAAACAAAGAAGGGAACCAAGAACGTTCTTTTTCATTTAAGAGATCAGGTTTGCAAGATAAATGTATGTTAAGTAGGTGTTTTATTGGCCTGCTATCTGTGAGATCAGATACTGTAAGGCAAGATAACACATGTGTAAGTACATGAATCTTCCCATGTGTGACAACATTCAAAGGGCAAAACGCTCACTTTCAGAGATGTAGATAAGTAGTTATGTATACTCCCAGACAGGGCACCATGGTCTTCGCCAGTTTTAACCAGAAAGTGAGAAACGGAGTGCTTAAAGGTGCCAGTTATATATTGGGGCGTCCATTATTAGGGGGAGGCCACTACACATTCAGATGTACATGTACAGGGACATTATATACTAGAGTTGAGAAAAAGCATATTCTTACATATGCATATATATATATATATATATATATATATATATATATATATATATATATATATATATATATATATATATATATATATATATATATATATATATATTTATATATATATATATATATATATATATAGTTTATTGGGTGTCGTGATTTGTGACTTATGTAGGTTTGGCCGTACGTATGACGCTCAGACACCCTGCTTGCAAAAACCTTCCCCTTCCTTTAAAGACATGAGGGCATCACATTCTTCCTATGTTATCCAGGTTCCTGCTACCGAAGAAGTTTGGTAAAAATGGTGGTCATCTCCAACGCGCCCCCTGAAATATTAGAAGAAAACGGTACAAAAATCAACGACATTTCTTCTACCCTAACCCATAAACACCTGGTGAGAGTGAACTAATGATACATATATATGAAAATGTCTCTCCAATTCATAAAAAGGCAATAGTATGCCTACTACGTCCGTTCGCAACCTCCCTTAAAAAGTTGGTATTCTAAGGTCGCAGGTTCGAGTCTACGCAAGATCTTCATTCGCGGGTTGGCCTGGTGGCTGTAAAATGTGCGGCGCCATGAGAGGCTGTCTATGACGCTTCCGCAACTAAAAAGAGAGCGACTTAAGAAAATTCCCTTCCTTTCCTTTCATTCTTTCCTTGTACTCTATGGGCCCCCGGGGGGCATTCAGGTACAGAGGGGGCCGCACTCGCGTTACGTATTTCGCGGAAGAAGGGGTCTTTTTTAAGACCTCCGCATGTCCGCGATTTTGTAAAAGAAGGGTACTACGAAGTTTGGGGGGGGGGGGGGGTGAAAATCCCCTTACAATCCACGAAATATACGCGGCTCTGACGTCGAGTGACTCCCGAAGTGACCAGGCTTCCGAGTTTGTTGCCGCTAAACTGGCAGAGGATTATAAAATCTTAAGTTAAAATACGTGTTCCCGTTCATCCAATGTCAGTGTTTTGATAAAAGAAGGGGTGTTTATTTACTGCAAAAAGTCAGCGTTTTTATTATAATAGGGGTGCTCATTTGGCCAGAAATCAGTGCTTTAGGGGTATTTTTAAATTTTGATAACGAGCGTATGCGCCCCGTCTATACCTGAGTGGCCCCCGGGCTATGGGGCAGCTATGATGGCCGAGCGGTCTCTAATCACTGCCCGGGTTCGAATCCCGGCCTGTGCATGTGAGAAGGTTGCCATTGACTTTGGGTCAGGCGGATGTTTTCCCATGAGACTCCGGTCTCCTCCGCTACTTGCAACTGGCTAGTCACTAATTCGCAACAATATGGCACAAGTGTGACGAAAAACGAAATTCCAAATTCGAAATTTCTTGCAAGCATTCTAAGGGTGTATTGGCGAGTGACATAGGCACTGGTCTGTATGAACTCAAGGCATGTATATGTGATTTAGTTGGTGTATCAGACGTGCAGGAATCGACCGGTCTACATCAACTTTAATTTATGTTCACGAACACGCTAACGGTGTAAAGAACAGCTTTTCCTAACGACTATAAATCCCACACAAAAAGGCCAACAGCTATGGACGTGCGCTGCCTCACAGTCGGATATGGGAGAAGACAATTAAATGCATTGTCCAGTTCAATATGGAAACCAACCCACGTTCCGCGCTCGTCTTGCGGTTAAAACCAACGGCACTTAAAGGCCGGAAAAAAGTGATGACTTATATGTATCAACGAACAAAGCAATCTTGTCAGATCTCGCCCGATATACGATAGCACCGAAATACAATAACCTGCATGTTTAGTTATTGAGGTTTTATGGCCCCAAACGACCGTATTACTCCAGTGGAAGGCATCAGCGTGTGAGTAAAACTAGCCTCCAAAGGTGAGGAAAAGCCTGTTAGACCAGGCTGCCTGCTGGGGACTCCTAATAAAACAAGTGTAAAACAGTACGTCATTGAGCACAAGATGTCAACCATATATATATATATATATATATATATATATATATATATATATATATATATATATATATATATATATATATATATATATATATATATATATATATATATTTATATATATATATATATATATATATATATATCAGAACGAAAAAGGGACATATTGAATACCCTACACCATCATCGTCATAACACCAATGACAGGTCTTTTATTATCTGCCTCAGCAATAATAACAACAATTTATATTCATTACAATAATATTTTATTGTCTGTAATTATCAATATCTACATGCACATTATCATCATGTTTGGTAGACTTTCCGCTCAGACCACACCGGTCTGACGGATTAGAGAAATGTCATCCCAGTGTTCGCATCCATTCTAGATTGTCCCATCATTCTTCGACATACCCCGTTCTTACTAACTAACTAACTAACTAACTAACTATATATATATATATATATATATATATATATATATATATATATATATATATATATATATATATATATATATATATATATATATATATATATATATAATATATATATACAGGTGAACTTGGATATGACGGACTCAATGGGACCAGGAAAATTGGTCCGTCATATGCAAAATCCGTCGTATACATATGATGAATACTTGATATGCATCGGACTGGGACCAAGCATATCGTCCGTCATATGCAAAAATCCGTCGTACAGTGGTCCGTCATATCCAAGTTCACCTGTATATATATATATATATAGAGAGAGAGAGAGATGTACCTCTCTCTCTCTATCTCTATGATTATATATATATATATATATATATATATATATATATATATATATATATATATATATATATATATATATATATATATATATATATATACTGAATAAGCAAGTTCATACACTATATTCACACTTCAGTTCTGTGTGAGTGCACATATTAAGGGAAGGCAACCAGATCTTGGACTATCTTATCATCCCCTCTTATGTAATACTTCTTATGCAATTCTAATTATCCCAGTGACGCCAATTCGCTATTCATCACAGTCGGACTATTTTCGAATCAGGCTTGAATATCCAAAAAAGCACTGATAAATTGGACAAAACATATTTTCTCACTATCAGTGTGGTAACCGGCACCATTAGGTATAACAACTTTTCCCACATAATGTAAGGGCGAATATGTGTTTTTTTCCCGACAGACCAATCAATTACTCCATGTAATACCAGCACGAGATAAGGGAAATGATCATTTTGTTTCAACTTTTTTCCCTTCATTAACATCTGAGAAAGAATTACGCCCGGCTTAGTAGGTCACATGTATAGTTGAGAAAAGGCTTTGAGGCAGTTTTTCTTCAAAATTACCCATACTCCTAAATGACCTTAGATCATTAAAGGGGCACTAAACCCTGAAATACATGACAGATTATATATAAGAAAAAACACTTGTAAAGGCATTAATCATAAAGACCCAATCCAATTAGTCCCGGTTGGGTATCAAATTCACAATCAAAGTTTCCAAGGTTTCCATCCCAACATTACAATCCCTGGGTCAGCAGAGCTGAAAGAGGACAACTTCACACGACGAGTAACTATTTCATACTAACTTTATTAAGCATTTGTGGGAGAGCAATTACATCAATTTCAAGGAACAATGACTAAACATTAGCCAGTACAATGGCACATTTATCATACAATTATCTTAATACAATCCTAAACAGTCCCCACTGGGCAGAAAAGTTGTTTTTCAGTAGCCCATTTCCTCCCTGTGGGCAGCCATTCACCCTTCCAATGCTGAGGCTACTTTCACCCAAAGGACAAAGACACAGAGATATTTGAAAACCCTCTAAACCCTGTCATTTTGGTATTCATTGGATAGCTCTCGCTGAGTACTCTCAGATGAGTACCCATTTGCCAAGGTTTCAGTTAATTTTTAGGTTTTTTGCATCATTTCGTATTGAACAAACTAGTCACCAGCAGCATAAGGGTTAACTGAATCTCAGACATCCTGCGGATGCCCGGATGTACCCATCCTTGTTAGCATGATAGGATGAGCTACTATGCATACAGTGTATAAACTCTGGGTTTCTTCTCTCAGTTTCCTGCTTTTAGCTGAGGTGAATGAACCATCAGAAGCTGACGATAGTAAAAATCACAATGGTGAATGCATGTGTTTCCTTTGGCTGTAATACAGGGTCTTAGCCGATATTTGGGTGTCCAAAACAGGGTGTCCAAATAGAGGTTTCATAGACTTTTGCGTGTCCAAAGTGTGGTACAAAATACATACTACTAATAAGATAGACCCTATACCTTTACAGATTTTGCTTTTTTAGGCCAGATACTGCTTTGTGTGTCTTACAAATGTGACACTACAGCTTCTTCATCTTCTATCTTCTAAGAAAAGTCAAATTGAGTAAATTCTGACATAAACTTTTGGGTGTCCAAACTGTCAAAAAACAGTGTTCTGCGTGTCCAGAGACCACTAACTAGATAGAAACTCTCTGGCGTGTCCAAATGACACGCTGGACGCATAGGCGGCTAAGCTCCTGTTGTAACAATATATCTGGAAGTGTCGTTATCTTTCACAAGACCAAATGTGATAACGAGTGTAAGAACTCCGATAGTGTCTCAGTGTGACGTCACTACGAACAAAGACCAAGGAGGCCTCTCATATCGTATACATTACAGAGAAAGTTGCGCACCAACATGCGCAGAACGCAACTGTTAGGCTATAGGCTTCAGCCTGGCTGTTCAGTGAGACCTGCCGGTTGCGTATCCGGTGGATGGACATTTGTGGTTATACAAAGAGTATGTAGTTCTGCGGTGTTGAACATCATGATTCAGTGAAACTTTTGAATGCATTTTCATACCGTCTCAAATGTACTTTTCGTTATTGTCTTTTATTCTGTTAATTCACCAAGTATATTGGTTTCCTCGAAGAGGTTGAAAATATCTTACCATGGTATTTTTAACATCTACTCTTTTTGCAAATCTATTACATTTTTCAATGTGTTGTGAGTATATCGCTGTATATAATACTTGTAGGTATTGGCAGTATTATTTTCCAATTATATTGCTAAGACAAGTCAATAAGCACACAATTAAATAATATTCCGATAGTCAATAATGGTACAGTATTAATACGTGTATATGAAGAGAGTTTGTATAGGATAACAGGGTTTGACTTAAGTGGGTGTCCGGGCGGTATTCACGCCCTGAAATTTGTCCGGCCGACCCAAGACTGACTATCATTTATCATATGAGATCGCCCGAAAACCGACCAGAAAATTTTTCTTAAATCGATCCCTGGGATAACAAAAAACTAATTTAATTTGATATAGGTTATAAGATTGTCTTTAATTACTAATACATTACAGTGACTATGAGATGGAAGAACATCTAGATAGATAGGAATCCATAAATCTGATTTAACTTTAAAGTAGTGTAATGAGTTAATTATTATATTATTTGGGCCTTGGATGAAGAAAAAATGGATATGTAGCGAGAAATCAATTACTATATGCGCTATAGTGAGGTGCTGGACGTCGACTCACGCCAGGAGTCACTGACTGGCAGCAGCGCGAGGTCACGTAGGAACAAGGACCAATCAGGGCTCTCGTATCGATTACATATTCAGAGAAACCTGATCTCCACCATCAGCTGGGCACCAATTTTGGGCTATTAGGCGGCTATTAGTTGAGACTGGTTGAGACTAGCATGTTCAGGATGACCGGCTGGTTTCGAATCCACTTGTGTTTGGTCATCTAAGTTTGGGCGTTTATCAATGATCTTAACAGCGTCTTGTTCCGTCCATGACATACGCTTTTATACGACATTATGATAATTAAATCGGCCTTTTAGATTAATATTTTGCTAAATGCGTGTACATAATGATATGTTTGTGTGGTTTCTTGTGCTATAAGTTACTCCTACTTATGTTTTTGTGTTCTTTATTTTCGTTTCTGTTTGTATCACCTCATATCCGATGATTAAGTCAATAAAGATACAATACAATACAATTAATGCATGTATTGTCTAATCAATGTTGATTGCTGCCAATAGATGTCGCTATCTCTTACGGATTCTTTACTTGGAGAAAATCACTGGTGAAGAGCCTGCTTGAATCCCCCTAGTGGTACTTATAAGAACTAATCTTACAATCTCAAGGCGTTTGATGTTAAGTTGTGCGCTACTTATAAGCTTGGACCAATATACTTGTGGTTGCTCATCTAAGTTATAAGCAAGCCTGTATCAGGCCAAAGATCAGAATAGCATGGTTAATCAAATCATTATCATTTTTATAGTGAACCAGACATAACATCACCTCATTCTAGGCCACTGCTAATGATAAAGAAAGAATGAAGTGAACTAAATGCTGTAAAACAACAAAACACATGTAGATGTAGAAAATTTATTACCACAAAAATCTGTTTCTTCCATTTAGTATGAAATTGTTATTTTCAACAACTTATGACAAATATAAAGGATGTTCAATGATGAACACCTTTGTTGTATTACCACAAAATATCTGTTTCTTCCATTAAGTAGGAAATAATTATTTTCAACAACTTATGACAAATATAAATGATGTTCTATTATGAACACCTTTTTATCTGGATTTCAATGTCATTTCAAGTATGTTTAGTCAATTGTGTAACCTGTAATACTGTTTCCTGCCTTCACTTCATCTGACCAGGAATCTGTATTTAGAGGATAAACGGTTCTGCCAAATCCAAACAGGGGTGTCCATTTTTTCGGAATTACGTTTTTAGTCACAATTCGTGACTAGCCAATTGTAACTGGTGGAGGAAACTTGAGTACCCGGCGAAAACTACCGCCTGACCCCAAGTCACTGGCAACTTTGTCACATACCCGTATGGGATTCGAACCTGGGTAGTGGTGAGAGACAGCTAGCCTCAGACGACACGGCCATCGGGGCAGGCCTCCAGGGTTGTCAAATATTGCATTGTGCACCAGTGTACGACAGTGCAAAAGACCAAATCCAAGGAGCACTTATCTAGACAAATCAGCGTACAGCATGGCAGGATACTTCTGATACTTCCTTCACTTATTATTTTCAATATAGACAAGTCAAATTTGTAAGATTTTATTGTTTATCTATTAATCCTGGTATTTAATATTGATATGAAGGCATATGCAGGGTTCGACTTTCCCAGGGGCCCCTAGATTTTGCTGTGGGCCCCTAGATTTATCAGACTAGGGGCCCAAAATAGTATGTATATTAACCACTATTTTTTTATCAAAAGACCTTTTCGGGCCCCTAGCCTAAAATCTAAGTGTCAGACCCTGATATGTATCAGTGTCACCTACTTATAGGTCATATGTAGCCTTAAACCTTCCAATGCTGAGACTACTTTCATCTAAAGCACAAGGACGCAAAGATCTTTGAAAACCATCTGAATCCTGCCATGTTGGTTTTCTTTGGATAGCTCTCGCTGATTACTCACAGATGAGTACCTATGTGCCTTGGTTTCTGTGATTATTCAGGTTTTTCACATAATTTTGTATTGGTCAAACAAGCCACCAGCAGCATAGGGGTTAAACATGGGGCATAAAAGTCAGCTTCGTATCCCTATATACATATCCCTGGTATGACCACAAACATTACACACTATGCTAAATATTATCTAGAGTTTCTGTACTATGGATGATATGATACTGAAGAGTGTGAATGGGAAACTGTATCTTATCAGAAATACTATTAACCCATTAATGCTCACAGCGGCCAAAACCAGCCTGATAATTTTGAAGAGATCTTTCAGGTTTTTGCAAAATATTTAAGAAGAAATGGTGATCAGAACATTACCTACAACTTTCCTTCAAATACTTTGTAAGATAATTCCCAATTCAAAAGTTATTGCCAAAAATATCATTGATCCAGACGACAATTTCTGGATAAAGTCTTAAGCATTAATGGGTTAAAAGGGCAGGCAAAACATTTAATCACTCCTTTACAAATCAATGCTACAACATATAGATAAAGCGCATACGTTGTTCACTCAGTTAAAAAGTCAACCATTTCTCTGTGTCAAGCGTCAGGTGTAACTTTGCCCAACAAGTTCAGAAAGTTTGTGGTTGAAATGAGAAATTAGTTTCACATTAGACTCACATTTTCATAAGGGCTGTTCCATTCAACTCCCCCCCCCCCCCCTCCCCGGGCTGTTCCATTCAACCCGCACCCCCCCCCCCCCCCTCCCAATCACTTTTGGGAATGGAAATCAATTAAGAATTTGGGGGGGGGGGGGGGGGGGGGGGGGGGGGGGGGAGAGGGGTAATGATTCATCTCGTCCCTGGATAACTACTGCCATCAGGTATGTAGGACCAGTAAGACTTAAATTTCATCTTCAAGGTGACAGCATTATCTTTAGACTCTTGCTTACATAACATAGATGTTGATCAAATAGCACAAGTCAAAATAAATGCGCAAAAATAGACTAACACACATGTATCTGAAAAGTGAAACGCTCAATTTCAAAAATGTGAATATTTCAAGATCATGTGAAACACTCGATTTCAAAAATGTGAATATTTCAAGATGTGACCTTAATCAATAAATGAGCATGCAAACCTGAAGATGATCCGACTGGTGAAATGACAAAGAAACAAAAGAGTCAAGAGACTAATTTTGGAGGATTTTTGTACTCGCTTTGGTCCTCAGCAATGAGGGAAAATATGTCATGATATTACTCGAAATCAAAGAAGGTAGTATGCAAGGCAGTTAGCAGGAAAAAGAGGTAGCCATTTAATTACATTACTAGCCTGACTCAGTTCTCCGTGGAGTCTAAAACATCAGAAAGCTCCTTGGTTACAAATACTGAATAGTAATCATTCATGGACTTCTCTAGTTATAAAATATGTCAATATCGAGATACCGAGTACCCTGAACACATGGTAACGTATCGTAAGTCTCTAACTTGCGATAAGCACTTTACCGAAAAGTAAAGATGTACCTTTTTTACATACAGTAACCTATTATAGGTAGGCACCATATTGATAGATGAAGATCCATTATTACCACAAGGTGGCTTTTCATAGGTACCTAATTGATGATGCGCACTATATCAATAGATAAAGATTTACATTTCCTCACAATGATATCCTATCATATGTCTCTATGTTGCAATAAGTACTACATCAATAGGTAACCATATAAATTTTGAATAATACCAAATGTTCCTGAGTTGAGTTTTTTTGCATAAACCAACGCTGGTACTTTTCACTAGTCTCTAATAGTCTAGACAAATAATAAAATATCCCTGTCATAATTTGTAGTTCCGACTTATTCCTGAATTTTGGATTCATTCTTTGCAAAGAATCCACAAGCACACCTCAAAGTCATCAACAACTTCCTCAGCAGTCACCACTGAATTCACATATTCGTACCTAAACCAATAACTAAATCAACCCTTTCACTCCTGAACACACCTATCAGATAAACATCATTTTATAGGTACACTCTCTGAGACATTTGGCAATACTAAAACTACACGCAACTTTCTCACACTAAAAAAACAACATTCACAATCTCATTTGATTAAATGCATTTTTCATTCATTGCTCGGTTTAAGGTCTTCTGATGAAATGAAATTTAAAGATGTCTGTATCTTTCTCGGCAGCAATGTTGTGAACATATACATGTAGTAGGAACAGATGTTACTTATACTAATTAATAACCCATTCACACTCAGAGATCCCCTAGAAAGTACCGTCTGCTACTTTCATACTTTTCGAAATAACTTGGGAATAAAGCCAAAGTTCACAAAATATTTGAAGGAGAGTTGTTGTTTGACTTCTCTTTAACATTTCCGCTTGAACTATTTTCCAAAAAAAAACGCTTTTGTTAGAGAAATATTTCCAAAATTGTTAGGCCTGTTTTGGCCGCTCTGAGTGTAAATGGATTAATACTACTAATACTATCTTTAATACCTCGCAAAATCTGCCTGCTTCGGATTCCTCCCATGGTAGTCTCTGAGTACAAGGAGCAGGGATTAACAAACTGGCAATTATAAAAGTTTTTGGTGTCCAAATCTTTAAGTGGGGCCACAATATACTCAGAGTTCAACCAAAAACATGTGTATATATGTATCAAAATAAGGCATAATATCCTTATACAATGTCATGGGAATTATATGGAGATGAACAAATTCAATTGTATGCTTGAGATTGACATTTGAAGAAATTCCTCACAAATAATTTAGGGTGTCCTGAGAGGTTCTTTTTGTGGGTTTAGGTGTCCAAAAGATGCCGCGACGCCCTGCTAGCTAAGGCTAGGTTTGCCTGGCTGAAAGCAGTACATTATGTAGACACTGATACTGGTCCTCTTCAGACCACAGGAGGCCAGCGGGCACTTTCATCAGACCCCATGCTAGGTATGATTCTTAACCCGTCCAATGCTGAGGCTACTTTCGTCCAAAGCACAAGGATGCAAAGATGTTTGAAAACCATCTAAACCCTGTCATGTTGGTATTCATTGGATAGCTCTCACTGAGTACTCTCAGGTGTGCACCCATGTGCCAGGGTTTCAGCCATTTTTAAGGGTTTTTTTGCCTCATATTGTATTGGCCAAATTAGCCACTAGCAGCATCAGGGTTAAGGAATCTTCAAGACCGATACCAACTACATGAAATTGATATCATAACAATAACAACGGGATAACAATGCCAAGAAAATCAATAGCGTACAACTCCACTTTGGCACCATCAGAATAAAATATATTAAACTAATTTAGATAATATATCAATAATATATTAGCCATAATTTCCATATGATGTCGAACCAACAACTAACAGGCTAGAACAACAGTACTAATAGCCATATATTATATCAAAAAGCGTTAATACTATTTCCATAAAATTGTTAGTTTTGAAGTAATAAAAGAGAGCCAATAGGTGCTTCAGACATCCCTAGATGCAAGTAAGTATAGGAGCACTAGCATTTCTGATGTATAAAACCATTTTAGATAATATAGTAATACTATGATACTATTATTTTCAATATGATATCAAACTAATAATCAGCAGGCTACCACAGTATAACAAAGCATACAATCACAATGAGGGCTCTTGTATTGTTTACGTTACAGAGAAAGCTGCGCACCAACATGAGCAGAACGAAACATTTGGGCTATTCGCCGCAGTCTGGTTGTTTACGTTGACCGACTGGTTTCATATCCACTTATTTTTACTCATCTAAGATGAGTTAAAGGAATTCCCTGCGAGATTACAAGTTTGTGAAGGTGCAAAGAACTAGCTTCTGGATTAGAAACCCTTACAATAGAAGCCAATTATGCAAAATGATCCTCTTCACACCTTACTCGCATGAAAAAGCTGTTTCTCCCTCCTGGAAGAAAGAATTTTCCCATTTTATACATGTAGGGAAATACCTCCGAGCGCTCACCTATAAATCGCTTAGAACCTTTAGAGATGAAAATAAACCTTTAACCCTTCCAATGCTAAGGCTACTTTCGTCCAAAGCACAAGGATGCAAATATTTTTGAAAACCATCTAAACCCTGTCATATTGGTATTCATTAGATAGCTCTCACAGATGAGTACCCATATACCAGGGTTTCAGTCATTTTTCAGCTTTTTTGCATACATTTTGTATTGTCAAAATTAGCCACCAGCAGCATAAGGGTTAAGGGTCATTTACACATAGCACACTTATGAAAATATCTCACACCAATCACAACTGCATATCAGCTGTACTATATATGTCAACCCTGAGTGGATTATCAGGGAGAGAATGTTCCTTTACACTCCAGTATTATTTAAGATAGATTGAAGTGATATCATAAATCAACTACAATAATCAGCCCTTGGCACCATATTCAGCATGACATAATTGTTTCAAAACATTTTTTTCAATTTTGTGTCCTCAAATATATCTTTAAGAAAAATCCCACCATAATTGCAATGTGTGCAAATCAGTATATATGGCATTGCAATTTGGTATATTTCAGTTTTTCAGGTTTGTAAAATAAATTTTCTTTAGTTTTTGTATTCTCCACAAATAACCTTAAGAACATATTGGCAGTCACAGAGCATTGGCATTTTGTATAGTTTACTACTCGCATTTAAAAAAATAAATTTTCTTTAGTTCCGTATTGTCTAAATACTTCTTTAAAAATACCCTCGTAGCTGCAATCTATGAAGAGCTGCAAAACACTGCATTTCCATTTTGTAGATTTCTGTTCTAAAAACCTCTTGGCAATTCGTAGATTACCACACTCATGTCATTTCAGCAGTTTGTAGATTTCAGTTCTAAAACCTTTTGACAATTTGTAGATTACCACATTCCTGTCATTTTGGCAATTTGTAGATTACCACATTCTTGTCATTTTGGCAATCTGTAGATTACCACATTCCTGTCATTTTGGCATTTTGTAGATTTCAGTTCTCCTGTCTACATGTCGTCGTGTCCTGGCATAGGGAAGGTACGTGCAAAAGCCTCCACTTCAGATCGCAGAGCTGAGATTTTCGCTTGGATGTCTCCGTTCTCCATCACAAACTCACGGAACTCCTTGAGATTTTCTGCAGAGGAAGATGAAAGGAGTATGACTGATATGGAATATGTATGAATTCAATACTATCAAGGGTGTCCAAGCATTAAAATCCTGGAGCACAGACACAGACACACATACACACACGCACACATATACTTATGGTGTGTGTGTGTGTGTGTACATATTTCTGAGTTGTGACATCACCTCCAACACTAAAATGATAGTGGTCACTGAAGCATGGGTACTTATTGAGATCGACCTTGCGAAGTTTTTACAAATATCTTTCTTGTTGTTGGTCTGATTAGGGTGAGGGTTAAGGTCAGGTTTAGGGTCAAAACACCCCAAAATAAAAAGTTGCTTTATGATTTGAAAATTAGGGAACGATCTCACATATAAGAATTACAGGGTTGTGTGACGTACTTGTATGTTTCTGTGCCTCCAGTGATATTCCCACGGCCCGGTCCATGAATTCGATGACCGTCACAAAGTCTTCCTCCTTCATGCCTCTCGTGGTTAGGGCACACACACCTACAAAACAAGACCAAGATAAATCAGAAACAATGCAAACCCTTCAGATTATGCCAAAACTGGTTTTATTTGATAGAAAAGTGGACTGTATCACATAATTTGTATACTGAGAATACAAACTTGCTCTTTACAATACCAAATGACTATGGCTTACTCTCTTTCGCCTCAATTATGAATGACTTAAGATTTGTATTTTACTCCTTTTTATTAATCATTACTTTCTTTAGGCTGGATAATGAATTACTTAGATATGTATTTTACCCTTTTTATTAATCATTTTTGCCATTCTGTGTAATACCTGAAAATTTGAAACAGCTGTGTAAATATAACTTTCCCTTGCCAACTATCTTTTTATAGTTTACAAACTTCATCTGAAAGTGCTAAAATGCAGGTACAGTGACTTAAGAAACAAATTTGTATATGCAGATGATACAGATAGCAAGAATGATGATATGAACTGTATATGAAACTCTTCAAAGTAATCTCTCTGTATAATTGGGTGACAGGTGACAAAGAGTAAGAAATGAAGGTTTTCAGTGATTGCGTTAGTCTGTAGAGGAATCAAACTCCTACTCAACCCTGCATGGGATCGAACTCAGGACCCTATGCCTCCCAGCACTCAGGCAGGCCAATTTAGTCACTGCATCATTGAGTGTGGCTTTTTAACCCTTATGCTGCTGGCGTCTAATCTGACCGATACAAAATGATGCGAATAGGCCTGCAAAATGATTGAAACCCTGGCATATGGTACTTATCTGAGAGTCCTCAGTGAGAGCTCTCGAATGAATACCAACATGACAGGGTTTAGATAATTTTCAGAAAGCTTTGGATCCTCGTGCGTTGGACGAAAGTAGCCTCAGCATAGGAGGGGTCAAGTAACAACCTACCCAGTCTGAGGCCTCCTGGGTTCATGGCGCTCTTGTCTCCGGGGCAGGTGTTCTTATTGGCCGTTATTGAGCAGAGTTCGCAGATCCTCTCGATGCGAGAACCGTCGCTGCCTTTCGGGCGAAGATTGACCAGCACAAGATGGTTATCAGTTCCACCTGGAATAACATACAAAAAGTTGTTGTTTACATACAAGGCATTCTGTATTACAGTGAGTATTAAGTAGTTTTTAACCCAAGCCTTGGCCAGAATTTAGAAATATATATTGAGGGCCAAAAATCTGCAACTGAATAATTATTGTCTTATTCTTAAGGGGAGACTATATATGTACAACAACTACTGTATACGGCTTTAATTTGAAGTGCTAAAGATTTCGCTTTACAACCCTGCTGGAGGGTATTTAGGGTATTAAATTTGCTCAATCAAGCACTCAAACTATATATTCATTACTATATAGATATTCATTTGAAGGATTTCATTTTGGCGCTATAATGGGGAGTGCAAAAATTAAATGCCTGAAAAAAATATCAGTTATACAGTAATACAGTGAGTATTAAATAGTCTTTATCCCAAGCCTTAGCCAGGATTTAGAAATAGAAATTGAGTGCCCAAAATCTGCAATTGAATAATTATCAACATCTTATTTTGAAGGGGAGACTATATATGTACAACAACTAATTGATGCATTTAACAGTCAAAACAAACTGGGAATTGTAGATATAGGATGTTCACCAAAAGGACTATTAAGCAATATTTTTCTGACAAAAGCATCTTTTGAAAGATATGTGAAGGAGCTATGTTGATTGGCACATAAGCAATTATATTCTTTTAAATACCTTTTTGCAATTCTTTCTTATTCTTTTGATAATATCTGAAGTAGATCCATTGATAAGGACACATGGAACAATTTCAGATAACTTCTGTGTAATTCTTTCTTTACTCCTAGGCAACTTGCATAAGCGTCATGGTTCAAGAGAATTCTTCCCAGGGTAATAAAGACATGTAAGGGCTACAGGGCTCAACATTAACCTTTGAAGGCACTTGCCAAGTAGGGCTGGTAAACTTTAATTTCTAACTGCCTGACACAATTTTGCCCTACCCTGCAAAAGGTGTGAAAGAATGAACTTGAAAGTGACTTTTCTGTATGTTCTATACTTACCAACTAACTGTTTTCCTGCTATAGCTTTATCTCTACTGTTAAAAGAGTATTGGATTTCCCTTGTGTTATAGTATCCCTGAAATCAGGGGTCCAGATAGACACTAGCCCGATAGCCCGAGGCTACAGAAAATTGTTTCGGGCTATAAGAATATTTGCCTTTGTAGCCCGGCTGGCTATAAGAAAAGAATTACATTTTAGGTCATGCATAGAGGAATAACAATACTATAAGCAGTGTGTGTGTGTGTGTGTGTGTGCGTGTGTGTGTGTAATTTAGGATAACCGAGGCAGCTCATTTTTGTTTTTGTTTTTTAATGGGACTGTAAAATTATCTGTCGGGCTATGAAGTTTTGGGAACCTATAGCCCGGCGGTCTTCCTCAGTTTCTTGCCGTAGCCTGACCCCTGTGAAATTACACGATGAAATCTTACCTACCATGTAGGGCAGGCATATTCTAAATTTTACCAGCCCTTCAGCCATTTTGCACATTTTTACGGCCCGGGGCAGTAGGGAAACCCTAAATGTGGAGCCCTGGGCTAAGATTGAGGGGATTTCAGGTGTGAATTGCATTACTCACCAGTGACTAACTCAAAGCCCTTATCTAGCAGTGCCTTTGCCATGCTCTTGGCATTCTTCAACACCTGCGCCTGGTAACTCCTGAAGTTCTCCGTATTGGCCTGAAAGATCAAAAACACAAAAATAAATCATTACATCGTAATATGATTAAGTAGGAGTTGTGATATATTATGATGAAGAGCCACAAATAAATATGATCATAAAAATGAGAAAATAAATATGGTTTATGAGGTATGCCCCATGTACTCCTCATGCGGTGAATGATAAATTTGTTATCCTTGTGTTGAAAATAGTATATGTCCAATGTATGCATTCAGCCAGCTGTATTCTCACAAACATCTTGCTGTGCACCATTTTCACAACAAGGATAACTTATAATATTAGTGAAATAGAGGTTCCTTAGGAAGCTTGGTATAGGATCGAAGTTTCTAACATTAAATTACCATTTTTGGCCCTTGGAAACATGCCTTGGTGAGTTACCAAGGCAAAAATGATACATGACTGTCAGGAACTTTATTCCTATACCTTATGAGTTAGGGAACCAATTTTTACCACATAATCTGTTCACATCTGGAGCATACTCATGCTCTGCCACAAATGTAAATATTTTGATAACAAATCAATGATTTGAGAGATATTTCTCTCAAAGTTGCTGTTCCAGTTAGGTTGAAAAATGCCTCTTCAAATACTTTTCATATTAAAATAAAATTGGTGAGTCAGACAGTGTGATCACTCCAGACATGAACAGATTAAAATAAGGATAATAAGAAAAATAAAATGTTGTGGCGAAAAAGAAAATGTTGTGGCGAGAACTTGACGCAAATGTTCATGCAGCGCAAAGCGCCCCCAAAAGTGAAACGGCAGCAGATGTAACTAATTGAACCTCAGAATAGCAAGTTCATAGCACTAGGAAAATTGGATTGCGAAACTGGCGATGCCACAAAGTTAACGACATGTAAAGGCGTATTGATATAGTTATTATTGTTTATTTATTTGAAAAGGCATTAGATTAAAAAATCAAATCCAATTTTTCAGCTATTTTGGCGCTCCTTATTGGGTTCTAACGACATTCGGGTGATGGCGAGCCGTCTGGCAGTAGTTAGACAACAGGCGCCATATTTGATTTGGTTATTTACCAAAGGTGACGAAGGTAGGTCATAATCAGTTTCGGGCCGTATGTAAATGTGTGGGGTCATTGATAAAAGTGGCTTAGTGGTACATGTACCTAACAAAGATCTACTACGGTTGTCAGTCACGTAAATGACAAGAATGACTCGGAATACTAGGAACGATCCCAAATAGAGTTACGGGATTTCATCAATATGGTTCTCTTTTCACTCCGTCGCACACAATAGAAGGAATAGCCCGATTGATAGCCCAGTCGACTCCCGATCCTAGGGTCGCGGGTTCGATTCCATCTCTCGATCGTGCAATTGTTTTTCCATGCGCCCAGTGCTTCGTGTGGTACTTAGAAATATTTCATACTCAAAATAACGGTGGCTTTATTTCTATTATTCTTTTTACTTAACTTTGCTAAAATGAATTGTTGGTCAAAACCGTTGATCCCAGAAAAGACGTCTGCCTGAATTGCCGTTCGCTATAAGGGCCGATGACTTTATGTTGGGCTTAGACTAAAAACAATCTTTTATCTTTGATTTATCATAATAAACATTTCCACAGTTGTGAAGTTAGGAATTTCTTCGAGAAAATATATAGTTTAATGGATGCAAGTAATGCCTAGCCTTCATATAAAAATTGAGATCTGTGAAGTTTAATGGGTGTAAGTATTAATTTATATCTGTTGATGAAGGACACTTGCATGCACACTTGCTGCACATGACTTTACCTTAGATCACCAAACACAAGTGGATTCGAAACCAGTCGGTCAACATGAACATGCAAGCCTCATCTAATGTCAACTAATAGCCGCTAATAGGCCAGAAATTGGTGCTTTGGGCACCCCCAGCTGGTGGTGGAGATAAGGTGTCTCAGTAATGTAATCGATGCGAGAGCCCTGATTGGTCCTTGTTCCCACGTGAGCCCGCGCTGATGGCTTATGTGGTACTCCTGACATGAGTCCAGCACTTAACTATAAGGCATTACTTTATGCAACTCCCACCCATCTACCTTCTATCTGCCCTTTCACACGTCCCCACGTGATCATCAGTGCCCTATCCATGCACCTACCTGTACTTTGGGCTTGGATCCGTGCGCCCGCCACTCACTTTTTGGGCGCACGGATCCTTACTACACTGCCACTTTCTATTCCTCCTGCGGCCTTTAGCGCCTTGCCGCAACACTTGCCTTCCCCCTTCTCTGTAATTATACTGTCCTCCCAGTACCTCTTTCAACGGGGCCCTATCTGGGTCCTGAGCACTTATGTCAAAAAGTAAATAATAAGGACGGGAGACAGATATTAGATGACCTAAATATTTATCATCTTGCACTATGATAACAGTGGCCCAAATTCTTAGGGTGGTCTAAATTTCTGAGAATTTACGGTAGAGTATATAAAGTACCGTACCTGCTTCAGTGCCACAGCCAGAGCCCCTATCTGGTGCTGATGTGGACCCCCCTGAAGGGCGGGAAATACTGCAAAGTTGATCTTCTGTTCGAAGTCGTACTTGAGTTCCTTCCCGGCCTTGTTCACCCCCTTGACGCCCTTACGGTAGAAAATCATTCCCGCCCTGAAAAAAAACACATACGAAACATGAAAATAAGGGGCTGGCATAAGCATTCAAGGGATGGATTTTAATTACTACCCAAACGTTAGAAAATCATTCCAGCCCCGAAAGAAAAACATACGAAACATGCAAATCGGTAGCCTAGATTTCTAGGCTGTCATATGTATTTTTCTGTATTGTTTTTTTTTCTGTTACCAAGAACCAACTAGTCTAGGTGCCACAGTGGTCAATTTAGTTTACATCTATCTCACCAGGGGAATAGAGGATCCAGTTTGAGTATGACTAAATCCTCTAGAGATAGGAGGAGCAGGTGGTGCCATCTATCTATCATACCTGGTACTACACCACACTACTTGGTCAGCACAGAAGGGAATGCCAAATTTTTAGGGACTGAGAACCTAGTCTAGCAAATTGGGGACTGGCTCATACTTTCAAGGAAAGGATTTCAATTTCTTCTATAAGGTTGTTTAATTTTTCAATGATATCTGTTGTTGCAGTTTTTATAAGAGATCCCACTTCTTCAAATATCTATTCAAAAATTGTTCTATTTTAGTAGTTGTCAGTGTAATCCAGAGTCTAATGCACCTCTAGGAGTCATGCATATACGTTATTTACAGAATTATGACCTAGTGGAAAGTTGTCTTTTATTATCTGGGATCTTTAAGAGATGTGTGCTTAACTGTTCAAAAGCTGACAAAATTATTGATATTCATCAAGGATCTTAAATTAAAGAGACTATGGTGCTTAAGGATTGGCACCTTTAAAACGTGAACGATACAATATGATATCAATGTTTCTTTAATGATACAATATCTTCAAGAGATTTTTATTTCCAAGCTACTTAAATTTTTTAAATTTAGCACAGTCAACTTCGGAAATTTCAATAATAAATAGCCAACTGTCTTCGTGTGGAAACATCCTGGTAACAGTTAAGTCAACTTTATATTGTTAAGCAGTATCGGTATAATAGATCTTAACAATACAATATTTTCTCCAATTCAATATCGATATTAGGTATCATATCGAATACCGGCAGAGATATCTATACTTACATTAATATGAATAGATTCTCCCTTGTACCGGTACGATTCTCAAATGGTGCTTTGGTGGTTCATGGAATCAATACCTAAGAAACTGTTTTCATCACATGTGCTATGGCTGTTTGTAGTTAACTCATTAACACTTAAGAGTTCCACTTGCAATTGTCGTCTTGATTTCTGACACTTTTGACAATAACTATCTAATTAAGAATGATTTTAGAAAATATTTGAAGGAGAGTTGTTGAAATTGTTCTGAAAAATATTTTTCCTTCAAATATTTTTCTAGATGCGCTTTTGCCTGTATGATTTTAACAAAATTTGTCAGGCTGCTTTTGGCCGCTGTGAGCATTAATTGGTTAACCACACAGAGTTATTTAAGTAACATACCTGGGGCCTCTGAGGGACTTGTGAGTTGTGGTTGTGACGACATCAGCGTAGTCGAAAGGGCTGGGAATCACGTTTGCCGCCACAAGGCCTGAGATATGAGCCATATCACCCAGCAGGATTGACTTGGTCTCATCACAGATCTGAAACACAATAAATAGCTTATTTACATATATGGTGCAGAGATATGAGCCATATCCACCAGCAGGATAGACTTGGTCCCATCACAGATCTGAAACACAATAAATAGCTTATTTACTTATATGGTACTGAGATATGAGCCATATCACCCAGCAGGATAGACTTGGAATTGGTCTCATCACAGATCTGAAACACATTAAATACAATAAATAGCTTATTCATTTATATGGTACTGAGATATGAGCGATATCCCTCATCACAAATCTGAAACACAATAAATACAATAAATAGCTAATTCATTTATATGGTACTGAGATATGAGCCATATCCCTCATCACAAATCTGGAACACAATAAATAGCTTATTCATTTATATGGTACTGAGATATGAGCCATATCCCTCATCACAAATCTGGAACACAATAAATAGCTTATTCATTTTTATGGTACTGAGATATGAGACATATCCCTCATCACAAATCTGAAACACAATAAATATCATATTCATTTATCAGGCCTGTCCAAGCTGTCGCACTGTCTCACTTTTTTGCGCCATAAGTGATAAATGTTGCAACAAGCAAACTTAATGCGATAGTATGCGACGAGCAAATTTCTTACTTCTTATATGACTGTTTCGTTAAGGGGGCTCGGGCCCTTTGTTCTTTAAGTTAGACTTCCATATAAGGATTGGCCAATACTTTGGTCAATGTACAAGAAAACCCCAAAAAACTAAATATTTTGTGAAAGCTGAGACTTTGGAGAGATCAAATGTTGTAATCTTATTGTTTGACATCTTCACAATCTCCCGGGGGTGGGGCTGAAAGGCATAGATGAGAATTTCAAAGATATACGAATACATTTATGAGTACACCAGTTAAATACATGTACGCTGAAAACCAACTGGTAGGATGCCAATTATGGATTATTAATTCTCTTCCAGCTTAAATTGATATTTTGTACTCTGAGTGACCAGTGGTGATTAGGATTATATCCATCTGAGTTGAAATCCTCGGGCAGCCGGTCAGTGATCAAGTTTAATACGCTTCCTTGAGGTATTAACATATCAACAATGTGTCAAACAAGCCTACCGTAAAGGCGTCCTTTGCTCTATTTGAAAGACAGAAATCTGATTTTTTCCTGATACCAAGCCGTCTAGACTGTTAAAGATAAATGGGTTTGAGTCTGACACTTGCTCTTATATTCAAACGGGCACTTCCAACTTAGACAGCCCTGTTTATATGGTACTGAGATATGAGCCATATCCACCCAGCAGGATAGACTTGGTCTCATCGCAGATCTGAAACATAATATCTAGCTTATTTACATATATGGTGCTGAGATATGAGCCATACTGTAAAACCCTTTTTTACCACGCACATTTATTTTCACATAACTGCCGTCTGAATCTGATCGCGGCCATATAATTACGCGCATCAACTGTATTACCGCTAGATTGGGCATTGTCATGCTATTTGAACGTATATCAGCGCCAGTAATATACGCGTCATCATCACCTCGCGCGAAATGCGTGAAATTAAAAGGAGCGCGATAATAATGGGTTTTACAGTATCCCCCAGCAGGATAGACTTGCTCTCATCACAAATCTGAAACACAATAAATACAATAAATAGCTTATTCATTTATCAGGCCTGTCCAGGCTCTCACAGTCTCATTTTTTAGCGCCATAAGTGATAAATGTTGCGACAAGCAAACTTAATGTGATAGTATGCGACGAACAAATTTCTTACTTCTTATATGACTTTCGTTAAGGGGGCTAGGGCCCTTTGTTCTTTAAGTAAGACTTCCATATAAAGATTGGCCAAGACTTGTACAATGTACAAGAAAACCCCAAATAAACTAAATATTTTATGAAAGCTGAGACTTTGGAGAGATCAAATGTTCTAATCTTATTGTTTGACATCTTCACAATCTCCCGGGCGTGGGGCTGAAAGTCATAGATGAGAATTTCAATTGATATACGAAGACATTTATGAGCGCACCAGCTAAATACATGTACGCAGAAAACCAACTGGTAGGAGGCCAAGTATGGATTATTAATTCTCTTCCAGCTTGAATTGATATTTTGTACTCTGAGTGACCAGTGGCGATTAGGATTATATCCGTCTGAGTTAAAATCCTCGGGCAGCCGGTCAGTGATCGAGTTTTATAAGCGTCCTTGAGGTATTAACACATCAACATTGTGTCAAACATGCCTACCGTAAAGGCGTCCTTTTCTCTATTTGAAAGACATAAATCCAATTTTTTCCTGATACCAAGCCATCTAGACTGTTAAAGATAAATGGGTTTGAGTCTGACACTTGCTCTTATATTCAAAGTAGTGTATATATATATATATATATATATATATATATATGTATATATATATATATATATATATATATATATATATATATATATATATATATATATATATATATATATATATAATGTATATATATATTAGGTCTACATTATTGATATAGGTCCTAAAACAAAATGTTTGTTTCCTGTAACCCTACCCTAACAAGTTTTTATTTTTAAAAAATGCCTACCCTTAAGTTTTTTTTGCCCTCCGAACTCCCAAACAATGTAAACATGCATAAAACACATTTTTTTTTTTTCACCGACCTACCTACCCTTCTTTTTTTCAGACTGTTACAGGAAACAAACAATTTTTTTTCTAGGCCTTATAGTACCAACTAATGTAAGGTTTGCCAACAAAAGAAATTTTGGCGCACTATAGACGCTATGCTCCAGGACTGATCGTCTTTCATTCTTGGACACCACTGATCCTAATGTGTGGAACTTGAGGGTTGGGTTGAATCGCTAAAATTCATGTATATGGCAATACTAGGAGGTGCTTTAGGTCTCAACACTCACTCAAATTTGTTACTGGCCCCATAGGACCATTAATGCCTAGGATCTACTGGTCCTGCAACATTTTATCTGGTCCTACAATTTTTTTCTTTAACATAACAAGAAAAATGAAATTCACTGAAAACATTTATTCTATAAATTGTATCTTCCTTTATTTCAAAACATTTGGGGGCATTCTTGAGAGGAAACTTGTTAACAAGAATCTCCCCAAATGTTTACTGGCCTTGTAGGACCATTTGAGGTCTTTTTTTACAGGCCTGAAAACATTTTGGGGGATTTTGACGGGCCTGCGGCCAGTGGCTCACCGTTAGCATCAAGCCCTGTGATTTTTACAATAAACAGCTACATGTAGGTCAAGGCAATGAGGTCAACCAAGGTCATGCTAATTAGGTCATGCTACAGTAAATAGGCTTAACCCATTCACACTCATAACACATAGCCAAGGCAAGATGGTCATACTATAGGGAGATACGAATAATTAATAATTCAATCAGAGAAAACATTTCAGTAAATCATGTTCATTGGAATGTGGACAATTTTCAATTGAAATCTATCTTTCTTTTTACTAACATCGATATATATGTTTAACTATGGCTACACTGACTCAACTGGGTCACTAAATGAAGGGAAATAGGTTGTTATCGTCTATTGGGGACCATATCACAATTCAGAACTATAGCTGTTCATTAATACCTCTTTAACCTCTGAGCAATAAAATGGCTGCTAATGTGTATGTGCAATGCTGGTATACAGCGCAACAGACAGAATTAATGTATTGCGCCTTTAAAAATAACAGGTGGAAAGGGCAGGATATTGGATATCAATTAAAAATGCATGTACATGTAATGTTTGCTTGTGTGTCAGACTACGTGTCTATTCTATGTTTAACTCCTACAGGGCAAGAAATACCACAATAGTTTGGTAATGCCTTAGAAGAATAAAAGATGGACTTGCAGCCATCACAGGGCTGTCCAAGATCAAAGTGTCTGGCGCACAATTTGAAATTCCCGTCACAAAATGATTTTTCTAACTATTAACCCATAGGAGGCATAAGGAGAGTTAATATTGCTCCAGCAGGGTTTAGTTCATGAGTGCTCAGGTATACCAATCATAAACTAATTATACCTTCATGTAACAGGGCTCAACAGTACCCAGCTGACCCAGGTAGTCAGGTGCGGCAAGTTGACCAAAGATCAGATAGTCCAGATAGTTCAGGTTGCCCAGCCAATTTGATAGCAATTATCTTGTTAAACCTTGAAGTAGAGACAATTTTTTTTTCTCGTAATTTTGAGTGTGCTAGTTAATATCTAAATAGGTTAGGACAAAAATAAGTACTGAATTGGCGCTGTAGTCAACAGTTAGCTTTTCATTACCAAACAAATTATTTATAACTAATGAAGCTTGAGCCAGTGGCGCCTAACATTTCCTGACTATTTTGCTGATAGCTTTTTGACAAGTACATTTTTCAGAAAATGTGTGAAGGAGAAATGTTGATCAAAACCTTCCCAACAATTCTCCTTCTAATATTATGTGAATTTTGCCCGATTTCAAAATTACTTATCAATATCTTAGTATCTTAGAGAGCAATCCAATGAATACCAACATGACAGGGTTTAGACAGTTTTTAAAAATATTTGCGTCTTTGTGCTTTGGACAAAAGTAGCTTTAGCATTGGAAGGGATAAATCACCCACCTCTCTGAATTTCTTGTAGTCCAGGAGTCTGGAATATGCGCTTGTTCCGGCTATGATGCACTTGGGCCGGAATAGCCTAGCCGTGAGGGCCAACTGATCGTAGTCGATAGCCCCAGTCTTTTCCTGAAAATAACAACAAAAAATGACTTCATGGGAGAAATGGGCACCTTTAAAAATATTTGTGGTATAATACAGTATTGATCTACATCTACCCTGTTTGGCAAAATCTTTAAATACACAGATAGAAACTTACAGTTAATCTACAGGGCATAAAATATAAAGTGACAGAAACATATTCACTCTGAGCCACTTCCATTTAAAATACATCTATACATCAAAAATACATATATAGATAGAAATTTCTTTTCCGTTAGAAAGCAGGAACACAAATGTCAACCTACGGGACCTCTTTGATTTAAAGCAAATGGAAAGAAAAGTGAATGTTCTTAGCCAAAAAATCAACATTTTGAACTGGAAAGGTGGGGATTCGTTGAAGCCCTCAAATCCACTATTTATCTGCAAGTATGTACTGCACCACCTCAAAATATATAGATCTATAGAAACTTACATCGAGTCTGTAGGGCATGGACTCAAAATATACAGATGTTGCAGAGATTCTTTTGGCGTCCGTCATGAACCCGTGGGTGAGACTGCAAGTAGAAAAGTAGGGTTTCAACTTTGAGGTACATATCTCTCAACCAACATTACCATTTTTACATGGGTTTCTATTAGGGTTGGATATTACTAAGAGGTACCGGTAGTCCGGTACCGCTACAATTTTGAAAAGTTCTGTATCAAACCGTTTCATTCCTTAAAGGTTCTCTTAATGATACTGACCACTGGGAAATTATCATTTATGGGGGATTGTCCAGGATCCTAAACATAACTATTCAAAGAAATATATAGGGTTATTGATGCAATTAACAGTACCCTTAATAGTACCGTTAAAATACTGTACTCTTTTATTGGTAACGAAACCTACCGTACCCTTTAGTTCTTTGAGGTACATCCATCTCTAGTTTCTAATCTATACTAAAGTACAAATCATGAAAGGATTGGAAAGGAAATCACAGATAGATATTGCTTTCCTTCTATGCTTTTACATACTGTACAGTTTACTTGAATACATTTAAAGGGGAAATATGACTGCAAATGGATATTGTGTTTTGTGCGATCCTGCTGCAAATAGGTTATTTGTAACAAATAGATCACACTAGTTTTGTGTTAGGTGATATGACCATAAAACTGACTTACCAATTTCAATTGAGAAGATTTTAAGATTACAAATCATTCCCCTATAGCTGACAGTTAAAATCAGTTTGCAGTGTGCACTTGATCTACTTATGATAGATTCATACTCAAGAGAACTCTTTTTTTTAACCCTTTTGCACCAAGAGGTCCCCTTGGAAACTATTGTCTGGATCTGTGATGCCTCCGAAAAAACTTGGGGGACGGAGTATGAAATCCCAAAATAAATGAGTGGGAGAAATTGATTAAATTCTGATAAAACATTCACCATCTTCAAGTAGTTTTCAAGTTGCTTTTATCAAAAGGATATTGACAGAATATCCAGGCCTCTATATTAAGCTACAGGTATTTAACCTATTATTGCTCAAAATGACAGTTTTGATAAAATCTTTCAATCAAAAGCATAGTTGGGAAAATATTTGAAGGAGAAATGCTGATAAGAACACTACCAACAACTCTCCTTGAAATATTTGGTAAAATCATTTTTTAATTTCTAATTGTCAAAAGTACTAAAGGTCCAGGCGAGAATGTTGGGAGGAGCTGTTAAGCATAAATGGGTTAAGTGTCACCCGGCCTCTATGATAATTTTAAACATAACTAGTGAACGCAGCACTAGTGGGCAGGATATTTCATGGAAAGTGACATATTGGGTACAGCTTAACATTTCTCAATGAACATGTCTATTTTACCAGGAGACCTTTACTTTGCATAGAAACCACTGAAATCAGTAGACATGTCTGATTAGCTTTGCGAATGAATGGATTCAAGGAAGTCCAAAGAGGTTTAATGTACCGAATTACGGGTGTAGTAGATTAGGATTACTAGCTTAACCCTTATGCTGCTGCTGGCTAATTTGGCCAATACAAAATGATGCAAAAAAACCTGAAAAATGACATAAAAAAATCTGGCAAATGGGTACTCATCTGAGAGTATTCAGCGAGAGCTATCCAATGAATACCAACTTGACAGGGTTTTAATGTTTTTCAAAAAATATCTACATCCTTGTGCTTTGGATGAAAGAAGTCTCAGCATTGGAAGGATTAATAAATAGCTGAGTCAGAAAGAGGATTTCAGGCTTAATTCAGCTCAGCTAGGGCTCAATCTTACGATTACGGAGCGGTAGTCCTATGTTCTTACATCAAATCAACTGAAATGAGAGGATTATAACCCTAACCAGATGAATCTGGTTTGATGTCTCCATAGGTGCATTTTCTAGGTCCACAGACTCTTAAAAAACTGACCGCTGACAATATGATAATGTGCTTTCTCAGTGGAACTCATAACTTAAACACTAGAAATGATGCAAAAGAATATTATAACATAGTTCATCGGCAAGTTTTGAGGTATTTATTAAGGACATCCCAGGACTGGCATTTTGAAACCTATGAGCAAAATATTTAGTCAAATCAAAAAAGATCAAAGGCTCTGCAATTGATTATGATGATAATACTGTACAAATATGACATCCCTGTGGGGTAGCTAACATGATTGTCTACCCCGAGTGAGAATTGTCATCTGAGCGTGTAGCCTGATGGTGACAATGCTCACGAGGGATAGACCATCCTGTTAGCCACCCCACAGGAATGTCATACTTGTTTTATTGTACACAAAACACCCCCCCCCCCCCCCCTTTAAAAAATCCATGACAAGTTGAAACTTACAAAACTCATTTGGGCAGTGCAATACCTGAGCAGTAGGTTTACCGTGCTGACCATACTGGGATGTCATATTTGTTTTATTATACCAAACTACTCTAATCCTTGATTGTGATTCTCTGACAATACTTACTGTCCACCATGGGGTAGATCCAGACCCATGATTCTGTCGTGGGGTTTCATGATAGCAGTGTATGCAGCGAAGTTAGCCGGGCTCCCAGAGTAAGGTTGGACGTTGACGCCCCATTTCTCAGGATCTAATCGGTACACTTCAAGTGCCCTCTTTTGACAGAGCGTCTCAACTTGGTCAATGAACTCGTTGCCACCATAATACCTGTAAGTAAACAAGAAATAATATCACAAACACATATCATAGTACAATCAGCATGCAACCTAGCAGTTTGCCCGTTGCAAGTAAATTCAGCAAAAAACAGCAATCAATCAAGCAGAACAAGACCCTAACTTGCCCTGCACGGCAATGTAACTCGCCTTTGTTTAACAGAGTAGCAGGGCAAGTGGAAGTGCCAAGTGGCGGCGGGGCAAGTTAACTTTAGGGGCAGCTTGCTCCGCTCGGCAAGTAATGTTTTGGAAGCTTTGTTGCACCCTGACAATGAAATTTGTTTGCCAAAGAAACAAGTGTTTTTCTCTTTTTTCTTCAAAATGGCTAGATGAATATATCTTAAATGGCAGAAATAGGTTCTTTAACTTGATCTAGTGTTAAAATCACATTTAGTATACCACCTTTAGCCTTTGTAACTCACTGAGGCTTATTCCCATAAGCCAAAAATGATACAACTCGTGTCAGAAAAATTGTATTCCTATACTACACTTTTAAGGAAACCTCTCTTTATTCTAGAGCTGCACTCACGGAGGGAGATCAGCTCATGAGCTCACCACCCGTTTGACTCGTGAGCTCATGAGTTCACAGACATCCCAATTTTCCAAAGAAATACTTATTTTCCAACCCAACTATTAAGAAATGAATATCTATTGGCGGAGATTTATCAACATTGCCATGTTTATTTAATTTTAAAACGTGCTGATGAGGTACAAAGGTCAGTATAACACTCCAAACCACTTGAATGTATGCATCGGAGATTGTGAAGAAGATATGACAGCGATAAGCAGTTATGTATGTTAATAATGTGTGTTATGTGCTCTGTATTACGTTTGTGTTCCGAACATAGACGAGCTCACGATTTGAACATTTCAGCTCGAGCTCGGCGAGTTTGCCCCAGGGCTCGAGCCACTCGAGTTCGTGAGTGGTGAGTGCAGCTCTACTTTATTCTGAGGTAGGTATAGGTGACTGTGGTCAGGAGAATCCCGGTCAAGTGTCATACATGGCTTGTTCTATTGTCCTGGGCAAGTAAAGGTATTACTTACACAAGTAAATATAAATATCTACCTGTTCATTTACTTGTCCAGCCCTAGCTGTGCATCAGGTCAATATCAATGTTTACTTGTCCAGTGGTGTAGGCTGGAATGTTTAACCCATTCACGCCAGTATCACCTCATAACAACCCAGGCGTCAACGTAAGTTTCAGAACTAACTTACCATGCAGGGTAAGCATTAAATGATTTTTTACTTGCCCGATATAATTTTTGGCTTACCCAAAATAAGATATAACATATGCTAGGATGGCAATATCATTTATTATGAATTTATAATTTGAAAACCATTTTCTTTAAAAATGTGTTGCATTGTTTGCATATTTCTAGGTATTTGTGCCATTTTCAATACAAAAATGTGCAGTATCCTGATGATAAGCTTGGCCATTCGGGAAAGTGCAAATTAAAGTGCACTTGCCTGAAAGCTCTCTTTTTTAAATTTCACTTGTCGGGCCAAGTACTTTATATAATGTCAGTGCCTGCATCCTGAGGGATATGCCAATGCCTAGTGGTTACAATGCCTGGTTACCATGCGTGAGTTTGCAGGTTCCAATCTCCGCTGGATCCCCATAAGCGGTTTGGTCTTGTCGTTATATGAATGTGCGGCGTTGTGGAAGGCTGACTATGGTCCTTCTGCAACTGAAAGACCCCCTAGAACTATTGGTGACGAGAAAGGAATTTCTTCCCGGTTCCAGGTTTCTATCTCATTGCGAAGAAAAATTGTCGTTCAAAACATGCTCCCACATATCTCCTTCAAATAGTCTTATTCAATTCATGTAGCGTTCTATTGTTATTTCCAAAAGTATAAAGGACAAACAGACGACAACTTCAGAAGAAAGAACTAGGTAACAGCATTCACTGGATGTATCGTCCTCAAGGTAACTGGATGTTACGTGGGTGAGGTAAACTTTCTTAGGTAATACCAAGGTCAGGAGGTCAGGAAGTCAGGAGTTCACAAACATGCTCCGAAAAATCTCCTTCAAATATTTTTTTAATTCATGTATCGTTCCATCGTTATTTCCAAAAGTATACAAAAAAATCAAGCTGACAACCTTTGAAAAAGGAACTAGGATAAAGCATTCACTGGATGTTATATGGGTGAGGTAGACTTTCTTAGGCAATACCAAGGTCAGGAGCAGAGTTCAAAAACATGTTCCTACAAATCTCCTTCAAATAATTTTTTTTAATTCACGTATCGTTCCATTGTTATTTCTGAAAGTATAAAAAAACAGGAGAAAACTTTTGAAGAAAGAACTGGTTAATGCATTCACTGGATGCTATACGGTTGAGGTAGACTTCGATTTCTTAGATAATGTCAAGGCCTGGTGCACTGGGTTCACCAACCTGTTACTTAATACCCGGAATGTGTGATGAAAGGGTCTCCAGCTGACCAGCTGACCATACCTCTACTTCCATTCTCTTCGCATACTTATAGGGTTAACCCTTATGCCGCTAGTGGCTAATTTGGCCAATACAAAATGATGCAAAAAAAAAACCTGAAAAATAACTGAAACCCTGGCACATGGGTACTCATCTGAGAGTTCTCACCAAGAGCTATCCAATGGATACCAATATGACATGGTTTAGATGATTTTCAAAAGATTTTGTTTCCTTGTGCTTTGGACGAAAGTAGTCTAAGCATTACAAGGGTTAATACCTGGACTGAGTGATGAAAGGGTCTGAGCTAATCCCATTCCCTTCTCAACCTAATGGGGCTAAGTATAGCAATGGGTATAAATATAGCTTGTGGGTACTATAGGGTAGATGGAAAAGTTGCATAATGTTATGTCACAAAGCAATGAGGGGCATCGGCCTTCAGTGGTAGTGTCAGTCGCCCAGATATTTCTGGGTTAAGCAGGGTTAATATATAGGTTGTGGGTATTGAGTAGATGGCAAAGTTGCATAATGTTACATCTTGATTCCTCAAAATTTTCCATCCACTCCAGACTGGGAAATCTCTGTAATGATGACGTCATTTGTTTCACTCCTTAGCATGCAGAATTATGGTAGCCCCGCCTGATTAGACCATTTGGAACAAATTATCGCATTTTCTCATGAACGATTGCAAAATAGTTCTAGAGAACTAAAACCGTAAATGTCATTTTAGGCTTTATTTCATTCAAAATCATGATAGGCTATAGACAAAAATTAACACAATCGTTGTTAAGTGTGTAAGACTTGCAGTCATGCATGGGGAGCATGTTAACACTGCCACATATGGGGGAGGAGGAATGGGGTTTTTTATTTTGAATTTCCTCACTTTTTCTGCCATATTGCACCTAAGTCGTGACTAGACAGTTGTAACTGGCGGAGGAAACCGGAGAACCCGGCAAAAACCAACCCCGAACACCCAGTCATTGGCAACTTTGGAAAGTTTTAAATGTATGTATTTATGTATGTAAGCAGTGGTGAGAGACAGCTAGCAGTCAGTAGCAATGCCTTAGACCACACTGCCATCAGGGCAGGTCCTCAGTGGTGAGAGACAGTTAGCAGTGAGTGGCAACGCCTGAGACCACACGGCCATCAGGGCAGGGAAAGCAGGAGGCTTGCCGGGACATTGTCAATGTGAAGTGTAATGCAGGGCATACACGATGTGTAGGTTTTGCTGAATGTGAACGCATTCAGCAGTACATGCATCACACGGAAAGCAACCTTTTTAACCATCATGATGCCCTGACATTTTTGTCATGAGATGAAATTCCATGGTTACTAAGGTTGCTGTACTACACACGGATGGGCACTTATCTAGTACACATGTTTATAGACACACACATCCAATCACACATGTGTGCAAGCATGCGTGCAAGTGTTCGTGTGCGCACATATGCACACAAACACACATATGCATACATACATGCATACATACAGCATAAATACATGCACACATACACCCATACATACATACATACTTACATACATACATACATACATACATACATACATACATACATACATACATACATACATACATACATACATACACACTTAAAACTCTCCAATTTATGAAAGTTAATTCATTTGCATGAAGACAAGTAAAACATTGTCACTCGATCATCTTTAGGAGACAGTGTACCCCGTAAGTCAATAAACAAACACAGCTCAGTGATGTTGCATAAAGTACCGAGAAACCCAACAGAAATCAAACGTGCATGTGTGCAAGCATGCGTGCAAGTGTTCGTGTTCCGAGAACCCCAACAGAAATCACTGTGCTAAAATATCACTCCAGTCATACTTCCCTGTTAGGATTTAAGTTATCCAAACACAAACAGAGTTCGGTGTCAATGTCACGTTTCTCCCTTGTTGAACTAACAGTTTACCTTGGAGGGCATTATTTACCTTTAGCTTATGCCACACAATCTGACATTGTCACAGCTGAAACTAACCTCACCTTTAAAGCTTTAGGGTCATGGGAAGAACAGAATTGCAATTCTAAAGTATGACTGAAACCGCTCAGATACATGTTCAGGAATTTGGAATTTCATTTATCGTCACTTTTTCTGCCATTTCGAGGCTAAGCCGCGACTAGTCAGTTGTAAGAAGGGGGGAAGCACACAATTGCAATTCTGGAATATGACTGAAACAGCTCAGATACATGAAGGAATTTTGGAATTTCATTTATCGTCACTTTTTCTGCCATTTCGAGGCTAAGCCGTGACTAGCCAGTTGTAAGAAGGGGGGAAGCACACAATTGCAATTCTGGAGTAAGTCTGAAACAGCTTGGATACATGACGGAATTTCGAAGTTCATTTATCATCACTTTTTCTGCAATTTCAAGGCTAAGCCTAGACTAGCCAGTTGTAAGAAGGGGAGGAAGCACAGAATTGCAATTCTGGAATATGTCGAAACAGCTCAGATACATAAAGGAATTTGTAATTTCATCATTTATTGCCAATTTTTCTGCCATTTTGAGGCTAAGCCGCAATAAGCTAGTGTAAGAAGGGGAGGAAACGGGAATACACGTTAACTGCCCTATTACCCCAAGTGACTGGCAACTTTCTCTCGCATGCTATGTACAAGAAGGTCTCCTAGTCTCAGATAATCTTTGCATACTATACCAGACACTTTGCATATAATACCAGACTGCAGCAAGATCTATCGCTGTCTGCAGCTCCCATACACCTCCATCTCCATTTTGAGTACAAGAGCCAGTTGCACTGGTAACTACAACAATACATTTACATTTATTTTTATATTTCAAACCTGTAAAAGAAGTCTAATATCTATCATCAATAAAAAGAGAGAAGTTATCATATATAACGCTTACCTAGCTCCTGGGTAGCCCTCTGCATATTTATTCGTCAGGCAAGATCCATTCACCTGCATAACAGCTTTGCTGGTGAAGTTCTACAAAGACAGGACACGAGATGCTTTTATTTCAAGGGTGGCGACAGATGAAAATACCATTAATCACAAGATGAAATACAACACATTCCAATACTACATGAAATTAACAACATTTTACAATTTACACATACACATCAACCCTTGGAAGCTTTAGACATGAATTATTCTTTAATCTTAGTTTTAGGCATCTTGCTCCTTTAGTACAATTGGTATATTGGTATTGTATTCATGAAAATAACAAATAAGCTTAAACATACAATGGGTATTGTATTCATAATAATAACATATAAGCTTAAATATAGAGTTGGTATTTCATTCATAATAATAACATATAAGCTTAAACATAGAGTTGGTATTGTATCCATAATAATAACATATAAGCTTAAACATAGAGTTGGTATTTCATTCATAATAATAACATATAAGCTTAAACATAGAGTTGGTATTGTATCCATAATAATAACATATAAGCTTAAACATAGAGTTGGTATTGTATCCATAATAATAACATATAAGCTTAAACATAGAGTTGGTATTTCATTCATAATTATTTAACATATACAAACATATTTAAGCTAAAACCCAGACAGACAAAAATGCTCTTCAGTTTAAATAATGCTGATAAATAAGTTTTGATGAATTCCATCATGTAACAAAAGAAGTGCAGCTTTTGTATAGAGCTGCACTCACGGAGGGAAAAAAAACTTGTGAGCTCACCACCACTTTGACTAATGAGCTCACGGACACGCTTTTTTCTCAAAATGAATAATTAATATTCAGCCCAGCAATTAAGAAATGCATACTTACAGATGGAGAGTTAACAACATTTACAACACTCAACACCAGGGACTTAACCAGGACCTGTCCTCCCTGTCTTTTGGACAGGTAGTTTCCTAAAAACCTCCTGTTGGGACAGGCAAAAAATTCTATTACGATTTTTCAATTTTGACTTTTGGGGGGTGATAATCAAATATTTTCCTAACAAACCATCTTCTAGGACATAGCTGGAGTGTGAATTACCTTTTTTGAAACAATAGGCTATCAAATGTAGTTGGTATAAGGATTTGAAATAGATTAGTAGCTAAATCTGGACGGGCAGAAATTTTGAAATTGCTTTTTTGGACGGGCATTTTTGAAATCCTGGCTAAGACCCTACTCAACACTGCCTGTATATATTGCGGATTGTAAACCAGGCATGACAGCGATAAGCAGTGATAAGAAGGCGTGAGTTAGGTGTTCTGTGTTAGGTTTCTGTTCCCTACATCGGCGAGTCAGTTGATGAGTTGACCACTCCAGCTCAAGCTCGGTTCATCTGGCTGCAGTAATCAAACCACTCAAGTTAGTGAGTGGTGAGTGCAGCCTATTTGTGTATGTGCTTGATCTTAAACAATACCATCAGTGTACCTACCTCAGTCAGATGCTATTAGCTCAAGCCCCCTCTTTTGGTGATCCTTTTCATTCTGAATGATACTGTAAGAGTACCTACCTCAGATGCTATTAGCTCAAGCCCCCTCTTTTGGCGATCCTTTTCCTTCTGAATGATACTGTAAGAGTACCTACCTCAGATGCTATTAGCTCAAGCCCCCTCTTTTGGCGATCCTTTTCCTTCTGAATGATACTGTAAGAGTACCTACCTCAGATGCTATTAGCTCAAGCCCCCTCTTTTGGCGATCCTTTTCCTTCTGAATGATACTGAAAGTGTACCTACCTCAGATGCTATTAGCTCAAGCCCCCTCTTTTGGCGATCCTTTTCCTTAAGAATGAGCTCGAACATTTCGGGATCGTCATCTTTGACGTCTTCTTGACCCGTCCAGACTGACCGCTGTGTCGCCAATATCTGACCACTCCTGCGACTGGACTGCAAATAGAGATGAAAACAGTGCTGAAAACAGTTTGCTAAGCCTTACTGGTCAAATTGTCGATCAAAATGAATAGTTTAGTGGTCCACCAGAAAATTTAGGGGTCCATATTACTTTGATAACCAAAATGGTAGCCAACAGCCATTTCATAACTGAACATTCATGGTTAATTGTGCTAAATTCATGAATTGTGACAGTTATAATCTAATGTAGAAGAAATGTTCAACTGGATGTGATGATTACTAAAATTAATGTGGTCAGAATATTTAGTAGACTTTCAGGGCAATTAAACATAGACTTATACTAGCCCATTCAAATTTTTGGTAGAAACAGACCGGTGGGCTACTGTCTATTTTCACCACTGTGAAAATGGATAATTACTAGGGTTGGGAATCGGTTGCAATTTAACAATCGATAATCAGTTGCAGCCAACCAATCATTATCGATCATAATCATATAATTGTTCTTCACACTTTTTAGGTAATTGGCCACTACTAGAGGTCTTGCGTAGCACTTCCAACCTACTCTGGACAGCATGCAGCTCCAACGTGCATAATTTGGGATGGTACCTGAATACCAGTCCATGATTCGTGAAGTCCATTCAATTTTCTAAAATTTTGAACACTCTTATTTCCTTTAAAAGTGTTTTTTGAGCTTATTTTTTTTTATAGCAAGAAAGCTGACAACTTGCTTAGGGCATTTAGTTTTATTTTTCGATGTTATTGTGTCGCTTTTTCGATTATTATCGATAACTTGTGTCAATTTCGATAAATAGTTATAAAAGAGGCAACTGTGTAAGCATCAATTATAATCAATAATTGTATTCATTGGATAACTCTCGTTGAGCACTCTCAGATGAGTACCCATGTGCCAGGGTTTCAGTGATTTTTCAGGGTTTTTTGCATCATTTTGTATTGGTCAAATTAGTTACCAGCAGCATGACACATGGGTACTCATCAGAGAGTACTCAATGAGAGCTTTCTAATGAATGCCAACATGACAGGGTTTAGATGGTTTTCAAATAGCCTTGTGTCCTTGTGCCTTGGGCGAAAGTAGCCTCAGCATTGGAAGGGTTAAAAGCGATTGCCTTCATGTTTAAAAAAAAAGTAAAACTATCATATGCAAAGAGTATAACGTAATTCATCCAACGTAAATAATACAATAAAATGTATATGTAATGTAAATCATACTCAGTAAACAATTTCCAACTGAATTATCTATACCATATTATCTATAAGGGTAAATTGAGAATGAAATCTAAAAGAAATATCCCTTTATCAGTTGAGTAGAGTTGATTTTAGGATGGATCTAGACTAGGTTCCTAGTCCCTAAAAAGTTGACATTCCCTTCTGTGCTGACCAAGCAGTGTGGTGTAATACCAGGTATGATAGATAGATGGCAGCACCTGCTCCTCCTATCTCTAGAGGACATATTCAAACTGAATCCTGGTGAGATAAGTGTTATCTAAATTGACCACTATGGCCACCTAGAATATTTGATGCATGGTAACAGAAAAATACACAAAAAAATACATATGACAGCCTAGAAATCTAGGCTAGGATGGATCTTGCCAGCATTGAGGCTCACATGCTTTTTAGAAGCATTTCCCTACATAGTCATGACTCACTTTTCTTGCTATTTGCAAAAGGAAGTAAAGAAGTGAGGTAGGATATGTGTGATATGATAAAAAAAACTTGATAAATGCTTCATGATTTTCCCTCATGGCAAAGACAGCACATTCTTGGATATATCACTGCATCATATCAAAAAATAATCTAAATCAATATAAAAATATCAATACATCGAATCAAGAAAAAGATCCAAACAATTACATCCCTACTTCAGGTGTTTAGGGGTTCAACAACTAGGCTGCAACAGCATCTCATGATATAATCAAGACTGGCTTATAATATAATATAATATAATAAAATAAAAAATAAAATAAAAATAAAAAAAAGAATAAAAATAAAAAATAAAATAAAATATTTTTTTGAGACTATATAGCAGGTGATTGAGTAGGCAATAGTAACACCATTCTAACCTAATGCCATAATTATTACCTTTTAATCTATAAGCTGAGAGGTTTAGAAGGATTTCAAGGATTTGCGTTAATTTCATATTTATAATACAGATTCTTTCCTTCAGATGCCTTGGCGAAGATGGTATTAAGAAAGTAGTAGGGCTTATTTCTGTCACTGGTTACAGGCACCTATAGGTTATATGGCTGGGGATTTTCCACTGGGGTCAGGGATCAAGGCAAGGAATATTCCTAGTTGGCTCTACGGGAATAGAGTTAGTACCACGTACCCACTGCATTCAGACAGCCAGCAGGCGACAGCCAGGCATCAGGCCAAATGAAAAAAAGTTTTTTGGTTCCTATGACATCCTATGAAAATATAGGTAGGGTAATTAGGGATTTTTTTTTTCTGTAACTCACATGATTCCCTGAAGCTGCATTTAGACAGCCAGCTAGTACTTTGGCATCAGGCCTAGAAAAATAATTGTTTGTTTTCTGCAACCCTACCTACCCTATAGTTTTGGCCCTACCAGTACCCTATATCTTTTTTTGACATTTTGAATAAAAAATATGGTATTCCGAATGAAAAACATATAAACTGCTCGACTACAAGCCTACTATTTATCACTAAAAATATTTCTAGTTAAAGTAAAAACGTTTTCCTACCTTCCTACCCTAATTTTTCTTGGGGTGTTACAGGAAACAAACAACATATTTTCTAGACCACATGGTTTGTCGATATGGTTGTTCTGCATGCTCTTTTACCCTTCCAATGCTGAGGCCACTTTCATCCAAATCACAAAAATGTGAAGAGTTTTGTAAACCATCAAAACCCTGTCATGTTTTGTATTCATAAGATAGATCTCACTGAGTACTCTCAGATGAGTACCCCTATGCCTGGGTTTCAATTATTTTCAGCCTCCTTATCTTGAATAGTAGGGGCCAGAGTGGGTCATACTATTACAATTACTCTGGGCATGAAAGGGTTAACCTATTCATGGTCAGATCAGGTTCCATACTACAAATATGTCTGTACATTCTTGTACTGATAAAAATAACATGTGAAATCAGGGCTCAACAGTCCACAGAAGGACCAGGTAGTCTGGTGGGGCTACCTGAACCAAAATAATGACAGGTAGCTCCGCCAGCATTTAAGGTAGCCCTGACATTTTTTTTCCAAACAGATTCCTTTTTCCCCCTTTTCGTTTTAGTAATAGTATTTATAGCATGCTTTTTTCTTCTTTTGTAGGATGCCTGCTTAAATGATGCTATACTTTTATTTTTTCATAGTTTTTTCGCTACCATTTAGTGGGGAACTTCCCCAGGATTCAGGTAGTCCAATGGGACTGCCTGAATTCAACTAAAGGTAGCCTGATAGGGCTGCTTTTGGAAGTCAGATCTCCCAGGAGATCAGGCAATGCTATTTGTCGAGCACTGGAAATCATTAAGGAAAGCCAGTTTTCCTCAATTAAAGAATTACTCAATTACTTAAAATGTAAGTTATTTGACAAGTTAATTGTTTGAAATAAAGGTTGAATTCAAAAAGTACTTGAGGTGGAAAGTTGTAGATTGGGTTCTGTTAAATATTTTCCAATCGATGCCTTCATTAGAAGGACCTAATCAATATTAAGGTTGTTTTTCAAAGTTAGAGGTTGTTTGACCTTGGTGCAAACATGATAGCTGGGCTCGAAATTAGGGGATGCAATTGGGCTCCCTGGAAAAAAACTTAATTTCGAGCCCTGGATGGGGATAAATCTCGATTCAAAGAAACAACCCTGCTCTTGAATAGAATATATGGGATTAATTTATATCTGTGATAACAAACATGAGTACCCTTGTGAATGGATACTGGACAAGGGAGTTGGTTGAATATTTGTTTGAAATGCAATATTTTAACAAATACCATTAAAAGGTTTTATTTTAGATTAAACAATTGTAATATTTAGAAAAGAGTTATATATGCCTGTCTGTAGCACTTGACCTATCTTAGGGCTCTAAATTAGGTGGAGCCGGGAACCCAGGGCTCCCTAGAACTCTGTCTCCTGCGGCTCCCTCAAATTTCTGCAGGGGGCCCGAAGATGATCTGTTTGATAAGTACACAACTCCTTTATGAATTTTATGAAGATGCAATTGGGCTCCCTGGAAAAAATCTTAATTTCGAGCCCTGACTCTAAAACTACTGTAGATGAGCATCATTTGACACCCAAACCCTCAAAATCAACCTTCAGGGGGGACACCCAAACCTTTTTGCAAGTAATTTCTTAAAATGTCACTTTCAAATTCAATAATATAATGGCATTTTCTAAATACTCCCACCACCAAGTGATGACACCACAATCTATAAAATATTAACCAAGACATAATAATAGAGCGTTTATAACCCCTAAATCATCCCAGGAACGGATTAAATTCAATGGGTGGAATGAGGTATGATACTCATGGTTCTAAGGCTGAGTTAGGTATATTGCCCCCACCACTATATATACTGGGTGTTAGTAGGTTTGATGTAACTATAGATGGCAGCACAGTTTTCATGAGTTGCGGTTATAATCAAAAGATAGCTCAAGTGTGTCCAGCTTGAGGATTTATTCAGAACTAAACATGGAGTGAAATCAACTCTGGTTTAAACATTAGATCAGTGAGACTAAGTAAAGAGCCACATGAGCCAGATAAGGCCTATAAAAATAAATTGTTTGTTTCCTGTAACGGTCCAGAAAAAATAGGGTAGGTAGGTCAGCAAAAAAAAATTTTTTGCATTATTTTTTTTGTCAAAAATGTGTGTTTTATGCATGTTTTACGTTGATTGGGAGTTGGGAGGGCGATAAAAACTTTAGGGTAGGGATTTTATTGAATAAAAACTTGTTAGGGTAGGGTTACAGGAAACAAACAACTTTCTTTTAGGCCTAACACAGACTTGAAGCAAGTCTAGTTTGATACAAGTTCAGATGCACTGACTCTGGAATACCAAGAAGTAATAATCGGGCATTCATGTAACCCCTAACTCAGAGGCTTAGCCACCTATGCGTCCAGCGTGTCATTTGGACACCCAAGACACTGTTTTTTGACAGTTTGAACACCCAAAAATTTATGTCAGAATTTGCTGATGATGACTTTTCTTAGAAGATAGAAGATGTAGAAGCTGTAGTGCCACTTTTAAAAGACACACAAAGCAGTAACTGGCCTAAAAAAGCAAAATATGTAAATATGTAGGTTTTATTTTATTAGTAGTATGTACTTTGTACCACACTTTGGACATGCAAAAGTCTATGAAACCTCTATTTGGACACCCTGTTTCCAAATATTGGCTAAGACCCTGCTTAGCAGGAAAGGATTAAACGTCGATGAGTGGAATTAAATCAGGCTTGACACAAGTGGAAGGGGACCGGTTCAGGATATGTGTCTACGATGCTGTGTTTGACCTCTCCACAGAGACCCCCGCCTGGTATAAATAACCTCATCTCTCTCTCTTGCTAATCCTGCTCCCTCCATCTGCTGCTCTTGCTGACAGCGGAAAACTACCGTAGCAGCGAGAGTAGCCTAAGAGTCAACTGGTGCAAGTGAGAGATACATTTCCATACATGCCTGTAACTCTAGAACTTCAGCTTTTTAGTGCCGGCCGTCATCAGTACTGGCAGAGGAAAAGACCTAGCTACTAGGGCCCTACCCCTAACTGTGTGCAACTCTTTTATGAACCTTTGCTCTTAGGGATTGGCGAATCTTCAAAATTTTCATCATACAATATAATGATATGATTTTCCTTAAATGAGACAAAATTATTTTTCATCTTAGTCTTTCCATACGAAAGCAATACATAGCACTGCACTGTCAGTGCAAATGAACTTAGAAGAGTCTGTTTAACAGTGATGCATGTATTGAGGGGAAAATGACCAAAATAAACTACAAAAAAATGTTAAGAAAATACATGATGGCAAATTTAAAACTTAATGGTGGAAATGGATGACACATTGAATACTGTACAATAAATGCTGTTGATGCTAAAGATAAATGAAGATTTTAGACCTACTTTGACCTTTGGGTGACCCAGATCCTGGGCCAGGAGTCAGAAGCTCCTCAGGCCAGTCCAATTCAACTTTCAGTCTTACGGAATCGCCGACGGATTTTTGGGCGAATTGAAAAAAATCAAAATTCCAGAATTTCTAAAAAAAAAATTGAAGTTAGAGCCATCGTTATTATGACCCTTTACGAAATATCTACCAACTCCTCTGCTAAAAGGCCTTAGTTTGAATTTGTTTGCAGGCCACTATATATTTGAAGAAAACATTCAAAATAAACTTAATTATGAGATCTCGCTCTATAAAATACATCGTCTAAACTGGCCACCATTTTGGCACCGCTCCAAGGTCCACGTGCCCATAATGCATTGTACACGGAAGTCAACATCCTGCTTCTTCCGAAGTAGACACTATCCTCCAGACTGAGAATTTTGAAAAAAATTTGAAAATCTGTATGACCAAAAATCAACCTATTACCCTTCCCTACCTAGTTTTTGTCCCCTACCCTAAAGCCAATTTGCCAATCCTACTGAAAAATGAACTGTCCCTACACAAAAACAGTTACAAAATTCAGAAACTGGTTAACTAAATCAAAAGGGTCACCAATAGAAGCCAAGTTGCCCTAAATATCAATTCTCTAATCATTATTATCAATTTCTGGATGAACAGCAGTACAATTACTGCATATAAAGACTGTAATTACAACAAGGTAAATTTTTATTTAAGCCATCCAACTCAAGGGAATTGTGTGAGTTAAAGAATGAAAAAATAATAACAAAAAAATCCCTAACTACTAGAGCTGCACTCACCACTCACAAACTCGAGTGACTCGAGCCCTGGGGCAAACTCGCCGAGCTCGAGCTGAAATGTCTATGTTGGGAACACAAACGTAACACAGAGCACCTAACACACATTATTAACATACATAACAGACTTACTGCTTATCGCTGTCATGTCATCTCTACAATCTCCAATGTATACATTCAAGCGGTGTTGAGTGTTATACTGACCTTTGTACCTCCTCGGCACGTTTTAAAAGTAAATAAACATGGCTATGTTAATAAATCTCTGCAAATAAATATTTATTGCTTAATAGCTGGGCTGGAAAATAAGTATTTCTTTGGGAAATTGGAACGTCCGTGAGCTCATGACCTCACGAGTCAAACGGGTGGTGAGCTCATGAGTTGATCTCCCACCGTGAGACGTGAGTGCAGCTCTACTAACTACCCTACCTACATTTTTTTAGAATGTAATAGGAACCAAACACTTATTTTTCTTTGGCCTTAACCACCTTTGCTTCACCTTATCAGTAGTGGTAGATAAATCAGAGGGCCGGCTGTACACAGACTTCTCAGTCAAATGAACAATAAAAACATCCCCTCATTTTAATACAGTTAATATTGTCAGGTTCTATCCTGTAGGTGTGTTCACAAGACCATATAGATGTTATACTACCAATAGCAAAAAGCATGGTCTTAGTCAGTAGGGCATCTGGGTTTCATTTACCCAAACCCTCAAGAATCACCCCTCAGGACACCCAAAACCTTTTAAGGTTAATTTCTTAGAATATTTATTTCAATCATACCATAGAACTTTTTCACCCCATTATAAAAATAAATCCTTGACATTGTATAAGGATACTACGCCTTATGTTAATAAGGTAAATATGTGTCTTAGTTGTAATCTGAGTATATTGTGGTCACCCTTGATGAATAGAACACCCAAAGATTTTGGTCATATATTGGTCAAACCTGAGTACCCAGCAAAAAACACTGCATAACCCCAACTAACTGGCAACTTTCTCACATGCATCGTTAGACATTCAAACCTTAATCACTGGCAACTTTCTCACATCATGCCCCGGTAGACACAAATCAAAGCAGTGGTGAGAGACAGCAAGCAGTCAGTGGCAATGTCTTGGATCACTTGGCTATCCGGACAGGCCCTACGCTAGACAGAAAGCTGTAAGTACTCTTGATGTTGGTGGTCTTATCAATGAATGTCGAGATCATGCAACCTTCCTCATCCAGTTTGACCTTAGATTACCAAACACAAGTGGATTCGAAACCAGCTGGTCAACCTGAACTTGCTAGCCTCAACCAGTGTTAACTAATAGCTGCTAATAGGCCAGAATTTGTGCTATGGCCACCCCCAGCTGGTGGTGGAGATAAGGTTGCTCTGTAATGTAATCAATGCGAGAGCCCTGATTGGTCCTAAAATGTTCCCACGTGACCTCGTGCTGATGGCTTATCTGGTACTCCTGGCATGAGTCCAGCATGTAACCAGGGACTTAGCCAGGACCCGTCCTGCCTGTCTTTTGGACAGGTAGTTTCCTAAAAACCTCCTGTTTGGACAGGCAAAAATTTCTATGAAGATTTTTCATTTTTGACTTTTGGGGTGTGATAACCAAATATTTTCCAAACAAACCATCTTATAGGACAAAGCTGAAGTGTTAATTGCCCTTTTTAACACACTAGGCTATTAAATGTAGCTGGTATAAGGATTTGAAGTAGATAAGTAGCTAAATCTGGACGGGCAGAAATTTTGAAATTGCTGTTTAGGACAGGCATTTTTGAAATCCTGGCTAAGACCTTGCATGTAAGTATTGGGCATATATAGTAATTGGTCTTTCGCTACATATCCATACTTTTCTTCATCTAAGGTTTGACTGATTCTAGATTTCCTTTCAATTAATTCAGGACCATGTCACGACTGAGAAATCAAAACAACAAGGGCAGTTATACAACTACTTCAGATACAAATGGGTTAAAAACGTCATGATAACCTTAACAGAGGTGAGACAAAATTAGGTGATGAACCTAGTAGGTAAAAAAACTATGCAGCTACCTTCAGAGTGGGAAAATCCATGTACTAACCAGCAAGAACTAGTATCAGCCAGAATCACCTCATTCCCCATTTCTTACAGCACATAGAACTTAACCATTCCAGGGCTCGAAATAAAGTGTGTGTTTTTTCCAGGGAGACAAACTGCATCATCAAAAGCTACCAAAAGGTGTTCTGCATAGAAACCAGTACATCTTTGGGCTCCCTACAGACATCTGAGAGAGCCGCAAGAGAATTTAAGGGAGCCCTGGGCTCCTAGTATCCCATAAAATTTCGAGCCCTGCCCTCCAATGTCGAGGTTACATCCGTCCAAAGCAAAGAGATTTTTGAAAAACATCTAAACCTTTTCATGTTGGTATTCATTGGAAAGCTCTCCCTTGGTACTCTCAGTTGAGTACCCTTATGCCAGGGTTTCAGTCATTTTTTAAGGTTTTTTGCATCATTTTGTATTGGCCAAATTAGCCACCCGCAGCATAAGGGTTAACCAAGTCTGTGGCGGCTAAAGGTGTGTCACTATTTTGATCTCTCTCTAACAAATGCAATTTTCATAAAACCTTTGAATTGAAGAATGAAGAAATGTTGATCAGAAAGTAACAAAGAAATCTTCTTCAAACAGAATTCCAATTTCTGATTTTATCAATAATATCTTTGGTCTAGACAACACTTGACAATGATAATTCCAAGAATGAAAAGGTTAACACTAAGGCCTACATGCCTAACAGCCTCAGCTTAAATCACTTTTTTGAGAGTGGTTCTGTCTTTCTCTCCAAAGGGTCATAGCCAGCATGCTCGCTGGATAACATTTGGACACCCAAAACCTCATTAATCAAAAAAAGACACCCATGTTGTTTCAAATGGGAGAAATTTCTAAGAAATGTCAGTTTCAAACAAGTAGTTGAATAATTCTTCCATGAAAATGAATAAGGAAGTATACCATTCCTCAGTGAGAAAATATATGTTTGTGGTTAGTATCTGAACATATTGTGATCTCCCTCGGAAAATAGGACACCCTTAAACTTTACAAATGTCAATTTTGAGAACTCAGTTTCTAAACCATGGTTAAGGATGCCCGCACCAGTTTTTTTTTTGTCCTTCGAATTTCGTAATTTTTGGATATGTTGTACCTTGTGGGTCAAAACTAAAGGAAATATAAAACGAAATTGGCTGTTTAGCTTATTTCTTTTGCTAGAGACAAATTTGTGATTTTTGAAAAGTGGCTATTTGAGAGAAAAAAGGCCGCCAGGTTGTGGATTTTTAAATTTTCCGCTCATTCTGGGTTGTGCGTGCACAGAAAAATAATTTGTCAATCTTTATAGACGTAAATTTGCATGTAGTTAATGGCGAAGGTCCTCTCTCTGCTTGCGCAAACTGTATTTCAAACCCTGCTATATCGTTTGCACAGTCTAAAACAGAACTGGAGGGGTTGAATTAAAAATGAACACTTTTTTCTCCAAAATAGGGGCAAATATAGGGCAATTTATCGCACATAATGAATTGTAATAAAAAAATTAGTCCAGAGAATTTTTTTATTTTTTGATATGTTCTTGCCCTGTAAATTTACATTCTGTATGGGGAAAGAAAATGGGGGTGTTTCGAGTTACTTTTTTTACTACAGAGCTATGAGTGAAAGGGTACGTTTTTTGCTTTTTTATGAAAATGAAAAGACAATGACGCGGCCTTTGTTTCCCTATTGTTGTTGCAACAATTGGGTGAAAATCCCTCTGTTGGAGTCATGTTGCGCTTGCTAAGACGCGAATATAGGGCATCATTTCACACATGATAAGTTGTTAAAAAAAGATTAGTCCAGAGAATTTTTTTATTTTTTGATATGTTCTTGCCCTGTAAATTTGCTTTTGATATAACAAAAGAAAATGGGGGTGTTCCGAGTTACTTTCCTTGCTACAGAGCTACGAGTGATAGGGTACGTTTTATGCTTTTTCGCAAATATAATTGGCAATGTCCCGTGGCAACAATAGTGAAATTCCCTTTGTTGGAGTCACCAGAGGGGTTAGTGACGATGATTTCCTACCCTTGTCCCCTAATTGTGTGCAGTCAGTGAAGAAGTCAACACTGTAAGTGTTTATATTCGGCTTAGGGCTTTTCAAGAAAAACACGAATAGAAGTGTGTGTGTGTAAAGGGGGGGGGGGGGGGGTGGTTAACCCGCCAATTTCAGACCTTCACAATATGAAAAAGAGCTCCGACACCAAGGCGTTTGAATGAATTTTGATGTATTGTAATGTGCTTTATTGATTGTACTCTTAGAATACAAAATACCACTTTACGAAATATACAGACATTGAGCAAAAGAAATGCGCAAAAATATGTGTACAAAACTTTACCAACTGAACACAATGCTGTGTGCCAGCATTTACACTTCGAGTTTGCGCCATAATATATTGATCAGACAATAGATTGGTCCCCAGGGGGGGGGTGGCACTCAGGTACAGAGGGGGCGCATACGCTCGTTATCTAAATCTAAAAATAGCCCTAAAGCACTGATTTCTGACCCAAAAAGCACCCTTATTTAAAAAAAACGCTGACTTTTTCCAGTAAATAAACACCCCTTCCTTTATCAAAACACTGACATTGAATTAACGGGAACGCGTATTTCAACTATAGATTTTATAATCCTCTACCTGTTTGGGGGTAGTTCAATAATATTGAACCTTACTATATATGCAACGATATCTTATTGTGGATGTTCTGTGTTGCACATGTAAGGTTCAATGCGATCCTCTAATTTTATGTTAGCAGCGGTGGTTTAGCATGAAACCCATAAACGGAACCAATGCTAGCCTTCTTCATCCTTAAAGTGTCATTAGTTACCATATTGTATGTCTTCTTCCAACAAATATTCTGGATATTTCGCAATAGAAACAAAACATACTATTCAGGTTAATAATATACTTGACACTTGTTGCATTTCCGCTAATCCAAATTTCCGTTCTGTAAATAATTCTGACTTTTACAAAACCAATATGGTGGACATATACAACTTTTCCAAGTCCATCGCCGGCTGGAGATGAGAAGAGTCTGATATAGTCCTATTTACACGGCGCTGACGTTAAATAATGACGGCAATACATAGAGCTAGCCGTCGGTGATTGAAAAGAGGAAAAATACGTTTCCCAGCTGTTTGTATGTGCCCAGATTATAGCAAAATGCTTCCCCTCAAAATTCGGGGGAAGAGTGCTAACATGATTTTTAAGACTTAACACTAAACCCTACCGTCGTAGTAGTAGGATGAAAACAGAAACGGGAAAAATAGGAAGGGTTAACGTTTATGTCTGAACTAGTTAAGCGGCAGCAATTGGCGGCAGCAAACTCGGAAGCCAAGTCACTTTGGGAGTCACTCGGCGTCAGAGCCGCGTATATTTCGTGGATTGTAGGGGTATTTTTACCCCCCCCCCCCTTTACTTTGTACCTGGGTACAAAAAAGTACCCTTCTTTTACAAATTTGCGGACATGCCGAGGTCTTAAGAAAGACCACTTCCTACCAAAATACGTAACGCGGGTGCGGCCCCCCTCTTTACCTGATTCCCTCCCCCGGGGATTGGTCAGGCAACGAAAAGATTGCCAATTCACCTCCAAGCTAATTTTCTTCAAACTTCGGGAGGAATACAGTACCATTAAATTTGTGGCCATTCAATATTCTGAGAAAGACCCTAATATCTTCAATTTACATATTTATTGAATATTACCTTTCCTTTACTTGGCACAATGTGCAGTTGTGGATGTATTTCTGCATATGTGTTAATGCTTTCGCATATGTTTTTGAAATAAAGATAAAACTATCAATATCACTATTAAATTTAAAAGAATAAGAATCCGAAAATGTTTATCACTTCATAAAAATTGAAATTGTAAGGCATCTGCAATTAAACGTTAAAAATATGATGCATGGCAAAGAGAATATTGATATTAAGTTTTTAAGTATAATTTATTTTGACACGATTTTTCATGGATGAAACATTTCGTACAGGTTGCCACTTCACTTGTCAAATTACGGCTAGGTCAGGACTAGCCAGTCATAGTTTGAGCATGAAACCGGAGTAACTGGTGCACATCTTTGTATAACCCATAGTCACTGTCAACTTTCTTACAGAATGCAAAAGTTTACACATGCAGATTGAATCTATGAATAGTATATTTCATGTAATACTTCATCCGTTTTCCCAATAATTTAAGCCGTTACCATTCATGCACTTTGAATTTAGATGGTAAAAAAGCACAGCATAAAAACGTAATTTATACACCATTTCCATGCGTACATATGGTAGAAGGTCCATGTTTTATTGTGGAAAGTTGTGTTGCCTTTGTGCTTAGGTCGTAAAAATAATTGCTAAATCCCTCAACAGTGCGCTACGGCGGAATGAATGTCGCATCCATCCCTGACGTTCATGCCACGCATGCCCGACTCTAGTAATATACGCAACAATGGGACGTCTCCCAACAATCGAAAAAAAAACTGGTGCGGGCATCCTTAAGACCCTACTTCCCCCAAGTTTTTGTAACTATGTACCACAAAGTTGCCCATTGCCAACGGTACAAATGTGAGCGATCTTGTGTGGAATTTTACAATGGGATGAATGGGGTTTATAAACGTCTAGAAGTATGATTATAGCACTTTGACACGACATTGATACAATATATATTTTGACTATGCCAAGTAAAAGGACCAGAATTCCACACATTGCCTTAAGGCCGGGATTCTTCACAAAGCCTGTTGTTACATGGTTTACACAATCAAACACTCTGCCAGAAAAATTGAATGTATGTACATTAAAAGTTTCATTTTTTTCTAAAAGGAGGTTTTGTGTATATTTAACCTCAAATGTACTGGTTCCTATACACAACACCTGTAAGTGGCTTTTGAAGATGCATTGGGCTCCCTGGAAAAAATCTTAATTTCGAGCCCTGAAGAATATCAATAAACTTTTACGTGTTCTGGGGTGCTATATTAGACATTAAGATTGGGCTGAGATGGCCTTGAGTTGAGTTATAGCTTCGTCCAGAATGTCCTTTATAGGGTAGCTTCGGCCTTGATGGCCTCAGTCAAGCGAAGGATATTCAGGTTTCCAAATCAACACAAAAGCGCTCAGCCAATTCTGAATCCCTATATAACAAATCAGCATTGTGTCAAACAAGCCTAGCGTAAAGGCTGCTATTTCTTTATGCTAAGGACATCTAAGTCCAATGTCCCTTGCGACAGGAGGCTCAAATGGTGCGACAGACATTTTGACCTTGGACAGCCCTGCCTCTAAGGCTACCACTAAAGTGCACTAAAAATCAGAGAAAAAACAAAAGCATGACGCTGGAAACTGTGACACTAAAGCAGTGCAAACCTGTTTTTCCACTCTACTCTCGGTCGCACAGCTCTGAGCTGCTGATTCCCTACTGCAAGCTTAATCAGTGCATTGGTAAGGCCTAAAAATAAGTGTTTGTTTCCGATAACCATTCTACAAAAATAGGTAGGGTAGGTAGGAATTATTTTTTTTTGGCATTTTTTTTATTTGGCAGGAAGAGCTGTAGGTGGTATTTTGGTGATAAGTATCTATTTGCTTGCAGTATCTGAGGCCAAAATGAGTGGTTTGAGATGAAAAGTATACTAACAATTTTAGCTTCTTTTGACCGATCAACAGGCATTTCTTTGTACATATTTTTTTTATGTTTTATTTATTGACTTTGGGGAAAACGTTAAAAAAAATTAGGGTCGGCAAAAATTACGAATAAAAACAGACTAGGGTCGGGTTACCGGAAACAAACACTTTTTTTAGGCCTAAGTAGGGCTGTCATTGATTAGAAATATTTATCGATTCGATAATCGACAAAATCATTAACGATAAGCTACTTCAATTCCACTCAGCAAATGAAATTCAAAATTAATGAAAACCAGCATTGTGCTCATGAGGAATGGTCGCGGTTAACGTGTGGTGTGATTTTCTGACCTATTAAAGAGCCCTAACACATAAACATTCATCTGTGTGAATTCAGAGATAAATGAAATGGAAGCACACAGTTATGGTGGGGAATATTCAAGCTGTCTTCTCCTAAAAAAGAAGTTTATTTACCTAAATTTGCATATGAATCGATTTATCTTGTGCCTTCTTCGATACCGATTATCGCTAAGGTTTTTTGACGATTCATCATTAAGTTATCCTTGACAGTGTACATACATTGAAAGGCTTAGATTTTGCCTTTGATTTTAGCTGTCAGCATTTGTCGCGCTCAGGACCCGGATTGTCTGTGACATATTTTTGGACCCCCTTGGTGTGAAATGTCAGGGGTCTCCGATCTGGCCTATGTGTGACGTCACTAGGAGACAAAGAAGGCTCTCGCATCATTTACATTACAGAGAAACTTGCGCACCAACATGTGCAGAACACAACGCAGCGAGCCACGAAGCGGTGATAACAGTATAAGTAGTCAAACATAGAAATACACACCAAGGCCTATAAAACGGTGTCCGCACTTCCTTCCACACTTCGTCTCCTGTCTCGCTTGACGATAATCTCGCGTGAAATGAACATCACTTTTTGCTTTAAGAGCACATTTTGCCGCCAGATCTTTCCATGTTTTAAATATTGCTTAATTAATCAATGAATATGGATTGTTTCCTTTAAATTGCGGCCGAAGATCAGGCAACAAATGGCGATCTCTATCGGCGGAATATGGCACTAGAATGACGTCACGATACGAAAGAATTCCATCACTTGCAATGACGTCAAGGGAAAAGCGATCACAGCGCCATCTAAAGTGATATGTCAACACTAGCGGCATTGTTTATGCTGTAAGCGACCCAGAGAAAATAAATTTCGTCTACTCGTCTTTCCATGGATCAATTTCAATGCGGTTTGAATCGTTAGAACCGCTACTTTTTTTTATAATTCTTGTTGAAATCTGTTGGGAAATGACGATTTTGCAACAGGTTGAAATCGTACATTACAGGAAATGGTCACATAGAACTTTTTAAAGTCACTAGTTACAACTTTCACCCTCAAGAGCACGCTTTAACTCCTATACTAAGCTGCAAGCCGGTGTATCATATACTTCCTTACCTAAATATACCACTTTTTTGTAGTTATTTCCAATAAAACCGCTTTTATACTCAATTTTCCGCTGCAAATGGAAATCTTTAAGACTGTCTATTCTTGTGTTAACACCCCTCCTACACTGCCACAGCTGACTGCATTTGACCCATAAAGATAAGGACCTGCTCGGCCAGTACCTGCCAGATAGATAGCGTTCTCTGGGAAGAGCGAACACGACAGGAAGCACAGTGTGGCATCCCGGGGTACCACGAAATCTTCACCCCCTGGAAAATGTCCCCCCCAAGGTGGGAAAATTTCCTAGGTTTCCCAGGAAATTCTCGGGGGAATATTTCCTGTGAAAAATACCCCCCCCCCCCCCCACCAGGGGGGAGGTTTTCCTAGGAATTTGTATCCCCCTGGGGAGCAATTTTCCTAGCCATTTGTACCCTCCAACTAATTTTTTTCTAAGAAAATGCCAATATCAGGATTCAGGAGGTAGATTTGCAGTTTTCACCCTAAGGACAGTCCTATGATTCCTTATTCTAGGATCCCTCCTGGTAATTGATACCCCCAGGAGGGAAGAAGGGAGAAAAACTTTCCTGAATTTTCTACCCACTGAGGGAAGGGGTGTTTGCTAATGGTTCCTTTTCATTCCAGTTGCTAAAATTCTAGTGATCAACCACTCCCCCTCTCAATGCACAGGAAAAATATCCCAGTGATTACAAACTTTGCTCAGTTTATTTTTTACCTTTAATATGATACATTGTGCCTTAAATAATAATAATAAAAATGATAATTGATATTTGATATAGCGCCCTTTCCACCTATTCCGCCTTTTGCCATAGCACTATTTTTACACACATATCCATGTCCTTCAATGCCCTTATGACCTTAATAAGATACATTTGATCTTTTTTTGCTATTAATTTTCTCCCCTCCTGGGGGGCAGATCTGCCTGGTGGGGGGGTAATATCCCCCCCCCCCCCCCCCCCCCCCCCGGGACAAATTTTCCTAGGAAATATTCCCCGGGGGGGGGGGGGGGTTTCCTGGGAAACCTAGAAAAAATTTTCCCACCGGGGGGGACATATTCCCGGTGGGGAAGATTTCGGGGGTGAATTTTCCTAGGTAAAATTTAGAGGGGAAATTTTCAGGGTGGTGGAAAAATTTCCTGTAATGTATTTTTTTTTTGTCATCGATATTTCCGGTCAATCGCTACTCGTACTGTGTGGTCATTGCACAAATATAAAGCCCATGTGAAGGGGTTTTACAAGTAAAGAATCACGTCACGGATAATAAATTTGTAACTGCATTTGAAGGGGAATGCAGAACTATCATCCAGCTGCGCAAGCGTTTAAAGCTTTGCTTTCTCGTCACATTAGAGCTCTAGTATGTACACTAGTCTATAGCGCACATATAGTAACCAGGGTAACTGGTCTGTCAAGTTTGTACACATCCATTCTTATGAAGCCTTGTGCAATAAGTTCTCACCAAACAGAATCATGTTAATCTACATTGTATTGACTTGATGACACCCAGTTAACACAGACATATTGCAAATATATCCGGCCGGCTAAATCGGTTAGATACTTGTTGAAATACATGTACTAGATGGAACTGAACTCTCCTAACAGACACGGCTTGTGTAACTCGATACCGACGATCAGTGACGATAGCCTGTCAGTCAGCTCGGCCTCGGGGGCTGTTTTATAGCATGTAAATGAAATCATGACAGAATTTTCGCAAATATAACCAGTTTTCTAATTGCATCCAAATAGTGTGACTGTGAAGTAACTTACGATTGTAAACAGGTTTTGTCCAAGGCTTCGCAACATCCTTAAACGCAGAGTTATTTACCGGAGGCAGAGACTGAGGAGGCAAGTGAAGTGAATAACCGGCCGGCGACTGAATGAATGCGTGCTGCAGTCCACATTCAGTGCTCACAAACGCTTTCGCAAGCAAGCGAATCCTGCGGACATTAAGTACGGACGCAACTTGCGTATGTAGAGTATGGACGCAACCGACAGGTGCGTGACGGGTTTTCACAAGTACATGCACGTGTTTTTTTTGTTTTATTTCAATGATTGACATAAAATCATGTTTATAATTATAGCACTTTGCTACGAAAATGACTGGGCTTGGAAAACACACTATATTCAGTGAGAAGCTGTGTTTGTGGCTTCAAAGGACAATTATCTATAGATAACACCTTCAGGTTCTTATTTGCTGAGAACATACTTAGATATGACCCGGTTCACTTGAATACTGTTTGGCTTCCCTACCTGTGAAATTGCACTTAAATGCCACCCCTAACCAGCCTTCCCAGCCATTTGCGCTATTTGCGACTCCATGCCTAACCCAAGGATTAAACCGGAAAAGATGGATTTAGCAGAAAGAATATATATGAGCTATTCAATATTGGTACAGGATGGACAGTAAAAAAAGTACACATTTAATGATGCCAAAAGAGTTTGTCATGAACATTATAAGGAATTTTGTTTTGAGGCTGAACGACAAACAAGACTTGTATTTAGGAGGTTTAAACGCCAAAAACCTTAAAAATTAATTTAACTTTTTAGTTTATTTTCCTGCGCGCCAAGCATCATGGCCATGTTGTACAAATATATGATGTTGTTAATAAACATATCAATTTCAATATATACATTTGTTATGGTTTTCATTCATTCAAGACAAAATTATATATACGTTCACAAGTCAAGTAAATTATCTTAATATGTAACTAGAAAAAGAAAAAAATTGTCTCGGTTCTCAATTGACTCCTTGTAAATAGACCACCTTTTTTCTAAGTTGTCTTCTTTGTCCATCATTATAAATTTAAACGCCTAAAACCTGGTGCAGTGCCTACAATATTCATTTTTTCTATCCCACAAAGAGCCAATGTGTTCAACACGAGAGAAACGAAAGGGCCCAGAAGCGCACAAAAAGATCTGTTACATAAAGTTGTTGGAAGACAATTTCTCTTTAGAGGGTACGATAAAATGGTTTAAAAAGGGAGAGAGATAAACGTACACTTTACATTTGTAATGGATAGGTTTGCTTCTGCCAGACCCCTTAATTTGTTGATTATCTATTCTATACCCTCAACATCTGGGTCATATAATCTTAGATGACCAAACACAAGTGGATTCGAAACCAGCCGGCCAACCTGAACAAGCTAGCCTCAACCAGTGTCAACTAATTGCCCACTATTGGTTTTCTGCGCATGCCCAGCTGATGGTGGATAATCAGGTTTCTCTGTAATGTTATCGATATGAGAGCCCTGATTGGTCCTTGTTGCCACGTGACCTCGCGCTGATGCCTTATCTGTGACTCCTGGCATGAGTCCAGCTCTTCACCATTAAGCGCATATAGTAATTAGTCTCTCGCTACATATCCATTCTTTTTTTCATTCATAATATAACTCATCATTTTGTTTGACTGCAAAACAGCTTGAAAAGGTTGGAATCAAATGACTTCCCGTAAGAATTCCAACATCCCAGAACTAGACTTGCAAACCTATCAGGGAACGTGTTATTTAGATTGACAGTACTAGCCAGGTCAATTGCATTACCTGACTGATTGATTGTTAGTTCCTCAGATTCACTTCATGTAAAGGTAATAGCAATAAAAAAAACTATGGTGTTAGAATGGCGGTTTCCTGAGCACCTAAAGTTTTATTCCAACATTTGACTTTTTCACAAGCACAAACTATGCGATGGCTTAGTCTAGCAGGTGCCTGTCTGGATGGCTGAGTGGTCTAGGGTCTTTTATCACTATATTGGCTCGAATTCAAGCCAAGGCATGATATCAGAGATTTGGGGTTAAGCTGTGGTTTTCGCAGTGTAGTCCAGTTTCCTCCACTACTTTTTCAACTGACTTTACGTCAAAAATAAGCCTACATAGAGCGTGCCGATAACCGAAAGTCAAATTAGAATTCCTATACTTTCAGACTTCAGGTATCGACTGAATTTGAATTTCAAAACAAACTTCCTTTTTCTTCTTCTTCTTCATCATTATCTCCTAAATATTTCATCGGCAGCCTAAAGACTGACAAGTTTGTTGGAGTGCCACCGCGCACTGCACGTTTCTTTAAAGGCTCAATCATTATTCTGTTAGAGTTTGGAAAAGGTGGGAAGTTAGCCCTCTAAACAGAAAAATTGGCATTATAAGCACTTTCAGCATTCTATCTACCAAAATCTCTCAAAGATACTATGCATGCAGTCGAATGTTTTTTATGATGAATTATTCAATAACTGAAGAGCACATGAATCTTAGGTAAATGAAGGCAAGTGTACATAAAACCAGCCGGTCAACCTGAACAGGCTAGCCTCAATCAGTGTCATCTAATAGCGCAATATGCTTGCTCAGCGCATGCTCAGTTGATGCTGGCGATCAGGTTTCTCTGTAGTGCAAATGAAACAAGAGCTCTAATTGGTCCTTCTTCCCACATGACCTCACGATGATGCTAGATCAGTGACCCCTGGCATGCGTCCAGCCCTTCACTCTAGTGCATATCGTGATTGCTCTCTCTCTCTCACTACATATCCAATCTTTTCTTCATCTAAGCATTAATCGAAACCGGTGGAATCATTCAAATCTATAGTGGCACCAGAAGAATCCTGTCAACATGTGGTCGTATAAAAAAGGCAGGTACATTAAGCAGAAATCACATCATTTGGTGTGTGGAGTAAATAGTGAACATAGAGTCATTTAAAGATTTTACATATGTTAAAGTCTATGCCTCTTTCGTCATAATCAGATGAATTGTGAATGTCTAGGCAACCACCGAGCAGAGCGAGACACCATATATTCCATTAAAGGACAATTCCACCATGGATAAAACAGAGGCCCAAATAGTTTCTTATGGTATTCTCTACTTCAACCCAAGTTCCCACCAGTGCCAACCTTCATACAAGAAGTATATTGTTGTTTAAACACCTCCTAACAGACACAAAATAGAGGCACTGGGGGCGGCCATTTTTGTTGATTGCCTTTTAGCAGGCTGTTGGTGCAACTAAGTCATTAGCAGTAAGGTAGCTGCTAATGACTTAGTTGCAAATCGAAATGGTCATAAAATTTGAACAAAATAAATATTAAAATAAATGATACGCTTCCCTTCATTGAATATTTCCACCACATATGTGAAATTTGAACGTACCCTGTCCACATATGAAGATAGGAAAGCTGTTTGAAAACCTTAATTTTTTCAGTTTTACAGGCGTCAAAAGGAGAGGAGTGGTGGTGGGACACGAAGATGAAAGTAAAAGAGAAGTAATAGGACGAAGAGGGATACCGGGAGATGATAGGATAAGACAGTGAGGAGAAGTGAAAGGGGTAGCAGCGTGAAGAGGAGCAGTGTAATATGTGATAGATAGGAAGGTGGCATTGGGATGAGGGAAGATAGTAGTTGGACAGGGAGGTGCGATGGCACTGGCAGGAGGGGAAGGAGATAGGGAGGTGAGGGGTAGTGGTGGGATAGGGAGGTGGAAGAGGAGGAGGTAGAGACGGAAAACAGGTGCAGCAGTGGAATGGAGAAGTGAAAGTTTCGTGGGTAGCAGTGAGCTCTAGGGGGGGGGGTGGAAGGAGAGGGGGCAGCAGTGGGGAGGGGAGATAGTGAAGACGAGGGTAAGGTGAGGAGGGGAGGTGGTAGGAGTAGTGGTGAGGAGGGGAAGTGGAAGTGGAAGGAAGGGGCGGTAGTGAGGTGAGGAGGCGGGGGGTAAAGGAGAAGGAGGGGGTGGAAAAGAGGTATAGTGGTGAGGAGGGGAGGCAGAAGGAGGGATAGTAGCAGGGAGTGGGAATGGAGGAAGTAGGGATGGAGAAAGGAGGGTGATAAAAATGGACCATAGAGAAAAAAATACTTCAGGGACTATACTTCATTTGCCTCTTCTCAAACCACCTCCTGAGACGGTGCAATGGAACCACTGAGTGCGTATTTGTTATTTAAACGCGTGGAACCCTCAAGTGTGGGAAAAGAGGACAACTAGCAAATGTGCTGGACTCCCTTTTATATAACTTAGGGCACATCAATGAGATGCGTTAGGACCGGAGGGGAGATGAAATGTTTTTCAATGTTTAGGATGATAATGATAAACTTTAAATGGGAAGCTCTGACGATTTTGCAGGCACCAATGTATTGCCAGTATTCTCATAACGGCACAAGTAAAGTATGTCTACCCTAATTGCTTTTATTAGGTTTTCTATCGCTTTTTTTCGCAAAAATGGAAATGACAGCGAGTAAAACCTACAAATAGCCATCATGTGACTCGAAAACTTGCCCGGCGTAATGCCTGCGTCGCCAGAGAGCAAAGACAAGATAGTCTTGTTGCTCACACTCCCTAATCCCTGCTAGCGCTCAACCTGCATCGTTTGGTATAGTCGGATACAGACGTGACGGTCAATATGAAAGGGGGCAGGGAAGATGAGCTGTGTTAGAAAGTAACAGGACGAACTATAAATTTTCGCACTAGTAGATTTCGCAGGAGTTGCACAAAATACTATTAAATTGCCCGGTTAAATTGTAATTGAGAAGATTTCGCATCAACCCCTTCGGTTGAAAACCACCGCATCTTTATGGCCAGATTGGCCCTAACTAAATGAGGAGCGCTCCCGCCTGGACCAGTATCGGTGCCTGCCCTGTAAACAGGCCACTTGGTGCCTGGTAACAACAAATCTTGAAGACAGAAAAATACACATGACAGCCTAGAAATCCAGAAGGACTCAATTCTAGAAGGAAAAGTGTGCATTGAGCATGAAATATTTTGATGGAAAACGCGAAGTTGTGCGGAGAAAGGCGCCCGCGACCGCATGTCAATGGCTGTTATAGTTGTATCTCACCACACTCTATTGATAACTTGAACAAACGAGCTTTTGTTGTAGTTAGATATGATCCCATGATATGATGTGTGCTTCATGCACGAGTCCACCCAGCTGAACGGCAACAGCCTACCCCGCCGCCCCCCTCCCCCTAATTGTTGGCGCACAACAGTTCAAAGGAACTGACACCAGTCTATCCAATTCAAATTTTACGCGCACGCGACTGGAAGGACTGGCTCTATAGTCTATATACACAGGCCGCGAGACACGCCGAACAACAACGAACTCAACAGGTTATCTCCAATTTGTTATGATTAAGACACAAGCGACGCCAAACATTCAACATTTTATCTACAGCATTTTATTGACAGACAATCATGATAATATCTTTTTTAGCGTGATAAAACACATTGTACATTTAAAAAAAAAAGTACCAGACGATCATTCTCCTACCCAGAGATCCCGCTACGCATAGTATCACTTCGCATCGCTACTCGCCGCAATCACCGAACAACATAGGTGTATCCCAACACTTCGTCAAGAAAAATTCCGTATAAGATCACGCCTATAACCAACATATAGGGCGCCTAAACACTAACGACGCCACGGATTCAACATTCCACTGACAGACGATAATAACAGAATGCTTAGAAGTGTGTAATAAACGCACTGTCGGGTTATTTGTGTGGTCACGTGATCACTCGTTGTCCACTTAATCCGCTAAGAGATATTACTGGAGATGTGTGCGCGCTGCTAAAATTATTGGTATAGCTGTCAAGACAGCACAATCAGAGAATTGGCGCCCGAACGTCTAGTCTACTGTACAGGTGCACGACCAGGTGAGATAAGGCTCAAATGCCACTAGACGGCCGAAATGACGAGATATGTAACTCACTAGTCTAGCTGTACAGACACATCTGAATAATTATATAGAAGCATGTAAGTCGCTTTAATACATGCGTTTTTACATATTTCCCACGTGTGCGGTTATTTTGTCAATTAGTTACCCTCTATATTAAAAACACATTTTCAGGAGAAGTCACTGGTTCCTGCTGACTCTTCTCCAGTCATTTTAGATATGCTTGAAATGAGATGAAGAACAAGCTCTTAACATTTCCCAACAAAAGTATTACATTAGAACAGTTATCAACACTTTAATAGATAGATAAAAATAGTATACCACTAACTAACTTCAAATGTGTTTTTATATCGTGGCATACGCAAAGTAAATATTTTTTGAAAATGTGACCCAATCACGGTCGACGAATGACAAATGCGGAACTGTGCTCTATTAATAGCCATGAGCGGCGACATAACAAGATGCAAATACACCAACAGAGGACTATAAGGTACCTAATTCGGCAATGTGACAAAATTAAGAATATTTCTTTCAATGGAAATATTATAAATTATTTACATTTTCGATAAAGTTAAAGTTGAACAGTTTTATTTGATCAAAAAACTTGCAAAAGTTAACATTTGGTCAACTACTAAGCACATTACTGTACTCCAATCTACCTATATAAGTAGCATCATTAGGACAGTAGGGTAAGCACAATCGATGATTGTTGCGCTTTCCCGGGCTTCCTCTCGATTTGTCATCAGATCGGGAGTAAGAGGGGAATGCTAACATTGGATGAGGGTGTGTCGGTGGTTCGCCCCGACACGCTCCTCTCACCTTGACCGTGGCCTGCCGTATGCATTACGGCATTGCCAATGACTGTTATCTGTCTCTCAACCCTGTCTGAATTTGAGTCCCTGCTGGGGCATGAAAGAGTGATGCCTTAGACTTGAAACCAAGCGGCAGATTGGTTTCCCATCCACACCTACTTACATGCGCCCTAGCAGCAACTTGGCAGAAATACTGACCAAAAATGAAAATTCCAAATTTAAGTTTTAGCATGTTCCTGCGCGGCAGCGTAAGCAGGGTCTACCAACTGCAAGATTGCATTAGCATGGGATAACTTCACTACCCTAACCGCGAGAATACTCGTAGCATTAAGAAATTACGAACAAATATGTAAATTTAACTGAATGACCAAAGTTCGTGGAGAATAACTAGGACGACTGCAAATGACATGTGCTTCAGCCGGTTTAACATCTCATTTATCAATGTCATATCTGTTAGCCGAGTTTTTTTACTTTTGGTACATAAGTTAGCTAGCCAAGTGTGTGGTCGCAGGTATATATGTGTTCTCTAATATTTATTTCATTATAAGAATTGCCAAACGAAAAAGAAGGATTTCTCTAATTCTTCAACCTGTTACAACTGCCGAAATATGCCCTAGCCGCAATTTGGCAGAAAAAACTGACAAAAAATGAAAATTCCAAATTCTGGACTCAACGTGTTCCTGAGCGGCAGCACAGGCAGGGTCTACCAACTGCAAGATCGCAGTTATTGTAGAATGCGATACCTTCACTAACCCTACCCTCGAGAATACTCATAGTTTCATTAAAAGAATTGCCAAACGAAAAAAAAAAGGATTTCTCTAATCCCTCCACCTGTTACAACTGCCGAAATACGCCCTAGCCGCAATTTCGCAGAAAAAAATGACAAAAAATGACAATTTCAAATTCTTGTCTCAACGTGTTCCTGAGCGGCAGCACAGGCAGGGTCTACCAACTGCAAGATCGCAGTTCGTGTAGAATGCGATACCTTCACTACCCTACCCTCGAGAATACTCGCAGTGTTATGAAATTACGAACAAATATGTAAATTTTACTGAATGACCAGAGTCTGTGGAGAATAACAGGGCGGGTACTTTCCAGTTAAGTACAAATTTATAAATCAATAGTAGTTGTTTTGTTTTTATTTCTGCATTTCCACCATTTGAAATTAGCCCAAAATATGCCTTTATTACGCAGATAGTACATGTACCGGGATGCTAGTTCAGACGATAAATATGAAACCATACTAAATATGAAATCACTTTAGTTAAGTTACAGATAGCCAGAGGTCGCCACCCTGACAGTCTCTGCCGTCTGTTGTTATTACCCTCTATATTAAAGTCCATTGTAGATGCAAGGCATCTATTAGAAATTTGCCGGGGCAAGTTATTCATTGAAAGAGAAAATAACTATATGGAAATTAAAAGATTATCATAGGATAGAGTAGCATACAAGTATCTTTTGTCAATTAAAGGGTGACATTAATGTTATTTGTCAAAATTGTGTTGACATATTGACTTACTTTGAAAATGGCATTTTATGAAAAATGTTTGGGTGTCCCGATAAGTGATTTTTGAGGGATTTGGTGTCCAAATGAGCCCAAGATACCTTGCTGTCTAAGATTATATACCCATCTCTTATACTATTCTTTGAAACTGTGAATGCTTTAAAGGGGCACTTAAACCTAAAACACATGCCAGCTTATATGAAAGAAAAAACCCTTTTAAAGTCATCTATTTAGAAGACCCAGCCAAATTCGGCAGAAATAGTGTGTATTAAAGTAGTACATTTCCTCCCTGGGGGCAGCCATATCTCACACATTCTGGCACCTGGCTGGGCTGCAGGATGATGTCACATTCACTTGTGCGTATGGCAGGAAGTGCTGGTATGCAGGCACTGTCAGTAAAGTCGGAGTGTTCTCTCTCAGTTAACAGCCTTTGGCTTCAGACGGTGATGATAGCAAAATCATCCAGGTGAATTCATGTGTTGCCTTGGGCTGTACAATACATATTGGAGGTCAATAGGGTTCAACAATGACCTAGTATTGCTAGTAGCATATCTAATATACTAGTCCTTTTTAAAGTTCTTTGAGTCTGCCCTCATAAAACTTTTACAATGCGTACACCTCCTTTTTACTAGCTTCCATGTTACTTACAGCCTACATCGTGCCTGTGTTGAACCAAAATCATATTCGCTATTGTGATCATATCTCAGTGATCACATCTAATACTGTAAAGTTGGAAATATTAACGTAGAAGTCATATTAGCAACGTTAACGAGTGGGTCCGATTCGCTAATATTACGATACGTTAACATTTGTTCTATTTTGCATTCAAAATGCGTTTCTACATGTAGTCACAATTACACATGGTCAGTTGATAATCTCACGGTGTACAACCAAATTTGAATGATGTGCGTTAAATCACGGTGCATCTGAGTTACTTAACTGCAATATACCAAACAGGACGGACCTTAAATATCACGTGAGTACGATAAACAGCCGCGTGGTGATACTAGATTAGCGCATAAAATCTGCAAGGCTCTTAAAAATTACTATTGCAATAGACCTATTTTGACGATCACTCGTACCGCTCATAGCCCGTCCTGAGTGTCTTGAACCCTAAATTTCACTTGTTAGGTGGTTGCGTCGTAATGAAACAGCTAGGGTCTAGCCAGTATCGTCGGGCATGAGTGGTAGATAAGTACATGAATTACAATACCACTACTCAGATATGGCGCTTTTGAAGATGGTTCACACTCGAATATTACGATTCGCTATTATGAAGAAATGGATCAATTTGCTAAGTTTTGTATCGCTAATATTTCGAACTTTACAGTATCAGAAAAATCATCATTCTGGTGTTCTTGTATAACCCTAATCATACAGTATGAGATGTTGCACACCCCGGGGGGGGGGGGGGGGGTCACTTTAGTATTTAAGGGAGTACATACGCTCGTTATCAAAATTCAAAAATACCCCTAAAGCACTGATTTCAGGCCAAAAAAGCACCCTTATTTTAAAAAGACGCTGACTTTTTCCAGTAAAAAAAAAACTTCTTTTATCAAAACACTGACATTGGATGAACGGGAACACGCATTTTGACTTTTGATGTTATTATTCTCTGCCTGTTAAGCGGCAGCAGTAGCAGCAGCAGACTTGGAAGCCCAGTCACTCGGCGTTAGAGCCGCGTATATTTTGTGGATTGTAAGGGGATTTCACCCCCCATACTTCGTACCTGGGTACAAAAAAGTACCCTTCTTTTACAAAATCGCGGACATGCGGAGGTCTTAAAAAACACCCTGTCTTTCACGAAATACGTAACGCGCGTGTGGCCCCCCTCTGTACCTGAGTGCCCCCGCCGGGTTGCACACTAGGGGATCTCGAGAGTTATGGAGATGCTAAGCATATGGTGATCCAATGTCATGCTCATAATGTTATTAGAGAAAAAATGTACAACGAATTGTCTGAGATCTGTAATGCTTTCGAACTCTGCGACTTCGGAGTACTGATGGGTAAATTTATAGATGGGTGGGACTTCAAAGGATCATCCCAATATGGCTCACATCTAGCAAATATATAACCCAGATGTACAAGAGCATACTAATCTAGAGTACCAAAGGATGAGTATTATACAAAGTAGTCCTAACGAAATGCCAAAAAAACCTGAATGCGGGCATCTTTGTCTCACTATAGACTGACCTACCCAGTGCATCAGCGTCCAATACTGACGGGCAGTGATGCAATAAGTTATGATTTTGCGTTGTAACTACAGTAGGACATTTTTGTAGTGACAAACTTACTGCGCTTCTCGTTTCTTTTTGACTCCCTTTGATGAGTCTTTGTGTTCATACTATACCGTGCTTAAATGCACGGCCTGACTATTATGCTCCGTCCCCTATCTTATCTCTTGTTTTTGTTACCCTTTATGTTTTCTTTGATTTGTTTTGTTTTCTTTGATTTGTTTTGTTTTCTATTTTTGTAAAGTATGTGTTCGACTTTTGTAAAATGATTTTACAGCAAATAAACGTACAACTACATATATAAAAAATCTAATTACTATGGATAATGAAAGAAATAAAATTAATATACCTCATAATTGCACTTCAGAGTACTTTGAAATGGATTCACCTCCAGAGAGCCAATTAGCAATTAGCCTGTTATCTGATATCTGATAAGCTGAGAGAGGAGCCCTCACCTGGGCGCCAGCCTCTTAAACTAGAAACCTCCAAATCTACTCTACTCTGGGGGAGAGAAAATAAAACTTTATTTATCCTCCCGCTGCAGAGGGAAAGTACGTATATTATTTTACTAGCAAACGGAACCAATTAATTTGCGAGAATCCCAACAAAGGCCATGTGCATGATATATTGCCATATATATTTCCTATATATCTACCTATATGTGAACACACACACGCACACACATACATGCATACATACATATAAGCTTGATAGATAGATAGATGGATAGATATAGATAGATAGAAATACGGACAGACAGGTATATAGTATAATATAGATGATTAACTACACAAATAGATAGATAGAAATACAGACAGATAGATGTTAGCTATTGATAGAAACGCATATATATATATATAAATACATAGGGTCATTTTACTTTTTGCACTAATGATCGATATTCCGTGATATACTGATGGACACGCATATGGTCTTTGTTTTATTTACCCTCCCTATGGAGTGGTCGGGGGGAAATTTTTCTTTCCCCAAAAAACAGTTGTTAGAATAAAAAGTGTTTTATTTACTCTTTAACATGGTCGGAAAAAATAAAGTTTTATTTACCCTCCCTCTAGGATGTCAAATAATAGTTTTATTTAGTGAAAATAATAAGCTCTTTATCTGACCCTTCACACTTAGTCCATTGTAGTAGTTTTATTATGAAATATGTAAGCATCAATAGATATTGTGTCACACCTTTTATGAAGCCATGAGGTTGTTTACAATAATATAGATATATGTATCACAAATGCACACCTCTGTCTTTCGGCGCCACCGCTGGGAAGTTGTGACGTTGTCAAATATTAGGTTTAGAATATTTAACCTCTCCGGAATTGCAGCGTTCATAAAACATATAGTTTATTATGGTTTTCATGCACATAGACCAAAGTATTGGTCAACAATTGCACGAAAGTCTCAGGTAAAGTACGAATGTCCCGAGCCCCCTAATGCCCCAGTCACACTTACACTTGAGTCTGACTATCGCCCCATTTCAAAATCGGCTCCGATTGTACTAATTGACGTTGCGATTTTGAAAATAGCCACATTTGCAGTCACACCAGCATGACTCATCGAAGCCGATCATATTGCTAGATAATCGCAAGTCAATGATTTATATCTTGCAATTATCATGAAATCATCGTAAGATAATCGCAAGACATTCATTCAGGAAGTCTGTACGGAAACGGCTTTCCGAAGTGCGAAGCACGTGATTCACTGTAAGTGATAGCAGGGTCAGGGGTCAGACACTCCCGCAGATGGCTTTATAGGTATAGGGAGATTCGACTCTACTAAATCTGTCGTAAATAACGGTTTATGGCAGCGAGTTTATTGATGAAACAGAGCAGCCAAAAAACAAAGTCATGTGTGCGATTGAATGATTGTCTTAACATGTTATATGGGAATTTTTTTTGGATATTTTCGCGCTCGTGTACTTCTAGCTAATATGTCGCAATAGGGGAACGACTTTACGGTAATCCAGCGACTTTGTCTAACATCTAGACGTACACATCTATACTATAGTCTACGCGGCGGAGATATCCTCATGCTGAGAATATCGTTAAACTGGCCATAAGTTCTTAAATCATGGTACTTGTGTGTTATGAAATGTTCAATTGATATTGTGCACGTGCGTTGGCATACCTGTCAGCATTCAACAATCCAAAATCAGGAGATATCAGGCGGTTTACTATAATGCGACTTCTTTTGGTTTCATTTTGTTTAGTTCCAATTCTGGCCACTAGCGGCCAGGTTAGTACTTTCGCTTAAGAAGTGGGCCTTTACAATTGATAATCATGGAAACATATGTGAATAGGATAACTTTAATTTTATGTAGCAGATCATAATTGCTGCATGATAATATACACACACAATATTTCGACATTGTGTGATCCTCAAGATCAAATACTTCTATGTTCAGCATATTATGAAATTCTTGGCTCTTGGCTAGAAAATAAATTTACTCTTGAGGAATGGTGGATGATTTTTGAAAGTTGGCAAATCAGTACTTAGCTAATCTGAAGATGTCTGACCAAGTTATAAAATTCATACCTGTTAACATTCAACCATTTAAAATCAGGAGATTTCACACGGTTCTAATCCTGGCCACCAGGGGTCAGGTTAGTATATTAGTTAAGGAGTGGGCTATTATATTATACAGGTGTTGGCAAATTGATAACCATACAAATATGATTATGAAATAACTTTGATTTTATGTAGCAGATCACACTTGCAGCATGATGACAGAGTCCCAGTTATGAAAAACACACAGAGATTGCTTTTGAACTGAAAATATCATAATAGTGCATGACCCAGAGGGTTGGTCAGTATCATAACGGGGAGGGGGGGGGGGGGGGCAAATTCTTATTAATGTTTTTGAATTCCCCATATTCTCAGCTTCATGATATTTCAGTAACAAATATTTTCGAAATCAGACCTTTTTTATTTTCCCAGGTGAACTTAGCTTTACATATTTACACGATCACTAAATTGCTTTACTCACTACCCATATTCCTAATATATTTCATAACTATTACATCTCTATCCATTCCCCTTGAGACATGGATCCGTGCGCCAGCCTCGACGCTAATGTTCATACCCGGAGAAGAGAAACGGCAGCAGATGTAACTAATTGAACCTCAGGATAGCAAGTTCATAGCATAGGCAAAATTGGATTGCGAAGCTTGCGATGCCACAAAGTTAACGACATGTAAAGGCGTATTGATATAATTATTATTGTTCATTTATTTGAAAAGGCATTACATTAAAAGATCAAAAACAAATTTTCAGCTATTTTGGCGCTCCTTATTGGGTTCTAACGTCATTCCGGCTATCCCGAGCCGGTTTGGAGTAGTTAGATAACAGGCGCCATAATTGATTTGGATATTTACTGGCTCGCATGAGGAAGGTAAGTCATAATCAGTTTCGGGCCGTATGTAAGTATGTGGGGTCATTGATAAAAGTGGCCTGGTGGTCTTTTTCAAAGATTTACTCCAGTTGTCAGTCACGTAAATGACAGGACTAAACTCGGAACGCAAGCAACGATCCCAAAAAGAGTTACGGGATTTCATTAATCAATTCAAACAGCCACATTATACATAAGGCACCTTAGCTTGTGGCTAGAGCGCTTGCCTGCAGGACATGAGGTTGCGGGTTCGATTCCATCTGCCCGCAACTAGCATCATCTTTTACACCTGCCCAGTGTTTCGTGTGGCACTTTGAAACATTTCCTACTCTAAATAAAGATGTCTTTATTTTTATTATTTTTATTTTACTTTAAACTAAAATGAAACATTTCCTACTCTAAATAACGATGTCTTCATTTTTATTATTTTTATTTTACTTTACTAAAATGAATTGTTGGTCAAATCCACTGATCCCAGAGAGAAGGTCTGCCTGAATTGGCGTTCGCTATAAGGGCTGATTTGATTAGTGTATAAAATTCCCTGGTTATACTAAACATTTCCACAGTTGTGATGTTGGGAATTTCTTCGAGAAAATCTATAGTTTAATGAATGTAAGTAATGCCTAGCCTTCATATAAAAATTGATGTCTGTGAAGTTTAATGGGTGTAAGTATTAATTTATATCTGTTGATGAAGGAAATGTTCCATTAAGTTCCCTATGACGTTGGTATTGTCACTTGCATGCACATTTGCTGCACATGACTATTACTTTATGCAACTCCCACCCATTTACCTTCTATCTGCCCTTTCACACATCCCTACGTGCTGATCAGTGCCCTACCCATGTACCTTCCACCTTCACTTTGGGCTTGGATCCGCGCGCCCGCCACTCACTTTTTTGGCGCACGGATCCTTACTACATCGACAACTTCTACTCCTCCTGCGGCCTCTAGCGCCCTGCCGCAACACTTGCCTTCCCCTTCTCTGTAATTGTACTGTCCTCCCAGTACCTCTTTCAACAGGGCCCTATCTGGATATTTTGGCGCACGGATTCATTCCTCTACCATACCTGCCTAACCTTTGCGCTGAGTTGCGCCCAGCGCCACTAGCTTCATTCTACTTTCCACTCCTTTCATCTCCACTCCTATCACCTTGTATCGGACATTCTCTGGATCCGTCTATCGCACGATAGGTAAAAGTACCAGGTCGGAGCTGCCGACTTTGAAATGTTCGATGGTCTAAATAGTGTGACTGGTGGCTGAAAGTACGTTGGATACACTGAACGCAACCATCCGCACGGCGAGTTCTCGGAGAGCTTCGGGAAGCGCAGCATTTCATGGTGGCCTACCACGTAGTTTATTACCACTTAAGAAATAAACTCTTGTTCTCGGAAGTCCATATAAAGAACGTGATGGATTTTTTGCTGTAGAGCGTGGTGCAGTTAGACGCAATTACCCACAGTGCTCTTTGATTTCAAAATGGCGCAGACCGTACTTAAATTTTTTAAGCTCTTCTAGATTGCCGGGGCCTGAGGGCCCCGGCAAAAACACATTTTCAGGAGAAGTCACTGGTTCCTGCTGACTCTTCTCCAGTCATTTTAGATATGCTTGAAATGAGATGAAGAACCAGCTCTTGACATTTCCCAACAAAAGTATTACATTAGAACAGTTATCAACACTTTAATAGATAGATAAAAATAGTATACCACTAACTAACTTCAAATGTGTTTTTATATCGTGGCATACGCAAAGTAAATATTTTTTGAAAATGTGACCCAATCACGGTCGACGAATGACAAATGCGGAACTGTGCTCTATTAATAGCCATGAGCGGCGACATAACAAGATGCAAATACACCAACAGAGGACTATAAGGTACCTAATTCGGCAATGTGACAAAATTAAGAATATTTCTTTCAATGGAAATATTATAAATTATTTACATTATCGATAAAGTTAAAGTTGAACAGTTTTATTTGATCAAAAAACTTGCAAAAGTTAACATTTGGTCAACTACTAAGCACATTACTGTACTCCAATCTACCTATATAAGTAGCATCATTAGGACAGTAGGGTAAGCACAATCGATGATTGTTGCGCTTTCCCGGGCTTCCTCTCGATTTGTCATCAGATCGGGAGTAAGAGGGGAATGCTAACATTGGATGAGGGTGTGTCGGTGGTTCGCCCCGACACGCTCATCTGACCTTGACCGTGGCCTGCCGTATGCATTACGGCATTGCCAATGACTGTTATCTGTCTCTCAACCCTGTCTGAATTTGAGTCCCTGCTGGGGCATGAAAGAGTGATGCCTTAGACTTGAAACCAAGCGGCAGATTGGTTTCCCATCCACACCTACTTACATGCGCCCTAGCAGCAACTTGGCAGAAAAACTGACCAAAAATGAAAATTCCAAATTTAAGTTTTAGCATGTTCCTGCGCGGCAGCGTAAGCAGGGTCTACCAACTGCAAGATTGCATTAGCATGGGATAACTTCACTACCCTAACCGCGAGAATACTCGTAGCATTAAGAAATTACGAACAAATATGTAAATTTAACTGAATGACCAAAGTTCGTGGAGAATAACTAGGACGACTGCAAATGACATGTGCTTCAGCCGGTTTAACATCTCATTTATCAATGTCATATCTGTTAGCCGAGCTTTTTGACTTTTGGTACATAAGTTAGCTAGCCAAGTGTGTGGTCGCAGGTATATATGTGTTCTCTAATATTTATTTCATTATAAGAATTGCCAAACGAAAAAGAAGGATTTCTCTAATTCTTCAACCTGTTACAACTGCCGAAATATGCCCTAGCCGCAATTTGGCAGAAAAAAACTGACAAAAAATGAAAATTCCAAATTCTGGTCTCAACGTGTTCCTGAGCGGCAGCACAGGCAGGGTCTACCAACTGCAAGATCGTAGTTATTGTAGAATGCGATACCTTCACTAACCCTACCCTCGAGAATACTCATAGTTTCATTAAAAGAATTGCCAAACGAAAAAAAAGGATTTCTCTAATTCCTCCACCTGTTACAACTGCCGAAATACGCCCTAGCCGCAATTTCGCAGAAAAAAATGACAAAAAATGAAAATTTCAAATTCTTGTCTCAACGTGTTCCTGAGCGGCAGCACAGGCAGGGTCTACCAACTGCAAGATCGCAGTTCGTGTAGAATGCGATACCTTCACTACCCTACCCTCGAGAATACTCGCAGTGTTATGAAATTACGAACAAATATGTAAATTTTACTGAATGACCAGAGTCTGTGGAGAATAACAGGGCGGGTACTTTCCAGTTAAGTACAAATTTATAAATCAATAGTGGTTGTTTTGTTTTTATTTCTGCATTTCCACCATTTGAAATTAGCCCAAAATATGCCTTTATTACGCAGATAGTACATGTACCGGGATGCTAGTTCAGACGATAAATATGAAACCATACTAAATATGAAATCACTTTAGTTAAGTTACAGATAGCCAGAGGTCGCCACCCTGACAGTCTCTGCCGTCTGTTGTTATTATTATTATTTACCCTCTATATTAAAAACACATTTTCAGGAGAAGTCACTGGTTCCTGCTGACTCTTCTCCAGTCATTTTAGATATGCTTGAAATGAGATGAAGAACCAGCTCTTGACATTTCCCAACAAAAGTATTACATTAGAACAGTTATCAACACTTTAATAGATAGATAAAAATAGTATACCACTAACTAACTTCAAATGTGTTTTTATATCGTGGCATACGCAAAGTAAATATTTTTTGAAAATGTGACCCAATCACGGTCGACGAATGACAAATGCGGAACTGTGCTCTATTAATAGCCATGAGCGGCGACATAACAAGATGCAAATACACCAACAGAGGACTATAAGGTACCTAATTCGGCAATGTGACAAAATTAAGAATATTTCTTTCAATGGAAATATTATAAATTATTTACATTTTCGACAAAGTTAAAGTTGAACAGTTTTATTTGATCAAAAAACTTGCAAAAGTTAACATTTGGTCAACTACTAAGCACATTACTGTACTCCAATCTACCTATATAAGTAGCATCATTAGGACAGTAGGGTAAGCACAATCGATGATTGTTGCGCTTTCCCGGGCTTCCTCTCGATTTGTCATCAGATCGGGAGTAAGAGGGGAATGCTAACATTGGATGAGGGTGTGTCGGTGGTTCGCCCCGACACGCTCCTCTCACCTTGACCGTGGCCTGCCGTATGCATTACGGCATTGCCAATGACTGTTATCTGTCTCTCAACCCTGTCTGAATTTGAGTCCCTGCTGGGGCATGAAAGAGTGATGCCTTAGACTTGAAACCAAGCGGCAGATTGGTTTCCCATCCACACCTACTTACATGCGCCCTAGCAGCAACTTGGCAGAAAAACTGACCAAAAATGAAAATTCCAAATTTAAGTTTTAGCATGTTCCTGCGCGGCAGCGTAAGCAGGGTCTACCAACTGCAAGATTGCATTAGCATGGGATAACTTCACTACCCTAACCGCGAGAATACTCGTAGCATTAAGAAATTACGAACAAATATGTAAATTTAACTGAATGACCAAAGTTCGTGGAGAATAACTAGGACGACTGCAAATGACATGTGCTTCAGCCGGTTTAACATCTCATTTATCAATGTCATATCTGTTAGCCGAGCTTTTTGACTTTTGGTACATAAGTTAGCTAGCCAAGTGTGTGGTCGCAGGTATATATGTGTTCTCTAATATTTATTTCATTATAAGAATTGCCAAACGAAAAAGAAGGATTTCTCTAATTCTTCAACCTGTTACAACTGCCGAAATATGCCCTAGCCGCAATTTGGCAGAAAAAAACTGACAAAAAATGAAAATTCCAAATTCTGGTCTCAACGTGTTCCTGAGCGGCAGCACAGGCAGGGTCTACCAACTGCAAGATCGTAGTTATTGTAGAATGCGATACCTTCACTAACCCTACCCTCGAGAATACTCATAGTTTCATTAAAAGAATTGCCAAACGAAAAAAAAGGATTTCTCTAATTCCTCCACCTGTTACAACTGCCGAAATACGCCCTAGCCGCAATTTCGCAGAAAAAAAATGAAAAAAATGAAAATTCCAAATTCTGGTCTCAACGTGTTCCTGAGCGGCAGCACAGGCAGGGTCTACCAACTGCAAGATCGCAGTTCGTGTAGAATGCGATACCTTCACTACCCTACCCTCGAGAATACTCGTAGCGTTATGAAATTACGAAGAAATATGTAAATTTTACTGAATGACCAGAGTTTGTGGAGAATAGCAGGGCGGGTACTTTCCAGTACAAGTACAAATTTATAAATCAATAGTTGTTGTTTTGTTTTTATTTTTGCATTTTCACCATTTGAAATTAGCCCAAAGTATGCCTTTATTAGGCAGATATTACATGCACCTGGATGGTAGGGCCTATTTGTGACCACTGTGAAGGCTTTGACATGTCCAGAGCATCATGTTTGACTATTAGCCCATATTAACCACCTGCATTAACCAATGATTTAAGATAATTGGTTTCGCATCGTTTGTCTAGGATTGTCTTGCCACTGAAGAATCAGTGATATTAATATTTCATATTTTCCTTTGGATATAACTCCATTCTCTGAGTGCAATTTAACTGCCAGCAGACTCCCCGCAGGGCTTGTACTATAAAAAGACTCTTTGCCAATGTCTTATGCTGTTATTGTAAAAAGTTTTAAAACAATTATTACAGATATGAATCGTTCAGTGTGATTTTGAACCTCAAAATATTCTGCACAACGCTTTGTTTTAAATATACTATGTGTATCCCATAATAAAACTAAGCACAGCTTTTAACTAGACTGTAAATATTTTTGAAAAAAATAAGTAAGAATGGATTTCATTTTTTCATAATTGCATGTTGCATACATTTTTATTTCCCCTTTCTTCTATTGATATTAATTTGAGTATTGTCTCATAAGTTACTAAACCTTTTAACCTGTTCTCATAATTTCATCACAAAAATGCGAGTTTCCCCACGGTGGATTTTTTCAAAAAATACTTCAAAAATTATGTTATTTTCTCATACTTCTCAGAACTTGGTTGTTGCCGTTAACCTTATTTTCTCCACTATTTACCAAATACTGGTCATGACCAATTAGCTTTATGGAAGAAAAAGTGAGACGAATTACGAATACAGAATAACAAATCCTACTTTTTTGAAAAAGAAATGAGTTCAAGATCATGCGGGCCTGACTGCTGGGTTCGAGGGCCACCAAAATTACCAGGTAGTCCAGTAGAGCACGTTGTACCCAACATCAGAACGCCCTGCAAGCAACTCAGGTTGCTCAGCCAGTCCAGAATTTTGTGTGGTGTTTTATATAAGATTGAACTAAAATCCATATGGATCGTCAATAGAAAATTTAGGTAAAACTTTTGGAAAACTGCATTATACACCTATTAATAATATGGTGTTCTTTAGTTTCAAAAACCTTCATTCCGCGCCGCCCCCCATCCCCAACAAAAAAATATTAGTTAAGCCATATTGAATATCATTGAGACTTGCAAATGAGTCTCTACTCCCAATCACCCTGAAATAACATAAAGCATACTGGATGTATCACATCAACTACAGAAATTTGACTAACGTCTAAGCGATACAGGCAGCACTGATCGAAAAAAAACAAGCGCTTCGGGGACGCGCACCCCCCCCCCCCCCCCCCCCCCCCCCACACACACACGGTTTATTATTTTCTTACAAACACTCCCCCCACTCCACCATGTTTATTGTTTCCTTACACCCTTACACCCTGCCAAGCAATGATTTTCTTTGGTCTGTACCCCCCCCCCCCCCTCAATGTTTATTTTCAGGTAAGCGAGAGGTACAACATTGTATCAAAATATATATAAGGCGATGTACATAAGAACCGTAAATGGGTTTAAGACCTATAATGCAGTTCCTGTTTAAATAAATATAATGAACAGCATCAGTTCTTTGTGTTTTTGAATTTATTACGTAAAATGTTTACTGTACAGTCAATTCTTCTTGGAAGACAATAACATTTAGTATATGCAATCAGATAAATCTTTTACTTATAATGTATATGGTATAGTTATTTACCACGTTTGTCCATTATTATATGCCAGATTTCTGCACCCTTCTTCCCATTCAATATAAACAGCTTTTCACATGAAAAGGCATAAGAACTGTCCTGCATCGGACCTATATTTCTAAATAGATGACATGATGACAATTGTAGATATTCCTTTTTTTTAAGATTCAGATTATCGTCACTTCTTCTGGGCTATTAAGGTTAAATTGTGACTAGCCAGTTGTAAGTGGGTGGGGAAACCGGAGTATGTGGAAAAAACCACCACCTACTCCAAGTTAGTGGCAACATTCTCACAAGCCCTGGCCTCAACACACACACACACACACAAACACACACACATATATATATATATATATATATATATATATATATATATATATATATATATATATATATATATATATATATATATATATATATATATATATATATATATATATATATATATATATAATATGTGATTAGGATCCGCTGCAGCCCGGTGGTTACCATGCCTGGCTCCCAAGCGTGAGTTTCCACTGGATCCCATAACCACGCTGGCCTGGACGCTATATAAATGTGTGGCTTTGTGGAGGGCTGTTCATGGTCCTTCTGCAGCTGTAAGAGCCCTTGGAACTATTTGTGTGGAGAAAGGAAACTCTTCCTGGTTCCAGGTTTCTGTCTCGCCGCAATAGTGAAGCTGTTGAAAGCGTAAACTCCCATTCCTTCCTTCCTTCCTTATTACTAGTATGTGCTAATATAAAAGAAGTCCTTTTGGGTAAAATTACACAAAAGTCTTGAAATCGTAATTATTCCCATACCATATTAGACACCCACTACATTAAGCATTGGGAGTGTATTCAGGGATGTGAAGTCGATTTCGAATGGAAGCCCTATGTTTCTGGCGGCCAGCCGCGCAGCACCTATTGCAGCAGAGCTACTTAAACTAGACACGGTAACTTCTTTGATTCTCAGGTTTGAGTCAAAGGCAGGTTGCAATCCCTCCAGGAAACCTAGAAAAGTACAAAGTATAAAGAGGATACATTAGTTTTCAAACAAAGCTTTTAGTGTGTAAATATGTGAAGCAATATTTATCTAATAAAATATTTATGAGTACTTAGATGATGTGCCATTCAATATGACAACATTGACAAGAGAGTGAAAACATATCATCGGACCTATCTTTTCATCAAAGTCAAAGCTTGGTTGTTCATTTGCATTTTAGTGTTGTTTGCTATTTCACCAAATTTAGAATTTCAACATAATTGGGAAACGTTAGAAATTACTTAATACTAGTAAACTCTAAACATTTTATTCGTTCTTTTCGTTGGTAATGCGTTGTAAGATCATTCAGAATGAAAATGGTAAAAACAGCTAAATAGGTGATCAGAGCACATGATTTGTGGTACTTTCTTTAATGTAATGTAACGGATGGCGCTTATAAAATGGTCTTGCCATTTGGGAAGGCCACCAAATTTTAAAACATTCTAAATGTAAGACTACATAGCTTTATTCACCCTTTTTAAGGAGAGGCCAACTTTTGAAGACGGATCCTACGCAGATGACTTGTAGCCCCCCTGGTCTACTCCACAGCTGACTGTCCCCCTTCCTACATACTGCTACAACATGGCGGCCAAGCATAATCCCAGCTTCATGGAAAACGTGGCGGCTAAGAGGGTCCTGATACTCTGAAGCACCTAAAAATGAAGGACAGTGGTTCAAATTCATCTTTGACACACACACATATAAATGAATATGTATACATATATATATATATATATATATATATATATATATATATATATATATATATATATATATATATATATATATATATATATATATATATATATATATATATATATATACTGTATACCGTGATAATATTGCGCATATGAAATAATGTGCCCAGCAGATAACGGCCTTTGATGCGCAGTTAAATCATACAGTATATATATATATATATATATATATATATATATATATATATATATATATATATATATATATATATATATATATATATATATATATATATATATATATATATATATATATATATATATATATATATATATACTGTATGATTAAACTGGGCATCAAAGGCAGTTATCTGCTGGGCGCATTATTTCATATGCGCAATATTATCACGGTATACAGTATATATATATATATATATATATATATATATATATATATATATATATATATATATATATATATATATATATATAAATATATATATATATATATTTATATATATATATATATATATATATATATATATATATATATATATATATATATATATATATATATATACATACTAGTATATATATATATATATATATATATATATATATATATACATACATACATACATACATACATACATACATACATACATACATACATACATACATACACATATATATATATATATATATATATATATATATATATATATATATATATATATATATATATATATATATATATATATACTATATATATATATATATATATATATATTGCCTAACATATTTCACCAAAGTTGTCATTCACGTTTGGCCAGTGCGAGTATTAATGGGCTTAATAAGTCCTGCATTATGAACTAGCTGATGAGAAATGTATCTGATGGCTAAAAAAGTGTTTATTCTATTGACAGGGGAACTGTATGCATTACTGGGAGATATAAAGTAGCAATTTTCAAGAAATACATTATCATCAGTTAAAAACAAAAATTATATTTTCCATATATGGTCACATACATTGTACGTTGCGCCTATACCTACCTCTGGCAAGTTTCTCACACATGCGGGCTGTATAGGGCAGGTCAAAGTTTGTATACAGGTACGGTGGTAAACCATTGCAGTCAGTTATCTGCAGAAAAAATACTAATAAACAATGGAATATTTGATCGGCTTCAATCAAAACATTTCTTGCATTATATTTTTTGTTGGGGTTTGAAATATTCAGAAAACAACCCCGTTTTTATTATAAACGTCATTTTTAGTAGAGTTCGTATACTGCATATTATTGCATTTCCATACTGCAATACACGACATTGTATTGCAATATATTGCAGCACCTCAGCATATTGGGATTGCCTGCGATACCATTTGTATTGTATTCTTTTGTATCATATTGCACTATGTTATTTCATTTTGTTACATTGTAATGTTTTGCTTGAATGGTTTGTGTTAATTTTTACCTAATTACATTGTGTGTATTAAAAGAGGAATTTCACCATATGGAAACAATTACTTTGAAACCAATTCATTTAATGACCCACGTATCAATAATGTTCCTATTTTACCCAATCATGATGGTATAATCTGACAAAAGATACCGGCGTTATTGTCAAACTGATAGTACTTGGGAAAAATAACATGAAAAGACATTTTTGAAACACTCGCATACTCCGAATATATAATCCATACTTTTTGTGAGGTAAGTCCAGCATAAACTTACTACCGGACCAGTCAATCAATCAAATAAACAAAATGAGTTTTATCTGATGCTACCTATCCGTATGACTATACGGATAGGTATATTCCTTTTTATACCCGTTATATACTATTATGAAGAGTCTCTGCAGTCGGATTTCTGTGAGGTGTCATTGCTTAGGAACTGCATTGATTTTATGGTTCTTTTCAGAAATAATTCACACAATCATCTTAAAATTTATTTTCCATTGAAAATTAGGGAAACATGTTGGGAAACATCGAAACATTAATTATCAGTTAATTATCGGATAGGTAGATGAAAATGTGCTCCCATCTTCAAAGGGGGTTTAGTGTGAAGTGGGTTTAGTTCCCATCGCGGCCAATAGAGGGCGAGTCAGGACTGAAAGTTTTCAGAATGGACATTATTCAAAATAAAGTCAATAACTTAGACAAAATATATATACAAAATGCTGTAAAATGATATTCAAATATAAATGGTACAATCAGTACGAATTTACCTTCTTCTCAACACCAGCTGCCAATTGGCTCTTGAACATGACTCAGTAGAACAAAAATGCCTAATCTGTACCGCATTCAGCAAACAGCAGCTTAACTTTAATTAGGTTTTATAGTACGTTGCTAATTTGGCAATAACAGGGCTAGGACTGGAGTATACACTATGTTCTGTGAGAAGTTGTTACTGTGGCTTTAAAGTGGTCCCGGAAAAATCTGTGCAATAGCAACCAACAGAGTCGGGACCAAATCCTGGCTCAGTGCCCTGGGTCAAATAGCGCCTCAGGAGAAAAAGATTACATGACTTTTGTGCCATTTTTACAGAGTTGTATGATAAATTATTATCACTCAAACCCGCTATAATAGTCATTAAGATCCGCCACGGTGCATTGGTGTAATTTATAGCCTCGCCGAGGAAGTTAGTTTCAAACCTTCGGTTTTAACGGCCTCAGCTTTGACAACAAACACCAACGTCTCGGCTATAAATCTGAATCAAGTTTCAGCGGTAGATCTTAATCCTTATAGTGTATTTCCTTTTGCGATCCATGGTCGTCCAGCTTAAGTTTTATGATAATTACCTTGAAATGATTAAACATGGTTTCCTTTACGAAGGATGTATCGTAGGGGACATGTTCAAATCCGTCCTCAGCTTCCAAAAACATTTTAAGTGCCTTTAATACAATCCAAATTGCTGAGCCCTCTTCACCAAACAAATGTCCCAGGCCTCCGCAATTTACTGAAGAACCATCGGGATTAAACAAACGGCAGATGGAACCAGTTCCTGCGACGAGTACTACGCCACCTAGCGGATGAAAAATGACTAACAATCAGTTCAATGGTGGGACAACCACGGCCGTGCCTTCTTATGCTTCTATGCCCCCGTTTCTCCTATCAAACATTATGAATCGTTCCTAAATTTACGATTTCACAATCTACGAAGGCATTCACAAATATCTACAAATCCGACTGAATGAAAATCTACTCGCCGATTGGTCAAAAGTCACTTCCCTGGCATTTTGACGACACAACAAAACTTAGAATTTTTTTTACCCTATTCATGCCTGTAGCACACCAAAATGTCCTGTCTATTTTTGCGATAAACCGTGAAAAACATTTTATTGGAAATCATTTTAAGTAGAAATGTTCATCAGGTCCCAACCAACAGCTCTTCAAATACATCGTGATTATTAGCTTGATTCCAAAATTATTTTCAAAAGTTTTAATGATCAAGACGACACTTGTTTATGTTTACAGTCATGAACAGGTTAAAGTTTGTCAAGGAAAGTGATTTCACCATATGTTTACTTCATTTACATTTTGCTGCCGTTTTTATATACGGAGAAACGTGCTGACCTGAATACCCCCAGATAGGATGACCATATTTTGAAGCCCCGGCTGCTTTAACCCTTCTGCTGCTGATGTTACTTACATCCAATGCACAAAAAAGTTTTTAAAAAATATGAAGATTATCTTAACCTTGTCATCTTGGTATTCATTGGAATGCTCTCGCTGAGTACTCTCAGATGAGTACCCATTTGCCATGGATTCAGTTATTTCTCAGCTTTTTGTCATTTCTTGTTGACCAAATCAGCAGCGAAAGGGTAAAACGCAAATACACCCCCGTTGGACATGTATATACGTTGAATCTATTAGACGTCGTGGTGGGTGCTCAATGAGTTCTCGTGGGAAGCCACTTTGGTAGGATGGAAGGAATTATTTTACGTCGCTTTCAACAGCTAAGGTCATATCGCTACGAAATTGAAAGCCGGTAAGAAATTCACTGCTTTTCACGACGAGTTCCGTGGGGTCTTTCAGTAGCCGAAGCGACACAGACAGTCCTCCAAAACTCCACACATTTATACAGCGACTAGGCCAATCCGCTAAAGAGCATCAAGCTTTGGACATACTAGTATATTCTAGAACGAACACAATCACATTATTTCACATTGAATTTTTCATCACTTTCTTACGGGTTAAATTCCATTAAGTGTATTTTTATGTTTCAAATGAGTTTAGAATTATGAGAAGCAGACGTTTAATATTGAAACCAATACAATAAGGATAAGTAACCAGATTCATTTTGATAAGGGTATCGTAACTCACCTTGAGGCAGACATGATCCTGCCACTGCCTCAGAATCGTTGCCAACATAGAAACTCTCCGCTAGGTGGCAGCACGTCGTGGAGAGGGCGGTAGTAAGATTAGCCTCTTGTGCATTGGAGTCGACGCCACTTGTACACACGCCCTATAAGATATGTCTGGCGGTGAAAATTCAATAAGCTCGACAAAGTGGTACAATAAGTAATTTAGTTTATTATTTAGGTTATTATAACTTCTGAGATTTTCTGAATTCAGAAAGAGAGATATCACGTTTGACCGCCAAGTAAACTTTTATAATGTGAAGAAGGTTGAATAAGTATAGACAAGATACACAAGCAAATGCATGTTTACTCCACGGAGCCATTTGATCGAACATTCGAATGTAAAGTTTTACCGTTATCTGTTATTAGTTACCCGGAAAACCGCCGACATACTCGGAGTTACATGCAATTTTCTCACATGGCTCAAGCATCACCGGTACTCCGGAACTTTAGCAAGTAATCGAATTGCATTGAATTGCATTGCATTAGACCGCTTGGCCTGTGAGGCAGCCATACGAACGTCCAAAATTCGTGAGTTAGATTAAATCTTATGCTACTGTTGGCTAATTTGGCCATTTCAAATGATGCAAAAAAACAACTGAAAAATGACTGAAACCCTGTCGCATGGGTACTCATCTGATAGTATTCGGCGAGAGCTATCCAATGAATACCAACATGACGGGGTTTAGATGGTTTTCAAAAATCTTTGCATCCGTGTGCTTTGGATAAAGGTAGCATCAGCATTGGAAAGGTTGATAAAGGTCCCTTAACCCATTAACGCTCAAGAGATCCTGGAGATGGATCGTCTGCCTCTCTCATACTTTTGAAAATAATTTGTGAATGAAGCAAAGGTTCATAAAATATTTGAAGGAGAGTTGTTGTTTGACTTCTGATCAACATTCCTCCTTCAAATGTTTTCCAGAAAATGCTTTTGTAAGTAAAATATTTCCAAATTTGTCAGGCCTCTTTTTGCTGCTCTGAGTGTTAAAGGGTTAACGAGCGATTTAGAGTAATGAAAATTCTCACTTAAGGTGTATCATTAATGGCTTTTTTAAGTTGCCTTGTGGAGTTTCTGAGGCCGAAAAATTCTAAGATGCTGTGCCAGAAAGAAGGTTTTAGAGTTACCAATGACTTGAGCTTGATGTGATCTGGAATATTTGCTTTTAATCGACATTTCTTCACCATATCCTCGATTCGTCGCAGGGTTTCATCGCAGTGGATTACCTTATCCTTGGCAAGAGATATGAAAAGGTAAAGATTCCCGATGCATTAACATAGTTGGTTACAATAAAGGTTAACGAAAGGTTTATTCAGACTTTGATGAATTAGCGATGTGTGTGTACTTGTATTTCTGAGTTGTGAGATCAATGGGAAAGATAGGGAACGATCTCAAAAATCAGAATTACAGAGGTGTGTGTGTGTGTGTGTGTGTGTGTGTGTGTGTGTGTGTGTACTTACAGTTCTGAGTTGTAAGACCACCTCCAAAACTAAAATGATAGTGGTCACTGAAGTATGGGTGCTTTGAGATCGATCTCACTAAGTGTTTACACATTTCTTTTCGTGTTTTTGGTCTGATTAGGGTTAGGTTTAGGGTTAGGTTAGAATAATATCAGCTGAAAACACGCCCAAATAACAATGCGGGTTTATAATGAGAAAATGGGGAACGATCTCGCAAATCAGAATTACAGAGTTTACTTCACTTCAATACCATGTTTTCATTTCTTCAACCATACCATGCTGACTGTACGGTACGCACTAGAATGGCTTTAAGGTGCAAGTGACAACATCTAATGAATATCTAAACTCGTTGATATACACACAGAGATCGGCGTGCCATTTCTGTACCGACGAAATAAGTGTTTAATAGTATACTTGTTAATATCATTATATATATTATGTTTGGTGAAAACAAGATAATTGCAATAACTGATTTTGCCTCCACGAGCAATGAATGACAGGGCTATATAACGTGACTTGAGACGGTTAAGATACTTACAACAATACGCGTCGCATCACCCTCGCATTCTGCTAATAGATCTCCCAGCTTGTTTACTATAACCACGGTGGAACGTGAACCTCCGCTATGAAATTATAAAATAATTTGAGCAATTCACACTGCTGAATCAAAATGCTGCTGCAGTGTGAAATGCTGAGTGTTTTGCTGCGCTGCTCAATTGTGTTTTAGACTTAAGTCGTGACTAGCCTGTTGCATCCGGTGGAGGAAACCGGAGCACCCGGCGAAAACCACCACCTAACCTCAGGTCACAGGCAACTTTCTCACGTGCCCCTGCTCCGGCTGAATTCAAACCCAGGCAGTGGTGAGAGACAGCTAGCAGTCAGTGGCAACACCGTAAGCCACACGGCCCTCATAAGTGTGAAAGAGCAAATAAAAAAAACATTATTTTCAAGACCTTTTTTTATTTTCACCGTTTTTTTGGGAGAGAAAATATATATATATTTTTTATTTTCACGACTATTTTGTGGGGAGATAAAAAAAACAACAACTTATTTTCATCACCATTTTTTGTGGGGAAGAAGATAAAAAACTTTATTTCGCAGTTTTTGGGGAGAGAATTCTCAAAGAATGAAAGATTTTTATTTTCTTTCCCCAAAAAACGATGAAAATATATTTTCAATTTTTTTCTACGCACCCCCCCCCCCCCCCCCCCCCGAAAAAGGTCGTGAAATTAAAACGTTTTTTATTTTCTCTTTCACACTTGGTATATCGTAGGTCAACTTTTGGCATTATCTCTGACCTGCACATCATCCCCTTAATGTCATAATGGATCCACATCTAGCTGATGTACTAGGGCTGTCATAGAGATGGCCCACATCGGTACATAGATAATTCTTCTCAAATGATACAGTCTGTTTTTACTTGTCAATACGCATACCAATATCAAAATATCAAAAATAAAATGAAAATGGAGACTTATCGAAGAAACTCAGCAATGGATTTCGCCATCGTTGATGGTCATATGCTTCTCTAAATCATTTCTCTACATTGTCATGAGAATACTTATTGTATGCCTCATTTTTCTTTTAGCATTGTAATAGTAAATAAAGAAGTGAGGGAGGACCCTTATAATATGGCTGCTGCCAGTAGCCGCATTTCTCGTGTGTTATGATGTGTTTAAAGAGCAAAATACTTAAGTAGAGAATACTCTGATAAACTATTTGGGTCTATGATTTATTCGGGATGTAATTGTTCTCTGACGAAGTTAGGAAATACAGTTATGACCGTCTCCACAGATTTGGATTAGGTTCTACGGTCGATTCCGAAATACCTACCCGCAAACATTGCCAGGATTTCAAAAGTTCCTGTCCAAAACAACAATTCCAAAATTTCTGCCTGTCCAGATTTAGCTACTCATCTACTTCAAATATTCATACTACCCTCATTTGATAGCCTGTTGTGTCAAAGGCAATTTGCACTTCGGCTTTGTCCTATATAGAAGATGGTCCTAAAAGACAGGCAGGACGGGTCCTGGCTAAGTCCCTTCAGTGACTGAATGTGTTTAGTGGTGGTCAAAATACATATAAAGGTGGTCGCTCGGAACACGTTAAACTCTAAAATGAATTCATTTTTTTAGAAACCATAACCAAAATAATATATAGGTGGCCGCTCTAAAGAGGTCTATCGGTAATTAGAATATTTCTAGGATAAACCACAAACAAAATACATAGAACGGTGGCCACTCAGAACAGGTTTAACTGTAGATGTACTCTTTTTCAGGATAAACCACAATCAGAATACGCATACAGGTGGTCGCTCTGAACATGTTTAACAGTAGATGAATTACTATGCAGACACCACACGTAGAATACATAGAATGGTCGCTACGAACAGTAATGAGGGAATTGAATTCTCCCCAGGAGTAACGACAATCAGATATGTATACAGGTGGTCGCTGGGAACAGGTAAGACTGAAAGCTATTTCTTTTTCGGGAGAAAACCCAAAATATGATACGTATAAAGGTGGTATATTAGCTCTGAACAGGTATGAATATAGCTGAATTATTTCCCAGGATAAACCACAACCAGGATACGTGTATAGGTGGTCTCATTAAACAGGTTCGACTGTACTTACCCCTCTATGCCTGCAAAATACACTGTTTCCATACTGCTCCTAGTGGCAGTCTTATCTTAGTTCTACACCAGCTGTCGGTACAGATATGCCTAACTCATAATGTGGTTTACCTGACCTAAATATGGCCGGGGACGGTGGCTGTGCCAGCACTAGATCCGGGGGAGTACTCCCGCTGTATATTTCACAGAGTAGAGATACACAGGATTCTACTCTTGGGCGTTCATGGTCTATGGAAGATGTTGTTATGTATAGGTACAGTTATCATTGTCATTGTTGTTATCATTATCATCATAATTATCTTCATCATTATTATTGGTATTGTTATTATTTTTATTATTATTATTATTATTATTATTATTATTATCATTATTATTATTATTATTATTATTATTATTACCATTATTATTATTATTATTATTATTATCATTATTATTATTACTATAGTTGTTTTTGTTGTTATTGCTGCTATTGTTGTTGTTATTACTATATTATCATTATCATTACTATCATTGTTATTATTATTATTATTATTATTATTATTATTATTATTATTATTATTATCATCATTCTTTTTCTACGTTTTCTTATACTTATTGTTATTATTATCTTGCTGTTGTTGTTGTTAGTAGTAGAAGAAGTAGTCGTAGTAGTAGTAGTAGTAGTAGTAGTAGTAGTAGTAGTAGTAGTAATAGTAGTAGTAGTAGTAGTAGTAGTAGTAGTAGTAGTAGTAGTAGTAGTAGTAGTAGTAGTAGAAGTAGTAGTAGTAGTAGTAGTAGTAGTAGTAGTAGTAGTAGTAGTAGTAGTAGTAGTAGAAGTAGAGTTACTTGTTGTTGCCGTTTATGTCATTCTTTTTTTTCTTGCCTTAATAGTATTATTATTATTATTTTATTTGGGGGGGGGGGGCGGGGGTATCAGATACAAGGAAAACTGGGGGGGGGGGGCACATGCACCTATTGACTTCTCAGTTTTACTTTACAGTCTTCCTCTCTAACCTACTATTATAAACCAACAATAGGGTATGCAATTCAATATGTATGGGTATTGGTTATGGTATACTTTTCAATTTCCAACATTCTTATTTTTGGAAAGGGATCCTATTCTTCTCGGCGACGCCCCCTGTGAGATAGATGACTAAGAGATCCCACCCCAAATTCTCTCTCTCTCTCTCTCTCTCTCTCTCTCTCTAGTAGTAGTAGTAGTAGTAGTAGTAGTAGTAGTAGTAGTAGTAGTAGTAGTTGCTGTCGTTTAAGTCATATCTCTTACCATAGCCATTTTGGGGGGTGTCTGCTCCAAATACTAGTATAGGCATAGCTGGGGTGGGGGGGGGGGGGGGGGGCACATACTGCGTAGTACGTACCACATAATATAGTCTGTATGTGCTAGAAAGAAGCTTGGAAAAGCATAGTGTTTTTCAACGTTGGTATTTTGCCACCAGACACGTCTCAACGAGAGAGCTATCCGAATCATTAACCACGGTCCCAGGCTATGTGAATTGGCATTGGCTATGGTGTACTTTTTAATTTCCGAAATTTATGTTTTGGGAAGGGGTGCGTTATTTTTCCGTGTTAATCTACTGCGAATATACAGTTAACATGGATATTTATAGCAATAAACGGATATATAGGGAAGTGACTAGCAGGGTAGTATCAGGGAGACAAGTAGAAATAACACCACAATACTAATCATGTAATAGGTAAGACTACAATATTCATAGAGAAAAGTAAAAGTAACAGGTATCACGCTAATATAAGCACAGCTACTCGAGACAGTGTCTCAGCTCATCTAGCCTGCCTGAACAGTACTCAGTTGACCTAATTGAACCCAGCTTGCCCAAAAGTTGCAATTAGCCTAGATAACCATCATACCTGTCAACTCTACTGATTTGGGCAGCACTCTCCTGATTTCAGACCGCAAATTTGGTGTCTTCTGATTGAGCACCTGATTTGAAGAAATCTACTGATTAGCTACTGACTAGCTGATTTTTAAAAATCCTCCGTTTCCCAGCAAGTAGATCAGTGACTGACAATGATTAGAATCATGTCCATCCAAGTGGAATACTGGACCAAGTCAACTGCAGTGGTCAGTAGGTTTAATACGCGTCGCTGAAGCAGAGAGCTAAATATACGTCGGTGATTGAGGATGAACAAATAGACTTTAAGTCAAATAAAAGCCTCCTCTAAAGGCGATATTTCGATATGTCCATCAAAGTGGAATACTGGAACAAGTCAACTGCAGTGGTCAGAAGGTTTAATACGCGTCGCTGAAGCAGAGAGCTAAATATACGTCGGTGATTGAGGATGAACAAATAGACTTTAAGTCAAATAAAAGCCTCCTCTAAAGGCGATATTTCGATATGTCCATCAAAGTGGAATACTGGAACAAGTCAACTGCAGTGGTCAGTAGGTTTAATACGCGTCGCTGAAGCAGAGAGCTAAATATACGTCGGTGATTGAGGATGAACATAGGAATAAAAAATAGGAATGGTTACCATTCCTATTTTTAGATATCTTTTAATTGATATTAAGCTGAATTTTAAGAGGTAGAAAGAGGTGCATGCTGGTCTAGCATCATAACATTAAGGAAAAAATGGCTGATAAGCAAAATTCACCTCCACATAAAAGAGCAAAATACATGTGCAAATTTAGTGATAAAATATGTGGTTCCCTGTTGAATTATTTGGATGATTGTTGTATAATACCTTAATTATTATGATAACATTTACCGATCCAGGTAATGTAACCCGTTTAAAGTGAAAAAAGGAATAGGTTTCATGAAATTCATGGACTGACAGGAATAACAAATATGGTCATGTTAAAATTGATTTGTTGTTATTATGTCCATCTGTTTACTGCAGAGAGTTGAGAGTATTGGCACTACATTAGGTAGGAGACACCTGGTGGGAAGTTGGTAAATTATATATATATAGGTGCGGCACCTGGTGGGAAGTTGGTAAACTAACGTATATGGTAGCGGCACTGCCGCGTGAGAAAATCTCCTGTTTTTTTATTGTCTGGGGTTGACAGGTATGAGACACTACACATGAATTGTCATACAACCAGTAACTATAAATCATTACTTATTCTGCTAGAGAATGATTAAATTTAATGCAATCTTTTTTCGTTCTCGTTTAATAGATACATTATTTAAAACGATTAAAACTATATATTGGAATTACACCTCATTAAAGTGCTTCCTTTGCTGCTAATATCCAGAAGTCCAGAATGAGGTAACGGTACCTGTAGTCTCGTGACCATCTCGAGGAATTTTGATTTATCGTCACTTTTACTGCCATAGTACGGCTAATTCGTGACAAGTCAGTTGTAAGTTGAGGAGGAAACTTGGACACCCAGCGAGAAAGATCGCCTTACTACAAGTCACAGGCAACGTTCTCACATGGCCTGGCCCGGATGCGGACCCGGGGGATGAGAAACAGCTAGCAGTCAGCGGCAACGCCGTAGACCAAAACTGAAATTTCCTTAAGTCCATAAGAAACTGTGCTCCACTTTGGATAAACCGAACACCACGAGTTATTTAACATGTGTCGAAGTGAAGTGTGTAACTTCAATACATGTATGATTGATAAAGTAGAACCACATTAATTCAGAGTTCAGACTAAATACTTTAGGAAATGCATTACTCCCATGGTATTGAAATGGTCCTACATATAAAGTGGGCTGCTATTAAAACATGTTTAAATTGTATTAACATAAAATAGCTTCTGAATCATCTCAACTTTGGACTACGCGTGAAATGTATATTTATGATTGAAGTCCTGGTACACATATCATATTAAATTATAACACCATAAAACTGTTTTACATATGAATATATGGAGAGATGAAGGCCAAATGCTAGGAAAATAAATCACATTAAATAGAGCCCTATGTGCTTCTCTTCAGGTACGTTCGTATTACACAATAAATGCATACTTATAAACCAATTTGGAGATGGAATTTCGATTATCGCCACTTTTTCTTTCACACACTATTTTCGTGACGAGCCAGTCGTAGATGTTTGAGGAAAGCGGATTACCCCGCCGTAACCTGGGCCAAAAACCATTAACTCTTTCCAATTCACTAGTAATCTTCTCACATGCACTGACCGGGTCGATCAAAAGCATGGGTGAGAGACGGCGAGCAGTCAATAACCTAGACCAATCAGCCGTCAGGACAAGCATTACTGCTAAAATAAAATGTAAGATTATTCAACGAAATATAATTAAATGCATGTATTTATTGGGAAAATGCTTAGACACAAAGTGGAAAGACTTTCTTAATTCGTTTATTTTCTATTAGTTATGAATAATAGGAAGGCTTCGTATTTTAGAAAGAATCGAGACTTACTGCAAGAAAAAAAAATAGAAAAGAGGTGTAAAATGGTGGTGGTACATCAAATACTGTATTGTAACATATTGGCTTTCATGTTTAGTAGAGCATTTAATGGAATTGCATTATATTCTTATGAGAAATGTAAATAATCAGAACTTTTTTAACAACTCTCCTCCAAATACTATTTTGAATCATTGATTTCAATGTTATAATTAAAAATATCATGGATCAGGAAAATTTTCTCAGGATCTAGTGGGCATTGACCGGTTAAAGGGTTCCTAAGTTACATGCCCATGATGAGTACATGTTGGTATGCTATCAATATGAACCTTCTGACAGGCAATATCAACGAGTTTCGTTCTGATACAGACAAATGTTTGGTTTATGCATCTCCTGATACGGGCAGTGGTGCAATCTTTGTATTTCTTGATATAGGTATGGTTTGTGGCCTTCTTAGTATTGGTGTATGTATGGTTTCATTCATCCTAATTGAGACCTATCACTATGCACAGTTTCAAGCCCTCCTGATACCTATAGACAAGGGTGGTCCATGGACCTCCAGATAAAGACAAAAATATAGTATAAATTTGGGCCCTACTGATACAGACAAGTGTTGTTTGTGCATCTCTTTAAAATTTCTGATAGAGTAGGGATGCAGATTACAAATCTCTTGATACAGACAATAGCGGGAAGATTGGGCACCTGCTACAAACAAAGGGTGTGGTTTAAGTATCTCCTGATACAGGCAATAGTATGAGATTGGGCTTCCGAAATAGACAATGGTTTGGTCTATGAAAAAAAAAAGAAAAACAACTCAGAAATTCCAATGGCTGTAGCCTAATTGAGTTTTTATAGCCTTCTCGGCAAACTTCCTTTGGGGAAAATGAGTTACGGTTTTGCTGAAGAGGTCAATAAGGTCACACCTGAAAGGGCAAATGTCACAGTGTGCTAGAAGTAGATCATAAACAATATGCGACTCAGCAAGACAATCAAATATATTAAAGGACAATTACACCATGAATAAAACATAGGCCCAAATAGTATTCCCTACTCAAACTCAAGTTCCCATCACTGCCAACCTTCATGTAAGAAGTATATTACTTTTTAAACACATCCTAACACAAAAGAAATGCAGGTACTGGGAGCAACCATTTTTAGTATATTAATAGATTATTTGAGACTGGCTGGTGCGCACTTGTCATTAGCAGTAAGGTCACTGCTAATGAAAGATTGCATTGTTATGACATTTTTCTGATTTAATTGTGGTGATATTTATTCCTAGGCAGCATACTGTCAGTCACAATTCACTCAAAATACTAGTGATGCCACCTATACAGAGAAAATCGAACTACATTGACAGACTGCTGAATAAGACATTCAGCTATTTTTAATTTCTTCAATTTAAGTACTGTCACAAAGCAATTAACAATTCACTGCTAATATGCTTTTAAAAGGCAAAGTGATCTAGAGCAAGCCATCAAGACTATCAAGTAAAATCAGCAATTATTGGAAACAATTATCATTTTTGTGAGCAGCATTTACATTTACATCTATCACATTACACAAGGTTTGTGGGTTTTCCTGAATATTTTTGGTGAAACCTTAGTTTTATTTCTCCTAAGATCATCTGACGTATGTCTTATTATCATTTTCACTCTTACTGTCTGAAGAAAACCAATTGGTTAAATAGAATTAGAGGGTTGGATCTACTAAAAGGTAATGGATAAAATATTTCTAAGTGGCCACTGATTTTTGGATCGTGAGTTACTAAGCATTTTGAATGATACTGAAGATTACAGGATTGAAATTAATCATATTCATATTTAATCACTTTACTTGTCAGCATACCAATTTTTAAAAATTTTGACTGAATGTGAAATATTGTCTACAGCCAAACTCTTGCTATGTGGTCTGAAAGTGGAATTTGGAATTTCATTTTTTCTGCCATATTCAGACTGAATCATGACCAGCCAGTTGTAAATGGTATGGTAAACCTCAGTGCCTGGGGAAAACAACCACCTTACCCCAAGAGATTGGCAACTTCCTCATATGCAGTGAGAAACAGTGAGCAGTCAGTCATAACGACTGTGACCTCTTGGCCATCAGGTCCACAGTAGTGATAGACAGTGAGCACCAATGCCTTAGATAACTGGGCCATCAGGCCCCTCAAGGATATGGCATAGTAGAGAAGTCAAAAGAATGAATACAACTACATAAAATTGAAATATATTCATTTTACATCCAATTTTAGATCATTGATAATTGGTAAACATGGTTTGGCAATAAGGCTTGAAGGGGCTTTTGTTACTAAAATATCATTTTGGCCACACCCTAACTTCGAACTGTTAAGGGCAGCCTCAGAGGGTTTCCAGATATGGTCTAACAGTTATTATAAATTAACTGGACTCCTCAAGTTTAAATTATGATTAATCTTAACTATACATAAATGTTCTTGGTTTTGTTTAAAGAACATGGTGAATAATTAATAGGCCCTTAGACATTTTGAAGGCCCCTTAGTCTCTTTAGTTAAGGGGCCCATTTGGAACTGAAATCATAAAGTTACAGTTGATCCCAGGTGAATACATTTCATGTATTTATGTAAATACAATATACACAAATTTACTATCATTGATTTACAATTTACACAAATTTACTATCACTAGCGTTCTCTGCAGACAATTGATAAATTCTAAAAATGGTTATTTAGATAAATTTGAAAACTTTTATATGCTATATAGTTTGATGCCTGGGTTTCACCAATTCATAAGTGGAGGGCACACATAGCCTGACACCTTTCAAAATACCTCAATAATGAAGCAGTAGTTAGAACAAGATTTGACTGAAAGTAATTGTTCTTGTTGGGTTTACTATTTCCTTTTCAAATGTTATTCATATGTAGCTCAATTTGATGATTTTTGCTCAAAATTGTAAGACCAAATGTGTATTTCTGATGCGAATAGGTTAACTCATTCATGCCTGTAGCGCCCAAACCACCTGACTATTATGGTGATTTCACTCCAACAAAAGCAATTTTAACAAAATAATCCAAGGAGAAATCTTGATCAGAAATTTACTTATAACCCTCCTTCAAATATTTTGTAAAACTATGATTAATTCCTTAGTTATTTTGAAAAGTATCAAAGGTGCAGATGACATTTGTTAAGGATATTTCCAGGTATGAAAGGGTTAATGGACGCCCTGCTGAGATCTCCGAAATTAGAACACTATGTTGGCCAGGAAGATTTCAAGATGACTTTGTAGATAATGTGAAACATTTTCTTTGGCCTTATACAGACAGTGTTTCTTCTTTATATAGATAAGGTTTTTTGGCTCAAGCCTGGTTTTGCAGAGCTGTCAGAAATCCCAAAAGTAGATTTTTACAGGCACAGCATCTTGGATTAATCATGCTATTGCAGAGGTTTCTGCAATCCCAAACGTAGATTCATTTTTTATGGATATGACATCTCAAATTAGGCCTGGCATTGCGGACCTTTCAACAATCAAAGAAGTTGATTTATGAAGACAAGATATCTTGGTTTAAAATCCCATATTTAAGAGCTCTCTGCAATCCCAAAAAGAGATTTAAGGCCAAAAAACTGCCTGACTATTTTGGTGATATCTCTCTAACAAAGGCAATTTCAAAAGATATTTGATGGGGAAATGTTAATCAAAATCACAACTCTCCTTCAAATATTTTGTAAAATTGTGATTAATTCAAAGGTTCTTTGCAAAAGTATCAAAGGTCCAGACAACACATGTGAAGAAGATCTCCTAGGTTAAACCTGGTGTTAATGAAGTCTCTGCAACCCCACATGTAGATTTATATAGACAGCGGTGTATCTTGGATGAAGCCAGGTTTTGCTGGGCTGTCCACAGTGCTGAGAGAAGTATTATGTACAGAAGGTATCTTGGTCGCTAAGTCCTATGATGTCGCCTTGTAGACCGCCATGGTGATGTCATCATGGGACTTGATCAGTATACTTCTGCAATACACAAAATATTGCATAAATTATATTTTGGACAGACTGGCTGAAATCCATTTACAAAAATTCTATTTTTCAGAACTCTAAGTTTAAAATTCTTTTAGCATCTAAAATAAAAATATATCAAATTCTGGTGGAAAAAGGCAAACCTATTGGTTGTTGATTGAAATCAAAATCATAATAACATGTTTTCATGGAAAATGTGCATGTAACAAATAAGGTAAAATAAACCTAATTGATATCATAACTTACAGGCATTTAAATCTTTAATGTATCGTCATTTAACGATTTTTAAAAGCATAGGTAACAATTGATATCAACCCATTTATTTAATCGCAAACCATTCACTAATTACATAGTCACCAGGTTAAACCAGAGTCTTATCCAGATTTTGACAAGAGGGTGCACAAATTGAGACATCGTGAACATTTTGTATGCCCAATATTTTAAGGGAGGTCATAGTATCTTCACATTACACCCATAAGAATATAAACAAATTCACCCACCAATCAGGGTTGGGGTAATTTGTAATTGTAATAGAAAAATTAATAGTAATTTGCCGTTTTTCAATGTAATAGCAAGTAATCAATTACTTTGAGGTTAAACTATTACTGTAATAGGTAATAGTAATTGACTAGTCTTAAAAGTAATTGTAATTTCATATTACTTTTAATTACATCTGTCAAGTTATCACAGAGTGTGCATCTGCTATGGGATGCAAGCAGGAACTAGATATGCACATGTATACACTAGTGCATATGTACACACTTTTCACTTTGAGACTAATTGCTTATATAACTGCCAAAGATCATGATTATCTGCACTACACAGATGTCACTTCTGCACTAGATTATAAGTGGACAGGGGTCATGGATATGGAAACAATGCTTTTTAATTGAGGATGCAATGACAGGATGTAGGAGAAGTTTAACTGCAGGAAACATGCTGAACTTAAGAGAAATTCAATCAGTTTGAAAACAGACACCCCCTATTGAAAACAGACCCATGATTCTCAGTGGATCAGTATGTCCAAGAGATGTTCAACTGTACACTGGCTTAATCTGGTGACATTGCTAGCCATTTTCAAATCCCAAGTCCCAAGTTGGCACTACCCTTACAGAAAACGCCATCTCTTTACCACCATCCTGACATGTTTCCACCACCAAACCCGTGGCAGATGTGGGATGACGTTCCAATTCACATGTCTTGACCACTGGTCACCGGTAGACCAGTGGCAGGCATGTGGTGGTGCATTGCCACTACTCCACCACCTTATTACCCATATTAACCACAACGTGTGGTTAAAAACCACTAGCATATCCAACCACAGGTAGGGGTAAAGTAGGGGCATGAGCATGGTATTCAAAGGGTACACCGAGTTATGCTATTTGCCACATATAGATGGCAGCACTAGTTCATTTGTGACCAGGAGTGCTTTGGATTATGCCACTAGCCACATATAGATGGCTCCACCGGTTACAAATATGGACAGGGAGGGACGCCCCTATGGGTGAGCCAACAAACAGGGAAGGACGCCCCTATGGCTGATCCCTCTAGCAGGGAGGGACACCCCTTTGGCTGAGCCAACTAGCAGGGAGGGACTCCCCTATGGCTGATCCCTCTAGCAAAGAGGGATGCCCATATGGCTGATCCCTTAAGCAGGGAGGGATGCCCCTATGGCTGAGCCCTCTAGCAAGGAGGGACGCCCCTATGGGTGTGCCAACTAGCAAAGAGGGATGACCCTATGGCTGATCCCTCTAGCAAAGAGGGATGCCCCTATGGCTGATCCCTCAAGCAGGGAGGGATGCCCCTATGGTTGAGCCCTCTAGCAAGGAGGGACGCCCCTATGGCTGAGTCCTCTAGCAGGAAGGGATGACCCTATGGCTGAGCCCTCTAGCAAGGAGGGACGCCCCTATGGCTGATCCCTCTAGCAGGGAGGGATGCCCCTATGGCTGAGCCCTCTAGCAAGGAGGGACGCCCCTATGGGTGTGCCAACTAGCAAAGAGGGATGACCCTATGGCTGATCCCTCTAGCAAAGAGGGATGCCCCTATGGCTGATCCCTCAAGCAGGGAGGGATGCCCCTATGGTTGAGCCCTCTAGCAAGGAGGGATGACCCTATGGCTGATCCCTCAAGCAGGGAGGGATGCCTCTATGGCTGAGCCCTCTAGTATGGAGGGATGCCTCTATGGTTGTGCCCTCTAGCAAGGAGGGACGCCCCTATGGGTGAGCCAACTAGCAAAGAGGGATGACCCTATGGCTGAGCCCTCTAGCAAGGAGGGATGCCCCTATAGCTGATCCCTCTAGCAGGGAGGGATGCCCCTATGGGTGAGCCCTCTAGCAGGGAGGGACGCCCCTATGGCTGTGCCCTCTAGCAGGGAGGGATGCCCCTATAGCTGATCCCTCTAACATGTTGGGATGGACACTCTTTAGTACTCACAATACAGTTAGTACTCTTTTGATAGTATTCAGCGAGTGCTTTCTAATGAATTCCAACATGGCTATGTTCAGATGTTTTTTAAAAATCTCTGCATCCTTGTGCTTTGGGTGAAATTAGCCTCAGCATTGGAAGGATTGATCCATTAATGTCTCTAGGTTGTTAGGCATTCCAACTATTTTGGTAATATCTTTGTGACCAGAAAAACCTGTGGAAAATATTTGAAGGGAAGATGTCGGTTAGAATCCCACCCATAATGATACATGAAATATATCACAAATTTATGCCTAAATTAAGTTATTTAGGCCAAAATAAAGTCATCTAGGCCAAAATATCCAGAGGTTCAGACAACACCTGTCAGGTGAAGGGATGGACACAATATGGGTTTCTGATCTGGCGCATCAGCGTAAGGTCACGAGGGAACAAGGACAAATCAGGGCTCTCGTATCATTTACGTTACAGAGAAACATGTGTGCCATCATCATCTGAACATGTGCAGAGCACAAATTTTGGGCTACTGGTTGAGGCTAGCCTGTTCAGGTTGACCGGCTTGTTTCATATCCACTTGTTTTTATTTATCTAAGATGTAAACTGATACAAGAGCCCTTATGGTCTTTGTTCCTTAATGACATCACAGCAGAGAAATACATCCCCTTGATCCGCAACCCCATAGGCACAGCATGCTAGTACCAACGGTATGTGCGCCTCGGGTTACGCAGTGTAACCTGGGGAAGTATTGGTCACGTGATTGGTTTCGCGGCAATTTCAGTCTGACCCAGGGCCTGTGAAACCAGCAGGCAGCCAATCCTGGGGTACACATGTTATCTATGACTCATAGTGGTGTGAGGCAGCGAAATTTGATGACGCATGCACAGTGCCCACTCCCTGTCTACTACTCCCAGATCACAGTAAGACTAGATTTGGCAAGATTATCCAGGGTCCAGTGTCCATGGCTGTATTATGGGTCTATGGTAATTAGTATGTGGTGATCAATCCATGTTTTATTCATCTAAGACAAAATTACCATGAAAACAGGTAATATTGGTACATTTCTTGATGTTTACCTATAGCAGTTTCAGTCAATACCCTCAAAGAATACTTGTGGGACGTTTGCAGTTTCTACTCAAGTATAATTTTTTAGAGTCAGATTCAAGAAGTTATCCCTATCTGAAAATGGTGTACAGCCTGATGTCCACCCTCAGTCATTGGTATCCCCCAAGGGGAAGTCAGACAGGTCACTACCTGACCTGTCTGTTGCACCCTGCTGGGAGGAAGCAGGAAATTGGATTACTTACCTGATAAGCACAAGACAGGGTTGGTGCCAGGTGCCTGACCTAGATTCTAGGCTGACCAGAGTAGACAATTCAAACCTCGCACAAACATTCTTTAAAGGTTATTGATTATAACTGCTTTAAGTAAATTAAGCTTATGGAATGTACCAATAGTGCCTGATTTTAGAGAAATTTTATTGAAAGATGACGGAAGTGGGATATTCTCATTTGGCATATTTTTCTCTGCAGCAATGTATATATTTTTGGAAAATCTAGTTCTTAGTGCCATGGTGTTTATGATGATGATAATGATAAAGTTGACCTCTAGACCTTTAAGCTATTCATGATGATGATAATGGTAATAAAATTGACCTCTATACCTTGGCTATATAGTCATGATGATGATGATGATAATAAAATTGACTTCTACACCTTAGCTATATTCATGATGATGATGATGATGATGATGATAATAAAATTGACCTCTACACCTTAGCTATATTCATGATGATGATGATGTTGATGATGACAATGATAAAATGGACTTCTGCACCTTAGGTACATTCACGATGATGATGATGATAAAATTGACTTATACACCTTGGCTATATCCATGCTGATGACGATAAATTTGACCTCTACACCTTTGATAGCTATATTCATGATGATGATGATGATAAAATTGACGTATACACCTTGGCTATATCCATGCTGATGACGATAAATTTGACCTCTACATCTTCGATAGCTATATTCATGATGATGATGATGATGATAAAATTGACTTCTACACCTTGGCTATATTCATGATGACGATGATGATATCGACGATGATGATGACGATGATAAAATTGACTTCTGCACCTTAGCTATATTACGATGATGATGACAATACCGATTGATGATGACGATGATAAAATTGACTTCTTCACCTTAGCTATAGCCATAATGATAATGACAATAATAAAATGGACTTCTACATTGTAAGGCCCAGTCACACTATGGTCCGACTATCGCACGATTTTAAAAGGGCGGACTTGAATTTTCACCTATCGGCTCCGTCTGAAAAGTCGGTTCTGGGTTAAGATTGTGTATGCCGACTTTTTAGATGGAGCCGATAGGTGAAAAAATCGAGTCCGACCTGCCGATTTTAAAATCGTGCGATAGTCGGACCCTAGTGTGACTGGGCCTGTAGCTATATTCATTATGATGATGAGGATGATGATGGCAGAGATAGAATTTACTTCCACGCTATAGCTATATTCACAATGATGATGATAATACTCAGCGAGAGCTATCCGAATACCAACATGACAGGGTTTAACTGGGTTAAGATCGTATATGCCAACTTTTTAGACGGAGCCGATAGGTGAAAAAATTGAGTCCGACCTGCCTATTTTAAAATCGTGTGATAGTCGGACCCTAGTGTGACTGGGCCTGTAGCTATATTCATTATGATGATGATGATGGTGATGATGATGATGACAGAGATGAAATTTACGTCCACGCTATATCTATATTCACAATGATGATGATAATACTCAGCGAGAGCTATCCGAATACCAACATGACAGGGTTTAAATGGTTTTCAAAAATCTTTGAGTCATTGCGCTTTGAACAAAAGTAGCCTCAACATTGCTGATATGTTGTTGAATAAAGTATATTTTGAATGATATTGAAGGAAAAACGTTACTTAGATCCTAACCTAGCTCTTTTGAAATATTTCAAATAAATTTGTCTATAATCAGATGTTATGGGGTGAAAGCTTCATTCACCCTTCCAATGCTGAGGTTACTTTCATCCAAAGGACAAGGCTGCAAAGATTTTTGAAAACCATCTAAACCCTGTCATGTTGGTATTCATTGGATGGCTCTCACTGAGTACTCTCAGAAGAATACCCATGTGACAGGGTTTCAGTTATTTTAAAAGTTTTTTTGCATCATTTTTGTTTTGGGCAAATTAGCCTGCCGCAGCATAAGGGTTATACCTGTACCAACCAAAAAGACCTGACTTGGTCGTTGAAATCATTCTTCTTAACCCATTTATGCCTGTAGCCCCAAAAACTGCATGGCTATTTTGGTGATAATCTCTTTAACAAAATCACTTATCGTGAAATATCTGAAGGAGAAATTTGAGCAGAAAACAAAAAGCAATGTTCTGCAAATATTTAAGTAAAAAAGTTAATTGTATCGTTACCTACAACTTTCAAATACATTTTAAAAATTAATGCCTCATCCTCAGGTCATGTTGAAAGTGTCGGAGCAATTGACATCACAACTCTAAGCATGGATAAGTCAAAAACATATGTATCTGGAGTGAATAAATAATCTGACAACATTTGACATAACTAATAAGATAAATTGAGAATTATTTGAAGAGCACTAGTTAAACTAAACACGAATAATAACTCTCAGTCAATTACCTTAAGTACTAAATATTAACCTTTCCAATGCTGAGGCTATACTATCTTCCAAAGAACATGAATGCAAAGATTTTTTGAAAACCATCTAAACCCTGTCATGTTGGTATTCATGGGATTGCTCTTGCTGAGTACCCATATGCCAGGTTTCCATTACAGGAAATAATCAAATAGATAACCGTCTCTGGGACGGTAACAGGCTATGCATCCTGTCATTCGCACTCCCCAGAGAACGCTACCCACCTGGCAGGTACTGGCATGCAGGTCCTTATCTATATGGGTCAAATGCGGCCAGCTAGTAGCAGTGTAGGAGGGAGTGTTGATGCAAGATTTAGACAGTCATAGAGATTTCACTTGCAGCAGAAAATTGAGTATAAAAGCGGTTTTAATGGAAATGACAACAAAAAAAGTGGTGTATTTAGGTTAGGAAGTATATGATACTCCGGCGTGCAGCTTAATATAGGAGTTTTAGCGAGCTCTTGAGGGTTGAAAGTTGTAACTAGTGACTTTAAAAAGTTTATGATGATGATAATGATAAAGTTGACCTCTAGACCGTTAAGCTATTCATGATGATGATAATGATAATAAAATTGACATCTTTACCTTGGCTATATAGTCATGATGATGATGATGATGATAATAAAATTGACTTCTACACCTTAGCTATATTCATGATGATGATGATGATGATGATAATAAAATTGACCTCTACACCTTAGCTATATTCATGATGATGATGTTGATGATGACAATGATAAAATGGACTTCTGCACCTTAACTATATTGACGATGATGATGATGATAAAATTGACTTATACACCACGGAAGTGGCTATATCCATGCTGATGACGATAAATTTAACCTCTACACCTTTGATAGCTATATTCATGATGATGATGATGATAAAATTGATGTATACACCTTGGCTACATCCATGCTGATGATGATAAATTTGACCTCTACACCTTTGATAGCTATATTCATGATGATGATGATGATGATGATTAAATTGACGTATACACCTTGGCTATATCCATGCTGATGACGATAAATTTGACCTCTACACCTTTGATAGCTATATTCATGATGATGATGATGATGATGATAAAATTGACTTCTACATCTTGGCTATATTCATGATGACGATGATGATATCGATTGATGATGACGATGATAAAATTGACTTCTTCACCTAAGCTATAGCCATGATGATGATGATGATGACAATAATAAAATTGACTTCTACATTGTAAGGCCCAGTCACACTAGGGTCCGACTATCGCACAGGGCCGACTCGATTTTTCACCTATTGGCTCCGTCTAAAAAGTCTGTACTGGGTTAAGATTGTATATGCCGACTTTTTAGATGGAGCCGATAGGTGAAAAAATCGAGTCCGACCTGCCGATTTTTAAATCGTGCGATAGTCGGACCCTAGTGTGACTGGGCCTGTAGCTATATTCATTATGATAATGATGATGATGCTGACAGATAAAATTTACTTCCACGCTATAGCTATATTCAAAATGATGATGATAATACTCAGCGAGAGCTATCAGAATACCAACATGACAGGGATTAACTGGACCCACTTCGGCATCAGACGTGCTGTAGGGTAGCACGTACGTCGTCTGTAGGACATTCATAGATTCAGCATGCTGCCACTCGCCAAGTTGGCAATATACTAGGTGTATAGGGAAAAGTGCCAGAACAAAATTCTTCGTAATAACGGTTTTTGGCAGCGAGTTTATTGATGAAACTGAGCGGCCAAAAAATCAAGTGATGCGTGCGATTGAAACATTGTCTGAAGCTTATATATGGGAAAATTGTTGGCATATTTTCGCGCCCGTGTACTTTTAGCTAATATGTCGAAAAAGGGGAACGACTTTGCGGTAATTCCGCGAATAGCGAAACAGCGAAATATGTATAGGACGTACACTTACGGTATACTATTATACTACGGAGATGCCTCATTCTGAGAATATCGCTAAACTGGCCATAAGTTCTTAAATCATGGTACGTGTGTGTTATGAATTGTTCAATTGATATTGTGCACGTACGTTGGCATACCCGTCAGCATTCAACAATCCAAAATCAGGATATTTCACTAATCAGGCGGTTTACTATACTGCGAGGTCTTTTGGTTTCATTTTGTTTAGTTCCAATTCTGGGAGGGGCCAGGTTAGTACTTTTGCTTAAGGAACGGGCCTTTAGAGTTGGTAATCATGGAAACATATGTTAATAGGATAACTTTAATTTTAGCAGATCACAATTGCTGCATGATAATATACACACAGTTTTCAAAAACATGCAGATAGCTTTGGAACTGAAAATGTCTTCATCAACAACATTTACATTGTGTGATCTTTCCAGACATTGTGTGATCTTTCAAGATCAAATACTTACTATGTTCAGCATATTATGAAATTCTTGGCTCTTGGCTAGAAAATAAATTTATTCTTGAGGAATGGTGGATGATTTTTGAAAGTTGGCAAATCAGTAGCTAATCTGAAGATTTCTGACCAAGTTATATAATTCATACCTGTTAACATTCAACCATCCAAAATCAGGAGATTTTATGCGGTTCCAATTCTGGCCACCAGGGGTCAGATTAGTTTATTAGTTTAGGAGTGGGCTATTATATTTTACAGGTGTTGGCAAATTGATAACCATACAAGTATGATTATGAAATAACTTTAATTTTATGTAGCAGATCACACATGCAGCATGATGACAAATTCCCAGTTATGAGAAACACACAGACATTGCTTTTGTACTGAATACATCATAATAGTCCATGACCCAGAGGTGGTCAGTATCATATTGGGGGGGGGGGGGCAAATTTTGGTTAATGTTTTTGAATTCCCCATATTCTCACCTTTATGGTATTTCAGTAACAAATATTTTCCAAATCAGACATTTTTTTTCCCAGGTGAACAATAAAATAGCTTTAAATATTTACACAATCACTAATTTGCTTTTACTCACTACCCATATTCCTCATATTTCATAACTATTACATCTCTATCCATTCCCCTTGAGATATGGATTCGTGCGCCGGCCTACATATTTTGGCGCCCGGATCCATTCATCTACCATACCTGCCTAACCTCTGCGCTGTGTTGCGCCCAGCGCACTAGCTTCATACTACTTTCCATTCCTTTCATTTCCACTCCTATCACCTTGTATCGGACTTTCTCTGGGTTAAGATCGTATATGCCAGCTTTTTAGACGGAGCCGATAGGTGAAAAAATCGAATCAAATCAAAAACATATGTATCTGGAGTGAATAAATAATCTGACAACATTTGACATAACTAATAAGATAAATTGAGAATTATTTGAAGAGCACTAGTTAAACTAAACACGAACAGTAACTCTCAGTCAATTACCTTAAGTACTAAATATTAACCTTTCCAATGCTGAGGCTATACTATCGTCCAAAGAACAAGAATGCAAAGATTTTTTGAAAACCATCTAAACCCTGTCATGTTGGTATTCATGGGATTGCTCTTGCTGAGTACCCATATGCCAGGTTTCCATTACAGGAAATAAGCAAATAGATAACCGTCCCTGGGACGGTAACAGGCTATGCATCCTGTCATTCGCACTCCCCAGAGAACGCTACCCACCTGGCAGGTACTGGCATGCAGGTCCTTATCTATATGGGTCAAATGCGGCCAGCTAGTAGCAGTGTAGGAGGGAGTGTTGACGCAAGATTTAGACAGTCATACAGATTTCACTTGCAGCAGAATATTGAGAATTAAAGCGGTTTTAATGGAAATGACAACAAAAAAGTGGTGTATTTAGGTTAGGAAGTTAGGTTAGGAAGACCTCTACACTTTCCGGTGTGCAGCTTAATATGGGAGTTTTAGCGTGCTCTTTAGGGTTGAAAGTTGTAACTAGTGACTTTAAAAAGTTTATGATGATGATAATGATAAAGTTGACCTCTAGACCTTTAAGCTATTCATGATGATGATAATGATTATAAAATTGACATCTTTACCTTGGCTATATAGTCATGATGATGATGATGATGATAATAAAATTGACTTCTACACCTTAGCTATATTCATGATGATGATGATGATGATAATAAAATTGACCTCTACACCTTAGCTATATTCATGATGATGATGATGTTGATGATGACAATGATAAAATGGACTTCTGCACCTTAACTATATTGACGATGATGATGATGATAAAATTGACTAATACACCACGGAAGTGGCTATATCCATGCTGATGACGATAAATTTGACCTCTAAACCTTTGATAGCTATATTCATGATGATGATGATGATAAAATTGACGTATACACCTTGGCTATATCCATGCTGATGATGATAAATTTGACCTCTACACCTTTGATAGCTATATTTATGATGATGATGATGATGATAAAATTGACATATACACCTTGGCTATATCCATGCTGATGACGATAAATTTGACCTCTACACCTTTGAAAGCTATATTCATGATGATGATGATAAAATTGACTTCTACATCTTGGCTATATTCATGATGACGATGATGATATCGCTGATGATAATGACGATGATGAAATTGACTTCTGCACCTTAGCTATATTTACGATGATGATGACAATATCGATTGATGATGACGATGATAAAATTGACTTCTTCACCTTAGCTATAGCCATGATGATGATGATGATGACAATAATAAAATTGACTTCTACATTGTAAGGCCCAGTCACACTAGGGTCCGACTATCGCACAGGGCCGACTCGATTTTTCACCTATCGGCTCCGTCTTAAAAGTCTGTACTGGGTTAAGATTGTATATGCCGACTTTTTAGATGGAGCCGATAGGTGAAAAAATCGAGTCCGACCTGCCGATTTTTAAATCGTGCGATAGTCGGACCCTAGTGTGACTGGGCCTGTAGCTATATTCATTATGATGATGATGATGATGCTGACAGATAAAATTTACTTCCACGCTATAGCTGTATTCACAATGATGATGATAATACTCAGCGAGAGCTATCCGAATACCAACATGACAGGGTTTAACTTGGTTAAGATCGTATATGCCGACTTTTTAGACGGAGCCAATAGGTGAAAAAATCGAGTCCGACCTGCCTATTTTAAAATCGTGTGTTAGTCTGACCCTAGTGTGACTGGGCCTGTAGCTATATTCGTTATGATGATGATGATGATGATAGTGATGATGATGATGACAGAGATAAAATTTACTTCCACGCTATATCTATATTCACAATGATGATGATAATACTCAGGGAGAGCTATCCGAATACCAACATGACAGGGTTTAAATGGTTTTCAAAAATCTTTGAGTCATTGTGCTTTGAACAAAAGTAGCCTCAGCATTGCTGATATCTTGTTGAATAAAGTATATTTTGAATGATATTGAAGGAAAAACGTTAATTAGATCCCAACCTAGCTCTTTTGAAATATTTCAAATAAATTTGTCTATAATCAGATGTTATGGGGTGAAAGCTTCATTCACCCTTCCAATGCTGAGGTTACTTTCATCCAAAGGACAAGGATGCAAAGATTTTTGAAAACCATCTAAACCCTGTCATGTTGGTATTCATTGGATGGCTCTCACTGAGTACTCTCAGAAGAATACCCATGTGACAGGGTTTCAGTTATTTTAAAAGTTTTTTTGCATCATTTTTGTTTTGGGCAAATTAGCCTGCCGCAGCATAAGGGTTATACCTGTACCAACCAAAAAGACCTGACTTGGTCGTTGAAATCATTCTTCTTAACCCATTTATGCCTGTAGCCCCAAAAACTGCATGGCTATTTTGGTGATACTCCTCTAACAAAATCACTTATCGTGAAATATCTGAAGGAGAAATTCGAGCAGAAAACAATAAGCAATGTTCTGCAAATATTTAAGTAAAAAAGTTAATTGTACCGTTACCTACAACTTTCAAATACATTTCAAAATTAATGCCTCATCCTCAGGTCATGTTGAAAGTGTCTGAGCAATTGACATCACAACTCTAAGCATGGATAAGTCAAAACAATATGTATCTGGAGTGAATAAATAATCTGACAACATTTGACATAACTAATAAGATAAATTGAGAATTATTTGAAGAGCACTAGTTAAACTAAACACGAACAATAACTCTCAGTCAATTACCTTAAGTACTAACTATCAACCTTTCCAATGCTGAGGCTATGCTATTGTCCAAAGAACAAGAATGCAAAGATCTTTTGAAAACCATCTAAACCCTGTCATGTTGGTATTCATGGGATTGCTCTTGCTGAGTACCCATATGCCAGGTTTCCATTACAGGAAATAAGCACATAGATAACCGTTCCTGGGACGGTAACAGGCTATGCATCCTGTCATTCGCACTCCCCAGAGAACGCTACCCACCTGGCAGGTACTGGCATGCAGGTCCTTATCTATATGGGTCAAATGCGGCCAGCTAGTAGCAGTGTAGGAGGGAGTGTTGACGCAAGATTAGTCATACAGATTTCCACTTGCAGCAGCACATCGAGTATAAAAGCGGTTTTAATGGAAATGACCACAAAAAAGTGGTGTATTTAGGTTAGGAAGTATATGATACTCCGGCGTGCAGCTTAATATAGGAGTTTTAGCGTGCTCTTGAGGGTTGAAAGTTGTAACTATAGTGACTTTAAAAAGTTTTATGTGACCATTTCCTGTCATGTCAGTCATATTTAATCTATTTGTGTCATTTTGTATTGGCAAAATTATAGCCACCAGCAGCATGTGTTAAGGAAATTTAAAGTATCATGGGTCCAGAAATCACTTATCAAGGAGATCTACAGGCATGAAAGGGTTAATTATGGGGAAACATGCATGGCTTATAAGAATTCAATTTGTTGTGGTCTGACAGTGGCTTAGGTTATTCACCTTCTTTATTCTAATCAAAATAACCCCCAGTCTTGCAAATTCAATACCAGCAGCTACTTCAAACTTAGGCCTAAATCTATCAACTACTACTGCTACTACTAATGATAATAATGATAATGACAATAATACTAAAAATGAAAATGATAAGCACAGTGAGACAGTGCCTGCTGGTGCATGAGCCTGACCTAGATTCTGCTGGGGTAAAACAGGAAATCAGTTTATTTTTAAAATATCTACACTATCTGCCCTAATGGACCAATCAGAACAGGTCCTGCCTACCATGTGACCAAGCTGTGGGGTAGTTTTTATACACTCATACTTACATCATTGATGAAGCAGCATCTCCAGGCTGATCTCCACCATTTTGACCTGCCCTAAGGATGTTCTAGGATGGATGAACTTCTCAGATGCAGGTATGTACTAACCATTATTTCAGGACTTAGTTAAGGAAAATCTTTAAAATGACAAAAGCCTGACTTACATGGTAATCTATATCTTACATTTTCTTCTACATTAACATGTTCAAACATAAAATATGTAACCTAATTAGGTTCAGGTACTTCATTATAGGTAATTCAATCATGAAATATTAGTTTATATATAAAACACTTATCAATACATATTCATTTCATTACATAATGTTATTTATTCTGTATTAAACATGCATTTAGTGGTCAATACTATTACCTTTTTGCATATCAATTTAAATGATACACCTGATAAAATACATACCCAGATATTAGTATGAAATGATAGGGTGGGCCCTAAGATTATGGACTTTTGTTGCAGAGTTTGCATTTCACCACTGGTGGCGGCATTTAGATGATGGTTGAATGGGAAATGAGAGTGACTACCAACAACAGGGGAAACAATTACTCAGGTGAGTGTTTTGTATGTACTGTCTTTGTCTAGTCTAACACCATGCCTTTATCAGAAGATGACCATAGTTCCTAAGTATATGTTTTATCAGAAATATACAGAGTTGCTTGAATTATTCTAGGAATAGCATTTAAGGTATGATATACAAATTTAAATGTTAATGCTTCCTAAATAATCATTTGGGTATCTTGACCTAGATAGGGGGCACACATACAGCCAAGATTAGTGCAGCCCAACAGGATGCTTGACCCAGATAAGCACACAAAGACAAAAGGATGCTTAGGAAGATAATGGGTTAACTTAATCCTGAAGAATTGACCATTAACAGAGGGCTGTTTCTCTGCTGGGGCTGCCCTGATGCATGGGTGGTCCAAGCATAATAAATCACCTACTCTTGTCTCGCCTAACTTTGAAAGGATTCATGCTTATTGTTATCATATATATACAGTGAGCATTATAAGCAGAGCCCTCTTTCTCCTATAGCTGGGTGGTCTAATCAGTCAAAATCAACTACTCATGTCTCTCATAACTATGAAGGATCTCCATGGGAATAAATATGATATAGTGATCCCTATTATCAGTGTGCGTAAATCTTGAAGGGCTGCCCCAATAGCTGGGTGATCAAAGCTTATCAAATATCATACTCACTCTCTCTGTCTCATCACTATAAATTATCTCCCATTACTTTCCTATTAATGTATGTTATATCAACAGTGATCCGTGGTTGGGACGTGGCAGAAACGTGTCTTGCCTGACCGGTACACGTCTCTGCCACGCTCTGACCACCACCTGACCACGTCCTGACCAGGCAATTTTCCAGATACATATAGTTCCATAGCTAGAATGATAAGAGACAGAGCAACCTTGATTTGTTTCTGTATGAGTAGAGCACCTAGTCACTGTATCGAACTATGACAAGTCAACTGTACTCATTTCTGTTTGGGCTGCCCCAATAGCCCAGCCGTCTAACTATACTGAATCAATTCCTCGTCTGTCCTCACTATGAAAGGTTTCCCACTCCTACCCTGCTAACATTAATATAGTATATAGACAGTGAGCATTATAAGCCTAGCACTCTGTTGGGGCTGCCCCAATAGCTGGGTGGTCTAAGCAGTCAAATCCAACTACTCATGTCTCTCATCACTATGAATGATCTCCATGGGAATAAATATGATATAGTGATCCCTATTATCAGAAACGTGTCTTGCCCGACTGGTACACGTCTCTGCCACGCTCTGACCACGTCTCTGCCACGCTCTGACCACCACCCGACCACGTCCTGACCAGGCAATTTTCCAGATACATATAGTTCCATAGCTAGAGTGATAAGAGACAGAGCAACCTTGATTTGTTTCTGTATGAGTAGAGCACCTAGTCACTGTATCGAACTATGACAAGTCAACTGTACTCATTTCTGTTTGGGCTGCCCCAATAGCCCAGCCGTCTAACTATACTGAATCAATTCCTCGTCTGTCCTCACTATGAAAGGTTTCCCACTCCTACCCTGCTAACATTAATATAGTATATAGACAGTGAGCATTATAAGCCTAGCACTCTGTTGGGGCTGCCCCAATAGCTGGGTGGTCTAAGCAGTCAAATCCAACTACTCATGTCTCTCATCACTATGAATGATCTCCATGGGAATAAATATGATATAGTGATCCCTATTATCAGAAACGTGTCTTGCCCGACTGGTACACGTCTCTGCCACGCTCTGACCACCACCTGACCACGTCTCTGCCACGCTCTGACCACCACCTGACCACGTCCTGACCAGGCAATTTTCCAGATACATATAGTTCCATAGCTAGAATGATAAGAGACAGAGCAACCTTGATTTGTTTCTGTATGAGTAGAGCACCTAGTCACTGTATCTAACTTTGACAAGTCAACTGTACTCATTTCTGTTTGGGCTGCCCCAATAGCCCAGCCGTCTAACTATACTGAATCAATTCCTCGTCTGTCCTCACTATGAAAGGTTTCCCACTCCTACCCTGCTAACATTAATATAGTATATAGGCAGTGAGCATTATAAGCCTAGCACTCTGTTGGGGCTGCCCCAATAGCTGGGTGGTCTAAGCAGTCAAATCCAACTACTCATGTCTCTCATCACTATGAATGATCTCCATGGGAATAAATATGATATAGTGATCCCTATTATCAGAAACGTGTCTTGCCCGACTGGTACACGTCTCTGCCACGCTCTGACCACGTCTCTGCCACGCTCTGACCACCACCCGACCACGTCCTGACCAGGCAATTTTCCAGATACATATAGTTCCATAGCTAGAGTGATAAGAGACAGAGCAACCTTGATTTGTTTCTGTATGAGTAGAGCACCTAGTCACTGTATCTAACTATGACAAGTCAACTGTACTCATTTCTGTTTGGGCTGCCCCAATAGCCCAGCCGTCTAACTATACTGAATCAATTCCTCCTCTGTCCTCACTATGAAAGGTTTCCCACTCCTACCCTGCTAACATTAATATAGTATATAGACAGTGAGCATTATAAGCCTAGCACTCTGTTGGGGCTGCCCCAATAGCTGGGTGGTCTAAGCAGTCAAATCCAACTACTCATGTCTCTCATCACTATGAATGATCTCCATGGGAATAAATATGATATAGTGATCCCTATTATCAGAAACGTGTCTTGCCCGACTGGTACACGTCTCTGCCACGCTCTGACCACCACCTGACCACGTCTCTGCCACGCTCTGACCACCACCTGACCACGTCCTGACCAGGCAATTTTCCAGATACATATAGTTCCATAGCTAGAATGATAAGAGACAGAGCAACCTTGATTTGTTTCTGTATGAGTAGAGCACCTAGTCACTGTATCTAACTATGACAAGTCAACTGTACTCATTTCTGTTTGGGCTGCCCCAATAGCCCAGCCGTCTAACTATACTGAATCAATTCCTCGTCTGTCCTCACTATGAAAGGTTTCCCACTCCTACCCTGCTAACATTAATATAGTATATAGACAGTGAGCATTATAAGCCTAGCACTCTGTTGGGGCTGCCCCAATAGCTGGGTGGTCTAAGCAGTCAAATCCAACATCTCATGTCTCTCATCACTATGAATGATCTCCATGGGAATAAATATGATATAGTGATCCCTATTATCAGAAACGTGTCTTGCCCGACTGGTACACGTCTCTGCCACGCTCTGACCACCACCTGACCACGTCTCTGCCACGCTCTGACCACCACCTGACCACGTCCTGACCAGGCAATTTTCCAGTTACATATAGTTCCAGAACTAGAATGATAAGGGACACAGCAATCTTGATTTGTATCTATGTGACCATAGCACATAGACAAGTCAAGTGTACTCATTTCTGTTTGGGCTGCCCCAATAGCCTAGCCGTTTAACTATGCTGAATCAATTCCTCTTGCGTATCTATCACTAAGAAAAGTTTCTCTTATGGTCTTTGCCAACAGGGTGTCTGTATGTCTTTTTGGACATCTAAACCCTTAAAAAGGACCCCCCAAATTTATTTGTGAGGAATTGCGTAAAAAGTCCATCCATGGTCCTAGCCAGCAGGGCGTCTGGGTGTGTTTTTGGACACCCAAACCCTTAGAAATCACCCCTCAGGTCACCCAATTTTTTTTGTGAGGAATATCTTAAAATGTCAATCTCAACCATATAATTTGACTTTTTTCATCTCCATGTAATTCCTATGACATTCTATAAGGATATCATGCCTTATTTGGATAAATTTAAACATGTTTATGGTTGAAATCTGAGAAAATTGAGGTACCCATAAAAAATTTGGACGCCCAAAAATTTAACAATTGCCAGTTTCTAAATCCTGGCTAAGTCACTGCGTCCATCTCATGCAGTATAATTGAATATTGTCACCTCTTTGTAATTCCCAATTTCCCATGACATTGTATAAAGATATCATCATGCCATATTATGATTGGGCTGACCCAGATAGCTTTTTGGTCAAATCTTACTTAATCAAAAACTCACTCCCTCTTTTCGCTGTGAAACACTTCCCTTCACTTCCTCATCAATGCATGTTATGTCGACAGTGACCCGTGGTTGGGACGTGGCAGAAACGTGTCTTGCTTTAGCGGTACACGTCTCTGCCACGCTCTGACCACGCCCTGACCAAGTACTGACCAGGCACCTTACCAGATACATATAGTTCCATAACTAGACTGATAAGGGACACAGCAACCTTGATTTGTTTCTATATGAGCAGAGCACTTAGTCACTGTATCCTTATATGACAAGTCAAGTGTGCTCATTTCTGTTTGGGCTGCCCCAATAGCCTAGCCGTTTAACTATACTGAATCAATTCTTTGTCTGTCCTCACTATAAAAGGTTTCCCACTATTACCCTGCTAATATTAATAGTATATAGACAGTGAGCATTATAAGCAGAGTGCTCTGATGGGGCTGTCCCATTAGCTGGGTGGTCTAAGCAGTTAAAATCAACTACTCTTGTCTCTCATCACTATGAAGGGTCTCCCTACTACTCCCTGGGAATTAATATGATAAAGCGCTCCCTATTACCAGTGTGCTCCTTCTTTGATGGTGCTGCCCAGTTAGCTGGGTGGTCAAACCTTACTTTATCAACTACTCCCTCCCCCACCTTACTATATATGAATCTTAGTGTGTTCTTTCTCTTTAAGGATTTACACAACACTGAATGATCTTAGTACTCTTGGTAAATTCATTACTGTCTCTCATCACTGTCCATAACCAATATCTCTCTAGAACAGAGACAGTGATCGGACACTGCAAATTGTACATCATATGGCCTAATGATATTATGTTATCCTAAGCATCTATTTATAGTCCTGAAATGCTTTTACTCATAAAATAAACCTCTTTAAATCATACTTATCAATGCCTGCTTTTGACAGATTTATTCTTTATATTACAGGATGACATACAGAAGGGAGGCGCTCCATTCAAGGTCCAGACACAGAAGAAGACACACAGTTCAGAATACACTTTAAATCGGTGAAAAAAGTGGAAATAAAAAGTTCACCAAATGTGCTGGCTGTACATGGATGTCTTTTCTTTACATCTGCACTCTGTTACTTCGAGTGCAAAAGAAACTTCTTTTTGTTAAAAAATACTCCTGTAGGTGATTTTGAGGAGATTTTGTATTTGATAATAAAATCATAATTATGCTCTGAAATTATTTTTTATATAAAATGAATTTTCATATATACCATGGTTACTGTCTGCAGGACGAGTGTATTTTTAGTGGTTAATAAAAGAATGAAATGCAACCTCATTTTGCCATTTCATGCCAGATATGATACTTTCGATGTTTTAATGAAAATTGTACTTGTACTGTATTGAAAATAAAGACACACTTACAAGAAATCTCTGACAGATAAAACTATTTGTCACTACAATATTTGCTTAATATATATTTTGGGGTGGTAGTTATAGAATTATAGAATTTGTATAAAGAATAACAATAAACACAGTATTGAATACCATTTACATTTTTGTTCTTTGTTCAGTATGTGAACATAGTGATGCCATTGATAGATGGAAATAATAGATTGGCTCATTTTGCCAATAAAAGGCAGATATGGCATTTTTGAGGTTTCATTTCCAATTGTTCTTTGTCTATGTTGCAAATAAACATTTCTTTAACTTTTGTGAAAAGCCTAATTTCCTGAAATAAAAGAATGATTACCATTTATTGTTTTGTTCTTTGTTCAATATGTGACCATGGTGATGCCATTGATGGAGAGTTTTAGGTAAAGCAAGTTTCTGATATGTGGGGATTCAACCTGCCACTGAAATATTAACATTTCTTTAAAGATACTAAAAGGCATAACTATTTTGTTAAAAGTTTGATAAGAAAAAAATCAAATGAGAGTTATAGAATCATGGCACTTTATTATTTCCCAATATTACACAACACATGATCTTAGCCAGGATTTTGAAACTGGGTGAACAAAATTGGCAATTGTCAAATTTTTGGGTAAACTATTTTTTAAGGAAGACCAAAATAGACTAAGATTACAACCCTAAACATGTATTACCTTATTGAAATGAGGTATAATATCCGTATACAATGTCATGAAAATTGTATTGAGGTTAAAAATAACTTATTTCCCTTATCTGCCAATACTTGGTTAATTTTCTGTAACAACAACATCAGGCAAGAATGTTGGTATAAGATATAATATACCTTTGTTCAGATATGAGAAATTCACAAAAATCCTAATATTTTATAGATTTTTACCCCAAAATGTATCACAGCAGGGTCAGATACATTTCTTACTAACACAAAACATTCAATAATTATAATATAAATCCTTATGAAATCATTTGTGGCAAGTTTTGAGTTACTAATATGAAAATTGCACTTTCCAGAAGCAAATCCCTAAAATCACCTGTTTTATGCCATTTTTTCTGTAAATTAACCCGAAATGTAGCATGTCATGAAAATATGCAAACATGACTCACTTTCTCTATCTACACCTTCTTGGGTAATTTTCTAAACCAAAACTATTTCGTTGAGAGTTTGGAATAGTCCACAGGATGACATTCAAGTTGTGGGAGATTACAAAAACCCTACTATTTTATATGTTTTTACCCCAAAATCTCTCACAGCAGGGGAAAGATACATTTCAGATTAACACAAAACATTCAATTATTGTAGACATCCTTATGAAATCATTTGTGGCAAGTTTTGAGTTCCTTCTATGAAAATTGGACTTTCCAGAAGCAAATCCCTAGAAATCACCTGTTTTATGCCATTTATTCTGTAAAATGCCCCAAAACGTTGCATATCATGAAAATATTCAAACATAATTCCTTTTCTGTATCTACACCTTCTTGGGTAATTTTCTAGACCAAAACTATTTTGTTGAGAGTTTGGAATAGTCCACAGGATGACATTCAAGTTGTGGGAAATTACAAAAACCCTACTATTTTATATGTTTTTACCCCAAAATCTCTCACAGCAGGGGTAAGATACATTTCAGATTAACACAAAACATTCAATTATTGTAGACATCCTTATGAAATCATTTGTGGCAAGTTTTCAGTTCCTACTATGAAAATTGGACTTTCCAGAAGCAAATCCTTAAAATCACTAGTTTCATGCCATTTATTCTGTAAAATGCCCCAAAACGTTGAATATCATGAAAATATTCAAATATAATTCCTTTTCTGTATCTACACTATCTTGGGTAATTTTCTAAACCAAAACTATTTAGTTGAGAGATGACATTCAAGCTGTGGGAAATTACAAAAATCCTACTATTTTATAGGTTTTTACCGCAAAATCACTCACAGCAGGGGTCAGATCCATTTCATACTAGCAAAAAGCATTTGATAATTATAGACATCTCTATGAAATCATTTGTGGCAAGTTTTAAGTTCTTACTATGAAAATAGCACCTTCCAAAAGCAAACCCCTAAAATCACTCGTTTTAATGCCGTTTTTTCTGTAAAATGCCCCAAAAGGTTGCATATCATGAAAACTTTCAAACATAACTCGCTTTCTGTATCTACACCTTCTTAGGTAGTTTTCTAAGCCAAGACTATTGGGTTGAGAGTTTGGAATAGTCCACAGGATGACATTCAAATTGTGGGAAATAACAAAAATCACTCAATTCTGGTGATTTTTGACCCAAAATCACTCACAGCAGGGGGTGCATTGAAGTCACGCTAATGCAACATATTCTAAGATCAAAAGCATCCTCTTGAACACATATGTAGCAAGTTTTGAGTTTCTATCACGGAAAATGAATTTTTTAGAAGGAAATCCCAAAAACATGCTTTTTTGGTGATTTTTTGCATAAATGCCCCAAAATTACCTATGTAGAGATGAATAAGCATGGTTGACGACTTGTAACAAGAAATGCCATCCAAAAGTATAATTCTGACATTTGGCCACCTGCCTAACACACAAACAAAAAATACTCATCCACATCATATTAAGTATTTCCATGTCAAATCTGGCTGAAATCTGAAAGCAGTTCTTTAGATTTAGGCAAATTGAGATTTTTTCCTGAAAAAATCAGGATTTAAGCTTTCAAGATATTGCCCCCTTCACTGTTAGTAGGCCCATTGTTATATACAATATATGATATTTTCAAACCATATTCAAAGGACACAAATATTATGAATAGTAAAAAATATACTTTAAAGAATATACTTTAAAAAGGTATGTATTCAGTATTTGAAATTTCATTTTGTTTCTATAAAGAAGGAAATCATGTGGTACATGCCCATAAATGGCCAAATAGTGGTATTGGAGTGTCATGTGTAGTCACCCCTTTCTATCCAGCCATGACCACTCAGTAGACCCAATCCTGATGCCACCTTGTAGTCACCCCTTCCTACCCATCCATAACCACTAGTTGACCAACCATAGTGCCACCTGGTAGTAACCCCTTTCTACCCACCCATAACCACTAGTTGACCCAGTCTGGTGCCACCTGGTAGTCACCCCTTTCTACCCACCCATAACCACTAGTTGACCCAATTACGATTTGATAAACCTATGGTGCCACCTCGTGGACAGTAAATGAAATAAAAATTGGGTAAAATGTACATACTCTTTATGTCAATTCTAGTTAAATGAGGAACCACCAGTTAGCTATGTTCCTACCAATGGTTGGTAATTGTGTGGCACTTTTGAGGTTATGTGGCAGAAACGCTGATACCACACATCTACCAAGTAGTGGTTAAGTTGTGTGTAGCGTTTCAATTCACGACTATAGGCCACTACTCAGACACACTTGTACCACAGAAAAACCTTCTGTGCCACACTCCGTGGCACAAAATGTTCCAATTTTTTTGTAAGGGTACCTGGCCATACCAGCATACTGCAGTAGAATGGATATTTAGCATTGCTGGTAAGATTTTCTGCCCTGACCACTGTATAAAAGAGAGGGACTTTTAGAAACGGATGTTCTTAGAGTGCAAACAACATATAGGAAAATAGTGTACTTTAGAAGAATCAGACAACTTAAACTGACAATATCTATAGCAGGACTATCAGAAAAAAGTGATTAAAGTAGCTGACCTTTTTTGTTTTAGTATTATTGTGAAGTTGTAAAATTTATTGACATATTTATGGAATCTGCTGACACTAAGTGCCTGTACCTTCATGAAGCATACAATGAATTAGCAGTGGTGAAAATAGACAGTAGGCCACCGTTCTGTTTCTACCAAAAATTTGAATGGGCTAGTAAAAGTATATGTTTACTTGCCCAGAAAGTTCGCTAAATATTCTGATCACATTAATTTAGTAAGCATCACATCCAGTTTCACATTTCTTCTACATTAGATTATAACTGTCACAATTCATAAACTTAGCACAATTAACTATGAATGTTCAGTTACGAAATGGCTTTTGGCTACCATTTTGATTATCAAAGTGATATGGACCACTAGATTCATTTTGATGGACCGTTTGACCACCACAGCTTAGCAAACTGTTTTCAGCACTGAATTAGTCAAATCATGAAAACCCAGTCTAGTAAGCTTTGTTGAGTGTTGAAAAGTAATTTGTAATGTAATCAATTACTTTTTCAAATGTAATAGTAATTGTAATTGCTGGATCTAAAAAATGCAGTAATAGTAATAGTAATATAATTGCAAAATACTAAAGTAATAGTAATATAATTGATTACTTTTTAAAGTAATTGACCCCAACCCTGCCACCAATACAAGGTATAGACCATTAGAATAAGGTCCAAGTTTTCACATATAAGAGAAAATTTCAAAATAGTTTGCCAGAACCTGTCATATTTAGAAAATTCTGACCAAAATAATTAAGTGACCTAAAGGTGTTATTTTCAAAGATCTGGGTATCTAAGTGATATCTAGAAACCTTGTTTTGTAGGACCCTGATTTAAACTGAATACATTGCAGATGTGTCTCTGTAATGCTGAAGTACACCTACCCATTATCAGATTCTATAGATATAACTGGTGAAGAGGCTGCAGTAGGTTGTAGTTTAGATGCATGCTGAGCTATACTCATTATAACACCAGAAGCCTTGGCAGTCGCATTACCCTGGGCTGAAACATACAATAGATACTCATTATAACACTAGGCACTACAGCATGTGGTAGAAACTAACCAAAGTCTGTATTAGAAACTGGGTGCTCAAAATTGGTAATTGCAATATTTTGGGGCGTCCTATTTTTCAAGGGAGACCACAATATACTGAGATTACAACTATAGACATGTATTTACCCAATGATATGAAGCTTAATGTCCATATACAATGCCATGGGAATATATTAAGTTGAAAATTATTCACTTATACGCTCGAAATTTACATTTTTAGAAATTCCTCACAAATTGTTTTGGGCGTCCTGATGGGTGATTTTTGGGAGTTTGGGTGTCCAAATGTCACCCAGACGCCCCGCTGGGTAAGACGCTGCCTTGGAGATACATACCTCCTAAACATAAACCACGCTTATCCACACATATGGCACCAACAACTCCTGGAGTGTTCATCCTGAAAAAGAAAGTTAAGAAAAAAGGATGAATCTAGCTGTGTAAATGGTAACTGCATTTTATATAAATGTGTTTCTAAGAATTCACCATTATCGCTTTAACCCTTCTAAATGACTTTATTTTCACAACTAAAACATTGTCCCCATCGGTCATAATCATGGCAATGTGTGAAGGACATACTGATACCTTGAAATTTCTTCGACCATTTTTCGTCATTAACAGATGTAAAGTTTGGAAGAAAATTGCTAAGTGTGCATGTGTAACTTGTTTTTGTGAAGTACTGTACAAGCAAAGAATGACATCATGGTGAGACGGGATCCTCAGAACACCTTCACAGATTCCTGAATTACTGATTGCATTTGATTCCTGTCTTCATGTTGCTGATATACATTTGTATATATATATATATATATATATATATATATATATATATATATATATATATATATATATATATGTCATGACACAGATTGAAATTGGTAAGGATTTTAAATTGTGTCGACACAGAATAGAATTCTAATTTGTGTCGACACAAATCGCGATTTCAATTTGTTACCAGGTTTTAGCTGACACAGATTAGAATTTTGATTTGTTACCACCCAATTTTAAATTGTGTCGACAAAAACCTAAATCCTGGCTATGAAGGGAAGGGATTTTAATTTGTGTCGACACAGATCTAAATCCTAGCTCAGTATTAATAGAGGAGTGGTAAGGATTTTAATTTGTGTCGACACAAATCTAAATCCTAGCTCAGTATTAAATTAATAGAGGAGAGGTAAGGATTTTAATTTGTGTCGACACAAATCTAAATCCTAGGGTTAGTATCAATGAAGGGGAGGTAAGATGAGGGAAATGAGCAGACTAAACCTCCTTTGGTAATTTTATAACAAAATAATCTTATTCTTTGTTGTGGCTGGCAGCTACTCTTTGTTCATGACTATTTAGTTAAATACTTGTAAGTTAAGTAATAACATGAAAGCTTTCTGTGATCACACTCTCTATGCAATTATTAAATATATGTGTGAAAAATGCAATCAAGTTTCTTGAGATGAAAGTGGGATGAGTAGGAGTAAGTGTGTTTGAAAAAACTTTCATTCATTCAGATAAAAGGTAAATATAACACCTGTGAGCACAGCCTTTTGATGTAGATTGAAATTAAGTGACACAAATCAAAATCCTTACTTACCCTCATAGGTAGGATTTAGATTTGTGTCGACACAAATTAAAATCCTTGCTTCCCTTCATAGCTAGGATTTAGATATGTGTCGACACAATTTAAAATTGGGTGGTAACAAATCAAAATTCTAATCTGTGTCAGCTAAAACCTGGTAAAAAATTGAAATCGCGATTTGTGTCGACACAAATTAGAATTCTAATCTGTGTCGACACAATTTAAAATCCTTACCAATTTCAATCTGTGTCATGACATATATATGTTGCAGCCCAACTTCCGATCCGGCCCATCTTAAGATGGGCCAAGCCCAACTTCCGATCGGAAGTTGGGCTGGATTTTGCTGGCCCATCTTAAGATGGGCTACCCAACTTCCGATGACCCAGATAATACAGCAGCCCAGCCCAACTTCCGATGGTAATGATTTTTTATAAAGTGTTCATCTAGAAGTTTATAGCCTTGTTAGAATTTTTTTTTTATTGAATAAGATGTGAATTTCATGAGACAAATTACTTGCATCTTATTGTTAAATCTTTACTTAAACACTACTGAATACTTCTGATTATGCTGAAATTTGAATATAAGTTGATTACAGATTCTCTCCTTTTGTAAAAAAGACTAGAGAAACAAAACAAAGAAATAATTATTCAAACACAACAGATTAATTTATACTGGTAATGTTTCTTATGGTGCTGAATTCCAGCACCTGTTAATTGCAATCCTTGAGTTGACAAAGTTGTATATGCCTACAATTTTTTTACCTGTCTATCAAAATATAAGTATTTATTACATTATTTATAATAGATGTCTGTAAAAGTATAAACATTTCATAATAATTAGCCAATTAAGGTAACATGGTACATCTATATCACTTTTCTTTATCTACATTCAGGATGAAGGGCTTCTTTCTGACACATCTTAAGCTAGGGTCTCACATGGAATTTGCAGGAATTCGACCGTATTCGAAAAAAACTTGAAAAAGTCGAATACGACCAAATTAGACTGAAATTCGACTCAATTCGACATGGCAAAAAGTTGTGGGGTTAGGCAAAAAAGACGGTAATTTTGTGGTGTCGAATGCGATGTGGAACCGCTTTAAGTCGCATTCGACCGCTAAAATGTTGAAAGGTCGAACATTGTCTAAAACACTTTGCGAATTCGATTTTTATGCAAATGATCTGTTTGATTGACAGTTTATGTCGAGTGCGACATGTGAGGCATCGCATTCGACATAGAAATTCGCATTCGTCATTTGCCTACACCTCGCATTCAACAAGGAATAAGTCGAATGCGATTTTCGACTTTATGCAAATGAGAAAGTCATTATGTTAATGACAAACTGCAAACCCGATCGCATTCGACCACGTAGCGATGCGAGGACTCCGTGAAATGATCTAGCTTTTTTCCGACGCATTCGACAAGTTCACTAATTGGATTTCGACTTTAAATTTGGCGCCAAAAAGAACCTCGTTTTCGAATTGCCTAACTCTGGACAAACATCGAATGTGAGCTTTTCCGAAAACTCGCATTCGACTCAAAATTTGGGGTTTTTCCTCATTACCATATCATTTACATAAAGTCGAATTCGTGCAAATTCATGTGAGACCCTAGCTTTAATGAAGGTCTCAATTTTAAAAGTTCAACAACCAGTTTTCTGATATACTCATTGCTCTTCAATATTCAAAAAACAAGGTTAAACAAATAATTCAAACTAAAACATAAATATTTCTCTCTTCCCTCTTTTACTATTGACTACCAAAAAGATAACTTTCTCAACTGCTTCATCCAAAGTATAAAGTTGGCCAATCCAAGATCATGTCTAAATCTTACTAAATTTGAATCTGCCAACATTTAATATGTGTCGTTTAGGTACAAGTACCAATTCAATCTGCATACACCTTACCTCATATCAATTACAACTTGAACCATGTGGGCCAATTTCATTAAGCCACTTGATACCTGGTTTAAAGTTAAACCAGGTCACAACTTGAAGATAGACTAGGTCTCAAAGTTAGGCCAATTTCATTAAGCATTTAGTACCTGGTCTAAAGTTGAACCAGGTCACAAATATGGGACTAACTTTAGACCAGGGGAGGGGTGGTTTATATCCTAGTAGGGCCTGGTCTAAATATTTATATGGCTGATATAAAGGCTATTTTTGAGTATATAAACTGGACTTAGCATATACATATCCATTTTATGAATATTCTGGTACAATCATAACTAAAACACGTTTTTTTTTCAGAAAGAAAAAAACATGCTTGAAAAATTTGCATATATTATGTGATGCAGACAAATCTAACACACCTTAATGCTAATAAAGTTGTACAGATGGCATTTGTCACGTTTTCCAAAAAATGCTTTTTGTCATAGATTTGTCAACAAAAATGTCACGTACCGCTCTCTTTGAAAAATCTCTCAAATAAAAAAAATAAATAACACAGTTTGGAAGCAAACTAAGAAACTTGTCTTAGTAGTAGAATAAACCACTGGCATTTGCATTTCAAAGATATCTTGCTTCTATACTTACATTTTGATATTCATAAATAGTTGTGGTGCTGATACATGTCTTGAATTGCAGAGTGCAGCATTGAGGCATCTGACTCATAAGTCAGAATAAATATCAAATCAATTAAAATTGACAATGGTAATATTGCATATATCAACTTTGTTTTATATTCCATAGTTTTAATTAGCATTCTACATCATAATTGCATACAATACTTAATACATGTACTTTTCATTCCTAAGAAATAATACCCTATACTGGTCATCCACTATAGATGCAATAGGCTTTGTTGAGAGAGTGAAGGTTTCTATTCTCTCAACATGGGGTCCTCTACTCATAGCCTTTGTTATTCTGACCATAAGCCCTTGCCAATGCCCAAAATAGAGCGAAAACCAAGGCCTAGATAGTTGAGACTAGGTTTGGTTGTTACCTGGTACTAACTCATTTGATGAAATTGGACTAAAGTTAGGCTGGTTTAACTTCTAGACTAGGTAACAGCCGAACCAGGTATCAGAGTTGACACCTAGTCTAAGTAGGGTGGGTTTATCTCACCTTAATGAAATTGGCCCTGTATGTTCATTTCTTACTACCTCACCTCATCTAGATACTATAAGTGCCCTGCTCTGATGAATCTTGATAAAGGACACAATGTTTTTGTAAATTCTGAAAGTTTTTTGTCTATTTCTACTGTCCTGCCAGTCACATGAACCTCATCAATTAATGCATTTACACTTATTTTGGCACACACATTATTATATAATTATGTCAAGAATTTGCAAGGGGTTAAAGAATACCTAAAAATACTAATAAAAAAGCTTAAAAGACAAGAAAAAAAATCACTTTTCCCTTTTTGAGTCATTAGAAAAATACCATTGCTATTCCTTCATTCAAATTATAAATGATTCATCATCTAGCTTATGTAATGTAAGAGCACACAACCCATAAATAACAAAGAAAAGGTAGTATTGTGCAAATTATCTATTTGAATTAAAAGCTTAAAGCTTAAAATTCTTTATAAATGACTCTTTAATTTGTTGTAAAAACATGATTATTTTATTTCGTTTTTCTGCTTACAATCAGCAATAATGTTTTAAGTAATCAGGTTATTCTAGCTACCCATTTCAATTTATTTCTTGGACTAATATTATCTTGTAATTTAAAGTGGATGCCCTATGAAAGAGTTAAAAATTCCATATTTATAAGAGTGCAAAAATTCATATGAATATTCATGAAGGGTTACATCCTGGTATCTATAATGATCGGAAGTTGGGCCAAGCCCATCTTAAGATGGGCCAGCCCAACTTCAAATGACCTACATCCTGGTATCTAGAGATTGGAAGTTGGGCCAAGCCCATCTTAAGATGGGCCAGCCCAACTTTAAATGACCTACATCCTGGTATCTAAAGATCGTAAGTTGGGCCAAGCCCATCTTAAGATGGGCTAGGGGTCATCGTAAGTTGGGCCAAGCCCATCTTAAGATGGGCTACCCAACTTCCGATCGTAAGTTGGGCCAAGCCCATCTTAAGATGGGCCAGGATCGGAAGTTGGGCTGCAACATATATATAATATATATATATATATATATATATATATATACATATATATATATACATGTATATATATATCAGGCCTTGACATTAAGTTTTTGAGGCACTTGCCCAGCGGGCAAGTGCTATGAGGCTTTCACTTGTCCGGGCTAAGTTTTACTTGCCCCGAGTTGCCCGGCCTCACTAGGGGTACTATGCGTCTGATAATTCCACTGGTTAGCCGGAACAGTAACTGAACAGAAGTACTTGTCCGGCGGTCAATATCACTTGTCCCGGACGACGGGATAGTGCTTAATGTCAAGCCCTGTATATATATATATATAATTATTTATATATATATATATATATATATATATATATATATATATATATATATATATATATATATATATATATATATATATATATATATATATTATAAGAGAGGAGGCCCAATCCTTTGCAACGCATGATCTCCGTTGCCGCGCCTGTTTGCCTAATTCTGAGTTGGCAGTTTGGTGGACGAGTGTATCTAGATGGCTCTTAACGTAAACACATTTCAAAATATTAATCAAAAAGATGATTTTGATGATGATTTCTCAACCTCGAGCGTGGCCGGGTTTGGTATGACCACCCGGCGATAGATGGTACTACCGATATTTAACTTTTGCTTCCACAGTGGGGTTGCACTATACGTACTGTGTTGGTGTGTACGGTGGCCGAAGTGCGCTGACTGTAGTAGCGTTAAGCCTACCCGGGTGATCAAAAAGAAATCGACGGCATGTAACGAAAGGGTTGCAGGCGGCATGGAGACCCTGGACATTGCCCGCATGGGAGCTTATAGAGCGTCTAGACACATCCCATGGGGGGGACACACAAACAAGGGCAGAATGTTTGGACAGAGAGTTGTGGAACAAACCCCGACAGTTTAGCATACTACGGTGGCGCATGGGTAACATGCATATTTGAGCTAAAAAAATCCGAGCTTTTCTATAGTTCAAAAAAATGTTTTCCAGACAACCAGTATAAAGCGTACGCGGGCTGAAATAGACAGCATTTGAAAATTATCGTTATCAAAAGAACTTGCAAACTGTGACGAAATTTAAAGTCTATATAAACTTAGAACTACCTGATGCTTTTACCGCACTTTTCAGAAAATGAAAGGTCAGTTTGAAAACAGTTCTAAAATACAGCCATTAAAAAGTTATAACCCATTTTATATAGCAATTTCGATAAGCATTTTTATTAAAATCGATGGCTCAAATTCAAGGATCTATGTATATATATATATATAAATATATATATATATATATATATATATATATATATATATATATATATATATATATATATATATATATATATATATATATATATATATATATATACCGGTATATTTAGAGAGAGAGAGAGAGAGCGGGGGCAGAGAGAGAGCAGGGTGAGAAAGAGAGGGGGACAGAGAGAGGGGCAGAGAGAGAGAGATACGGAGGGGCAGAGAGAGAGCAGGGTAGGGAGAGAGGTGGCAATGAGAGAGAGGGAGGGGCAGAGAGGGAGAGGGGGCAGAGAGCGGGCAGAGAGAGGGAAATAGCGGGCAGAAAGAGAGAGAGGGTAGAGAAAGAGGGAGACTGAGTGAGAGATAGAGAGAATGGGGGCAAAGAAAGAGAAAGAACTGGCGCAGAGAGAGAGAGAGGGGAGGGTATAGTGAAAGAGCAAGAGAGAGAGGGGGCAGAGAGAGGGAGAGAGGGGGGCTGAGAGAGAGAGGACAGAGAGAGAAATATAGACGGGGCAGAGAGAGGGCAGCGAGAGAGAGGGAGAGAGAGAGAATGAGAGGACAGAGAGAGAAAGAGAGGGGGCAGAGGGAGAGAGCAGCAGTGATATGGAAAGATAGAGGGGGCAGAGAGAGAGGGGGGCAAAAGAGAGAGGTGCAGAGAGAGAGAGAAATAGAGAGGGGCAGAGAGAGGGGTGACAAAGGGAGAGAAAGAGAGAGGGCCGAGCGAGAGAGAGGCAGAGAGATAGAAACAGAGATGGGGCATAGAGAAAGAGAGAGAGAGAGGGGACAGAGAGAGAAATTGAGGGGGGGGGGAAGAGATAGAGGGGGCAGAGAGAGATATATAGAGGGGGAAGAGAGGGCAGCGAGGGAGAGAGGGGGCTGAGAGAGAGAAATAGAGACGGGGCAGAGAGAGGGCAGCGAGAGAGAGAGAGAATGAGGGGACAGAGAGAGAAAGAGAGGGGGCAGAGTGAGAGAGGGAGAGAGCAGCAGTGATATGGAAAGAAAGAGGGGGGCAGAGAGAGAGGGGGGGGGGCAAAAGAGAGGTGCAGAGAGAGAGGGAGGGGGCAGTGAGAGAGAAAGATAGAGGGGGACAGAGAAATAGTGGGCAGAAAGAGAGAGAGGGGACAAAAGTGAGAGACAGGGGCACAGGGAAAGGGGGACAGAGAGAGAGGTGGCAGAGAGCGAGAGGGCGGGGCACAGGTAGAGGGGCACAGAGAGAGAAAGAGAGGGTGGGGCGGAGATAGAGAAAGAGAGAGGGGGCAGAAAGAGGGGCTGAAAGAGAGAGGGGGGCTCTCTCTCATGGATGTATTGGTGGTCTGATACGTTTGCCATTATAAGAAATTTCATTGTTTCCGTCCGCAGGACGGGTACTTTTCTAGTATGATATATGTATCATATATATTTTTTAAACTTTCACTTTCAAAATAATTCAGAGCAGAACCAGACTGGCAGAACCAAGTAAATGCCACAGCCGAGTAACAGTATGACTAAGGGTTTCAGAGATAGGAAATACAGTACAGGCAATGTACCTGTGACTGTGTACATCTGATCTGAATCTGCACAGTGAGTGAGTCTCATGACATGATCATGATGTTAGTGACACAAATTCACTACAAGGTCTAGTAGTCGTTGGACGTCACATGTGACGTCCACTGTGACAGTGTGACTTGAGCTCGGGTGTCACTGTGACAGCTCGGGTGTCACTGTGACAACGTAGTGTGTACCGGCGTCCACTGTGACACTGCGCCTGGAGACCGGGTGTCACTGTGACAACGTAGTGTGTACCGGAAACGTCTGTCCAAGTGACCGGCTTCCAAATCGATCCGCTAGGTGCAGCACTGCAATGCGTCGAATTATACACAATCTTTGCGTGTATAAACAATATCGTAGGATTACATCATGCAATTTTAACATCTATTGTTTAGACACATACTTGTAGACGTTTTTTTTCTTTTAAGTACCGTTTATACACTAGCTTTTGTGTTCCTTGAAAGTCGGCCCCGGCTGCCACTGTGACAACGCCGACTTCGCTACCGGAAGCGTCTGTCCAAGTGACAGGCCACTACCGGAAGCGTCTGTCCAAGTGACCGGCTTCCAAATTGATCCGCTAGGTGCAGCACTGTAATGCGTCGAATTATACACAATCATGGCGTGTATACATAATATCGTAGGATTCAATCACGCCAATTTGACATATATTGATTAGACAAATACTTGTTAACTTTGCGTGTCCGTCTAGGTATCGTTTATACACCAGTTTTGTGTTCCTTGAAAGTCGGCCGCGGCTGCCACTGTGACAACGCCGACTTCGCTACCGGAAGCGTCTGTCCAAGTGACAGGCTTGCTACCGGAAGCGTCTGTCCAAGTGACTGCGTTCCAAATCCATCCGCCAGGTGCAGCACTGTAAATCGTCGAATTATACACAATCTTGGCGTGTATACATAATATCGTAGGATTCAATCACGCCAATTTGACATATATTGATTAGACAAATACTTGTTAACTTTGCGTGTCCGTCTAGGTACCGTTTATACACTAGCTCTGTGTTCCTTGAAAGTCGGCCCCGGCTGCCACTGTGACAACGCCGACTTGGCTACTGGATGCGTCCAATGTCACAGGAGGGTTCCACTTGAATCGAGAACGCTAGGTGCAGCATTGTTATTCGTTCATTCAGTTTGTCAAGGGATTACGATTACTGATACCTATTGGGTATTGTACAAAAATATATATATATACAAATTTCCCTTACGACACAAGAAAAATGGGAAATAAATAAAAAAAATTATTGAATAAGAACCAATTATTATTTTACCTGCCAATTTTTGTTTGTTTTCGGCTAAAGCGATTTTGAACTTAATTGAATTTGATGTTTTTACATGTTTTCAGAAATAAATTGTGATAATTCATGTGTATAAATTGGGGTTTCTTTGCTCAGCAGTATTTTATATGAGGATTAGCATATACGGTTACAATTAACTCACTTCTAACATTTTCATGGATATATACTCCCAAAAAGCCCAAAATTACAAACTTTAACCATCTGTGGTTTGAAAACCAACGAAAGACTTGTCATTTTCTTTATGTCTTTTGATAAAGAGCACTGTGTAGATATTGTAGACAAAAATGGTAAAAATTAAAGTCTGCAAGTCTGACCAACTTTGGTTTAAAACAAAATGTCGAATTCCTTGATTTTGCCCAATAACTCCTATATAACAGGAGAAAAATAATTTCAACAAGGCAGAACAGTATTTCATTCATTCATACATACATACATACATACATACATACATACATACATACATACATATATAGATACATACACATAGAAAGGTAAATCGATATATAGGTAGATCATGCAGTTCCTAAACTGTCATGATGCAGGGAATAAATAAAAGTATTTATCTAGCAGCCTGTCATTTCTTAACCAATGTATCTCAACATATAACTATCTAAGAATGAATAGGCACACACAATTTCTTCCAAACTTCAGACTCAGTGTTAAATTCTCAACTTGAATTTTTTGAAAACGAATCCAACAAAAGTAAATTGAGATATTGAGACAAGGAGTTTTGCCATCTTGTAAGATACATGTTAGGCTTGTAACTGAGCAGAACTATATAAGCTTTATTGAAGCCGAAATACATTTTCAAATGGAATAAGGAAATCATTAAACTCCTGAAAGTAATGCTTGTGACTTTTTTAGGTATTTAAAGTAATGTGATTGCTATATTACAGAATATACACAAACAGATAACAACTTCAAAATTTACAATAACTCATTGGTTTGTGGTAAAATCTGGAGAAAATTTTTGAATAAGATTTAAACTTTCCCTGTGATAGCTGCATTCAATAAGATTACATTTACCCTCAGCTTCCTGAGAATGGTATAACAGACTCTATATATGCTCTCCTGTCTAGTGAAAACTTTATAAGATCCCATGGCTGATTATAAAGTGAATTTCTCCAGCTTTTGACTAGATCATTTTATTTAGAGTAACTGGATCCATGTACTGAGATTGCCTTGCATCATCATTGTAACATTGTTGTGTCTTTGATGCATGATATGACTATTCTTGTATCTTATTTTACTCTATGTATTGTTTCTTTACTTCACTTGTATATGCGTTCCTCCATCTCTGGAGGTTTAATGAATAAATAGTAATAATAATAATAATAATAATAATAATAATAATAACAATAATAATAATAATAATAATAATAATAATAATAATAATAATAATAATGATAAGAAGAAGAAAAAGAGGAATAAGAAATCCAGATAGGGCCCCGTTGAAAGAGGTACTGGGAGGACAGTATAATTACAGAGAAGGGGGAAGGCAAGTGTTGCGGCAAGGCGCTAAAGGCCGCAGGAGGAATAGAAAGTGGCAGTGTAGTAAGGATCCGTGCGCCCAAAAAGTGAGTGGCGGGCGCACGGATCCAAGCCCAAAGTACAGGTGGAAGGTGCATGGATAGGGCACTGATGATCACGTGGGGACGTGTGAAAGGGCAGATAGAAGGTAGATGGGTGGGAGTTACATAAAGTAATGCCTTATAGTTAAGTGCTGGACTCATGTCAGGAGTACCACATAAGCCATCAGCGCGGGCTCACGTGGGAACAAGGACCAATCAGGGCTCTCGCATCGATTACATTACTGAGACACCTTATCTCCACCACCAGCTGGGGGTGCCCAAAGCACCAATTTCTGGCCTATTAGCGGCTATTAGTTGACATTAGTTGAGGCTTGCATGTTCATGTTGACCGGCTGGTTTCGAATCCACTTGTGTTTGGTGATCTAAGGTAAAGTCATGTGCAGCAAGTGTCCTTCATCAACAGATATAAATTAATACTAACACCCATTAAACTTCACAGATCTAAATTTTTATATGAAGGCTAGGCATTACTTGCATCCATTAAACTATATATTTTCTCGAAGAAATTCCTAACTTCACAACTGTGGAAATGTTTATTATAATAAATCAAAGATAAAAGATTGTTTTTAGTCTAAGCCCAACATAAAGTCATCGGCCCTTATAGCGAACAGCAATTCAGGCAGACGTCTTTTCTGGGATCAACGGTTTTGACCAACAATTCATTTTTAGCAAAGTTAAGTAAAAAAATAATAGAAATAAAGCCACCGTTATTTTGAGTATGAAATATTCCTATGTAGAGAACTACCTATCTATGTGTATGTATGTATGTATGTATGTATGTATGTATGTATGTATGAAATACTGTTAACGTTCTGCCTTGTTGCAATTATCTTTATGGTGTTATATAATAATTATTGGCAATTATAGGGTTAATCAAGGATTTCGAGAAATATGTTTTTCACCCAAAATTGGTATAAGTCAGAATTGCGTTGTTTTATTTTAACCTTCTTTTGTCTACTATATCTACACAATGCTCTTTATCAGATGCCATAAAGCAAATGACAGGTCATTGTGTTGGTTTTCAAATCACAGATAGTCAAAGTTTGTGAATTATGGCTTTTGGGGGGTAAATTTTCATGTAAATGTTAGAAGAGAGTTGTTCAATTGTTACCATATATGCCCATCCTTATATAAGATATCGTTGAACAAAGGAACCCAATTTCATACACATGAATTAGCACACTTTATTTCTGTAAACGTGTCAACACATCAAATTCAATAAATATGAAAATTACTTTAGCCGAAAACAAAGAAAATCCAAAGGTAAAAGAATAATTAGTACATGTTCAATAAAAATCAATTTCTTTTCCATTTCCCTAGTGGTGTCAGGGAAATTGTAATATTTCTTTTTGTTTGTCCACACCAATACCCAATAGAGTATCGTAAGCCCTGGACAAACTGACTGAACCATACACTTTTGTCTATCAGCCAAGTGTGTGTATCATTCGACGAAGTACAGTGCTGCACCTCTCGAATCAATTTGGAAGCCTGTCACTTGGACAGACGTTTCCTGTAGCGAAGTCGGCGTTGTCACAGTGGCAGCCGGGCCGACTTTCAAGGAACACAAAGCTAGTGTATAAACGGTACTTAGAACGAAACACAAAGTCTGGAGTATTTGTCTGATCAACACATGTCAAATTTGCGTGATCGAATCCTCCGAGATTGTTTATACACGCCATGAGTGTGTATAATTCGACGAATTACAGTGCTGCACCTAGCGGATGGATTTGGAACGCAGTCACTTGGACAGACGCTTCCGGTAGCAAGCCTGTCACTTGGACAGACGCTTCCGGTAGAGAACTCGGCGTTGTCACAGTGGCAGCCGGGGCCGACTTTCAAGGAACACAAAGCTAGTGTATAAACGGTACTTAGAACGAAACACAAAGTCTGGAGTATTTGTCTGATCAACACATGTCAAATTTGCGTGATCGAATCCTCCGAGATTGTTTATACACGCCATGAGTGTGTATAATTAGACGAATTACAGTGCTGCACCTAGCGGATCAATTTGGAAGCCGGTCACTTGGACAGACGCTTCCGGTAGTGGCCTGTCACTTGGACAGACGCTTCCGGTAGCGAAGTCGGCGTTGTCACAGTGGCAGCCGGGGCCGACTTTCAAGGAACACAAAGCTAGTGTATAAACGGTACTTAGAAGGAAACACAAAGTCTACAAGTATTTGTCTGATCAACACATGTCAAATTTGCGTGATCGAATCCTACGATATTGTTTATACACGCCATGATTGTGTATAATTCGACGAATTACAGTGCTGCACCTAGCGGATCAATTTGGAAGCCGGTCACTTGGACAGACGTTTCCGGTACACACTACGTTGTCACAGTGACACCCGAGCTACTGTCACAGTGACACCCGAGCTCCAGCCGCAGTGTCACAGTGGACGTCACATGTGACGTCCAACGACTACAAGATACTTCTCCAAATTCATTGGAAAAACTCTCAGATGTCAGAGATTTTGCTTTTTTAAGGATTGAGTTGTCCTCTAAAATAATGTGGACACACTTACAACTGGCTCAACTGCTGCTCTACTGGTTTCTCCATGGCGTTTGTACTCAAGATGCTTATTGAGAAAGTCTGGGCCGGCTACATCAAAGGGAGGGAGGAACTCTATTTACAATCGCTTCTATTTCCGGAAATGCTGAAAGCGGAAGTGGCAGTAGAACATGTGCGCAGCTGTCCGACTGCAGCGCCATCTGTAAATTTTGGTCGAGTCCAATAATCAAAAAGGGGGGATAGTACATGCAAATGTTACTTTTGTTGTTTTGCTTAGTGAAACTAGCTGAATTTGACATACAAGACACATTCAATATTGTTTTCTTTCTGTCCCGATTCCAAATGATTTAATTACGCTGATTCATGTGTATTCATTTATTTTCCTAGTGTTGAAAAAACTAAACCTTTCACCCCTCAAAAAGTTCCAATGGCTGGAGTTACCTCAAGACTAAGGATGGTGGAAGGTGTGTGTGTGGAAATGGAGATACACTAACTACACTATGATTGCCCTTGATTATCTTCATCTGAGCTGCAATCCAGCGATCCACGTGAGTGGTGGAATGAGTTGGTAGTACCTGTAATCAGAATACACGGTATGCGGAGGTAAGCTGGCTGATTTCTTCTCGGAATGTATTTGGGGCAGGCCCACTTTCAATTATGTTTTTACACTACTACTGTACTAGTACTACTAGTCTATACTACTACTTATAGTCTACACTTGTAGCTTTGCAGAAGATGTTTATAAGTAGAGGGAACATGAGTCATGGTGTTAAGACATACTTTGGGACAGAGTATATACATTTGTACAAGAATCAGTGTATCTTGTTATTAAGCAATTCTGAGATTGTACACCAGTCTGATAAGGAAATTCATATCTTTCTTTGGTGGCTGATATTTTGTGTTTTGGGGTCCCTTAGGAAAGAAGACACTGCTGACTATGATCAGATGACTGTCACTGGGTAGAGGGTATGAGTCAGAAACAGTGGCCATGCCCATGGCATGTCACACTCTGATCCTGTGATGGGGTTTTGACCAAATATCTGTGTGCAGTTAGAGACAGTGAGGTGATTTATAAAATAATTAAAAATGCAAAGAAAGAATCCATACCTTAATAATTGTCAATGTACGTTCCACAATGGTGGTAGCCTGCTAGCCCTGGTTCAGTTCACCAAACGGGGCTAGTGGGCAGGCAGGTAAAACACAAGTAATCAGTGTCTTAGCCAGGATTTAGAAACTGGGTGCTTAAAATTGGTAGTTGTAAAATTTTTGGGCGTCCAAATATTTAAGGGGGATCACAATATACTCATATTTCAATCATAAACATGTATAGATTCATGAAAATAAGGCATGATATCATTAAACAATGTCATGGGAATTATAAGGAGATGAAAGAATTCAATTATAAGCTTGAGATTGGGATTTTTAGAAATTCCACACAAAAATATTTGGGTGTCCTGAGGGGTTCTTTTTAAGGGTTTGGGTGTCCAAAACGGCACCCAGACGCCCTGCTGGCTAAGACCATGCAAGTAATGTTTAACCGGTACTACCATAATCTCCATATAGTTCCATGGAGGAAACAGAAAGGTGCTGCTGCAGTTGCACACACTTGCTTTCAAAATATTTGGGTAGGGCAAGTGTAACCTCAGGTAGGATGTGTGAAAATGAAGGCTACTAGCCCTGCCAGACTAGTAAGAATTCTGACGAATGTGGAAGCCTGTGTGTAAATCTGACCAGAAAGGCAACCATGTTAGGCCTTGGATAACCCTTTTCGCCCATATCTGTCCAGTCCTTGATATTTCTTTGGCACTAGTCTATTTGGCCATGATAAACTCCCAGTGTGGAGAAATAGTCCCTTTGACTTCATCTGTTAATGCAGTCCAGCCGCTTTTCTAAGGTCTAAGCCAGGATCTCAAAAGTGCCTGGTCAAAACAGCAATTCCTACGTTTCTGCCCGTCTAGATTTAGATACTAATCTAGATACTTCAATTCCTTAATGATATCTACATTTAATAGTCTATTGTGTTAAAAAGGGCAATTTACACTTCAGCTATATATGTATTAGAAGATGGTTTGCTAGTAAAATATTTGGTTATTACCACCAAAAATCAGAATTGGAAATTCTTCATGATATTTTTGCCTGTCCTAAAAGGAGCTTTTTAGGAAACTGCCTGTCCTAGACCAAAAGACAGGCAGGGCGGGTCCAGGCTAACTTAGCCCGGCTAAGTCTCTGGGCCTATCTGATTGGTTTTCTATTGGTTGGAACTTAGGAGATGTATGACGTTGCGATTCCAGCTGGTAATACAGATCTGTATAAGGGTCACATCACGGTATCCGTTTTGGGTCTGGACAAGACATTTTGAGGAGAAAAACTTTTTATTCCAAGATATATGATACAATTTCAAAAATGGTTTTGAACCTGTATATTCCCTTCAAAAATACATCTCTTATCAAAATCTTCTTTGAAAATATTTAGGTTTGACTCAAATAATAGCAGATTTATAAAGGGTCTGGAAAGAACATCAATCAGACATGGTTTTCTAGTACCAAACAGACACTTATATACCTGAGTTATAGGTCCCTGTACATACCAACACAAAAGTAAAGAATCTTTTTAATATGAAAGGTTCATGAAGATTCTTAAAACACATAATGCAGCTATTTAGGGAAGGTTTTTAATGTCAACTTCAATATGTTGAAAAAAAATCCTAAGCACTCATAGAATTATAAATGAATTATTTTTTTAACTCTCTTTAGGGGTCTGGGTTTGGACAGCACATATTTTCTGGAGCTGGTAGTTATAATAGAAGATTTAGAGAAGCTTTTTGCTCAATAAAATTACTTTATTCAACATTCAACAATGGTTAGGTAGTCATTTAAGTTCGGAAATATGCTTAGTCAGTTCCGTTAACTATAATATTTACACCATTGCCTTCAAAATAATGACTATCCAATAAACACATTTTGAGGTAGCTTGATAGAATTTCAATGGAATACATAATTATATAAATCTACATTTTAATGTTGTTGGTAATGGACTTCAGATGGAATCTCAGCATTAGATTTGGAACCATAAGTAAACATAGTAGCTGATCATGAGAGCTGTTTTAACCCATTAACACTCAGAGCAGCCAAAAGAGGCCTAACAATTTTGAAAGAATTTCAATTTCAAAAGCTCGTTCTTGAAAACATTTGAGGGAGAAATGTTGATCAGAAGCCAAACAACAACTCTCCTTCAAATATTTTCTGAACTTTCGCTTAATTCACAAATTATTTTCAAAAGTATGAGAGAAGCAGACGATCCATCTACAGAAACCCTTGAGTGTTAATGGGTTAAGTATGATAACTACTATATATATATATATATATATATATATATATATATATATATATATATATATATATATATATATATATATATATATATATATATATATATATATATATATATATATCATTCAGCCCTCATGGTCAGTTCTAGATAGTATTGTTTGGCATCGATTCACTACAAAACACAATTGCTTTAATATAGATTCGATACAATAGATTTAATCATTTTTAAGTTATACTCTGGTTAATCCTGGTGATGGGAAATGATATGTCAAAACTCCCTTTAGTAGGGGAATTGAATCAAGATAGGATACCAGGCACCGACATAAGTACAAGCCCGCTTGCCCGGGCAAGGGAAATTTTGAAAAAAGAGCTTTCGGGCATGTAAATTTCAGTTTTCACTTGCCTGTATGGGCAAGATGAGTTGCGGAATACTAAACACACTTTTTTTAGTAAATGGCCCAGATACCCAGAGCTATGCAAGCAATGCAACAAAACTGAAAAGAAAATGGTTTTCAAATCTTTAAATCCTTGATAAACAATACATGCATTTCTAGCGTATGTTATATCTTACTTTGGGCAAGTCAAAAATTATGTCGGGCAAGTCAAAATCATTTACTGCTTGCCCGGCATGCCGCATGGCAAGTTAGTCCTGAAAATTATGTTGGTGCCTGGATACTGATATACGCAGAAAACTGCTTAGAGGTCTAGACAGGTTTATAGCGGCACACACACTGCTTAATCACCTCCTTCGTTTCCTTTGAAATTCTGTCTAAGGCGCATAACAAACAGTCCTAAAAATAGGCTAGAATTAACAGGATCCTTTTGGTGAAACCAGAGTCTGCAGTAATTAGATATTGTTTACATTGCTGAATTTACGTTTTGGATGTGAGTAATACTTCAAGCAATTCCGATTTGTCTGTTGATTCTTCAATTTGAAAATGAACCAGGTGGGCTACTGTCTAATTTCACCATTGTTCTAATAATTTGCCAATATCTATGCATGTCTCCACAGGTATAGGCTTGGGCTCCAGTTCTGTGTCAAGATTTCTACATTTGCTTTTTATTCGCAAACATATATATACATGTCTTTGTCCTGTCTAGACCCCATTTGTCCTGTCCACACCCCAGCAGGATCTGGACAGGACAAATGTTTGGGGGTGGGTTGGTAGCACCCCCCTCATGGTTTTGGTCAAAATAATTCATGTCACATCGAAGATACTAGTATTGAGAGGGTAGGTTATGGAAATTATTATTTTACCATTTGAAATTAAGGAAAAGAATTTTAAAATTGCATCTCAAATGCAGGAGACTGGATTTTTTTCCAATCAAAAATGAACAATAGTTCAATAATGTATGATAATAGGACATACTCTAATATATCAAAGTTTACTAGTAGTATACATATTTCTAATTTGTAGAAAAAAAGTTTGAATTTAATTACTGTATAAAAAAAGAGAGGCAGTTTTGTAATTGTCGTATCCAGAGTCCTAGACCCCAGGTGAACGTAAATTACATGTAATTGGCTAGTTTACTGGGGGTGGGCATGACAAAATAAAAAAAGATTCAAACTTTTTCACACATTTGGAAAGGTCTATTTTCAGGATCTATGAAGTTTTCCATTCAAGTGCAACATTTTTCTTCGAACCTCCATGTTGTTTAATATTCAGATGTATCCCATGATAGAAATGAAGGTCTGCTAGTTAGAGACCCCATAAACAGAATCCATTACTAAGGGGCTCTCTTATAATAATAATAATTGACATTTGATATAGCGGCCTTTCCACCTATAATGTTCAAAAGCGCTTTTATGGAGAAAGTCAGTGGACAGTTGTCATGGTCCACATAGTCAAATAAACTCCTTTCGAAATAGCAATGTTTTAAGCTGTTTCTTGGAAGTTTTGCACACTATCAGCAGCCTTGATGTTGTCAGGGAGCTCATTCCAAAGGCGTGGTGCATAGGCATAGAATGCTCTGTCACCAAACCTTTTCAGATTAGTGATTGGTATCTGTAATACGTTTTTAGTATTTGATCTTAGAGTCCTTGTATTGGCTTGTTTGACTAACAGTTCCCTCAAGTATAGAGGGGCACATCCTTCCCTATACGATGGCAGACCAAAATCCATCCTGGATAGAAAGTTCATAGGATTAACCCTTCCCAGCCCTTGTGACCTTTTGTTAGATTTGATCATGCTTAATTCTTGACCTAGAATAATCATCCTTTTGACTCTTTAGTGAAAGCATAATATGGGGGCCTACCTTACCTGCAGTTATGTCACTGAATTCAGGATAAGGGCTGGTATGACTTCATGCGACAGTGTGGCATCTTTTGCAGTACAACATAGCTTAATAAGATAAACATTATAAATCATTAGTAACATATATATATAAGTAATATGATAAAAGTTAGGAATGATGACAATCGTCATGATGAGTCAGGACTAACCAACAGGCGCTGATATGATCAATGAATGAATGTTTGGCATTGCTGGCAATTCTCAGTGTCATCTGCGGTGCACTGCTTATTTGTCATTTATATACCCTAGAAGCACCTGTTATCATACAAAGCTGCGCTCACTTACTGACCAAGCCAACATTTCATTAGATTATAGACTTGCTAAGTGTCTGTGATAAATGGCTGTATCCTGACTCTCAATGATCTTCTGAGTGGATTTCAGTCCAAGTTTATGTCTGTATTATTCTCAGGGGGGGGGGGGGGGGGGGGGGGCACATTGGTTGTGTCTAACCACAACCCCTGAGGAAGCTGTGCCATCTATAATTTGATAGTGACATCAGACCTACTTGCCATCCAGTAGAGTGGTAGCAATTTTACACCTATCTAAATCAGTCTGAGTACTCCGAGAACCTGGTTACATTGATAACCTAAGGGGATGTTCGATGATGCAAATCAAAATTTAGCTAACAGTCTCATGTAAATAGAGTCTGAGATTTAAGCACTCTTTCAGTTAGCTTTCTAGATGCATTTTATCAAGTAAAAAATTGCTATGTATTTCCCCTTCATTGCATAAAGCTATTTACACTGAGAATAACAAGAACAGTCAGGACTTCTTTTGGCTGTCCGTGCACATCACTATTGTTCACAGGGTCTTAGCCAGGAATTTAAAATTGCCTGTCCAAAATGGCAATTCCAAAATTTCAGCCCGTCCATATTTAGGTACTCAGCTACTTAAAACCTTTATAACAACTACATTTGGAATAGCCTTTTTGTGTCAAAAAGGGCAATTTACACTTCATCCATGTCCTAGATGTTTTTTTCAAAGGAAAAGATTTGGTTTTACCCCCAACATAGAAAACTGAAAATTTTTCATAGAAAGATTTGGCTGTCCACAAGACTGGCTGGATGGGTCCTGGCTAAGTTCATGGTCCTACCACATGTGCACGTGCACACTGCCATGCAATGAATCAGAAGGCTTTCCAATGCTAACGACAAAAAAAAAGCAAAATATCGATTAATTTCATCAAAAATGTCGATCATCAGATGCGCAACCAGCCGATCCTGCTCAACAGCATCGGCACAACTCATAGCCCAGATGTTGACGAGAACCACTCAAGTGGTGCATTCTGCGCATGTACATGAGCAATTTTCTCAATAATGTAAACAATGCAAGAGCCCCTCTTTGGTTTTTGTCTCCTAGTGAAATCACACTGAGACTAAATTCGCGAGATGAGGTGCGTGTGTCCAGGCCTTCTCTAGAGGCCATAGGGTAATTGGTAGGGCTGTGCTCATCAGCCATTTTTTTGCGATCCGATTAATTGACTATTTTTTCTCGATTCGATTCTGACCTGCGCGGTAGTGCTTGGAAAAGTGTGGTGGGGGCCGGACCAGCACCATGTTAAATACATAGCGTGGCCCTCACCACACTTTTCCAAGCGTTTCCGCGCGCGAAAGTGTCTATAGCAGTGCAGGTTCAATGGCGTCCCCCATAGCGTCGGATTTTTTTTGCATAAATAAAAGCACAAGGTAGGCTCCTGTGTATTTTTGGGGGGGATTATGCTGTTTAGTAGTGGTTCAAATGAGGTAGGGTTAGGGTGGGGGGGGGGGGGGTGTATCTAGTTCGCCGCTCGATGTCAGAAGATGGTGAGCATAGATTATGAGACTTTCTCGAGCGCCCGATGTCCCGGCAATTGAGCACAGCCCTAGTAATTGGTCGCTGGTGACCAATCCATTGTTCTTACTTCTATTCATGAATCTAAGATTAAATCAATGAAATTTGATATCAATGACATCATAGAAAAAAAGACAGAAACAAAATAGATCCCTGGTCACCTGGTGGTTTCTGAAATGATAAGATTTTTTTCTTTGGCCTAAGCTAATTTGGAAATGATTGTAAGTCGTATTCGCCTTAGTCTTTGCCTTATTGGATGTATTGATTTTGAGGGATCCGTGTGACGTTAATGGGATTCCCCATATTGGATTCTCCAACCTGCAGATTAATTTGATCTCACTCGGTCGGGCTTCACATTATCTTGCACATAACCCATCAACTGTCAAGAGCACTCCTTAACCCATTAATAATACTTAATAGTTCATCCAGAAATTGTCATCTGGATTGATGATACTCTTGACGATAACTTCAAAATTCAACATTGAATGAGGAAAAGTGTTGTATCATTTTGCCCCTGTGAGTACAAATTGAATTCTGATAAACATTTAGAACTATTATTTCCAGAAATTGTTTCTCTATGAAAGAGAAATGTCATGTGCAGGTTTTAGGGCAGTGCAGGTATGAATTAGGATAGGGAAAAGTAAGCTTCAAATAACACAAGTTTGTGCTTTTCATGCCCGTTACCACAGGCTAGTAACCAGCAGGGCGTCTGGGTGTTATATGGACACCCAGACCCTTGAAATTCTCACATCAGGAAACCAAGATATTTTTGTGAGGAATTTCTAAAAAATGTAGATTTCAAGCAAGTTATTAGGTATTTCCCCTTTTATGTAATTCCCATGACATTGCATATCCATGGATATAAATAAGTGCCTTTATTCTTATGGATGTTTCTGAATAAGTAGTGATGTCCCCTTGAACAAAGGATGCCCTCAAAGTTTACAATTGTCAATTTTTGGCACGCAGTTTCTGAAACCTGTCTACTCTGCTGCGTAAGGTCCTGATATTCTCTAAATAAACATGCAAATATTTTGAGAATTAAGATGAATAGAAGATATTTCAGTGGGAGTGGGACAGCTACCTTTTGTCTCTATTTTCAGTGATTATTTCTTAGAATGCTGCGTTACTTCTGTAATACTTTCTCTTGCATGTCTTTGATTTCTTACACTTTGGTTTGTGAGAGACAGTGAAGCAGTGTCTTAGCCAGCAGGGCGTCTAGGTGTCATTTTGACACCCAAACCCTCAAAAATCCCACATGAGAACACCCCAATTGTTTGTGATGTATTTCTGAAAATGCCAATTTCAAGCAAATCATTTTGAAATTTTCCTTTCATTGTGAATACTAGGACATACTTTAAGGTATAGATCAGTCTCTTTATAAGAAAATGTATCCCTATGGTTGTAAATTGAAGATATCAGGGTCTACCCTAGAATATTGGGTGGCCAAATTTTTTTATGATACCCCATTTTGGGCACCCATTTTCAAAATCCTGGCTAAGACTTTTTGAGTGAACAGTCAGTGCCACTCCTTCAACAATCCTCCATGTGTGCCAGGGCTCAACATTAAGAAAAAACTTGATAAGCCCAGCAGGGCTAGTTACCGAAACTTTTACTAGCCCTGAAATATTTTTGCTAGCCCTGATATTAATAACAACTCTTTTCAAATAGGGACCTCTGTTGATATCATAGCCTCTCTTGATAACATGAAAAGAATACAGTGTATTGTGGTAAATTGAGTTAAATTATCATCCAGGTATGCAGAGCCAAAGGTGGGCTTCATAATTTTTTAAGCGCTGATATTCTAATTCTATCCAGCCCCTCAGGGCTACTCATAGATAGAATTTACTAGCCCTGACTTTCAACAACTAGCCCAGGGCTACAGGGCTAGCCTTAACGTCGAGCCCTGTGTGTTGAATGTCACATGTGGTGATTTCCTGATGACTGGCACGTGCATGGTGTGAAGGATTCCATGGGTGTTGTGAACAATTGGGCCTGTGGGTGAATTGTGTAATTTGGCCTATTTTATAACAGGTATCAGTGTCTTTGCAAGGATTCGGAGGCAGGGTGCCCAAATTTGGTCAAAAATTGCAAAATAATTCAATATTTTTTATTCATATTTAGGGTTGCATACTGGTACTCGGGTACCGATAGGAACCGATACTCATTTAGAAAAGAACCGGTATTTACCCGTTTCGTTGAGAACTGGTACTAAATGGCACCGTTTCGTTTTTGAGTACCGCTTCGTTTCAACAGATTAAAAAAATTGTTACTGCCAATAATATGCGGCGATGACGCATTGTGTGCTGATTCCTGACGAAACAGTTATAGACACGCTGTCTGGAATAGCATTCGGCAGGAAACACGATACGGTGTAACATCCAACGCACGTTCGCAGTGCGTTTTGGCGATCACTTGCTTCGGTCAACTTCGTCAATGTCCGTCTCAATTGTTGGTTCTGTTCCCCAATTCTATTGATTGTTGTCATAGAATTGAGGAATGGAACCACACTTGTTAGCGACATGAATGTTGTAAAAAGGCTGATCAGGCCTCGGAGATCAGAGGTACCGTTTCACTGTTAACGATACCGATACCACTGGTACCGTTTCGCCAGTACCGGTACCAGTATCGTACCGTTTCGTGTTAACGGTATGCAACCCTATGAATCATATTACAGCCATAAACATGTATTTATCTATTGAGAAAAGGTATGCTATCTATATACTCTTAAGGTTACAATAATTACATTGATTGAGGTTAAAATAATTGAAAAACATTGACTTAAAAAGAATTTTTTCACAAAAGTGTACTATGTCCTGATGTGTGATTTTTGAGAGTTTTGGGGTCCAACTGATGCTCAATCACCCTCCTGGCAAGGACCCTGTTGGGTATATCGACCAGCAAATAGTAGAATGAATGTGCCACCCTTGTATACCATAAATTCTCGGAAATTTAGACCACCCTAGGAATTTGTGCCATTATAATTATTTTGTAAAAAAAATAGTTAATGGAAATCTGGGTACGCCTCAATCTGTTGCCATTTCACAAAATATGGACCTAGCTGTAAATCTTGCTTAAATACAATATCAAGGTATTTTCAAAAAACATGGGCCACCCAGAACCCATACAAATTGTAATTATCAAAAAGTGTCCCAAATTACTGAGAATTTACGGTAGGGCATTATCACCAGAGGACTGTGTTCTTGTAATTAGTTGTTCTATTCAGCCTTCATATGGTGCTTATTATTGTCTGCAGAGTTTTAGCTAAGTGGTAAGGATCATTAGTATTCATTACTCACCAAAAAAAAAATGAAATCATAAGTATTCGTCGTTGATGTTGATTAATCAAAGCCATTCACCCCTTTCTTAATACAATCAACATTATTAATTATTAATAATAGATATTGTTATCTTGGCGCTTGTGAGTAACATACCACAATGGCTATAGGGATCTAGATTATTATAGAATCTACCTCCGAAATGGTATTTAGGATAACATTAGGAACAATGTTTTATGAATTGACCAGCCAGCTGGGTGTCTGGGCATTGTTTGATGCCTAAACCCTTGAAAATCACACATGAGGGCACCCAATATTTTGGTCAGGAGTTTTGAAAAATCTCAATTTTAGGCAAAATAATCAAAATCTTCCCTTCACTGTAAATGCTTGGACATTGCTTCAAGGTATTATATATTTTGTCAAGAAGTAAATATATGCTTTTGGTTGTAATGTGAAGATATTACCTTTTTGAAATATTTGGCAATAGAAACTTTCATGTGCTCTGCACACCTTGCACAGTAAAAACATATAAATCACATATAAATACTTTTTTCACTAGCATAAAGTGTAATGACCTAGCAAGACTGAAGTAAAAACAATAGGCGATGGATTTACTGTGGTGTTGTTGAAGAGAACCATTAACCGCTAATGGCGCACTGTTATCATCAACTGGTGGGCGTTCTCAGAACAATAATAATAATAAAGAGTCTACAGCGTCTCATTGGTCTCACGTGGGTTGCCAAGGTAAACACAAGTGTTAGGAGGGGCTGGATGGTGGCGATGTCACTTCTCGCACAATTTTGGGTTGGGATTGAGCTAGACATCCATGTTCTCCTGCGTAAAACACTTAAATGTAATGGCCATCTTTTGATGTATATATTGTCCATATTTGCATTTTTTCTGCACATGTGAAAATGCATTACCTGTTTTATTTCTTACTCATTTATTTTAGATCCTATTTCACTTTTTTGTTGTTGGGGGGTAGGGGGTCAGGGGATTTAGAACTCCACTTTCCTGTTCCTTATTTATTTTGATTGTGTTTTCATGTTTCACAAACGTTTGTGTCAAAAATGTATTTTTTTGAAATATTTCACCTGGGCAGCACACTTTGTGCTCTTTTTTTCCTTTATCTTTTGGGAACTCTTTTCTCATGTGTATACTATTCAGTTTTCTTTCTGCTTTTCAGGGCTAGTTTGGATTGCTATGTCGATGCTGATATGAGCCCGGTGGAGTCGGACGGAGGACTATCAAAACCGCCCCCAAAACGCGTCAAGAGCAAGTCTAAAGTCTGGAAAAAAATGTCATGGTTTTCCAAGAAACCCAACTCATGTCGCGGGGAGGGTCCCCACCAATCAAACGCCTCCGCTGACGAGGAAGGTGCCACGCCCTCTGTGGATCACATGGAGCTCGACCTTTCACCCTCGCACACAAACTCTGACCTCTCGGCATCCACCTACAGCCCCTGGTCGGGAAGCACCTCATCCAGCGATGGGGATTTCGGCGAACCGCACCCCCAACCCCACGAGATGTTCAGAATGAAGAAATCTAAATCCTACCCAAATAGCGAGATTGATGTACAGAGTTGTTTACGTCCCAGCATAATCAGTGCCCACCTGCGGCACCGGAATGGCACCCTGAAAAAGGGCGACCAGTTGGCGCACGACGCTGGCGACCTAGTGTTCGACGACGAATGTGCCAACGAGGAGGAGTATTTGTCGATTCCCGGGAGGTTTTCGGGCCAGGTCGAGATAATGCACAACTCGGAGACCTGCAAGGACTTAGAGTTCCCTCATGGTTGCTATGGCAACGCTGATTTCCTAAAAGATGCAAAAAAGAGCCCGATTCATTTCAGCTACTCGGCGTCAAACTTGAAGTGCTATCTGCCGAAAGATAACCACCATGTGAGTGAGGGGGGACGCACGGCACCTCTTTCGTCGCTACCCGTCATCGTGCCGACGCGGCTAAAATGCTCCAGTGAGAGCCAGGCTGACGAGGCGAGCACATGCTCCTCCCCGGATTCTCCACCGGCTGTTTTCAAGAGCTACAGCCTGCCCACTCGCTACAGGAATGGACGCACGCTGGATATCAAATCTATGAAACCACATTTGACGAGCCTGGCCGTGGCTGAGCAGATCGCCTCCTCTTCCATGCCCTGCGTGTGCGACTGTGTCTCCAGAGCCCTCCCCTCACCACGGCGACAGCTCCTGGAGATCAACTCGGCCCTGCCCGTCGGCGTGGAGGCGGCCGAGTTCAGGAATCGGCTCAAGGCAAGTGAAATCTTAGTCATTATTTGTTATGCAATTGCCGCATGCGAGATTTATCATCAGTGCTCTCGTTGCCCCAGCAGATATTGGTTTGCAGCGTTTGCATTAATATTGCAATCAATCGAGCCGGTGGATGCTGTCACAAATGAAACTTATTAATCCATTTGTCTGTGCCGTAGCAGCCTTAAGAAAGAGAAAGTCTGGCTTTTCTGATATACCCCTATGACAGAATTATCTTTTGGAGAAAAGTTTCTCAGAAGAAAAAATGAAATTGATTTTTTTCCTAAAAATAGAAAAATGAAATTATCTTGCGGAGAAAATTTTATCAGAAGAAAAATGGAATAATTTTTTCCCTAAAAATATACCACTTTGACAAAATTATCTTCTGGAGAAAAGTTTTATAAGAAGAAAAATGAAAAGAATTATTTCCTAAATTCTTTCCTTGATAGGATTAATTACTAGTCCTATGAGGATCTCAGCTTGAGTCAGTATTTTAGGGGACCTCTATAAATGAATAAGCTGATCAGTTAACTTAATGAACTGCTTTTCTCATACAGGCTAATATCTTTTTAACCTATGTATGCCCAGAGCACTGCAAGTTTCTGCTGTTCCTGTGACACCATAGAAAATAATCAAGAAATATAAATAACTATAATGAACAATTTATTTGTATAGTTTCATAAATATGCTTTTATTAGAAAAGTAATCCCCAAAAGTCAGTCATTTTTAGATGCTACAGGCCTGAATATGGTTTAGTCGAAATTCAATGAAAATTTTCCAATGATAGATCTTTTCATTGATTTAACTTAATTTAATTGTTATTAAATCTTTCAAAAGAAAATTCCTACTTTCTTTATCTCAAAAGGTAATATTTAATAATTTAATAATAATTTGATCATATCAGCAATGGGCAGTTTTCTACGATCTTTGCTGAGAGAACCTTAAACTTTGAACTTATCATAATACAAAATTAGTGTTGGAGGGGGGGGGGGGGGGGGGGGGGGCCTTATGATAAATTTGTTATCCTTGTTGTGAAAATGGTACATGGCCAATGTCTTTGTTCAGCTAGCAATATCGCACTCTGCCTTAAAGCCTCATGCGATATTGCTAGCTTCTCGCAGACATCTTGCCGTATTCCATTTTCACAACAAGGATAACTAATAATATCAATTTCCTTAACGATGTGGTATTTTAATAATATTTATAACGATACTTCCTACCTCCCCCTCACCTTCAGTTTGCTTAATTAACACTGTCAGCATCGGACATTTTGTTAATGAATAACAAACTGCTTTCATGCAGACACACCTTGTGACCAATTAAGTATATTTTATGTGTAGCTATACTTAAAATCTTAAACAATAGGATTCACTACTTCACTTCTTTGATAGGTACTTTTTCCCTTTCGAAAATGGTATTTGGTATTATATTGAGAATACTAATCTTAATTTGAATAACAGTACAGCATACCATGTAAAGTATGAGTTGATTAATTAACCCCAATTAACACATATAAAGCATCAAATTTTCTAGAGAGGAAATATTTTTGTTTATTGGGTAAAGAATCTCAGGATACAAGTATGGTTAGGGCTCAAAACAAACAATTTGATAAAAGTCTTTACATGGAATATTTGAGGCGGGTTTTTACACGAAAGATATGGAGGTAGGGGAAGGGCTTGGCATGAAAGACATGAGAGGAATTGCATGGCTTTACAGGAAGGATTGAAATGTAGGTGCAGGGCTAGAAAAGGAAGGATTTGAGATAAGGGGCAGGGCAGGGGTCCAGCTAACCACTAGCTCAAATAGCCCAAGGCTACAGAAAATTGTGTGGGGCTATATCATTATTTGCTTTTGTAGCCATTTTGGCTTTTAGAAATAGTACATTTTAAGATCATGGTCAGAGGAATATCACAAATATATGATCTGTTGACCTTTAAATAAGTACTGTTCCAAAATGAAATAAAATGACTTGAATAGATGGCTTACAAAATTGTTTTTGGGGAGGGACTGCCGGATTTAGCAAAGCTAGGGCTACAATATATATATATATATATATATATATATATATATATATATATATATATATATATATATATATATATATATATATATATATATATATATATATATATATATATATATATATATATATATAATCAGTATGAGAGAGAGAGAGAGAGAGAGAGAGAGAGAGAGAGAGAGAGAGAGAGAGCGAGAGAGAGAGAGAGAGAGAGAGAGAGAGAGAGAGAGGAAGAGAGAGAGAGAGAGAGAGGAAGAGAGAGAGATTAAATTCTGATATACATTTCTCCTTTAAATGTGTTCAAGAAATTGCTCTGGTTATATAAGACCCTTTCAGGCCTGCGCAAGGAAGAATGGGTCAATTTCAATCTCTGAGACGCCTGCCATTGTGATTGTCATAAGCATCATTGATTTTGACTCGACTTTTATGGCTGTCTGGTTATTAGTAAGGAAACCCTACTGCTAATGACAGATGAGACGTTTCAAGGTCCCTCGGAGCGTTCTGATAATCTTCCCACTCAGTTCCATGCGATTGCGGCCATAGCAACAATTGTTTTGGGCATGCTGACATGATTGCCATGATGTGGAAAACACGAGAGCCGCGCGGTTTCTGTTGGAAGCCGCAATCTGCGTAGGTGAGATTGGCATCCATAGAGCCAAAGGTAATTTGCAGCAGGAAATCATCATCCTCATCCTTGCGTCAAAAGATACAAAAAAGAAATTAATAAAGTTACGCGGTTATTGTTTTTCTCGGAAAGTTGTATGATGAAAACAATAGTCTGATTCATTAGATCCAATTTCCCTCAATTTCATTTTTAGCAAGGAATTATGAAATGCATACCTCTTGAGGTAAGTGGACAAAAAAATAATAAATTTACTCAGTTATCATTTTTTCTAGGAAAGTTGGATGATGAAAACAAGTCTGATTCATTAAATCCAATATCCCTCAATTTCATTTTGAGCAATAAAGTATGAAATGCATACCTCTTAATGTAAGTGGAAAGCTATTGTAAGCTGTCAAGATTAAAATTTTGACATTTTTTGATCAATTAATATGTAAGAAGTACAATGAATCCTCAATGTTGTCAACAAGTTCTCAGATTCCCTCTGATGGAGGAACTATATGTCTTCTTGCTTAACCATTAGCCTGCTGAGCACTGGCTTATTTGGCCAGTACAAAATGATGAAAAAAAAACTGAAAAATGGCCGAAATCCTGGCGAATGGGTACTCATATGAGAGTAATGAGCGAGAGCTATTAAATGAATACCAACATGAGAGGGTTTCGATGGTTTTCAAAGAGTTGTGACATCCTTGCGCTTTGGACAAAAGGAGCCTCAGCATTGGAAGGGTTAACACTAGTCAGTTGTGCTGGGCATGAATAGGTTAACCCATTCAAACCTGGAGACCTATAGGACAGATTTCTTCTGAACAAGCAGTACTTTTGGAAACAACTTTGGAAACAAACATCAATTCACAAAATATTTTGGTTGAGGAACATTCATCCTTCAAATATTTTTTGTTGAAAAAGCTCCAGTCACAAAGATGTTACCAGTACAATAGTCAGGACCAGGGACTTAGCCTGGACCCGTACAGGGTGTCTTTTGGACAGGCAATTTCCTGAAAACCTGCCTTTTAAACAGACAAAATTTTCTATGAAGAATCTTTAATTTGTGAGACTTTTTGAGGGTAAGAACCACATATTTTCTTAACAAACCATCTTCAATGAAATGTCTGAAGTGTAAACAGCCCTTTCTTTTTGACACAATAGGTTATTAAATGGAGTGGGTGTAAGGATTTGAAGTAGCTGAGGAGCTAAATCTGGACGGGCAGAAATTTTGTGAATTGTTTTTCAGCGTTTTTAAAATCCTGGCTGAGTCCCTGGTCAAAACAGCAGGTGATTCTGAGGGCTACATAGTCTTAGCCAGCAGGGCATCTGGTTGTCATTCGGAAACCCAAACCCTCAAAAACCACCCCTTAGGACACCCATAAGAATTTGTGTAGAATTTCTGAAAATATCAATTTCAAGCATTTAATATAATTTTTCACCTCAATACAATTTCAATGACATTATATAAGTATATGTATATACCTTAATTCAATAAATTAATAAATGTTTAGTGCAGTGTCTTAGCCAGGAGTTAGAAACTGGGTGCAGTTGTAAAACTTTTGGGCGTCCAAATTTTTAAGGGGGATCACTATATACTCATATTTCAACCTTAAATATGTATAAATTCATCAAAATAAGGCACAATATTATTAAACAATGTCTAGGGAATTATAAGGAGATGATAGAATTTAATAGTAAGCTTGAGATTGACATTTTTTGAAATTCCACACAAAAGAATTTGGGTGTCCTGAGTGGTTATTTTTAAGGGTTTGGGTGTCCAAAAAAGCACCCAGACGCCCTGCTGGCTAAGACCATGGTTTAGTGTAAAAATGTGTTTATATGGATATCTCCCTTGAAATAAATCCCTTGCTAATTTTGGGCACCCAGTTTCCAAATCCTGGCTCATCCCCAGGCTGGGCAGAGATTTTATGAATTTCTGTTTCCGACAGGCATTTTTAAAATCCAGGCTAAGACCCTGGACTCAGCAGGTTCTGGGGGTTACAGGCATTGAAAGGGTTAGTTGGCAGGTGCTCTCTGCCAGCAGATTAGTAAAGTGATCTGTAATGCTGGCGTACCTGTATCCAGGAGCGGGATGCCGTTAGCAATATGGAACATCATACTTTACATCAAACTTTGATGAGCAGGCGAGGCCGGGGCCTGCTGTCTGAGTGCATGGCAAGGAGGAAGTGCCCCTTGCTATTCGCAGTGCCCTCTATAGGCAAAACAAGGCACTTCATTTAGAAATTTCCGTTATTGTCATGTTTTTGCAACATAGAGGCTTAATCTGGGCAACCCATGGAAGAGAGGGAACTGTCTAGAGGGGGGGGGGGGCTTGCCAACCACAATGCCCCCTATAGGGAAAACACATCACTATATTTCCGCTATTGTCATGTTTTCTGCCACATAGAGGCTATGTCAGGTATCGATCTTAAATTTTTTTGCAAGGTGCTCTTCGGGCGCCTAGCAAAGAATTAGAATCTAGGCGCCCACAAGAAATATCAGGAGCCCGAGTCTTACAATCAGCTCTCTCGCAATCAGCTGTCCTGACTGACATCCTCCTGGAAACCATGCATATGATAACTCAGACTTACTTAATTTCTAGAGTAGGCAGTCTAGGTGCAATTAGGGAGCCTAGGCTCACATATTCTAGGTGCAGATTAAAAAATCTAGGTGCATTTGCGCCTGTTAAGAGTAAACCCTGTATGTCATGAATACATTTGGCTGTCAGGGCAAGTCTTTTCAATCTTCACTTCTCACTGTGAGGATAGAGTTTTTAAAAAGTCTTTAATTCTGAATGGGCATTGGAATGGATCATATCATGTATTAGAAAAAAAATACCTGTTCAAATTTTCAAAAGGCTGAACAAACAATTCAAAAACAATTAAATTCATTCATTCATAGAGCCTGTGACAATTGTTGCATATCTAACATTGCCACATTGATAATGAATGAGATTTCTATACAAAACGCCAAATATCTCAATGGTCACAACAAGTTATTAATGGGAAATGTGCTCCCCAATGTGTGTTCTTTGAGCGAGAGAGGAAATGGAGGAAGGCAGAGATTATTAGACATTCAGGCGAACTGAATGCTAACCAGAGATTTGGCATGCGTGGCTGGTACTGTTTTTTTAAGCGTCTTTACGGATATTGTAGTTTTTCGAGATCGCTGCCTTGCAGATCAATGGGCTACTTGTAGGAAAGGTTCAGTGTCTGCTACTGTCCTAGCCTGGTTCTTAGGCAGAGTGAGATACTGGCAATGTAACTCTTCCAATGCTGAGGCCATCTTCGTCCAAAGCACAAGGATGGAAAGATTTTTGAAAACCATCGAAACCCTGTCATGTTGGTTATCAAAGGATGGCTCTTGCTGAGTACTCTCAGATGAGTACCCATGTGCCAAGGTTTCAGTAATTTTTGCAGGTTTTTTGTATTGGCCAAATTAGCCACCAGCAGCATATTAGGGTTAATGTCTCTAGTGAACTGTAGATGGGAGGTATGTTTAATGTATCTTGTTAACTATAGGTGGCAGCACAGTCAGCAGAGGAAAGGTGCAGCACTAAAGGGCACTAAAGACTTAATTATCTGTCTATTACCTTTTAGGGTTAGGAATTAAGCAGCCAAAGACATGCCTTTGTGGCATTATCTAAGGTTAGGAGTTGATAATTTCGACTCAATTTGTTTTGTATTCTATTCCTATCTTAGTTAAGCAGCATAGCGACTAGAGACATGCCTATATGGCATAATCTCGGGTTAGAAGTTGATAATTTTGACTTGATCTGTTTTTGTACTCTATTTCTACCTTGGCTTATCAGCAAAGCAGCCAAAAACATGCCTTTATGGCATTATCTAAGGTTAGGAGTTGATAATTCTGACTTGATCTGTTTTTGTACTCTATTTCTACCTTGGCTTATCAGCAAAGCAGCCAAAAACATGCCTTTATGGCATTATCTAAGGTTAGGAGTTGATAATTGTGACTGAAAGCAGCCAAAGACATGCCTTTACAGCATTACCTAGGGTCAGGAGTTGATAATTGTGACTTAATTTGTTTTGTATGATAATTCCTGTCTGGCTGAGCAGTAAAGGGGCTGACGGCAAGCATGCCCCGCTGTTTTTGGCCTCGCGGCCACATGATGAAGAAGATGATGTTATGATGCGTGATTCTGACTATTGATTTCTTTGCTGCTCTGCAGGTTATGCGCGATTGGTTCGATGAATTCAGCGACGTGCAGAAAAACGTGCTGCTCCGCGAGATCCTGGTAAGTGCTCTTTCATGCTCCCGCTCCGACGTCTCATCCGCATACTTCCGGATTTCATGTCCCTGGACCTTTTACCACCTTTTATTATGATTTTCTGTGTATCTAGCTGTGGTAGTTCCTGAACCCTTTGAGGTATCCCTTTTTGGGAAAGTGTCAAAATGTACTGAAACCGAAATGATTTCTATATTCAAAACCTACAGTGATTTTTGTAATTTTGGGCTTTTGGTAAATATCAGTAGGTATTTTTATCAGATGCAAATTGCATATATCTTTAAACCTGCAGATCTATCATCTAACCCATTCTTGCTTAACCCTTTCAATGCTGAGGTTACTTTCATCCAAGGCATAAGGATGCAAAGATTTTTTGTAAACCATCTAAACCCTGTCATGTTGGTATTCATTGGATAGCTCTTGCTGAGTACTCTCAGATAAATACCCATGTGGCAGGGTTTCAGTCATTCCTTTTAGGTTTTCTGTACTATTTTGTATTGGCCAAATTAGCCACCAGCAGCATAATAGTTAAGAGCGCCTGTAAAAGTTGTCTTCAGTATCTATGATTCCTTCGGCAGTAATGCTTTAAGGAAAAAAGTAAAGGAGAGGTGTTACCTTCAGTCTGATAAACATTATTCCCTCAAATACTGTAGAATGGGGAATTTTTCTGTGAGTTTTGTTTTCCCGTTTTTTCCCTAATGCTTTCAAACGGGAATAAACAACACAGGACAAAACAATACAGTACATGTCCGGACTTAATAAACACGGAGGAACACTTGTCCTTACCCATTAATATTTAGTCTTTGGTATACTAATATTGAAAATCTAAATAAAATGGGAAAATAAGATTTTCTTGAAAAAAAATGTCCTTTCTTCGGATATATTTAAAACACCCAAAAATGACAAAATAGGGAAAATTGTTAGACAGAAGAATTAGCCACCGTTCTACAGTATTTCCCCAAGAAGGCTTTTCCTTGAATGATATTGCCAAAATTGCAAGGCTATTTTGGGCCGCTTGTGGTTTATGAGAAATATGGATTATTTCTTGCTTTCCCAGTAACCATTCTGTATATATGATGGCATAGGCTGCTTGTGTTGGAATCAAAAATAAGTATTTTTGACAAACACAGGCAGGACGGATCTTAGCTAAGTCCCTGCCCTTATCCCTACATAACGCAAGCTCTCTGACAAAGTTATGTTTTCAATTTAAGAGTGTAATTTAGACCTTTTTTTGAAAAAGAAATCCTTAGAATTTAGAAACACTTAATGAATATCTTATCTTGAGTTACTGTAGATTCACAAAAGATTGTGTAGAGTAAATCTTGTAAATTGACAGAAAATCGATTTGTGCGTTTTTTTTTAACTTTGCGAATAGGCTGCAACATGGAGTGCCAGCTATACACTTAAAGTGGCAGCACTAATCATTGCGAATCTCAATTTTGCGTCCGAGGCTAAACGCTAAAAAACGCAAAAATTTTACTAACGCAATCTTTGCCGAATTTACAGTATTAGCATAAAGCAATAGCAGCAATGGTCTGGTATTTACAATTGTCATAATTGTCATTATTGACAGAACTGTGTCATGATAACATGTTGTGATTCAATGTGACAGCCACCTGTCAGGAGAGAGACAGACCTTTCGTACATAGAGACCACTTGTCAGCGCCAGACCTTCTGCACATAGAGACCAGCCTTGAAGTATGATGGGTGCCTGGATTCTGATTAGGTTAACCCATTAACACTCAGAGCAGCCAAAAGAGGCCTGACGATTTCGGAAATATTTAACCTACAAACACATTTTCTTGAAAATATTTGAAGGAGAAATATTGATCACAAGCCAGACAAGAACTCTCCTTCAAATATTTTGTGAATTTTTGCTTTATTCAAAAGATATTTTCAAAAGTATGAGAGTAGCAGACAACACTTTCTAGAGAAACTGTAAGTGTAAATGGGTTTAATACTTACATGATTTATAAAAGAGACTAGTAATTAAAGGATAGAATGTAGCAGCGTTGCCTTGTAATTATAATTCAGCTTGTCGTGCCTGTCTTCAATAGGGCTAATCAGTTTTCATTTCAGCAGTAATCTGAGTCACGTGCAGTTGTAGAAATACTCGACTGTGCTAGAGAAAACTCTCTGAGAGGCATAGCATAAATCAAGAGTCACTGGCTGTAGTGACAATCCGATTATCGATTATAATCGATCATCGGATCAAAGGGGGTTTCAATTTTGATTAATCGATCCCAAAATTTGGCATCGATTGTGATCGAAATAAATAAAAAAATTTTTTTTGCCAAAAATGGTACCAGAAAATGTCGGAAATATTACTTCCTTAGCAGCGGAAATAGCTAATAAGTGCTGCTGGGATGAAAGTATGCGCAACCGATTATGATCGATCTTCGATCGGTGGTACCCAACCGGTGATCGATCATGAAAATCTGAGCCGATTCTTATCATTAACTGGCTGCAGTCGTGAAAAAGCAGCCTAACAACTTTATTGTTTGATAGAGAAATGTTAATCAGAACATAACCAACAACTCTCCTTCAAATAATTGTAAAATAATTCTCAGTTTCAAAGTTATTCTCCAAAGTATCATTGTTCCAAACGAACATTTTAAGAGGAACATCTAAGCATAAATGGGTTAATTTTAATCATGCTATGACTCCTAGTAGATACTCATGGTCAGTTTTCAATGTCGTCTCTACTGGATCTTAACCCTTATCCTGCTGTGAAAATGATGCAAAAAAAACTTTAAAAAATGACTGAAACCATGTCATATTGGTACTCCAATGAATACCAACATGACAAGGTTTAGATGGTTTTCAAAAATCTTTGTGTCCTTGCGCTTTTGACAAAAGTAGCCTCAGCATTGGAAGGGTTAAGCATCAATGGGTTAATCTAAATCATGCTATGACTCCTAGCTATCCTGTAGTAGATCCTTATGGTCAGTTATTCCCCGTTTCTACTGGATCTAAAATAGCGGCACTCAGCTTAGGTGCAGCAGCAGCAGTGGTGCAATTGATTTATTTCTGATGAGAAAACTAGCGGTTGGTTTTGTCGCATGTGGTTCTCGTGCATTCTGGTCATGTAGCTCGTAAATTGTCCTGAGCCTTGCGAAGCCTTGGAGAGATAACGGCCGTACAAATGAAGAAGGTCCATGTTATTCGGCCTGATTTGTTTTCATGGCAGTCCCCGGTGTGTGTAATGTGACTGCTTTCAGTGTGGGATGCACTAGGATAAAAGGCGTGCAGCGGGATACGACTGATGCCTACTGTATGTGGCAGCCGTCGCACGCTGCGCAGAACTCAACCCGGTGCGTAGCCCAGCTTTTTTCATATACAATGTACAGCTTAAATTTGGAGTGCTTAAGAATTCGCTTTACAGCCCTGTTGGAGGGTAATTGTGCTACTAATATATAAAGCAGGGTATTTATTGGAAGGATGTTATTTTGGCGCTATCATGGGGAGCGTGAAAATAGTGATAATTCAAATGCCTGTAAAAGATACCAGTTATACAGTACTTTTTTCATATACAGTATACAGCTTCAGTGTCTTAGCCAGGATTTAGAAACTGGGTGCCTAAAATTGGTAGTAATATTTTGGGGCGTCCAAATTTTTAAGGGGGATCACAATATACTCATATTTCAACCACAAACATGTATAAATTCATCAAAATAAGGCATGGTATCATTAAACAATGTCATGGGAATTATAAGGAGATGAAAAAATTCAATTATAAGCTTGAGATTGAGATTTTTAGAAATTACACACAAAAAATATTTGGGTGTCCTGAGAGGTTCTTTTTAAGGGTTTGGGCGTCCAAAAAGGCACCCAGAAGCCATGCTGGCTAAGACCATGTACAGCTTTAATTTGGAGTGCTAAAAAGTTCGCTTCACAGCCCTGCTGGAGGGTAATTGTGCTACTTTGAATTTGTGCATTCAAGCACTCAAACTAAACCATATATGAAGCAGGATATTTATTGGAAGGTTGTTATTTTGGCGCTATCATGGGGAGCGTGAAAATAGCGAAAATTGAACTGCCTGTAAAAAATACCAGTTATACAGTAGTAACCTGAAAAATATATCTAGACTCAAAAGTGAGTCTAGTCTGATGTTCTGAAATTGCTCGCAAGGTTTCCAGTTATTGATGGGTAGCCAAGCTATAGGCCAAGCATTTTTTCATGTATTTTTTATCTAACCTGAAAATTATAGCTAGATTCAAAACTGAGTCTACCCTGATGTTCGTAAATTGCTCGCCAAGTTTCCAGTTAGTGATGGGTAGCCGAGGTATAGGGAAGGCATTTTCTTCATATATTTAACCTGAAAATCATTGCTAGACTAAAAGCTGAGTCTATACCCTGATGTTCTGAAATTGCTCGCCAGGTTTCCAGGTTTTCCACAATTCTAGCCCTTGGTGAGACATTTTTTCATATATCTGAAATTTATACGTAGACTTAAAGTGTAACTCCACCTTCAAAATTAAAAAAGATATGTTGTAGAGCTCAATGTCACCTTTCTCGGGACACCTTGATTATAATTGTACTCCCCAAATTGACTGAGATATTCAAGTTTGTATCTTGCAAAATGCAGCAAATTCACTGCTTCAGCTGGTTCATGGAGGCGCCATCTTGGAGCTTATCAGAGACAGGAAGTGATGTAATACTGCTACATGCAGGCTGGAGCTCTGGAGCTCTCCAGAACTGAATACACTAGCACATGCTGTTATAAGTATATGACTTGCAAAGAGGAAAGTGGTGTATCATATGCATTCGACAACAAACAGAGGCCCTGTGTATACCTGTCTATTCTAGAGGTATACCAGGTTCTGTTTGGCAAAAGCAATGAGGGAAAGAGACCTGTAGTAAAAGGGTTATGGATGAGCTTTAGGGCTCAAGAAATTCTACCTGTTTACAAAATAGACTGGCATTTACTATTTCCTACAATGTTCTGACATTGTAATCTTGTGATGAAAGTTTTCAATTTGTAAGCTGTGAGTGTATTGTCAGCGTTAGCCTCTAAGGAATTGACTGCAATACACATTATTCCCAAAGGCATTTAATGTACTCTGGTATCCTAAGCTTTACCCAGGAGGTTAACTGCAATACACATCCTCTGGGCACAGCTACTACAAATTGCAGTCAGGCTAGATACTGCTAGGAAACCACAAGCAAATGAATTACAATTATGAAACCAGAAAGCCAAGGAACCACCTACTAATTATACTGTGATATTGGTATTTTAATACTAATTCATAATAGCTATTAACTTGATCACTCATTTACAACAGGTAAAGGATTTCATTCATTTAAGCAGAGACATTCGTGGGGACAACATCTATCTGTGTGCCTCATTATTAGTGGATTTACAGGCAGATATGGAAAACCTCCTTGGCATTCAACCATATGCATTTGAACCAGTTCATTCTGAAGATGAATTTGTTTCTGACTCTGGGGACAGTGACAGTGACCTGGAGGGAAACTCTGATTCGGAACGAGTAGGAAATACAGACTGGTGTGGATGTGGAGTCTGTGTGTCTTTATCTGAGAAGGAATGTATCTGTTGCCATGAGTGGGATATTCTAGAGGAAAAACTGGAGGTTAAGATGTTGACTGTGTAACGGAACACATGGACTTTGACATTACCTGCCTCTCTTGGCATGAGTAAATTTGAAAGTCTTCAAAGTCCAACCAGTTCCTATATTATGGAGCCATCTAGCTATTAATTCTGATTTTTCTGGATATTTCTCTGGGTTAGAAATTATGTAGAATGTTTTCCCAGCTCCTTTTCTAGAATCATTGTTGCATCCAAAAGCTTGACAATTCACCATCTTTGTGCTCAAGTTTTGAGCTGTCACCTGGAGCTTGCTTCTAAGCTCCTTCTCTTAGCTTTCAATCCCATTGACTGAGCCTCTGAGGATGCCACAGCATTACATCACACGCATCTAATTAGCATCACTAATTAGGGTCCCTCTAAACAAACATGGCAGCCCCCATAAAGCTACCTTTAAAGGGTAATATCTCAGTTTATGTTCTGAGTACAATTGTAATCAAGGTGTCCTATGAAAGGTGAGATTGAGCTCTACAACATATCTTTTTTAATTTTGAAGGTGGAGTTACACTTTAAAGTTGTTTTTTTAGGTCTGCATTATATACTGTACACTGCCTTAATAGTCCGTGCTAAAATAGTACGGATCTCTTAAAATAGAAAACTCCGTTTTTTAATAGTCCGGATTCGACCCCCACCTGCCGCGCCATCTATCTATCATAACGCAAACTAAATTTTGGCAAGTGAACCGTGATAACAGATGCCGATAATAGATGGATCAAATTCAGACAAGTTCTAGTAGTGGGGACAGGGAAACTAATGGACAAATGGACGAACGTAACTCCACTTCATTACGTTTTTGTCCGTTTTCAAACATTCCGGATCCTTCCAAACGGAAAAATTTGGAATGTTTTTACACTCGGACTATTAAGGCAGTGTACAGTGTATATTTATATAATGAAAAATTGAGTCTATCCTGATTAATTCTGAAATTGCTCACTGGGTGGCCACAGTGAGATATTTCCAGTTGTTGATGTGTAGCCTAGCCCTAGGCCAGGCAGTTTTTTGTTTATTTAACATGAAAGTTATTGGCAGACTTTAAAATTCCGTCTACCCTGATTAGTTATAAAACTGCTCAACAGGTGGCCACAGTGTGATCTTGCCAGTTGGTGACAGCCTATCTACAGTACAGTATTTTGACAGTACTGTTAATGGTACTTTATTGCATTTGTAACCTTATAGATTTTGTTATGAATAGTCATGTTTAGGACCCTGGCCAATCTCTAATTGATGATAACATCACTATGGTTAGTAACGGTAAAAGTACCTTTATAGAATGAGACTGTATGATACAGTACTTCTTGAAACTATACTGGTACGTACATGTACTGGTACAGGTACCTCTTAATCCTTCCAATGCTAAGGCTACTTTCGTTCATCATGTTGGTATTCATTGGATAGCTCTCATTGAGCACTCTCAGATAAATACCCATGTGCCAGGGTTCAGTTAATTCCCAGCTTTTTGCATCATTTTGTATTGGGCAAATTCGCCACCAAGCAGCATAAGGGTTAACAGTATCCAACTTTAGGTAGAATCAAGTGAAGCTTGATATGAGAGCTGATTGCTTCCTGGTTGTGCACAGTCTCCGGAGGATTTTGAGTGAGAAGTGATGTCTCATCAAGAAATCTGCCTCACAGGAAAAGAAGCAGGAGGGGGAAGGAAAGGGGGAAGGGAGATGTGAGTTAGCCATTAGCAGTAACAGTATCATGATGGGGGGTGGGGGGCATGGTCTTAGCCAATATTTGGAAACAGGGTGTCCGAATAGAGGTTTTATAGACTTGTGCGTGTCCTAAGTGTGGTACAAGGTACATTCTGCTAATAAAATAAACCCTATATATTTACAGATTATGCTTTTTTAGGCCAGTAAAGGGGGGGGGGGGGGGGGGCAGGGGGAGGGAAGGGAGATGTGAGTTAGCCATTAGGAGTGAGAGTATCATGATGTTACGTGCCTGGATGCTGCTCACAACATGAAGTGTCTTCGGTACTTTACTATAATAGCATTATACAGCCTTGAATTCTGATGGGCAACAGAATACTGATTAGATTAAATACATACATGATTTACCAGAACTGAATCATTTCATTCTTAAGAGGTATCCATCCCTAATAAATAACACAATTATCTTAGCCAGACCACGGGCCTCAAACAACAAAACAAGTCGAAACACTCTGTATATAAACTTTGTAGAATTCATCTTAAAAATCCCCTTCAAGGTACTTATGAATCCATGTATGTTAATCAAAGTATAATGCAAAAGTAGTGTTTATCTAGGTAATACCAGTAAGATTTACTTTCCCAATGTTCTTGAAATACGGGCAGTTCTATGTCTTGTAATGGCACATTCTGATAAAAGGCTTTCAGTGGTACATGCAGCATTTTAAGTACTTAACCTTTTCATACTTGAGTTCCTCTTGAAAAAATCTTACGGATCTATGCTACTTTCAGTAATAACTTGGTAATTAAGAATGATTTTTAAAAATATTGGAAGAAGATAATATAATTGGTACTGTTTTGATTAGAATTTCTCCTCTTATTATTTAACCCATTTACACTTAGAGCGGCCAAAAGAGGCCTGACGATTTTGGAAATATTTTTCTTACAAAAGCATTTTTTTGAAAACATTTGAAGGAGAAATGTTGATCAGAAGATAAACAACAACACTCCTTGAAATATTTTGCAAACTTCAGCTTTATTCCCAAGTTATTTCCAAAAGTATGAAAGTAGCAGACGATACTTCTAGAGAAACTCTTGAGTGTGAATGGGTTAACCAACTCTGCTGTTACCTGAAAGATTTCACCAAAATTGACTGGCTGTTCCTGGTTGCTGTGAGCATTAATGGGTTAACCCATTCATGCTTGAGTCCCTTTAGAAAAAAAATCATATGGATCTATGTTTCTTTGATATTGATATTTCCTTATCAATACAATATCTTAATTTTATATTCAACAATATCCCAGGAGCCTAATTCTATTAAATGTAGCATTGTCAGTTTCAGAAATGTCACTAATAGATAGCGAAATGCCTTCCTGTGGAGACGTCCAGTAGTCACTTGATATGTATATTAGATTCTTATCAGTAGGATGCGATACTTTACTTCTTCAATGCAGTATTTTTTTTCCCATTCCAATTTGGTATCATATCGAGCAGCGGTACTTATCCCTAACTGGCGAGAAAAATCCTATGTTGCTCTGCACATGGAACTCCGTGGATGATGATCTTAATTGATGAGTTTTAGGCAATTAAACAAGATCACCATCACAAACTTGATTTCCATGCAAATCAGCATCCCATGGGGCTAACTTTAATCTTATTATCAAGTAATCAAAGAAGCAAATTCTGCATTTCATCGAATCTGCAATGTATTAATGACACGTTAAACCTGAGATGTCTAGTTTTTTCACGAAGGATTTGAAATTAAGACACATTAAACCTTAGACGTCTTGTTTTCACGCAAAGGATTTAAAATGGTGTCAATGGAAGGATGCACAGCTTGGGAGGGCACATTTTAGCTTTGAATCAATCTGATTTCAAATGCAGTGCAAGTCAGGAATTTTTTTATTTATGCGGCAATAAAAAGTCGCAGGAGAAGTGGGGCCCGAGGGGGAATCTCATCCCGCATGAAGCCTGATCGCTTGTTATGGTAGTGATTATCCAATAACTGTTACCATTAGAGTTTTTATGGCTGCAATGTTTTCCCTGCCTGGGGCCTTATTGTCCCTGTAAATGCTTAGATTGCTGTCCATGTGGTCGGAAGTAAACACAAATATCTTGGCAAACAGTCCTTTTACTTGAAGGTGAAATGTTTACCAAGACACTACAAACAAATATTAGTAAAATTACTCTTAATTCCAAAGTAATTGTCAAAAGCATCATTTTCAAGAGGACCTCTTCAACATAAAAGGGTAAATAACGATTATGCCCCTTTCTTTAAAAATGTGACCCAAACATAGAGTTATTTTTCGTCACTTTTTCTGCCATATTGTATATGCGGATGACACTGATAGCAGAAAGGATATCATGAAATGGATATCAACCTTTTGCAAATAAATGTCTCCCTATAGTTGGGCGACTCACTATAAATAATAAGAAATGAAACTTAACTGTGCTTGCCTCAATTTAATCAAGTGTAATCAAACCCCTAATTGCCCCGGCATGGGATTGAACATTGAACCCCATGCCTCCCAGTATTCAGACCAGCATTCTATCCACATAATTGTGTTTTAGTTGTGTGTCTTTCATTTGGAAACAATTTTCATTTAAGCATTTTTTGGTCTACTTTTTGTGTGGTGCAAAGTCTTTTGCCCTTCACCATCTTTGGGTGCAAATTCCTGTAGTTTTATTGGTTCTATAACACATGGTCTTAAAACTTTGATTTGATTTTCATGCTAAGAATTGTAACTGTCTTGTAGAATTGCTTAAAAGCAACCAAAGAGGTGTATCTATGTCTATGTTGAATCAACCCCCTACCCCCTCATACAGAACAAATCCCCCCCCCCCCCCCCCTCATGGAAAACCTGGATCTACCCCTGCATGTGTCCTTTTGCTTTGGATGAAAGTAGCCTTAGCATTGGAACTAATACCCCCTCAGGAAAATCCTGGATCTGCCGCTACATTGTTTTTATCATCTTTTTGCTTTACTTTTTGTGTGGTGCAAAGTCTTCTGTAAATTCCCTCCTCCTTAGTATATATTTTTCCTTTTTTCTGTCCGCAGGGCGATTGTGATCTGCCGCAGATGCACCTGTTGTCGCTAGAGATGGAACCGCGACTGCACGAGGGCTGCCCTCCCAACTGTCAGGACCTCATCACCTGGCTGCCCTCCAGTATCTCCCTCTACATCATGTCCTACCTCGATCCTGGTCAGTAGCAATTAATTACACTCCTTGAATACTTCAGTATCTCTATGTGTATATATATATATATATATATATATATATATATATATATATATATATATATATATATATATATATATATATATATATATATATATATATATATATATATGTATATATATGTGTTTATATTTATACATATATATATATATATACATATATATATATATATATATATATATATATATATATATATATATATATATATATATATATATATATATATATATATATATATATTTATATATATATATATATATATAGTCATACATACATATGTGAATGGGTTTAATTTGTTCTCTGCATGATTTGGTTAACAAAGTAAAAAAGTACCCCTTCATTATCAGTGGGCGTACGTAATACTAGTTATAATTGATTACTGTTGGATAATCCTTCTGCGATTCAATTTAAGTCTCGCAGCTCCATGAGCCAGTGACATCTGTCGCTTGTAGAAATGATTTAATTGTGTTTTACGCGTCTCTGCGGGCCGATGTTTCAGAGAGTCTGTGCCGGGCGTCGTTGGTATGCAAGAGCTGGTACCAGCTGTCTACCGAGCCCTGTCTATGGCGGAGATTCTGCAACATGACCAAGTGGAGATTATCTGGAGCCGCCGAACAAAAACAAATCCTCAAACACATGCTCTCCAGCGGAAATATCAACGTAAGTAGCCATAGGAATTGATTAGGATAATCTTTGGGATAATCTTTGGGCTGACCCGTTTGGAGGTCATCTGGTGCTGCCAAACAAAAACAAACTTCCAACACATGGTCTCCAGTGGAAATATCAATGTAAGTAGTCATAGGCATTGATTAGGATAATCTTTAGGATAATCTTTGGGCTGATCTATGGGCAACGAGGGATATAAACCACAGCCTTAGTCACATTGTCTTATCCAGCAGGGCGTCTGGGTGTCAAAAACCACCCTTCAGGACAACCAAACTTTTGGGGAGGAATTTCTTGAAATGTCAATTTCAAACATATAATTGAATTTCTTCTTCACCTCAACAGGATTCCCATGGCATACATACATACATACATACATACATACATACATACATACATACATACATACATACATACATACATACATACATACATATATATATACACGAGGAATCATATTTTGAAATATCTTTATGCATTTGTATTAATGTATGATGAGAACCGCATTTAAATGACTGAACATTGAATTATGGTCCCCAATTTGAGGTGCTGCATGCACTACTCATTCACTATTCAAGACTATATTTCAGTGTGACAGAAAGAAAGTAATGCAAAGGGGTGCAATTGATATTTATGCCCATGACAAGAACATGAATTTATACTTTCTCTTGCTGTTTTATGAATCAATAGTCTATGCAAAGGCTCCTCAGAACATGGCTCAGCTTTCAAAATCATTATTTATGACCCATTCCTGTCTGAAGTAGAAAAAGTTATTACTTTCAAGAACAGATTATTCTCATACTGTAAATGCTTGAACATTTCTTAACTCTTATACTGCTGGTGGCTAATTTAGCCAATACAAAATGATGCAAAAAACCTGGAAAATGACTGGGTCACTAGCACATGGTACTCATCTGAGAGTACTCTGAAAGAGCTTTCCAATGAATACCAACATGACAGGGTTTAAATGGTTCTCAAAACCTTTGCGCCCTTGCACTTTGGATGAAAGTAGCCTCAGCATTAGAAGGGTTAATGGTATTATGCCATATATTCATCAGTACACTTGTTCTTATGGCAGTAATCTTGGGATTGTATGGTCTCCCTCGTGACAGTTGACACCCAAATCTTCTGGTGCCTTATGTTCAGCAGCCACTTTCAATCCTAGCTTAGACCCTGGAATGTGGCATACCTAGAAGTACCTTGCAACACGTTTCACATATCTTCTTTTTGTACCTGTGTTCTTACAAGCACTGTCTAGTGCAGGGCTCAGCATTAACTTTTGAAGGCGCTTGCCAAGTAGGGTAGGTAAACTTGCATTTTTACCTGCCCAACAAGATTTTCACCTGCCTTGCAAAAAGTGTGATAGAATAAACATGAAAGTGACTTTTCTGTATGTACTTTACTTGTACCACTTAACTGTTTTCCTGCTATAGCTTTATATGTACTGTTAAACTAATATTGGATTTCCCATCTGTTATAGTATCTCTAAAGTTACATGATGAAATCTTACCTGCCATTTAGAGCAGGCACACTCTGATATTTACCTACCCTTCAACCATTTTGAAATATTTTACCTGCCCTGGCCAGTAGGGCAGCCCTTAATGTTGAGCCCTTATTGGTGATTGTTTTTCTCGGCTGAGATCAGAAGCCGCTGTTCCCGATGCTGGGCAGACTGCAGGAAGGCATTTCGTTGCTTTTATTGCCTGCGCCAGATCATTTGTGTTTGTTCATCAGATGTCCGCTGATGCGCTCGCTGAAATATTCAGGGGAACTAGGTGTAAATACACTTAGACCGTTCCAGCTGAGACATAGACTAATGCGCTGGGGTCTGAGGCCGTGTATAACAAATGACCATTTCCTGGCCTCGGACAGCCACCCACATGAGTGGCTTTTTAGAGTGTTGGGAAACGAGACGGGGCAATCTGATGATTTACATATTATCTAGACCTGTCCATGGCACTGGAGCCAATATTAACAGATAATCCTGGATATATGGCAACATCCTGACCATAAGGATGTACCAGGTAATCTGATATAATGGACAGGTGATTTTATAGAAAACCAAATAAATCTGCTTCTCTTAACATACAAGGCTGATGCCCCCCCCCCCCGACCACTCCACAGATATTTAGCAGATTGTGTTGTACTAATTACAAGAAGATGTCTGTGCCTAAGCCAACTCTGTATGCAGATAACACTGTATGTACTATGGCCATATCCTGACCATAAAGATGCAACCTTGCTGTATGCTGGACAGGTGCTCCTCTAGAAAACCAATTACTTTCTGCTTCCTTCAACAATACAAGGCTGTAGACCATCTCCCCCTCTCTCCACACACACATATATATATATATTTATTATACCTCACTTGAAGATCGTAAGCCGTGATTGGCTGACTTAACAGTGAACAATCATCATGTTGCCTGATGCCATCAGTGAGGGCTTCATGTTGCCCGTTGCCACTGGCGACACCTAGCGGGGAATGTGTGAATCACCAGTCATCTGTGACCTTGCTTTGTTTAGATTACAAATGGGGTTTGTTCGGTATAATAAAACAAATATGCCATGCCAGTGGGGGTAACATAATGGAATGTTTCCCCGAGGGAGGATGGTTTTCCCTCGGGCTCCGCCCTCGGGAAAACCATCCTCCCTCGGGGAAACATTCCATCATGTTACCCCCACTGGCATGGCATATTTGTATAATATATATATATATATATATATATATATATATATATATATATATATATATATATATATATATATATATATATTTATATTTATATTTAGCCGATTGTGCTGTTTCTTGAATGATTTCCCCACTGAGTGTCATATTGTTCTTATTTTTAGGGCAATTTAACGTTTCAATTACCTAGAGATCCACTTATATATATAGCCATCTTCATATTCAGTACTCATGAATATAACTTGGAATTTAGTTTTAGTTCTCAAAATTTTAACCCAAAAGTTGTTCATTTGGTTATGAGCAACATCTCTTCTCAAAGCATTTTGATATAGTTGCTCAAAAAGATATCACCAAAATAGCTGGGACATTTTTGACCAGTACAGGCATATATTTGTCAATAAATGTCATAATGATTAGCAGCTATGTGTACGTATATTGAAATGCACTCAAGGACCTTGATCTTGAGTCAAGATCGACTGAATTTATCCATCTGATATTGAAAAAAATTTGATAATCTATTATCCATCTGATATTGAAAAAAAATTGATAATCAATTACATTCAAATCGTAAATTGGCATCCAGTATTTACTAGTGTCATCTATTGGTAAAACTTGTTAAGTCCCATGTTTTCACAAATTTTCAAGTCTTTTTTCAAAAATACCTCATTATATTAGGTTTCTGTGATAGAAGCAGAACAGTTTAGTGGAAGCAGAGAGGTTTATTATAAATAGATTGTCCCTGGTGGAAGTGAGAACGGAATCAGAATCGTCTGCTATTTGATTGGCTGTTATCAAATCATAAGAATTGGGATGCTATTACGTAATCGCTTTATAGAGGGATATTTGGCGAAAATCATCCTGGCATTTTGAAGAGCAGAGTTGATGTTGGCTGCTCTCGAGTAATAACTCAGCTGACCTCACGGCATGCTTACCAAAATACTCCGCCAGCTTTATCTGTGCCCATAAAATAAATGATCTTAACCATGTAGCGGCAAAATAAAACTGCCTGACTGTTTTGACGATTGCTCCTTAGCTAAAACAGTTTTCAGAAAAAATTTCAAGGAGAAATGATGATCAGAATCTAAGGAGCAACTCCCCTTGAAATATTTTTCCAATTTATGCTTGATTCTGAAATTATTCTTGAAAGAGTCGTAGGTCCAGACGACACTTGGCAATACAAGGAGCATTCAGCATTAATGGGTTAATTTGTTCTGAGTGCTCGCCTGATGTATGTATATTAGTCATGGGTCGGGAGTGGCGGGCTCGAGTTAGATCTATTGATTAGCGCTGCTCGCTGGGAGATTTACTGGGATTATCCCCCACTAATCCCCTTCGCCAGTAATCTCCCCCAACCTGCTCGCTAATCACTCAGACGGACCACTCGGGAATCTCTCCTCACCGTGGAAGTTTTTTCCCTCTCTCTCTCCCCGCACTCTCCTACTTAGCTACCTGCTAATATCCCAACTCGGAAAAAATCCACTGATTATGGAGATGTAATTTGGTATCGATTTGCGGGGCTGGGATACGATTGGTTAATTACGTTTTTGCATGATGTATGTTTCGGCACCCCACCACGCACACTTTACCTACTCTACCAGTATGGCTTCAACCTGAGAGTTAGATACCAGGGAGAAGAAATGACGGATTAATTACCATAATATCCCATTAGACCCTGTGTGCAATTGTTGCATACTTGTGTTGCCCAGCATGACTTACATGCCTGCGGTGTAATCAGTGCTGCACTATAGCCATTTAGGACCAGCCTCTTGAAAATTAAATACAGCAGTCTATTGGCGGCCAGCAGGGTATATCAGTTGATACTCTGCTGTGACCTGTACCCCTGGGCATGCGCGAGATCTGCTGGCTACAGTTTTAGTTTTTTTTTTATCAACACACTAAGTGGTAAGTCCATGTTATGCAGAAGTATGAAAGTTATGGATAATGCCTGTGTTTCTGGTCAAAGACACTACTAATAGTACTATCAACTACAGGGGTTTCTGTGTAGGGGTATCATTCTGTATGGGGGGTGGGTCCTCCTACCAGATCTACTGTACACTGTAATTTTTAAGTGAAGTTAAAGCAACAGCCTGGTTGTTTATGTAGGCCAGCTGGTTTCCCCCTTGCTTTTATTCAACTATGGTATCTCACTATAGTGCTATGATAATGTGTATCTTCTATTGTTTTCCAGTGGAAGCAGGTTCTAGCTGAGCGGCACAGGTTGAGGAATAATTGGCTGAAAGGGCGATGTCATGTGAGGACATTTGAAGGGCATACCCAAGGTGACATTAAACAAGATGTGTTGCACACATAGATTCGATTTCCAATCTAAATTTATAAGATAAACAGGAATAGTACATTGAAATACAGAACACTATTTAATACCTCCTAATCCTGAGCTGAGGCCACTCTAAGATTACAGGCAGTCAGAAAAATATTAAATAAGAGTGACGCCGGTTGTGGGGCACATGTATTCGATTTTCAAACTGAATTTATAAGATAAACAGAGAAAGTAAATAGAAATACAGAACATTATTACCTCATAATCCTGAGCTGAGGCTACACTCAGATACAGACAGTCAGAAAAAAATATTAAATGTTAATTTTGCCTAAAGATTTTTGCCCAATCAGATCCCACTGTTTTTGTGGGTTCCCATGGCAGTTGGAGCCCACTATTTCATCACTCAGGTGGTCGCTGTGTATCCCTTTCCTGTGATCTTCGTCTTAATGTATTCTAATGTCCATTACTATTATGTTGAGTACCATTTCCCTTTGTTACCTTTGACTGATAATATCTTTTTATATAGATATCCATATTAAATTTTGAGTGGCCTACCTTCTTTGGGATCCTCTGTTAAGCTCTGATTATGATATCTTTTTGTGTTATTTATTTTATAGTCGTTGTTTTTCAACTGACTATAATCGTAGTTCCTCCTCGTGTCTGAGTTCTTCGTAGCGGTCGCCATCTTGTGTTGTTCGATTAGCTTGTCGCCGGTGTTCTATTGCGGCTTGTTGTAGTGTACCGGTTCTTGCCGTGGCGTGTGCTGCGGCATGCTCGATTGTCCCAATCGATCAGTTCTCGTCAAGGCGAGCTCTCGTGTGTCAATCGATCTCGCCATTGGAATGTCGGTTGTCACGTGTGGGCCTTCCCCGATGTCACGTGGGGGTCTTCCCCGACCCTATTAGCATAGGCTAGTGACGTCAGCCGGCACATCGGGATTCTCCCCATACAACGTCATCGCAGGCCGCCGCCATGTTTGGTGACTTCCATTAATCAGGAAGTTATCCATCAAATTTGGTGAAATAACTTGGGAATAGGTGATATAGATATCTCACATATTCTCACATGTTTTTCTCTGTCAGATTGACAAAGAAAAACATCAATATTATACCTCAAATATAAAGTGTGAGGTAAAACACGGCCGAAAAGCGATCTATTGCGATGTTGATACCGGCTCGCAGCTAGCTTGTCGGCACTGAAGAGAGTGCTTCCAGTTTTTCGAACGATCGATAGTTCTTTATTCCTGACATCCTAAATTCAAAAAACATAATAATTAGACTAAATGGATGTCAGGGAATAAGAATATCAACTTCGTTTTTCAAAATTAATTAATTTTGTTGCTGAAACGATCATGTAAAACAAGTGCAAAGGAAATTGCTTCGCACGTGTTTAGATCCGCCATTTTGAAAACGGCAGATTTTGCGGTCTCCTCTCTGCACTTTACACGATCCAAATAAATACTTCCCGTGGTTGGATCGTAATGAATAAAACATTTCCTGGAAGGCAAGACACATATCTATCTAACAATGTCAATTTTACATTTGTTTATTTGGCGATTAATATAAAAGATTCATGATTTGAAATAGGTGCATTGCTTACGGCCAACGGATTACGAAATCGAATTTGCCGTAAACACTAAACAGTGCCTGACAACTGGTGTTGGAGTGTGTTGACCATCATGTTTGAAGCCTTCGAAAAAGGCTATAACTGATGGTACAACACAAAATAAAGACACCATAAGGAGGACAACAAGGTAGGCAATTGATATATGTTTTTATTTTTATTTCTATTGTATATTTTTACTGCTCTGGGAATTTTATCTCTGTGTTGTTGCGCCTGAAAGTTGGCGAACTTGGGAGTGACAAAATGGCGCCCACAACACTTGCTTTTTATGTTCAATCGTTGATTTGTGGTGCAAAACATGATCGTTTCTAAACAAAAATTACATGTATCGATTTAGGAGGTTTCAATTATATTAGATATCAATGTTTTACAATTAATATTTTCTATTTTCATTTGTTTATAGCGCTCTAACTTTGAGGTAGTTGATCCTTTTGAAGCGCTTTCAGAATTCGTTTCTGGCCAAGACTTATTTGCATTCCCTTTGCTTTAGGATTGCTCATGATAAATTAAAACAAGGAAACACACACTAATTTTCATATTATATATCAGTTTTTAATAAGCATTCTAAGTATACCATTTTCGAAAAGAAATACTTATGTGCAACTTGAGGAATTTCAGGCTAAAGTAGGGCTAATGCATTTTAAATACCTGATTTTTCATTTATTTTAAATCAAAATCAGCATGCTCTCTGCAAAACCTTAGGTTTACACTGATCAGACATGATATATTCTAAAAGTAATATCTACAAAACAAACAATTAAAAAGAACAAGAACAGTAGTTTTAGGCAGTATTTTTTATTTCAGATTTTTTGTATGATATTTTGCCTTTTATGGCTGGAGAGAGTTACAACCCCCCGACAGCGCAACAGCAATGCAACATAATTTGTTGCAAAAAAACAATCCAGTTTGAGGGACAAGCCCCCGTCAGGCAATTCAACATGTTAAGGGATAATGGCGATTGTCCCGTGGAGGGCTCATTGCTGCTTTCGCTGTTGGGGTCAATTATATATTCAACGGGGGTTGCTAAGTTAGTCTGGGGCCGACCATTGGGTTCTCATTACACGGCCAGTCATGGCATGGCCATTTTTGCTTACCACGCTGGGTGTTCATGGCGCGGCCAGTCTGCGGCGCGCCCATTTTTGTCTCACCTCGCAGTGGTGCTGTCAGGGCATGGCCATGTTTGCTTACCACGCTGGGTTCACATGTGTTTGTCTCACCAAGCTGGGTTCACATGTGTTTGTCTCACCACGCAGTTGTGCGGGACATCTAGGATTTTACCCCGGTGCTAATAAGTCATGTTAGATGCAGAGATATTGTGTTACAGGTGAACTTGGATATGACGGACCACTGTTCGACAGATTTTTGCATATGACGGACGATATGCTTGGTCCCAGTCCGATGCATATCAAGTACCGTAATTTCGCGTGTATAAGACGCACTTTTTTACACTAAATTTTACACTCAAATAGGGGATGCGTCTTATACACAAAGCTAGAAATCTAGGGTGTTTTACATCGAGTTACCAGGCCACTCGGAGATCGCCAATTACAATTATAATGCGGCCAAGACAATGCCCATCGATGTTTGCCTCGTCATTGATGAATTGTAATTACCGAACCACCCTCCGCTAGAATTTACTGAGTACAATCCTGTGACATGCCTAGGACAAGTGGTAGTGAGTACCGACACAGGGTGATACGCATTGATGTCACGGTGATGTCACATTTCACTCATCTCAATATGCGTTTTACTGGGTTTCTAGCGTTATTCATGAGGAGTTGATATCCTACAATAATTCCCAAAAGGGGGTGCGCACTATACACAAAGCTAAGGTCTATACATAATTTTAAAGGCCTGGACAAGGGGTGCGTCTTATATACGGGTGCGTCTTATACACGCGAAATTACGGTATTCGTCATATGTATACGACGGATTTGGCATATGACGGACCAATTTCCCTGGTCCCATTGAGTCCGTCATATCCAAGTTCACCTGTATATTGTTTTATTTTGACAGATTCAGATATATTGTATTATCTTGTTTTATCTTGTGTTATCTGACATATATTGGTTCTAGTGTCGAGTACTGTTTGATGATATATTTTAAGAAATAACACAGACAGACAGACAAAGGAAAAACAAATAGTTTGGTACCATAAGGTGGCTTAAGGTTGTAAACCAAAGGAAACCAGAAGAATCCCAACAATGACATTGACATCAGGGCTCGAAATTAGCTGGAGCCGGAAGCTCCCTTGAATTCTCCTTCAGCTCCCTCTAATTTCTACAGGGAGCCCAAAGATGAACTGTTCTCTATACACAACAACTTTAACCCTTCTGAAGCTACTTTCGTCCAAAACTCAAGGATGCAAAGATATTAAGCCCTGTCATGTAGGTAGCTCTCACTGAGTACTGTCAGATGAGTACCGATGTGCCAGGATTTAAGTCATTTTCAGCTATTTTGCATCGTTTTGTATTGGCAAAATTAGCCACCAGCAGCATAAGGGTTAAGTAGCTTTTGAACATGCAATTGGGCTCCCTGGCACGTTAATTTCGAACCCTAGACAAACTCCATTCCTTCCCTGTATCAAGGTGAAATCTATTCAGGATCATGACATACTCTTCCCAGAAAACCTGTCCTTTAACCAGCTCTTCCTTGAAGAAAACCTACATGCAAATAGTTTCAATCAATGGTCTAGGTAAATGGATGAATCATATTCATTGCTTCCATAATTAAAGCAGGTTTTTTGTTTTGTTTCCAGCCTAACCTCCTGACCAATGCATGCCCGATGGCACAAGTGGTCTTACAGAGTGGATAAGCAGATATCTCTGAAAAATGAAATGTCTGCCTCCCCTTCCACGAAGTATCGATCGCTGAATTATTCTTGAATCAAAGTTGTCTTATTTAACCATCGCTATATTTGTGGTTGTCATCCGACCATATGGGCAACCAGAGCAGAATGGGTTAACCCTTGTGATGCTAAGGCTACTTTTGCCAAAGGCACAGCAACACAAAAATTTTGAAATCCATACAAAACACTATCATGTTGGTATTCATATAAAAGCTCTTGCTGAGTACTATTAGATGAGTACCCATGTGCCAGGGTTTGAGCTATTTTCAGCTTTATTCTCATAATTTAGTATTGACCAAATTAGCCCCCAGCAGCCCAAGGGTTAATGGCGGCCTATGCCTCCTATTCTACACCAATCACAATATTGCAAGTATGACAGGCATAGCTGTGACACGTGGAAGACAAGAAGAATACGCAAATCAATTGACAATCTTGTCAATTTTCGCCCACCTTCAGAATCTGTTTCAGCATTGACCTTCTCAGGACAATGCCACAAAGGAGAGCTATGACAAGAGATTTGTCGACGTGTTTGATGACACCTGGTCCAAGAGTTTTCGTTGTTCATCATTGGTGATAAACTGCGCCTCCATCGTGTGCTGCGGCGCCAACGTTATTTTTTGGAATGGCTGATTGTGCGACAATGGGGATCGTCAGCGAGACCGGATGAATGGTCTGCATCTTCCCCGCGGCGGCCGCATGCTTTGCGGCGGCACTGGTGGCTACCCCTTTTGGCTGTATCTGCAACTGCTGCAGCTGGCCCGCTCTGAAGACCTGATTGGCGTAGACTTGGTGGAAGTTGTTGGTGGTGATGAGACGGGGACATGGAGAGGTTAAAGGTCGTGGCCAGCTGCTGCGGAAGCGGCGGCGCTCGACGATTGCTGCGAGGCCAACTGCTGCTGCTTCTGGAGATTCCCAAGAGTCTTTTGGTAGCTGCTGCGGGCTGTTGATATAACATGTCAAATATTTGTAATTGTCTTTATTAATCCATTGATAAACCAATCAGCATATTAATTAGATAAAGTACCTTGACCAGAGAAAATACATGCTAACATTGAACAATACATAACATACAATTTTATTACATGATACACACTATAATAACCACATCTAATAGCAGACCTTGCAATATACAAATTGATTGAGAAATAAATATTCATAAAAGACCATAATAACAGTAACAAAAGGAACCCACAAGCTGACGCTGACAGCGTCTCTCTTGTTACTTTCTCAATTATTGCTATGATACCTTGTCTGGGAAGCAGTTGGCATTATTATAGTTAGTTTTTCATGCCATTACATCCCATCATGAAAGAAACCTGCCTCCCTGGCTATATTTAGATGTCATCCTTGTGGATAGATGGCACTGCGATATGCTAGGATGATAGTTGGAAATATGTCACACACAGTTTCTAATTCCTGACTACAACTCTGCCCCTTGATACTTTTGAAACTAATTTGTTGCTTTATTGTAATTGTGGTCATTATTTTGTAATTGTAGGTATCTCTTGTGTACAATTTGATGACACCAGGATTGTCAGTGGATCATCAGACAAACTTATCAAGGTAAATACAAGGGAGACAGCCGTTCCAATGCTGAGGCCACTTCCATCCTAAAGGAGATGGATGCAGATATTTTTGAAAACCATTGAAACCCTGTCAAGTTGGTACTCATTAGAAAGCTCTTGCTGAGTACTCTCAGATGAGTACCTATATGCCAGGGTTTAAGTCATTTTTTAAAGGTTTTCGCATCATTTCTTATTGGCCAGATTAGTCACCAGCAGCATAACAGTTAGAAGTGCAGCCTCAGGTTGGCCCTGTCTTTAACCCATTTATGCCTGGATATCTATATTAAACTATATTAACTATATATTGTATTGGGTATTTATCTCTTGGTAAGAGAAGTTATGTCAGTAGCCTCTATTGAAATAGCTTGCGACTGCTTTCTCATCATGAAGCCATGCTGTATTGAGCTTATCAAAAGTAACAATGCATATTATTTCTTCTCAGGTGTGGAATATCCGAACCAATACACCATGGTCATGCCAGACCCTGGTCGGCCATTCAGGGACCGTACGGTGCCTCCATCTGGAAGGAAACAGACTGGTCAGCGGCTCGACTGACCGCACCATCAAGGTCTGGGATCTGTCCACTCAGCAGAGCTGGTCAAGCATTGCCTGTAAAGTGACCATGGTCGGGCACCAGGACACAGTCAGGTGTCTACAGGTAAGTCCATTGTCTTATGTTGGCCATTGTTAGTCACCAGACAAGTCAGGTGTCTGCAGGTAAGTCCATTGTGTTTTGTGGGCCATTGTTAGTCACTGGAGCAGGGGTAATTTGGCAATTTTATTTTTTGATTACAATTTTTATAGGTTGAGGGTGGCCCATGTTTTATGAAAATACTGACAAAGACGAGTAATAATTGTCGATACTTTGTGAAGCAGCTACAAGTGATACATCAAGGTTGGTCTATTTTGCAAAGTATAAAGTGGCACAAATTCCAAGGGTGGTCTAAATTTCTGAGAATTTACGCTGGGTTTTATTTGCAGATAGGTCTTATTGTCTTATTTGTGTGAGTGTTAGTCTAATATTAGCACACCGTTGGGTTGACTTTTAGGCCAGGCCACAGTCAGGTGACTTCATATCAGTCTATCACAGTTTGCTGAGCCCTGTGATTCAGCCATTATGTTAAGGCATTAAATCTATGATTCATGTTACTTTGTTAACATTTTTTTAGCTGTGGAAAGAGTTATATGAGAATCTCGTAGAACCATCTTTGCAATGGTGTCACTAGCTAGAGTGACACCTTTTGGGAAGTTGTGAAACTAGCACTTTGCCAATATGGATCCGGAGGTTTCCCTTGTAGTCCAACAATAAAAAATAAGCAAGGATGATTTTTGGGCTGTAAACCCATTCAAAGAGGGCCTTAAAATGTTGATATCTTTCCAATAGAAATATATTTGATGGATAGTTAATAGTAGTGTTCTGATTAACATATCTACTTGAAGTATTTCTCCATCTTTATATTCGCCTGAAATACTTCACCGAAATTGGCAGGCGACTTTGGGCCTCTGTGAGCATTAATGGGTTAAGTAATTTTTTTACTGCTGTACAAATTTTCCTCATTGTTACGTGAGGTCTATGCTTGAAAGAACATCTGTAATTGTCCATTGCTCTAATATTTTCTTTCTTATTTCTTATTCCAGGTTGATGATGACAAGGTGATCAGTGGTTCCTATGATCGTACTTTAAAAGTATGGGATATTAGGACGGGAGAATGCCGCATGTCATTAAGGTGAGACACATTAAGGTGTTTAAGTTATGTTTAACCCTTATGTTGCATGCTTGTGGCTAATTTGGCTAGTGCAAAATGATGCAAAAAACCTGAAAAATTACTGAAACCCTGGTACCTGGGAACTCTTCTGAGAGTACTAAGCGAGATCTTTCAAATGGATACCAACATGATACGGTTTAGATGGGTTTTCAGAAACCTTTGCATCTTTTTCCAGTGGACGCATGTAGCCTCAGCTCTAGAAGGGTTAAGTTATGTTTGAAAACTCACATGAAAGACATTCGAAGGGAGTTATTCTTTACATTCTTATGACTAAAGTTTCACAATGTTTGATTTGTTTGATTTTTAAAGTGAAAGTGAGTGATGACAGATACAGATTATTATTTTATAGAAATATTGAAGAACAATTATTTAAACTGAAAAATTCCTAGATTTTAATCCTAAAGTGGGAACTATCCTTTCAGTCTCTTCTCTACTAACCCCTATTCAAGATATGAATAGTTCAAATAGTTGATAAATCTGAAGTGATGAGTATATGAACAACATGTGTGACATTTACTGTGTTTTTCCAGGGGCCACGATGCTGCAGTTCTGTGTGTTCAGTTTGACACAAACAAAATCGTCTCTGGTTCATGTGATAAAACCATAAAGGTAGGATGAGGTTACCTGCCTTTTATATGAATTGAGCTCCATTTATGATCAATCAAATTCCTTCTCAGATATCAATTCAATGAATATTAAGATTCGACACTGACTTAGATTCCTGTTGAAATTTAATTTGAAATATTTACTTTAATGTTAGAGCACTGATAATACATGATGATGCTATTGGTTTAATTTTGGGCTGCTCCTATGGTCAAGCGGATTATTGTGCGCTTTTCTGTTCCCTATGGCAAACCCCCTCTACTTATAACTTCTTGCTACACTTGATTTAGCCTAGAATATGAGATTGCAATATTTCAAGGGAATATTTGTTAATGATATGCTTAACGTTAAGTTAACGATAACCGTACACAAGAACCTGATAGTATACCTCCCAAGTCAGGTTAAGACATAAAATGAATAAGTGTGGAATGTTGCAAGGACCATCATAAAATACATCATATGATTAGGCCACATTGGGATGCTTTAGACAGTTGTTTTTCTTCCAACCTGTGAGTTGTAGTTAATAATAATAATAATAATAATAATAATAATAATAATCATCTTTATTTAAAGAGGGTAACTCAGTCCAATGGTAAGGATGATTTTTTTCTTACATTTTAAGGCCCTCTTTGAATGGGTTTACAGCCTAAAAATCATCTTTGCTTAAGATATTGTCAAGACATATTATTTTTAAAATATCATTTAATATCCGATCAGATCATTTTGAAATTAACAATCCTCATCCCTGTATAGAAGGGACTGTCATGGTAGCCAAGTGATAGAATTCTATCCTTTCATGTTTCTGAAGCCAGTGCAGGTATCAATGCACAAATTCCCAGGTTATCTATTAATGATTTTCCAAAGCATGTGGATTACACGATACTCTACTCTTCTCTGTAGTATGGCTTGCATCTATTTCTATCGTTCAAGTAAATCTGAATGAAATTTTAATTCAAAATGAGTGTAAGAATTCAAATTGATAGACTCTCAACCATAGACTTTGCTACAGAATAACTCCGAGTTGAGTTTCATCATCGCGGTATATTTCAGGTGTGGAATTTCCAAGGTCAGTGTGTCATGACCTTGACAGGTCACCATGATGCTGTCACCTGTCTGCAGTTCGACCATACACGTATCATCTCCGGTTCCCTCGACTGCACACTCAAGTTCTGGGACATCAACTCCGGCCAGTGCATCAATACCATAGACTGGAAGGCTTCTGAAGGTCACACAGGGGTCGTTAGGTCAGTGTCAAGGTTAAGGTCACAAAAGCCTGATTAATGTAATGCTGAAGAACTCTTTACTGTATAATAAGAAATTAATCCAAGGTGCAAATTGACCGAATTTGTGATTTCGTGTTTTTTCCAAGATTTTTTATTCCGAAAAGCCAATATTGAAGGGTAATATTCTTATGACAGGAATAATACATCCGACTTCATTATATAGAACTGACCCCACTTGGAAAAGTTCAGCAGAATAAACCACTTAGATTAAATTTCCTATTCCACAGAAAATCTGGTCACTAAAGTTCATCCAAAAGAGTTATCCATGATAGCATGTTATAAAAGAAAGTGGATATTTTCTTTCACTTGAAAAGGAAACCAAAATACATTTGAAAAAGTTGGATTCTTTTTAAATGTTTTCCCAGAATATATATTCTAAAGATGCAAAAACAACAACAATAAAGGTAATTTCAAACGGAATTTGATTTGCACTGTTTATTTACTTAGGAATTTTTGGCAATATGTCCTCAATGAATGATTAAATACATGTTTGTTTTGTAGATGTCTTCAAGCTGATAGCTGGCGAGTAGTTAGTGCATCAGATGACAGGACATTGAAGGTATGATTTTAGGGTTTACAGTGAGATCATAATGCAGGACTGTAGCAAATAACATTTCTATTAAGAACTAAAAAGTTGCTGATTGGAGATCTTTTTCTTTTCCTTCACTTTGTGTTTAAATGAAATAATTTGAAAAAAAAATGCATATATTATCATTTGTAACATAATAAGTTTTGTTTAAAACAATCAAAATTCTAACAACATCTCTTCTTCATACATATTGAGATTGTGCTTTATTTTCAGAAGTATCTTAGAACCGGATGAAAGATTATTGAAGTTTCTTTTAGAAAATAAAGCCTACCTATGACTCAGACAATCTTGCACTTGTTGTAATTGTATAAATGAACCTCATTTGGCACTAAACCTTTTATTTGAAAACTTTTTAAAGATTTTTGTATTTTTTCTTATTTGAATAGTAATTTTTATTAACCCTTCCAATTCTGAGGCTACTTTCTTCCAAAGCGCAAGAACGCAAAGATATTGGAACACATTCTAAATCCGGCCACGTTGGTATTCATTGGATAGCTCTCATTGAGTACTCTCAGATGAGTACCCATGTGCCAGGGTTTCTGTCATTTTCATTTTTTTGCATCATTTTGTATTGGCCAAATTAACTACCAGCAGCATAAGGGTTAAAAAAGTTACTATTTTCTATTTTACGTACTGTTAGCTATTATGATTTACAATTTTTTTCAGGTTTGGAGTTTGGAGACGGGAGAGAGGCTTGTTACGCTCAGGAACCACACGGACGGTGTCACATGTCTTCAGTTCAACGACAGCATTATCGTCTCCGGATCATACGATAAAACCGTCAAACTCTGGGACTTCAGTTGCTGCTGATTGGTTAAAAATGTGACTCTTTGTGCCCAGAACCCCCACTTGTCTGACTGGAATGACCCCAGAGTCATAGTCAGGGTTTAAAACCTTTGTGGCTAAAATTGGCAATTTGAAACTTGTTGGGTCTCCTGTTTTAAAGGGCATCCACAATTTCTTTGGATGATGGCAATAATCATGTATTTGCCTATTGAGAAAAGGCAAAATATCCTCATGGGAGTCAAATAGAGGTTAAAATATTCAATTATTTTTTTGAAATTGACATTTTTATAAATTGCTGTCAACGGAATTTGGCCATCCTGATTTGTGATTTCTTTAGGGTTTTAGCCTCCAAATGACACTAGACACCCTGCTGGCTAAGACCCAACTCACATGACAATATCTTAAAAGGCAATCTAGATTTCATGAACTATTTAAATGAAAATGGTGTTGCCTTCTGAGAAGGATTTTCCCTCTAAATATGTATGGGGTATTCGACTACCAAATGGGAAGTCTGGGCCTGATTGTGATATTAGACTTTGTACTATGCATTATCTCTCAGTCGTTAATTTTTGCAGAGGTAAAGTTTGAAGGTGCAGGGAGGTTTGCTTTTAAAGTTCTCCCACCAATCCTGTGTTTTCATGATGTTTCATATTGACAGGAATATCAAAGTTGGCATATTTATTCTGGCTTCAAAAATGAATCATTGTTTTTTAGAGCTGTAGTTTTTTTGGTGATTGGTTTACGATGCGTTAAATAAACTAAATTCTACTGTAGCTCTGAGGGTGGGTTATATGTCGAAAAAGATGCAGTCCTTTCATTCATTACATTTTATGAATTCCCTTAACTCATTCATGTCGTAGCCGCCAAAAATGGCCTTACAATTTTGCTGATATTTTTCAGACAAAAGCATGGTTAAGATAATGATTGAAGGTGGAATATATATCAGAACACTGCTAATAACTCTCCTTCAACTGTTTTATAAAGAATTTTTTTATTTCCATTTTTTTTTCAGAAGTACAAAAAATTCTAAAGGAACTTTAAAGCTAAATAGATTAACAAAAGGTACATTTTTGGGTACTGTAACCAATGTGTTCTGGGCCTTAAAGGGTTAACAGATTATGTGGGTTTTCTATAATTTCCTCCACAATATGACCTGTCAAACCTTATATCTCTGCAGACTTAACAAATAAGAGCCTAGGTTGTTAGGATTTCTGTAACTATTTTAGTGCCATATACCAGTAGATCTTGCTGCTGATTGGTTGTCATCTTGGTCATGTGATATTATTTGCTGCTGAATTACATGATGCATATTGATTGTTAACCATTTGATACCGGAATAGATTCTCCTAGGTAATTAATCTATGTAAAAGGAATACTTATGCTCTTGATATTCACCGAAGCATAATGGTGAGACAGGAGTTCTGATATTGTTTTTGTAAAACAGAAACTTGATGTACAGACTTATACTAGTCTCTAAACATATGGCATTATATGGTATGTCTTAATATCTTCTTTAAGATGATCTTGTCATACACATACATGTACAAGTATATATATATATATATATATATATATATATATATATATATATATATATATATATATATATATATATATATATATATATATATATATATATATATATATATATATATATATATATATATATATATATATATATATATATATATATATATATATATATATATATATATATATATATATATATGGTGAACATGTGTCAGTAAAAGGAACAGTATACATATTGCTGTTAGTCAGTTACTATTTGATCAAGAAGGTTATTCAACAAGAATGCTGTTCATATTATTTGGTTTTAGATTTATTGAATAAGTATGATATTTTTGTTCACATATTAAGGCATAAAAACTACTGATAGTTATGGCTGGAATTGTACCTCATTGCTTTAGCCCATTTCCTATGTTTTAGGAAGTTATCAGCGACTTGGGTTTAGGTATTTTTCTTTGTCGGGTACTCTGGTTTCTTCCACCACTTACAATTGGCAAGCCATGGCTTTGTCGCAGTATGGCAGAAAAAGTGATGATAATTGAAATTCCCATTTTCTGTGTGAATCAAAACCTTATTCCATCCTTATCCCCTTGCATACACACACTGGGTAATTCATATATCAAGTTCAATGTATTTGTGCATGAGCAAAAACATTTTTACTGTGAATACTAAAGCATACTTTTGAGTTTTGACCCATACATTCTTTATAAGTTCCTTGAAGAATTGTTATCAAGGTCAATTCTTTTGAGGGACAATTCAAAATTCTTCAACTTCTCATTCCAGAATGTCTAATGAAAATCTCATGCTGTTTGATATGAACAATTACCAAAAGGTGGCAGGACTAGCGTTGTCCAAGTTCAGATACGTGACCTAGAATTGAACACAAAATTCAACCCTATTTCATTTAGACTTAGTTTTGTTCCTGTTAATCAATGCCTAAACTTATTAGTTCACTTTTTCTGTATTTTCAGAACTATTGTATTTTCTATAAATATTGGAATTGCATATATCATTGAAGCATTTTGTTCATTTCATAAATCTTGCATAATTTGTTGGGCGACAGGTAAATATTGACAATTATGACTTCAGAGGTATTTTCCCATGCAGATATCAATGTTTATACAATAGTCAAAGCACCGTAATTGAAATTGACAGATTTTGTACTCCATTTTGTTCCAAGTAGCATGGCTTCATCCCTAGATATACCAAAGCCTGGTGTGTATTTCAATATAAGTGAATCGGTGACCTTGTACCCAAGAATGGATATGTTTCTATCAATGCAGTTACCCTCGTGTAGTATCTACCAATTGTTATCATAATTCCAGGTTCCTATATAGAACATGTATACTTGAAACTACTGTTTACCGGAAGGTTTGAATTGTAATACTGGAGCTAGTAAACGGTTAACCCATTTATGTCTTAGTTTCATGTGAAAATTCTGGATCCATGACACTTGAAAAAAGATTTATGAGGAAAGCATTAATGCACAAAAATAGATAAAGGAAGAAAGAATGAATACATAAAATATTTGAAGTTGCAGTTGATTTGTTGACAGGTTTCTAACCAATCGCCTTCAAATTCATGATGATCATGTTAGGCAGTTTGTCACTACAGGTATGAATGGGTTAATAGCTCACATTAGAGTGGTATAGGATTGGATGTGTAGGAAATAAATGTAGGACTAGAGGTGAATATATATACCTTCAGAAGGTATTTATTTCATGTGTGGTGCACAACACATACTGTAAATTCTTTGTAATTTGGGACACTTTTTAGATCTTGGGTATATTTATATATCCAGTATCTTTTGCTACCCTGAGGCACTATTCCTTTTCGTCCATTCTTTGTGAAATAGCTACCAGTGATATATCAAGGGTGGTCCATATTTCCCAGTAATTATTTTGCAAAATAATTATAGTGGCCCAAATCTAGGGTGGTCTAAATTTCTGAGAATTTACAGTATTAGGGAGGGGGATGTGATCATCACTAAAAGCATTAGCATGTACTTCCAATCAATTACGTTTGCTTCTTGAACTTGACAGCATTATACCTTTAACCCTTCCACGCCTGGGTTATATACATGGTCTGATATATATGAAAATACATTGATCCTGAAGTGATGTTGTGGAAAAATATTTGACTGAAAATGTTTTGTTCATAATGGGTTAATAATCCCCCTTCAAACATTTTTCCAATATTGCTCTATTTCATGAGTTGTGTTTAAGGTGGACAGAACATGCGAGTTCTCCAGATGAAAAAATAGTTTAAGTTAATAAGTGGAGGAATTATTGTTACCTACGGGAATAGAAAATGCTTTTTGGTACTCTCTAGGGATACAGGGGTGTGTAAGAGTGCAAATTGTGTGTTTCCTTTCCTTAGAAGGTTAATGTAATGACATATTGACTGTATGGATGAAGTCTTCATAAGGGGTGAATTAGAAAAAGCACTCGATACAATACGAAATACCAATATTGAATGGCAAAAAGTATGGTATCATCATAGGTCTGGTATATCGGTACTGCTTAATGATATTAACTTGACATAATTGCTACCTGGATGTCTCCGCACTTCAATAATAGAATTTCTGAAGCTGACAGTGCTTAATTCTATAGAATTGGGTCCACTGGAGGCAGACAGTGTCATTAAGATCATTGATAAGATATTGTATTGTTAAGTTATTATTGATATTGTATTGTATCGCGAACATTTTTCTAGGTGCCAACCCCCATTCACCACCCAACTTGACTGGCCCATGGACATTGATCAAACCTACTATTATGCAATTGATCATCTACTGAGGGCACAACAGTGTGCCCAGTTCTTGTGCCACATTCAAAACCTGTAACTGCTGTTCCACAGCCCTACACAGCTTATGTACATAAAAGTGTGTAGTGTAGATATTTGACAATACTCTTGTTGTACTGGTTGTCCTTGTATATAGATTTTTTATAAGAATTCTATGCGAGGTCCTCATATGTCAAATGGTTAAAATGTAATTAGAAGTGCTTTGTACATATATGGACATGTTACTTTGCTTGCAGCAATGCTGCATTTTTGTTTACCCTGTATTTTGTTTTATAAGTTTATATATTGTAAGGAAAACACAGTCTAACATGACAAGTTACTGTAATGAAACTCTTGAAAGATAGGGGTTGATACAATGGTTGGGAATATGGGCATGCTTGTAAGTAAAGGGGTTGATTTTCTATGAGATCTGAGAAGTTAGAATTTTTTGAACATATGAAAATTTTTCTTGCATTGACCCATTTACTGGCAGGTCAACCAAATGGTGTGAAAACCGTCAAGTTTTGAAAACATTCAAATAACTCATTTTTGTTCACTGCAAACACAATTTCCATTCAAGTATTTCAAAAGTGGTTCTGGATATGAAATTTAGCTAATGTTCTGTATTGCCATGGCTTGACTTATTTAGGATGAGGATCATTCAAGGGACAACTGGTCCAGTAATCATTTCAAGGAAATGTGTTCCTCTACTTCATTTTTGTTGGTTCTACTTTATGCATTTATCTTTATTTCTCCATAGTTGATGGACCTTTATTTCAATGGTTGAAATATATCTATTCACTGTGGTAAAAACATAACTTTGGATTTCAAAGAATATTACTGTATCAGGAAACTCAGTTTCATAAAAATGCAATATCTTTTCCGCTGCCTTGATCATAATTGCCAGATTGATATTAGTTAAAGAAGTCATTATGGGAATGGACTTAAAATGTTATTCACATAGGTGTAAAATGATTGTGGATGCATCGTTTCCTAGAATTGTTGCTTTTTGGTGTTAACCCCCATGTACCAAATTCTTTAGTCGAGTATTTGGAGCCAGCTAACTATATGTGCATGACGATATAAATGATTGATGATAGGATATATAGGGAAATTGTCAAATATTGGGTAAAAATGTATGTAGTGATGCTTCCATTTTGTAATAAAAGTTTGCTGATCGCAAAGTTAAGATCTTGTTTGTCTTTACTCATATGGACAACGCTGGATATCTGCAATGATTTTCAGTAGCAGAAGAGAAAAATATTATCTTGGTTTTATTTCTAGACAGCTATGGGATGGACTTTGAGTAAAAGAGTAGGAATTCTAGTGTAGAGTAGGTAGGGTTGAACATCCACAATAAATGTCATAAGGCCCAGGGTTGAGAGGGCCCACTTCACATTATATTTCTTTTTAAGTTCTGCCCTAGAGTTTATATCTATCCTCATCACGTACCACTTCCCAATACCCTTAAGAACTATCACTAATTCACTATCTTTCTGATTACTCTGTAGCCCATCTGCTAAGTACAGCTTTTTCAAGGTCCCTGCTATTCCCTTGTTAGGTTAACAGTAAGGCCCTTTTCTCAAATATCTCCCAAACCCGCCTCATCCAATGAGCTAAAATTTCTCAGTAATTCCTTACAATGCAAAAATAAAATCGCTGCTAGGTGGATGGGACAGAGCAAGAACTCTGACACTATCCCTATCCATTCTTAACCCACTGAGAACACTTTTGAGGGCAATAATCCCCAACCCCTGCCCTAGGACACAATATCCTTCAGTCACCTAAAATTTCAGTGATTTTTCCCTTTAGAATAAAATTTTGAATGAAGTCACCACCCTGGCCTCTGGTTGTGTGCAGTTCCCATATGATGGGGCACGGGCACCATCTTTCCAAATTAATCAGCACTCCATGCCTATTTTCAAGCTCCCTATAACAAATAATGAAATATTCAATTAACTGGTGCATGGCCTCAATTTTACCCTGTCTGTCTTTAGTTGCCACATATTGCCTCCCACCCTGTCCCGTTACCCTCTATTTCTCCCAACTTCTGTCCCCTTACAGAGTACCTAGTAGAACTTGAGTCCACTATGGGATCCTCTCAAAATACATAACTATCCTTCCAAATGCTGGTCACAACATCCAGACATATAGGACCCCTCCCACCACACACCCCAGTGGTCATCCTTCTATATTAGTGTTCTGGCATGAACTCAGTCCCTCCCAAGTTCAGCGGTTCTAGAAAGAGCTAAGCCCCCAGCATTATTGTAAATAAGGATGAGGTTAAATTGCACTGTATGTTTGAAAACTTCCAAGAGGTTCAACTTGAACTTTAAGTTACAACTTGGATGAAGAAAAGTTTGGTCATCTATAAAGGTTACAAGTAGACTGCTTATTCAGTTATTGACTCTAATTTTAAATGTTTTGGTGTTGGATCAGTAGGAGATTTTACTCATGGATTAACACAAGCTCACACAGTAAAACCATTTCTGGAATGCCGTGGAGCAGTGTGTCCATCTTGTATATCCGTTCACGGCATCATTTCCAACAAACCATGTGCATTTCATCGCAGACTTTGCTGCTCTGCACCGACTTTGTCATCATCGCAGAAAGCACCTTCCTAAGAAGCACATTCTGCTCAAATAAGATCTAAGTGTATCGCGTTTTCCCTCCCCCCAAGAGAAGATAAGAAAGCTTTAGAAAAGTTTAGAGAAAGATGGAAATAAAGGGTAAGAAGATAAGAATGGAAGGACGAACAGTATAGTTCAGAAAATTAAGAAAAAAGAGAAAGAAAAGAGCACAGAAAGAAAGCGTTGTGAAACGAAAAGGAGTCGGAGAGGAAGTAGAACGATTTCAAGTGCGCATGTCAGAAAAACTGTTGCTTTCTGGGAAATTCTAAAAATAGCCTCGAAACCAAAGCTTATAAATTTGACGTCACCGGCGTGAAGTTTCCGACAGACCTCGCCCTCCAGAAAACAGGTAAGGGATGCCGTTTATTATATCATTTTACAGCCTGATACAACGGAACACATGTCAAAAACAAACGGATTTACATGGAACGGACAACTAGCATGTGTTAAGTAATGAAAATACACGATTTTGATGAAGGAATATACGGGATTGAAGGACATTTCAAGCAGACTCCACCATTCGCTGTTGTTGGAATTTTGAAAAGAATGACCAATGGATCACTGTTTTAGAGAGTTATCTGTTATTGATTGCAATTAGCCACCAAACTAATGGAAACTATTGTTTATTAGAACTGTCAGGTATTGTCTGTGCCCCATAAATCGCAATTGATATTGGTAAAAGGTTAGATTTCGTACTAAACATAGTTGGTGCAGGGTGATTTTGAACTGCAGCTTAGGAATACTCTCTAACCCTGAATACACAATGTCAGTGGGGAGGAGGCAGAGCAGTATGTGGGTACAGTGACTCAGTCAAAGATCATTTCCTACCACTACCAACTATGGTATATCTGAAGCCATATTCATTGTGGCATATCCTTATATCTTATATATGTCACAAAATATTCTCCATATGATAATCAGAGGCACAGTATTGCATGAATATACCTAAAAGTTTAAGTAGAGCTTTCTTGGGTTCAACAAACTTTCATGCTTGCACTTTTTGGAAACATTTTGGGTGGATACTGAGGGGGGGGGGGGGGGTGCATTTGTGTGATCTTGATGATAAACAGTGATACCTGCCATATGTAGACGCCAAAATGTAAGTAATAAGGGGTTGAATGATAAGTTATTGTGACATATGATAATGTTAGTGTCATATGTCAGTAAGTATGATATCCATGCTATTTATTAATGCTTACCCAAAAGCATATATTTAACACAATAATGAGCAGAAAATCAGATTCCAATGTGACCTGTTACCAAGCGCAGGGTTTTTAGCTGAGCTATCCACTCCTACCATATCCACCATTTAAGACCCATCTTGCGGTGCACAAAAATGGCTATAATGAATAGATTTAACGACCATCCTTTAGAATTGTGAACCTGTTTTGACATCCCAATGTAAATACTATTCAAACTTGTCTTCTTAAGCAGTGCATCCCTATGCTGACAAGTTTGACAGTATATGTGATGCTAAATGTTATCTGTATCTCTGTAACACTTGTTGACACCTTTTTTTTGTTCAGTGCTGCCCTAATGTCCAGTGTCCACACAAGAAACTAAATTAGTATTAATACAAAAATAGCACAAAAACAGAGTGAAGGCAAGGGATTTAAATAGAGGGGATGTAGTATACGTTTACATGGTGATTAGGAATTCCCTCTTGGACAGCTGTTTTATTTTCAAATCAATTGAAGTTCATGATATATTGATATTAAAGTTGATAAGTTTAGATGAACATTGCAACTTGGAAGTTCAGATGAATATGACATTCTGATTGTAAACCTCAGCATGCTGAAGTAAATTTATAATCATGAATCACACCCAAAATAACTTTATGATTATCCCTGTTCAGATAGGCACCAACATTGAGGGGGCATGAAAATGGCCAATGTATCACTGTTTTTGAATGATGTCTGGTATTGATTGCAATGAGCTTTTAGAACAATCTATGAAAAGAAATGGCACATTTTGTCATTATCAGTACTGAACTTTTGCATATAAGCACATATGTTTAGAGTGACCCTTTGTCCAGGTTGCCATTGTGCCTAATCTGCTGAAAACCCCACATCCTCTTGCTGTTATTAGCGGCCTGCCTATATAACTCCCTTCCTCTGAGTCACCTACAGCTATTGTCATGGTATGTCGATAGATGCCTGCTGGTGCTCACATACTTATGATGGTACCCTCAGCCATTGCAAATTCTGCCTGTCTGCATTTGTCCAGATATATGTATTAACTTATTAAGAGTTATAAAAGAAACAAAAAAATCTCAGTTAACCCTGATTTACGTACAGTCTACCAATATTAGTGATCTAGCTTATTAGGTTAATTCTTTGGGTACAGCATTGCAAGCATAAAAGGTTTAAACAGATTACTTTTTTGGTAGTGAACTCAATGTCTGGTTATGGCATTATAGTGATTTTCTTTATTGATGATCAGTGATTTAAAAAGAGGAGAAGTTTGAGGGCGCACTGGCTCAATGGAACTGCATGAGATAGGTATCATGGTATTCCTCATCAAAAATAAGAGTCAAAACTTGCATAGGCATACTTTTTAGCTAATACTTTTATAGTACTAACTAGTGTTAGTGAAAATGTGAAATGTTGAAGGATTTAGGACAAGTCCTGTACATATGCCCCCCACCAGTGAAGCATAAAATTTGTAACTGAACTCTGGTGGTTGACAGGGCAAGAATTTTTAGGCTGTGGTGCAAATTTGCCACTAAGGAATGATAATGATAGGCCCCTAGCAATAATCTCAATGTAAAAGGATGGTTTTACTTGATGTTTCTGGGTTAAACAGTAGTATAGGGGTGTTGCCTTTCTGTTCATGATTATATGAACTGTCATGCAAGGTTCAGTGATGTTTAATGAGTTGACCCACTAGGTATCGGTAGGGTCAAAATCTCAACCCTTACTGAATTTTATCCACGTGAATCTATGAGATGAATATGCCAGCCTAGGGGATTCTCACATTTGTTCACCAAAAAAGACATAGAGGATGGATGACCAGATTGACCGTATGGGAAGAGTTGAGTTATTCTCTGATTGTACAATGTATTTCAGTTCTGACACTAAGATTTCAGACTAGGGGCCAGAAAAGGTCTTTTGAGAATAATATGTGGTCAAAAACAGGGTTTCTTGTTATCAAACATACTATTTTGGGCCCCTAGTCGGAAAAATCTAGGGGCCCAGGGGCCCGGAGCAAAATCTTGGGGCATATGCCCCTGGGGAAAGTCAAACCCTGTATTTCGTTACCCTTACAGGGCTCTTGATAATACCAGCATTTTCATTACCACATTATGGTGGTAGGTGCCTACAATTTTACCAGCCCGGCAGCCCCTACATTTTTGCTAACCTTAACAATATTCAGTCCCTCTTGATGTTATACCCACAATTTTCAATACCAAACAACAGTTGTATGATACTATATATGATATAAGCCATGATATTTCTTAAGCCCTTACTTAAAAGCTACTTACTTTTCTCTCTGTGGTTTAAGACACCCTTTTTCAATAGGCTGTCCTGCCCTTTTGTCCCTTTCGACAACCCTCCCAGCAGCTGGCTATGGGGTAATCGGTGCCCTACCCTATGTTTACCTATCAGTCATGCCCAATTTCAGTCCAGGGATGAATGGGCTTGGTGTGAGTTGCCTGCAATTTCCTTCTTGTGCATGCCTGCTTGCCAAGCCACACACATTTACTGTGGAATCAGGTTAGCTAAACTTCATGGTGTACTAGGCATGACTAGCGTTGGTGTTTCATGCCAAAAAAATGTGAGTTACTTACTTACACATCACCTACCCTAGTAGGATAGACGCTGGTATTCTATTATATACAAAACAAAATGCAGCTATCGAGTGGGAAAGTAACGTATCGAACGAGTTTAGTACCATATTGTGTAGTTTAAGATTTGATTTATGTAAAAAAAATTGACTGGGCGTCCCTGCTCGAAGGATGTCCGCTATATAGATAAGCCACATTTTCAAAACTGATAAATATTGTTAAAATATTGCTATGGTATAGTATCGTATCGTTTAGGAAATACCAACAAATTATCTTATCGTATTTTTTTTTAAAGGTGCCTATCCCTTCTACTTTCAGCTCTCCCAACCGGGAAACCTGTACCCTTACATTGGGGTGCATAACTAAAACTACCCTTAGTGATCAAATTTAACCCCTTTTTTCTCATGCTTTGAGGGTCATAGCTAGAGGGTCGGGAGTCTAAAAATTGTCAGTTGTCTCTATGATGCTTTTGATAGTGATATTGTATTCAAGAATAAGTTTATAGACAATTTGACAGAGATTTGTTGGTAATGTTCTGAATAAAAAAATATCTTCCAAATATTTTCTGACCTTTATTTCTGCCTGAAAACTTTCAATTTGCCTGACAATTTGGGCCGCTGTCAGCATTGATGGGTTTAGGACATGAATGTCAAAAATTGTTATATGTTGAATGTACATGTTATATCAACTTTTATGTTCATGGAGACCATGTATTGATTCATGTTTGTTATAAAGAAAATAATTTTGCCTAAAGAAGTTTTAGGGCCTGGAATGTTATTTTTGCGTGCTGCATGCACTTGTGGTGTATGTATATTTTCCTGGCCTTGGTGATATCTCTCTAACAAGCCCTAATTCCACACCCTTGTATGCTTAAAGATTGAGTATTGATTTCACAGATCCATGTACAATCTTTAAAAGATGTGTCAATTCCTTAAAGAATCTGTTTTCTTATTTAGATGTAAATACTGAAAATGATATTATTATGTGTACTGAACACTGCTCTAATTGAAGCCTTCGAGTGCACTTCATGTTTATATGCCACCACTTGAAGCTATGTGGGTAGCACTTTCAGCATGTGTGGTATGTGTCATAACTTCTCTTATTTGTCACTTCACTAGGTAAATAAGATTTCACCCCCCCCCCCCCCCCCCAGCAGGGTGTTACCCAGGATTTGGAAACAGGGGGTCAAAATTGAGGATTTTCGAAATTTAGGGGGTCGAAAGTTAGTTTCCCAATTTACAAGAATGATCATATGTAGCAACCTTATATATTGACTTAGCAAAACAAAAGGTGCTTCTCTATGTCATTTAATGTACCTATTGTCTTCTAGTAGTGAAACTTTTGAAATATTTCCTTGGACTCAAACAAATACAGAAAATCTTGCAAAATACAACTGGGTGTCATTTTCCCAGAAATCTTGTGTTTGGGAGTCGAAATGACTCCCTGGTGGTTGCCTGGGTAAGTCCCCCCCCCCCCCCCCCCCCCCCCCCCCCCACACACACACACTTCGCAGTTAACTTTGTCACTTTTGCTGCTGACAGGGTGCAAGTTACTTAAGAAACCATATCAGTACCTTCTGACCTGTGCATCTTGATTTGATTCAATCCAAGGCCATTCATGCCTAGAGCATGGATTTGTTAAATGTTTTTGGAAATCACTCAGGTTGATTTTTGCTTGAATCTGATTAATTTACTTATCCTATATGTACTTTCTAAAACGATACCAATACTTGATACCAAATATGCAAATACCAGTATCGAATAGGAAAGATTATTGTATCGAAAAAGTCAAATTTTATGTCGTTCAGGATTTGAAATGTAGATAAAATTGACTTATTGCTACCTGGAAACTCAGTGCATTTAGGAAGTTTGCCATATAGTGGAGCTGACTGTGATAAATTTACAAAATTAGGTATCTGGGATGTATGAGATCTATGTAATAATATTGTTAAGGTAATTGTATTTCTGGTTATCACTTTGTTGAAGTATTTCGTCCTTGATAACCAGCTTAATTTAGATAATCAAAAATATTGGGTGGATATTCCCACGCTGCTCATGATTTTAGCAGGATGTGCTGCTTCCTCATAATTTGTCATATTGTGTTTTGATTACAGTTTGGTTAGAGTTGAAATGTTGCATAATCATTATGTCTGTGATGTCACTGCTCTGTCTGCTCTATGCCACTACCTTTAATTATATCTCCTTATAAAGGGCTCATGCCGCCAGCAGGATTTTGGATGTGGACGTCCAAATATGGCAATCATGAAAAAATAGTTGTCTTTCATTGTATCTAGGGAGTAGGGAGACCTCTATATTCATCATAGAAAGTGCAGTTGTATAGATTTATTCCCTAATGGCATTCTATTTAAACTGACGCAAGAAAATCAATTATTTTCTTGAAATTGGCTTTGTATGAAATTCCTAAATATCATCATTTAGTCCTTAGATATTTGATTTTTGTTAAAAGTTTAGGTGTCCAATTAAAAATGGCAATCAGACATGTAACCTACATTGCTGGATAAGGTTGATTATAATCATGTGCTTATGACACTTCTACTAATTATACAGTACTGTGAGTTTGGTATATGGTTTGGAATTAAGATTTATCTCTGTGTATGCCCTCACTAGGGTTAACTGTCCAGAGTAAATCAGTCAGTACTTATAGCTTTGTGCTTGCTGTACATATATATGGTAGAAATGTCGGTAGCTCTTCTAATCTCCCAATTATTTCCAACCCTTTGGTTTACCCTTAACTGCCTAGATGAGAGTGTGGATCAATCTCCGCGGCTGCTGTCTCTGTAAGGTTTCCATGCATGAAATCGCGTCGCCTGATTGTCTAGTCATGAAGGGATTTCCGCATGCGTCTTGTCCTTTGATCATCATAGAGGAGCCTCTGCGTGCGTGCCGGCAACTTCGGCAAGAAGTCGCCTCGACAGAGCCATCCTTGGCTCACCATATCGCATCCATGTCTGGAGATCAAGATGGCCAGGTTTCTTTTGAATCATGCCACCTATGCAATTAATCTGGATTTTAGCATATATTTTTCACACACTATTTGAAGAAAAGTAGGGTTCTGATTGACATTTGTCCTTCAAATATTTTCTTGTCTCAATCAGGGTCTTAGCCAGGATTTCAAAACTGCCTGTCGAAAAGAGCAATTTCAAAATTTCTGCCCATCCAGATTTAGCTTCTCAGCTACTTCGTATCCTTATTCCATGAAGAATTGATAGCCTATTGTGTCAAAATGGGAGGTTTACACTTCAGCCATGTCCTGGACGAGTCTGATTTGGTTATTACCCCCTACAAAATAAAATTTGAAAATTCTTCATAGAAATTTTCTCCAAAAAGGAGTTTTCAGATAACTGTCTGTCAAAAAGATAGGCTGGACTCATCCTGGCTAAATCTCTGGACTCTCAATGATATTGCTAAAATAGTCTGGACGATTTTGGGCGCTACATGCATGAATGTGTTAGCCCATTCACACTTAGAGTTCCTCTAGAAAGGATCGTCTACTTTTGAAATTAACTTGGGAATAAAGCAAAAGTGGACTAAGTATTTGAAGGGGAGTTGTTGTTTGGCTTCTGGTAGATATTTTTCCTATAAATATTTTCCAAAAAATGCTTTTGTTAGAAAAATATTATCAAAATTGTCAGGCCTGTTTTGGATGCTCTGAGTGTGAATGTGTGAAGTAAGTGTGCAGGTGTTGTGGGATCATGTGATTTGCCTGGAAATCCCTGCATTGGCCTGAGAATGGCCCAGTGGCACCAGGCGGGAGGCCTGCAGCTATAAATCTCAGATAGACGCTCCATCTTCGTCCCGATAATGAACCCTTGGGCATGGGAGGAGATTTCTAAACAGCATGGAGATTTTAGCCATAAAGGCAAGGTCAGCTTCAAGGAGAATCAGGCACCTTTAAAGACAGCTCCTAGAACTTGGATTGCCATATATGTACAGGTCTATTTTGATTCTGTCTGCAAATGGTGTTTGGTGTTAGGCTGTGTTTTTTGCGGGTACCCCAGTTTCCTCCACTAGTTATGACTTAGCTGAAAATGTCAGAAAAGGTGACAATTTGAAATGGTGTTTTTTTATTTAGAAAAAGCTTATAGCCAAGTTACAGGTTGACGGTGGATGTTTCCATTTATCTTGAAATTATTTTGATAAATATTGTGTGATTTATAATAATAATAATATTGTCATTTGATATTGCGCCCTTTCCATATAAACATGTTCAAAGGCGCATTACATCCATTGTCAAAGGATAGATGTTGATATCCACATAGTTATTTGATAAATACCTCTTTGAACAGATGTGTTTTCAATTGTCGTTTGAAGATTGCCACACTCCAAGCTGCCCGAATATTATTTGGGAGCTGATTCCATAATTTAGGGGCACATGCACTAAATGATCTGTCACCGTAGGTTTTCATGTTGGTTCTCGGCTCGCAGAGTTCTTGGATGTGGATCTCAGTGTCCGTGATGGGACATACTCTTTCAGCATTTCCCTCTTTGACAGCTTCTCTGTTTGATTAATCAGAAATTCAATCATAGGAACTTTCAGACGTTTCATCAATACAGTCCTACCTTGAAGCCCTCCTCTGAGATAACTGGAATGTTTGCAAAAACTATTTGCACAAATGTGACTCCTCCAAGTACTACAGGCACATTTACCCTTAAGATTGAGGAGATTTTTAGCCATCTGAAATATCTTGCTTTAAATTAAGTATAACTGCAGTTGTAACAGACAAGACTAATATTATTGTAAATATGTGGGTGCAGTGCATTTAGCGTACATTACAGCCATGTTTCTAGGCTATTCATGATTTTAAAAATATTTGTATTGGCTTTGTATACTAGAATGATCATCAAAGTTATCAGTCCAACAGTTCTGGTTGTGGTAGGGGAGAGAATATGAAAATATTTTACTCATCCTGCATTCATTCCTAGGCCTCAACACTAACTCAAAATGTTACTGGCTCTGTAGGAACAGTAACACCTGGGATCTACTGGTCCTGCAGAAGTTTTACTGGTCCTACAAATTTTTCTTAAACCTAACAAGAAAAACCATTGCATAAAATTCAACATTTATTTAGACAACATTTATTTTAAATTATTTTATCTCATTTATTGCAAAAACATTTAGGGACATTCTTGAGGGGAAACTTTTTAGTTTTAAAACAAGAATGTCCCCAAATGTTTCCTGGCCCTGTAGGACCAGTGGAGGTGTAGTTTCAATGGCCCCGAAGCCGTTTTGGGGAATTTTTACTGTCTAGGGCCAGCAGTTCACTGTTAGCGTAGAGCCCTGATTCCTCTAGAGTTAGCCACACTGTTGCTGCTGCTAGGCTTCTGAAGATTGGCAGGCTTTTACTATGCAAAGCTGATTATTTACTCACGATGAAAGGTCCTTGGTTCTTAGTGTGACCTGTTTGTTTTGCTAATGTCAGTGCAGTTCGGCCTGTTGGAACTACATACTGAGAGAGGAATGTGGTGGCCTAGATCCGCATGCCACTGCCAGTCTTGGAGATGTTACACTGCTCTACTTGTCACAGAATAGCCTAGAATGTAGGCTGTCACATAAATTTTATTTTCAAATCTTTCTCTTACCAAGCATCATGTGATCAACTCAGAAAGAAATTTACAATTATTCGTTCAGACTTAAACAATGAGTTACATGTTTATCATGTTGGATTGGGATAAGTAACATCAGTATCTTTCCCTTATTTAGCCATTCATTTTAACCCTATTTTGAAATGGGTTATATTTTGTGTAGCTCTTTGCTCGGTACTGGAAGCTGTAGACTAACATGATGATATTAGATATTGAACCGTTAACCTGTGTCAGTCAAGATTGTAATTTTCCCCACACAGTAAGTAAGGGGTCTTTTTGATTGGTGAGCCAGCCTATTCTTTAAATAATTTTGATAATATTGCATGTATATACATGTGCAGGGTTCTTTACGTTAGTTACCACAAATGCATATATCTGTGTGTGGCCTTGGAAGGGTAAAATCATCATGGTTGAAACATGCCTTGACGTAAGTTTCGTGTCCTCCTGAGTCCTTCCCTTCAGGGTAAAAACAGTGGCTACATTCCTTCTGGTGAGTGACATAACAGTGTTGCATATCAGTCTGCAAATAACTAAGTTACATATCACTGATATGAGACATGTCACTATGTAAATATCTGGCCTTGGAATACAGATTAGCCCCACTAGGGAGGGCACCTCAGAAGTTGCATCAAATGTGACTTGTAAATGAATCAGCTCATGAATTTTGGTAAGTACTGCCAAATTAAATTTGAGATAACACCGCCCGCCCTTGTTATTTTGAGCATCACTCTGGAGGGGAGGGCTGGGAGGGGGTAGTTATCAAATAATAAGTGATAAAATGTGATTAAAAAAATGATATGATGAATGGATTCTCCTATCTGAAATACATGTACATTCTACAGTATTTAAGACATTTTACTTCAGTCAGCATTCAACAAATGTGCTATCTTGACAAACTAAGGTAGGTTCCATTCAATCTCCCCCTCTCCTTTCTCTCCTACCACACCCTCCCCTCCGCCCCCCCCCCCCCCCCCCCCCCCTCCTACTTCTCCCCTCCCACATGCTGTGGCCTGTTTTTACACCCTGGTTTGTATTTGTCTCACAGCTCAGATCACCTATCCTGGTGTGGGTGTGAACTAGGGTATAAGTTAGTTCAAACTTCAAGTAACAATCAAGTACCACCCCCTCCCCTCTATTCTACCACACCTCCCCCTCTCTCTCCCCTCCCACATTCAGTGGTCTGTGTTTACACACTGACTTGTCTCACAGCACGAATCACCTGTCCTACTGACCTTGGGGCATGTGTTGATGATGTTGTTTATTCTGGCCTGTCCACGCCCTGGTCAGTGAACTGACCAGGGAGGGTCAAGCAGCTGTCCATTAGAAAAACATGGGCATAGCTGTGACTATAATATGCTGCAGTTGGTTGGAGTTTACAAGTTGGAATTCATGTTTAATTTTGCATGTTATTTTCATAGTATCATAGTATTATAGGTCCAGTAGGTTGTTTGGCTATTTTATCTGGATACACAAACTCGTGAAAATCACTTATAGTTTAGTAATGGAACATATGTATTCGTTAGAAATTTCTTAAGATGCTAATTTAAGCAAAATATATTTCCATTTGAATTTTAAGGAAAGAGCAATTGTGTATCAGTAAATGCATGCATATGCTTGTCTGAATATATCATATTCTCCCTTATGAAATATGACATCCAAAAAATATTACGATTGACCTAATTTTAGTATTGTTTACAGATCATCCAGCTGACCCTATCAACACTCTGAAGTACTGAACCTGAGTGGACTTGATAATGTTATCAAGTTTTAACACCAATATACTAATGTACTGTTTTTCCATTCTCCATCTTGATTTGAGGGCAGGGTCTTAGACAGGATTTGAAAACTGGGTGCCCAAGATTGGCAATTGTAAATTTTGGCGCATCCTATTTTTCAAGGGAGACCACAATATACTCTGATTACAACCATAAACATGTATTTACTTATTGAAATCAATAAGGCATACTATCCTTGTACAGTGTCATGGGTATTAAATTGAGGTGGAAAAACTTCAATGATATGCTTGAAATTGACCTTTTAAGAAATGACTCACAGACATATCTGGGTGTCCTGAAGGGTGATTTTTGATGGTTTGGGTGTCCAAAAGACACCCAGACGCCCGCTGGTTAAGACTATGTTTGAGGGAATACATTGAAGCTTCTAGCTTCAGTTAATTTCATGCCCTGTCTGTATGGAGATGTCATCACTAGACGGGTCAAGCAACTAGTGTCGCTGACTAATCTGTAGAGTGTGTAGGTGTGGGGATCACTATTTGCCTAATGAGTCTGACACAAGAGAGGCCGGTCTTCACCTGAACCATTTCTAATCCTCTCTGAAAAGAACCAAGCTGAAAGGAACGCTGTACACGCTATTGTTGTGCCGTGTAATCTTGTGTGTAGGTTTTTGGGGGCATTCCTGTGTGGGTTGAGTAGGTTCACCATGGTGTAGTATGTGTGGGAGTCTGACAGGGCAACTGCAGATATCAGGGTTAGACAGGGCAACTGCGGGTATGACTGCATGGTGCACTGGGACTTAGCCAGGACCTGCCCAGCCTGTCTTATGGACAGGGAGATTCCTGAAAAGCTCCTTTTGGATAGGTTAAAAAATTCTATGAAGAATTTTCAATTTTGACTTTTAGGGAGAAATAACTTGACATTTTCCTAACAAACTGTCTTCTCGGACATGGCTTAAATATACATAGACCCAATAAGCTATAAAATGTAGTTGGTATAAGGCTTTGAAGTAGAAATTTTGGAATTGTTGATTTGGACAGGCATTTTGTAAAGCCTTGCTAAGGGTCTGACTGGTACGGTTCGTAGTTACGGACAGTGGTGAACTGAATGTAGTACAACTACACTACAGCAGCGACTACACTACAGCTCTGGCAGAAACTAGGTCAACCAGGACTCGGAGGGAATGAAGAGTCTACCGAGCGGAAACATGGCCAGTACAGAGACGGTTCATCTGTTCCCCTCTTGAGTTGTTTGGTGGATAACCCATTTATCCCACAAACACATATGGGTGACATAGCTGCCAAATTGGACTTACTATTTTGATGATTTCTTTGTGGTGAAAGTATATTTTGAAATTTATTTTAGAGGGGAGCTGTTCATCAATATCATTACCAACAGCTCTCCTTTAGATATTTATGTGGATTTTTGCTTTATTCCAATCCCAAGTTAATTTGAAAATAACCTCATCATGCGAACATCAACTTTCAAGGAACGCAAAGCATCGCCATGAAACAGTTAAGAGGTACCGAAAGAATGGAGGGTTTGGAAGTGTAATTGGAGTGGTGAAAACCCTTATAGTTTGTTTAGTTGTAGTTTATATTTGATTGGCTCTTAAGGCTTGGCAACTCATTGAGGCAAAGACCTTGGCAGTGTTTTTTCAGTACATACTGCTATATATATGTTCTTGGGGTTTTGATTATGAAAAAAGTGGCTGTTGCAAAATGATTATTGCTCATAAAACCAAATGTCACAGTAACCCCACAGAACCATGTTCAATTCTTATTGACATTTCAAAGCACTTGCTTGGTGGCATTTTAGCACTGATATTTTGTATATAACACCTACAGACATAACACCTTTAGATGGCACCAAGGGTGCTCACACTGCTAGAATCCAGCAACTGAAAGGATCTCACCATGACCACCTGGCGAGCAATTTCAGAATTAAGTCAGGGTAAACTCAGTTTTGAGATGGTACAATTTTCATGTTAAATATAAAAAGTTGGAAGTGAAACGTATGCTTGGCCTAGGGCTAGGCTAAGCCCAATAGTCCAGCCGGAGTATCTCTGCCTACTGAATGGGACAGATGTTGTACTTCCATCTATTTAATTACTGGGTCAGATCATTAGCTCGTGCACTATTGCAGGGCATATGGTCCCCACTGTGAGATAGGACAGATTGCTCCCAGATAAGGCACTGCAAGCAGTCAGCCATACTACACAGTGCTGCTTTTCTCACAACACAAAGAAACGTAAAAAACGCTGTTCTGTTCTTGATGGAAAAATTGCCTCGCTTCATTGTGGAATGATGGTGGGTGTATTGATTATTTCAATAGGCAGCAAATGGATTATTCAGCTTTTATTTTGTTATGTTTGAATGGAGTATTCTCATTCATGCTTTGTTGTTATAAGGCTTAAAGACAGTGTTTTACATGTCACTCAAACTTAGCACAGTAAAAGTCTAAGATAGTGGGGATAACAGTCGTGAAAACATTATTGGTTTGTTTGTTTTTTTCCTATAAGTAATTGGTGTTTTAAAAATCTGTAAAAGATGAAGTAAAAAAACTTTCTAGCTGTCACAGCGAAAAATATTTTCTTTGTTCATCCAAACATTGTCTTTTACATCAAAAATTTAATTTTTTTTAGTTTGCATCCAGGGATGGTTATTTTGTTGTATTTTTATGTCAGAAAGCATGAGGGTTACTGGATAGTGAGGTATGAGAGTCCAGTCGATCTGTCAGCTAGCAGTGGGAATGGCCCAGGGTAGTAATAATGTGCTATATATCGCTTGCTTTCCTTGCTAAGGGTGAACTATATGCTGTGGTATATGTGTGTGAATTCACCGTATAACTTCACAGTGCCTTATGGTATGTGATGTAAGTAGTAGTGGCCAGAAAGTCCTGGAAAGTTGGCAGCTAGCAGGAGAAATGCCCCAGGGCATTGCAGTGGGCACTACATGTCTTGCTTTTCTAGTTAAGAGTGAATTATGCATATGGGTGTGAATTTACCATTTAACTGGAAGAGTGGTATGGTGAATGATATAAGTCCAGAAGTTTTGGCAGCTAGCAGGGGAAAAGCCCCAGGGTAGTAATATTTACTAGTGTACTATACCCAAAGAGTGAACTATGTTGTCACGCAAGGTCTTAGCCAGGATTTAGAAACTGGGTGTCCCAAATTGACAAAATTTTGTAATATTTTTGAGCGTCCTATTTTTCAAGGGAGACAACAATATACTGAGGTAACATCCATAAGCATGTATTACTTACCAAAATAATTGGGGGTCCTGAGAGGTGATTTAAGGGGGTTTGGGTGTCCTAAAGACACCCAACCACCCTGCTGACTGAGACTATGCTGTTGTGGATATTAGGGCTAGGAATCGTTCCGAAATTTCGGCTCGATTAATCACCGAGGTTTCCAACTGATCAATCAATTATTAACGATTATTATAAGAGTCCCTATATCTTTCGAAATTCGCTACTACCGAACCCAGAAGTACAGCGATGTATGGCGTGGACACGGCGACTACGCCATTTTGAAAATCAGACTTGTCAATACAAGTATAAGTCGCTACGTAAAATGGATGCGGCGGCGAGAATAGGCAAGAAAACAACAGTTAAGGTAGGCAAATACGTTTATTAGCCGCTGTAACAGCGGGATGGGTTGTCAAGTGAGCAGTCAATAAGGGTTTTGTGGGGGAAATTGCGTTGTTTCTTAACGATGTTAGCTATGTGAGCGATAATCGGAAATAATCGATTTTCCAAAACATGACTCAGGCCGGTCTTATTTCTTGCTTATCCGACCGATTGATCGAGCTTCCGATTGATCGTCCTAGCCTTAGTGGATATATTGTTGTGAATTCATAGAATTAACTGTCTCTGCACATTCTGCAGTGTGGTGTATGATGTAAGTCCAGAAGTTTTGTCAGCTAGCAGAAACCCCCCCCCCCAGGGACCAGTGTAGTAGTAACAGTGTGCTATTTGCATTGCCCTGCAAAGGGTGAACTCTTCTATGGTGTATGGGTGTGAACTCACCATCTAACTGTGTGTGCGGTATGGCATATGATGTAAGTCCAGAAGTTCTGGCAGCTCGCAGGAGAAACGCCCCAGGTCCAGGGTCCTTAACCCATATATGCCAGGAGATTTCCTTGACGTGGGTCATCTGGTCATATGTTCATGACATTAGAATAACTATTTGCACAAGAATTGTTACATGTAGTCTGATTAGCATTTCATTTTCTCCTTGACATATTTTCAGAACATTACTTTTGTTTTGGGTACCCCGGGCATGAAGGGGTTAATAATAATGTGCTATATGCCGTTTTCTTACCACACCCTTGTTGCACTCCATTTTTCAGAACTTTACTTTTGTTTGAGAGATATCATGAGAATCGCGATGTAGTGTTGGGAATCGTTAAAAATTTCGGGCACGATTAATCGTAACATTCGCCAAGCGATTGATCGATTGTAATCGATTATTTGGTAGTTTACCTGACACGCAATAACGGCAAAACTCAATGTGCGAGGTCGCGAAATGTAAATGAATAATGAAACTGAAACTGAAAGTGCAATACCACAGATTGCTCTACGCATCAATTTCATACTGAAATGAAGTATCAATGTAGTGCATACAATAAAACTGAATCATATAAACAATGTTTCTTACCAATTCCACTGGTTCTGTGAGATTATACACTGTAATCCACTCCAGAAGTGAGTTACAGTGTATCCTGCCGATCGAACGTATCTTTCTCGTCGTGTTTATTTTCATTATCGCTCGGCAAAGATTGAGCGATGGAATACAAGTTTGATTGATCGGAACTCGGCCCAAAGCGAGCCGAGCAATCGAGTTTGCGATTAATCGACCCACCACTATCGCGATGTGGTTTTGGGCACCGCAGGCATGAAGGGGTTAATAGTGTAGTGTGTTATGCCCTGTTTTCCTCCTCATCACATCCCTGCTCTGCACTGCTCCTATCCTGCATGCTTCATTACAGTTCCTGATCCTAGGGGTACCACGGGCATGGAGGGGTTAATACTGTGCTATATGCCCTGTTTTCCTCCTCACCACATCCCTGCCCTGCACTGCTCCTATCCTGCACGCTTCATTACAGTTCCTGATCCTAGGGGTACCACGGGCATAGAGGGGTTAATACTGTGCTATATGCCCTGTTTTCCTCCTCACCACATCCCTGCCCTGCACTGCTCCTATCCTGCACGCTTCATTACAGTTCCTGATCCTAGGGGTACCACGGGCATGGCGGGGTTAATACTGTGCTGTATGCCCTGTTTTCCTCCTCACCACATCCCTGCTCTGCACTGCTCCTATCCTGCACGCTTCATTACAGTTCCTGATCCTAGGGGTACCACGGGCATGGAGGGGTTAATACTGTGCTATATGCCCTGTTTTCCTCCTCACCACATCCCTGCCCTGCACTGCTCATATCCTGCACGCTTCATTACAGTTCCTGATCCTAGGGGTACCACGGGCATAGAGGGGTTAATACTGTGCTATATGCCCTGTTTTCCTCCTCACCACATCCCTGCCCTGCACTGCTCATATCCTGCACGCTTCATTACAGTTCCTGATCCTAGGGGTACCACGGGCATAGAGGGGTTAATACTGTGCTATATGCCCTGTTTTCCTCCTCACCACATCCCTGCCCTGCACTGCTCCTATCCTGCACGCTTCATTACAGTTCCTGATCCTAGGGGTAGTACCACGGGCATGGAGGGGTTAATACTGTGCTATATGCCCTGTTTTCCTCCTCATCACATCCCTGCTCTGCACTGCTCCTATCCTGCACGCTTCATTACAGTTCCTGATCCTAGGGGTACCACGGGCATGGAGGGGTTAATACTGTGCTGTATGCCCTGTTTTCCTCCTCACCACATCCCTGCTCTGCACTGCTCCTATCCTGCACGCTTCATTACAGTTCCTGATCCTAGGGGTACCACGGGCATGGAGGGGTTAATACTGTGCTATATGCCCTGTTTTCCTCCTCACCACATCCACAGGGGGAAAGGCTGTCCGCCTGGCAAGGCCAGTAATCGAGCAAATTTGAATTCTGTACCAGTAATCGAGCGATACTCTAACGGTTTTTACATTCAGCAGCTTATAAATCACAGATTTAGTGTTTAAACATTTAAGAATCATTCATAAACCATTTGTTGTCAGTAAACCATCCTCCATGTGAAAAATGGCAACAAAATACCCAGCAGTATTTTTTTAATGGTAAATTATGTCCTAGTCTTTTGTAGGTTCCACACAAATTGCTCCCTTATTCAAATTTACCTATCATTTGAAGACAAATAGCTATACCACTAATTAGAGAAGGTTCTTAGGAACTAAAATATGTAAGAATATCTAAACAAACTGAAGCTTAGAATTTATAATATTTTTTTGAAAGTTGTACAACCATTTCTTCACTGTACGCCCACCGCGCGAGCGACTTCGAGGCACTGTACGCCTACTCTGCGAGCACAGTACGCCCACTCCTCGAGCAAAACCAAACTGAACTCAACTTAAACAGTCATTTATTACTGTTTTAAGGAACAGATCTATATAATTCCGCCTAAATTCATCACTTTGGTTATTGTGGACCACTCTTCAACAAATCTTGCATAAATTAAATTTTCTTAAAAATTTATCACAAAAGGGTAGAGATACACTCACCACTCAAGAATGTGAGTGGCTCTATAACTGAAGCCAGATGACAAGCCGCGCTGGAGCTGAAGTTGTCAACTCATCTATGTAGGGAACACAGACCTAACAGTGTTAGTAACACAGAACACCTAACACACACCCTCTTATGAATGCTTATCACTGTCAAGTCTTCTTTACAATCCTCAATGTATACAGGCATTGTTGAGTGTTATACTGACCTTTGTATCTCTACAGCACATTTAAAAAATAAATAAACATGTAAATGTTGATAAATTTCCATCAGTAAGTATTTATTCTTAATTGTTGGGCTGGATAATACATTTTTATCTTTAAAAACCCTGTGTCCCTGAGCAAGCTGAGCTCATGAGTTTATCTCCCTCTGTGAGTGCAGCTCTACAAAATAGTGAAATCATTTGAGTTATGGGTTTGGTTATGGTTTTCAATACTACCAGTGTTAAGTCTGCTGAATTTTGTTAGCTGTTGTACAGCCAGCTACCACTTATCTCATCAGAAGAGTGACCCACTGTTTTCATATTCCTAGTGTGAGGTCTAGAGGGTATTACCCTGGACAATTGTGTGACTTTTACTTACTAAAAATGTTCGCAATAACTCTACCACTAAATACAGTTACTAATTCACAAAATCTTTCATGGCACCACTCCTTTATTTTGGTTTGGATTCCTCCCAGATTCTGATCTGTGTTCTCAAAAAATGCTATCAAATCTTTTATCATTTGAATTTCAGCTTCTTGTTGTAGATCATTCTCTTTTTTTTGTCGGTGGACCTTTATGACCGAATAAGTCTATCTTAGCCTGGTCGCCTCTTTTGCTATTGTTTATCTTCTTCCCATCAACACATACTTCATACGTTTTAGAAGCTTAATAGCTTCAGGCCCAGCACTTTTGATGTACTTGTTCAAAAAATCAATTATAACACCGGGATTGATGAAACCTGAGTCACTTTTTTTAGTCCTCAAAGAGGGAACAATGAAGTTCACCTTTGCATCTTTAAGCATTGTATCACTATCGGCATCATCTTGTACCCTAGGTCCACCCATTAGGCGGAGAAACTTTCCACAAAAAAGGCGCCAACCTAGCCTCCAAAACATCTTGACCTTATCATTATACCTCATTGCTGCCCTGTTTTCAAGAGAAAACCATTCTATAATATCAAGAAATAGTAAGTGTGCAATATTGGGAACCTGTCATAAGCTATCATTTCCATGAACTTTGCATTGCGTTTTCCCACTTGCTTCAGATTTTTAAGGACTGCAGGAAGTAACTCAACAAACTGGGCATATATTTCTTCCAAGTCCATTGCGAGTCCCTGTGGTGACACTTGACAGGAGGCATCACTGGTGAGAAGAGATATGTCTTCAAAGTTTTCATCGTGTTCCACATCATCTCCTGTGAAATCCAAGTGTTTAGACACCTTCCCATCATGTATCATATCATCTTGAACCTTTCGTAATCTCTTTGGTGTTGGGCTCATAACCTCCTCTTGGTCAAAAACTTGGTCAGTATCCTCATAATCTGCTATCCATACTTTCAAACTGTTGGGTGAAATCCATATTGCTTGATGTTTCTCCTCAATTTTTCTGGAAATTTGTCGATAGTGTATTGAAAGAGGCTTATCTGGATGGTTAGTGATAGTATGTGCCAGTAACACAGCTGAATCAGTACTCTCAGCATCACAACTGTAGCACTTATATTCTGTCATGTTTACCGACACCTGGAACATATTTTGTTGCAGTTAGATAGTGGTAAATGAACAAAACTTTACTTAGAATTAAGTCATTTGCTCGAGGTGTGGGCGTACAGTTGCTGAAATGTGCTCGAAGAGTAGGCGTACACGCTCGCAGGGTGGGCGTACAGTGAAACCCACCAGAAAGCAACAGGAACTAAAACATTTTGTAATATTTGTATCTATTTATCATTCATGGAAAGACACCATAATTGGTAGGTAATGAGGAAAGACTCTTAAGATTACTCTAAAAATTACTAAAACTTTGTAGTACTAACATTTAAGGGTTAAGAAGTATTTAAAGTAGCACTTGTCAGCATTTGAGGGTACTACATCACATGAAATCGCTCTAGTATACTCCTTTATCTCATAAGCTTGACACTAAAAACTTGACTGTAGCAGGTTAAGATACTTGTCTAACTGGAGGTCTTATCAAATAGTGATTAAATGTTGTACTTATTAGGAATTTCCAAGCAAATATGACAGCAAATTTCACTCAACCACATGGTTTGCTCGATTATTGGCGTGATATGCTAATTTCGCTCGATTACTGGCCTTGCCAGGCGGACAGCCTTTCCCCCTGTGACATCCCTGCTCTGCACTGCTCCTATCCTGCACGCTTCATTACAGTTCCTGATCCTAGGGGTACCACGGGCATAGAGGGGTTAATACTGTGCTATATGCCCTGTTTTCCTCCTCACCACATCCCTGCTCTGCACTGCTCCTATCCTGCACGCTCCACCCCGATCCTGATCCTAGGGGTACCACGGGCATGGAGGGGTTAATACTGTGCTACATGCCCTGTTTCCTCCTCACCACATCCCTGCCCTGCACTGCTCCTATCCTGCACGCTTCATTACAGTTCCTGATCCTAGGGGTACCACGGGCATAGAGGGGTTAATACTGTGCTATATGCCCTGTTTTCCTCCTCACCACATCCCTGCTCTGCACTGCTCCTATCCTGCACGCTTCATTACAGTTCCTGATCCTAGGGGTACCACGGGCATGGAGGGGTTAACAGTGTGCTATATGCCCTGTTTTCCTCCTCACCACATCCCTGCTCTGCACTGCTCCTATCCTGCACGCTTCATTACCGATCCTGATCCTAGGGGTACCACGGGCATGGAGGGGTTAACAGTGTGCTATATGCCCTGTTTCCTCCTCACCACATCCCTGCTCTGCACTGCTCCTATCCTGCACGCTTCATTACAGTTCCTGATCCTAGGGGTACCACGGGCATAGAGGGGTTAATACTGTGCTGTATGCCCTGTTTTCCTCCTCACCACATCCCTGCCCTGCACTGCTCCTATCCTGCACGCTTCATTACAGTTCCTGATCCTAGGGGTACCACGGGCATGGAGGGGTTAACAGTGTGCTATATGCCCTGTTTTCCTCACCACATCCCTGCCCTGCACTGCTCCTATCCTGCACGCTTCATTACCGATCCTGATCCTAGGGGTACCACGGGCATGGAGGGGTTAACAGTGCTATATGCCCTGTTTTCCTCACCACATCCCTGCTCTGCACTGCTCCGATCCTGCACGCTTCATTACAGTTCCTGATCCAAGGTCAACACATGGCCCAACTGGAGATGCTGCTTCTCCGGCTAAACTTGGCTACACACTCTCAGAGAAGTGTGCCATTCCATCTGAGCCTCTGGGGTGAAATCATCACACCATCTTCTCAGCATTAAACAACATGAAATGTGTGTTCGTTTCATGTGAATTGTCTAACTAGCTAACTTTTTTGTTTTGATTGGAGGGCTGGTTGTCATATAGTTGGGACCTAGTATTGTTCAAGTAAAAAACTAACTTGAAATATTGATTAGAAAATGGTACCTTCACAGATTTTGCAAAGATGAGATGCTTAACCCATGAATGCTCATGTAAGCCAAAAGCAGCACACCGTTTTTGGTGAAATTAGAAATGTTCCATGCTCCAAGCATTTACGCTGAAGTGGAAATTTTAAATTATTTGTTTGAAATCAACTTTTTAAGGATTTTTTGATCACAAGTTATTTGCCTTGTAGTGAGATTTTTAATGGATGCCAAAATGATGCCAGGACTCCTTCTGTCTGAGGCCCTGGGTACATGTTGTGTGTACCTTTTTCCCATGCTAAGGTATAGCCTGGGGTACCTGCCTCCGGAGTCCTGCACGATCTAGATTGTGAATCTGATTGGCCCCTGGTACTGTAGATAGGCAATAGATGGGACATAACATACACATGTACACCCTTTCTAACAGTTCACCCCATTGACCTTAAGCCATTCTAGATTCTACTAGATAGTGTGATGTACCAAGCTTTAACCCTTCCAATGCTGTGGCTACTTTCTTCCAAAGTACAAGGACGCAAATTGTTAGCACTCCAAATCAGTGTCTTAGCCAGGATTTAGAAACTGGGTGGCCTAAATTAGAATTGGTAAATTTTGGGCTTCCTTTTTTTCAAGGGAGAACACAAAATACTCAGATTAATACAGCCATAAACATGTGTTTACTTATTGAAATAAGGTATGATATCCTTATATAATGCATGAAAAGTATATTGAGCCGGATGAGGTGGAAGAACTTCAATTATATGCTTGAAATTAACATTTTGAGAAATTGCTCACAAAAAATGTCATAGTAGTGATTTTTTAGGGTCTGGGTGTTCAAATGACCCCCAGAAGCCCTGCTGGCTAAGACTATGCTCCAAATTAAAGCTGCATACAGTATGTATATCCTTGGCTAAAAGAGCAGGTTTTTGTAAGCGCTGGCTGTGGCCGTGGCTTGGCGTCCGGCGGCTGTCACGGGGAAGCTGATCCTACTCTCTTTCCTGCGAGTGATAGCAGCACCAGCAGCACCACTGTGATTTGTAGTGCGACTCTTCCTCCTGACACTTGAATCGGAAACACGACGCATCTGGTGCACACGCCCACCACTCATTTGTTTATCGCAGAGAACAGTAGATATTTCACAGCTCGTTGTTCGAGTAAATGCAGAACTATTTTACTGTTTTGGTACCGTAATGTCCTCATTTCCCTCTTTTATTTTACGGCCGCAGGTAGATGGAACAAAATATCAATGCATTTGACATATGAGAAACCATTATAAAATTTCATAAAACTATGAATGAATAACTGATGAGCTTGTTTAAATCCTGTGTTTTTCTTGCAGTGTATCTGCACAGTTAGTGCATAAAGTACTAGATTAGACATGATATTGATGTCCATGGTTGCAGCCATCTTTATTCTTTAGTGTGCTTAAGTGTGTGTATATATATATGTATATATATATATATATAGATATAGATATAGATATAGAGAGACAGAGAGACAGAGACAGAGAGAGAGAGGGAGAGAAATAAATAAATAGATATTGGCATATGTTTCATTATATGGTGACGTTTTTGCACCTCCTTTCATGCCCTCACGATCAGATCCTCCACATAATCAGGTTCAGTAATCACCTTGATATAACCGAGGTTGTCACTTTAATTAAAAATCATTGTGTCCGAAAGATTATGACTCTGCTTAGGTTTTCCTGTTTAATCATGTCTGGTAAAACATCAGAATCGCCGTGTTGGAAGCAGCATTGATAAAAAAAGGCATGGTAGTCGCATTGTGTGTGTCTACATAGGATTAGTGGCTCTACAGGGTGAATGCCTGATCACTATTGATTTCTGGGAGCGGTGCCTGGGAGTCAGTCTATAAATAGACTGACATTTACTTTGTTTCAACATCATGCAGATTTCTCTTGCAGGCCAGGTAGGACGGTGACTGGATCATATTTCACCTCACTACTACTTAAAGCTTGATATCAAACAGCTATTGTCAACATGGCCCAGACAATAGCTGGAGACAATAGGTGGAGACAATAGGTGATGCCGTATTCGAACAACTTCACAAGCTGTGACTTCAGTATGGTCTAGTACACTCGTCATAGCGCTCAGCTCATTTTGTATTTTGACGTCTCCTTGACAAATGCCCTATTTTGAAAAAATATGAAGAAAATATCAGCAGCCATGGCATCATTTGGACATCAACTTAAAAATGATGTTTGAACACATCTAGAATGAAATATTTTTGTAAGGAATATCTAAAAATGTTATTTTCAACCAGATAGTTGAAAAGGTTCTACTTCCATGTAAATGATAGGATATTACTAGACCATAATTTGATGCATTTTGTTCAAAAAACATGTCTGTGGTTGACTGGTTGTACATAATCAGAATATGTTGTGGTCTCCCTTGGAAATAGGATATTAGAGCGGTTCTCTGATGACCCATTAGGTATATACCTAGTTTCAAAACCTTTGTTAAAGCGTAGACCTACAAACCTCTCTTAGGTATGCATTCAGTTTCTAAACAATGTGACCGTGTCTTTGTAGATGTGTTCAAATGGAGGGGACGTTAATGTCCAGTTTCTTGTCCAGTCTTGGCCAGGGTCTTGGTCCATATGTCTGAAATAGGGTCCAGACAGCTTGGCAGTGCATGTTAGCATGAAATGTTAATGGGTGGGCAGGG
>OZ012687.1:37453144-37498144 GCA_963942565.1 Maea johnstoni
GGATTAAGCAAATAGTAGAGCAGCAGGGACCCCATTTTAGGGGTCGACCCAAACTGGCAATGGCACACATGTCCTCATGGTTTTTCATGAAGCTATATATCTGAGGTGTATGAAAATGCATGTTGACAAGCTGGCAAATGGTGGCGAGCTGAGAAATTTGACATTCTTTAGGGGTACTGTTAAAAATGCCAAATCACCAAAAAAGAGTCAAACATGGGGTGGGGGGTAAGAAAATCAAACATATAATCTTAACTATGCAAGCAATCTTGACAAATGACCCCTCGTTGGAATTGTCACAAATCTGACTTTTTATCGGTAACATGTGAGTTGGACAATTTGACCTTGAACTCAAGGTCAAGGTCAAATCACGCTGATATTCAGATCAAAACGCAAATCTAGAATCCAAATTACATGAAAAAGCCATCTTTTTTAATGTTAAGACTTCAGAAATTATGTCAGTATAGTTCTGTGGTGTTTTAACAATAGGAGAATTTCAGGTCAACACACTGAATGATAAGAAGTTGCAGAAAATTGTTATAAATTATAACTTTCAGGTCAAAAATTGAATATCTATGTCTGATAAGAGCATGATATAGGAGGCAATATGGGACTAAGGTTGAAAATGTAGGGTAACTTTCAGCAGCTCTCTGCAACACTTAACTGAGCCTAAAAGAGAAATACAAAGGCACCCTATGAATTCCCATTGCCTGAACTTCATATTTAAGTTAGCCTTGAAAATGACCTTGACCTATATTTGAAGGTCAAATAGGGTCAAATATGGTCTGATTAGACTTTTTTCACATTTTTGGCATTTTAAACTGGTATTGATTTATCCAAAATAATTTGTGTATTTTGATTCCTTTTCGAGTAACCCAAATAGGCAGTGGCACACAACCATTCATGGTCTAAGTAATTGATATGTATCTGAAATTTATAAAACTGCATGTTGACAAGCTGGCAATTGGTGGCGAGCTGAGAAATTTGACATTCTTTAGGAATACTGTTAAAAATGCCAAATCACCAACAAAAAGAGTCAAACATGGGGTGGGGGGTAGGCAAATCAAACATATAATCTAAACTATGTAAGTAATCTTGACAAATGACCCCTCGTCGGAATTGTCATTAATCAGACTTTTTATTGGTAGCATGTGAGTTGGACAATTTGACCTTGAACTCAAGGTCAAGGTCAAATCACGCTGATATTCAGATCAAAACGCAAATTTAGAATCCAAATGGCATGAAAAAGCCATCTTTTTTAATGTTTATAACTCAGAAATTATGTCAGTATTGTTTTGTTGTGTTTTTAACAACAGGAGAATTTCAGGTCAACACACTGAATGATAAGAAGTTGCAGAAAATTGTTAGAAATTATTACTTTTAGGTCAAAAATTGAATATCTATGTCTGATTAGAGCATGATATAGGAGGCAATATGGGACTAAGGTTGAAAATGAAGGGTAACTTTCAGCAGCTCTCTGCAACACTTTGCTGTGCCTAAAAGAGAAATACAAAGGCACCCTATGAATTCCCATTGCCTGAACTTCATATTTAAGTTAGCCTGGAAAATGACCTTGACCTATATTTGAAGGTCAAATAGGGTCAAATATGGTCTGATTAGACTTTTTTCACATTTTTGGCATTTTAAACTGGTATTGATTTATCTTGTTCGGTATGATAAAACAAATATGACATCCCTGTGTGGTGTACAACACACAGAGATGTCATAGTTGTATAATATATCCATGGAAATATCATGAGAATTTGGGAGACAGTTGGTCTACCCAATTTGGGAAGGGCAATTAGAAATGTGTCCGAATATTTTCTAAAAACAACTTGAAGGTCAAAAGATCAAGGTCAAGTTATGGATGAAATCTAGATTAATCCTAAATATCAGCAGCAACAAATTATTTTAAGGGTTAAGAGTGACCTATAGTGTAGAAAACATTTCCTTGATATCATTTCTTCTCTGACATATTGTATTTAGTGCAATAGGTATAAGTGTCAAGGTGATTTAAGGTTCAAATATAGTACAAACAAGGCCAAATCACCATAACAGTAGTTTTATTTGAGGCTTTGCTACAAATACTTAAGTATCCCAAAAGATGCCACTATAGCATATAAGCTTATTTAGGTTCTGAGGGACTGTTATGGAGACAAAGTGGGTCCTACCCATATTTGGATAAGGAACTCAGAAAATAAGATCAATGAAGATGATGCATGAAGCAGCAATCAAAGTAGATGCAGTTGAAAAAAAAATTCTGGTGAAATACAATCATTTGATATAATTCATCCTACATAATGACACAAAATATGATAAATTCAAAGCCAATGTCAAAGGATAAATTTGAGGAAATAAATAATTTTTATCCTAAAAAAGCAGCAGCAACATAAATCAATATAGTTTAAAATTACTTTTACAGTAGAAAAACTTCCTTTGATGTCATTCCCTCCCTACCATTATGTATTTCTGTCAATAGAAATCAATGTTCAAAGTTCAAGGAAACTCAAGGTTCAAAAAATATTGTGAAAATATGGGCATGTAACCAAAATAATAGGTTTGCATAAACCTCATTATTTAGCATAAATGTGAAAAAGTGTGTATAGGATCCATGAAAATATCATGGAAATTTTTGAGACATGGTGGGTCTTACCCAATTTTAGATGAGGAATTCAGAAACATGGCTTCAATTTATTAGATGTCATTTTCAAGGTCAAAAGGTCAAAAGGTTATGTTATTGAAAATGCCTAGTTTAATCATGAATACAGCAGCTTAATCATAACATTTTATGGTTAGAAGGGGTATTTAGTGTAGGAAACATTCTTAATACCATTCGTTTCCCTATACTACAGAAATGCAAAGTTTGCACTAAATTCTAGATTTTAAGGAATAATATTTACCAATTGAAGCACTTTGTTCTACCCTAAAAATAATTTTTTAACCATAAAGATTTCAATTGCTTCTGCTTATTTCAGTTGAAACTGGATATTTTCTTTTAATTTGATCTTCCACCTTGACTAAAGACCTTAGGGATGATGTCCATACAATTGGAAACGTGTTTTATATCTTCTTCTGACATTGGGTAGGACTCCAAATGTCCATGACCTTCACATATGGAACCCTTTGGCATTAAATACGTCATCAAAAAAATTAAATGGGAGACATTGCTTTGACTTATTTAAAATTAGACAAGAATCACTATTACTCCAGAATTCCCTTTCCATTCTAATGGACAAGACCCCCAGCACTCCAAAGTTGTCATGACCTTCCTATGGAACCTATATAAGCTATTTTATATCTACTATGTAAATTATATAGGACTTTGATTGGTTTGCCATATTTTTTTTACCATATTCAATCCTAAATCACCTTTGATTTGATATTTGCTGTACAAGAAATATCTAGGATTTATATTCTACCCTTAACGGCGCATTCAACCATATAGATCTTTGTGGAAAAAGTGTTTATATCAGCTCAAGCTCAATTTTCTGTGACATGACCTTTGACCTTGTAAACGTCCTCTTCAACTCTAAGGTAAGACCCGCAATGCCTCCAAAATAACCATGATATTGTAACCTATGGAGGTTTTTTCATACCTATGGTAAATAATGAGAGATTTGGCTGTGTTTGTACTATATTTGAACCTTAAATCACCTTGATACCTATTGCACAAAATACATTATGTCAGAGAAGAAATAATATTAAGGAAATGTTTTTTACACTATAGGTCACTCTTAACCCATAAAATAATCGGTTGCTGCTGATATTAAGGATTGACCTAGGCATTTTCCATAACTTGACCTCAATCTTTTGACCTTCAGATTGTTTTTCGAAAAATGTGGAGACATTTTTAATTGCCCTTCCCAATTTAATTGAGACATACTCTCTCCAAAATTTTAATGATATTTCCATGAATGTATATATATATATATATATATATATATATATATATATATATATATATATATATATATATATATATATATATATATATATATTTATATATTCATTTTTCTTGGGCTATTGACCTTATTATGTTTATTTGACCTTGACATCTTGGTCAAGGTCACAATGTCAGGGAAACATGCTAGTAAAGAAAAGTCTGATTTATTGCAATTTTAATGAGGGGTCATGTAGATAAATCAATACGACTTTAGAATGCCAAAATGCGAAAAAAGGGCCATTTGGATTCTAGATTTGCGTTTTGATCTGAATATTAGCGTGATTTGACCTTGACCTTTAGTTCAAGGTCAAATTGTCGAACTCACATGTTACCAATAAAAAGTCAGATTAATGGCAATTCCAACGAGGGGTCATTTGTCAAGATTACTTACATAGTTTAGATTATATGTTTGATTTGCCTACCCCCCCACCCCATGTTTGACTCTTTTTGTTGGTGATTTGGCATTTTTAACAGTATCCCTAAAGAATGTCAAGTTTCTCAGCTCGCCACCAATTGCCAGCTTGTCAACATGCAGTTTTATAAATTTCAGATACATATCAACTACTTAGACCATGAATGGTTGTGTGCCACTGCCTATTTGGGTTACTCGAAAAGGAATCAAAATACACAAATTATTTAAGATAAATCAATACCAGTTTAAAATGCCAAAAATGTGAAAAAAGTCTAATCAGACCATATTTGACCCTATTTGACCTTCAAATATAGGTCAAGGTCATTTTCCAGGCTAACTTAAATATGAAGTTCAGGCAATGGGAATTCATAGGGTGCCTTTGTATTTCTCTTTTAGGCACAGCAAAGTGTTGCAGAGAGCTGCTGAAAGTTACCCTTCATTTTCAACCTTAGTCCCATATTGCCTCCTATATCATGCTCTAATCAGACATAGATATTCAATTTTTGACCTAAAAGTAATAATTTCTGAAATTCTCCTGTTGTTAAAAACACCACAAAACAATACTGACATAATTTCTGAGGTATAAACATTAAAAAAGATGGCTTTTTCATGCCATTTGGATTCTAAATTTGCGTTTTGATCTGAATATCAGCGTGATTTGACCTTGACCTTGAGTTCAAGGTCAAATTGTCCAACTCACATGCTACCAATAAAAAGTCTGATTAATGACAATTCCGACGAGGGGTCATTTGTCAAGATTACTTACATAGTTTAGATTATATGTTTGATTTGCCTACCCCCCCACCCCATGTTTGACTCTTTTTGTTGGTGATTTGGCATTTTTAACAGTATCCCTAAAGAATGTCAAATTTCTCAGCTCGCCACCAATTGCCAGCTTGTCAACATGCAGTTTTATAAATTTCAGATACATATCAACTACTTAGACCATGAATGGTTGTGTGCCACTGCCTATTTGGGTTACTCGAAAAGGAATCAAAATACACAAATTATTTTGGATAAATCAATACCAGTTTAAAATGCCAAAAATGTGAAAAAAGTCTAATCAGACCATATTTGACCCTATTTGACCTTCAAATATAGGTCAAGGTCATTTTCAAGGCTAACTTAAATATGAAGTTCAGGCAATGGGAATTCATAGGGTGCCTTTGTATTTCTCTTTTAGGCTCAGTTAAGTGTTGCAGAGAGCTGCTGAAAGTTACCCTACATTTTCAACCTTAGTCTCATATTGCCTCCTATATCATGCTCTTATCAGACATAGATATTCAATTTTTGACCTGAAAGTTATAATTTATAACAATTTTCTGCAACTTCTTATCATTCAGTGTGTTGACCTGAAATTCTCCTATTGTTAAAACACTACAGAACTATACTGACATAATTTCTGAAGTCTTAACATTAAAAAAGATGGCTTTTTCATGCCATTTGGATTCTAGATTTGCGTTTTGATCTGAATATTAGCGTGATTTGACCTTGACCTTGAGTTCAAGGTCAAATTGTCCAACTCACATGCTACCAATAAAAAGGCTGATTAATGACAATTCCGACGAGGGGTCATTTGTCAAGATTACTTACATAGTTTAAATTATATGTTTGATTTGCCTACCCCCCACCCCATGTTTGACTCTTTTTTGGTGATTTGGCATTTTTAACAGTATCCCTAAAGGATGTCAAATTTCTCAGCTCGCCACCAATTGCCAGCTTGTCAACATGCAGTTTTATAAATTTCAGATACATATCAAATACTTAGACCATGAATGGTTGTGTGGCATTGCCAGTTTGGGTTACTCGAAAAATAGAGCACTTTTGGGGGTTCTGCTGCTCTACTATTAATACTATGTCTGGAAATATAAGCATATCATATCAATCCAATTTCAAAATATTGGCTAAGACCCTGTTTGTCAATATGTGAATACAATGGCTCATTTGTTTGAATCCTCACAGTACATCACCCAGTGTCTTAGCCAGGATTTAGAAACTGGGTGCCTAAAATTGGCAGTTGTAAAATTTTTGGGCGTCCAAATTTTTAAGGGGGATCACGATATACTCATATTTCAACAATAAGCATGTACAAATTCATCAAAATAAGGCATGATATCATTAATCAATGTCATGGGAATTATGAGGAGATGAAAGAATTCAATTATAAGCTTGAGATTGAGATTTTTAGAAATTCCACACAAATCTTTTGGGGTGTCCTGAGGGTTCTTTTTAAGGGTTTGGGTGTCCAAAAAGGCACCAAGACGCCCTGCTGGCTAAGACCATGACATCACCTGTGCGGATATCATGCACTGGTTTCTATACACAACACCATTAAATAGCTTTTGAAGATGCAATTGGGCTCCCTGTAAAAGAATTGAATTTCGAGCCCTGCTACCTGTGCAGTCATCGTGTACTTGATCTAATCTACGGACTTGGCACGAGCCAGGCTGTGATAAGTCCTAATGAATGGCCAGTGGTCACTCAGCATGGATGAGTCCCTGGCTCGCTCATTAGAGGCAGTTTTTAAGCTGCTCAGGAGAGCTACTAGAGCAAATTAAACTCCTTGTTCCACCGAGCTGTGCCAGACAACACTCACCAGTCTTCCTCACCCAGTCATTAACCTATTTATGGTCTCAATTCCCTTGTGAAAAGTTACGTCTGGAGCTATGATATTTAGAAAATAATTTTAGGATAAATCTGAAATTGTCAAGATATTTGAAGAGGAGTTGTTGGTTGTATTGTGATAAGCATTTTTCCTTCAAATATTTTCCACAGGACAGACCTTCTTGGGTTGCTGTAGGTATAAATGGGTTTGATGGCCTTAAAGGTTGACCTTTAAAAGCAAAGTGAATTATTCCCCAGACCCTCTCTCTCTCTCTAGGGCTCCTCCTTGGCTGGTGAGAATCGACTAGCTGTTTGCTCTCTCTCTCCCACTCAGCCTCTATCTCTGTCTCTGTCTCTCTCTCTCTGTCTCTCTCTCTCTGTCTCTCTCCCTCTCTCTCTCTCTCTCTCTCTCTCTCTCTCTCTCTCTCTCTCTCTCTCTCTCTCTCTCTCTCTCTCTCTCTCTCTCTCTCTCTCTCTCTCTCTCTCTCTCTCTCTCTCTGTCTCTCTCTCTCTCTCTCTCTCTCTCTCTCTCTCTCTCTCTCTCTCTCTCTCTCTCTCTCTCTCTCTCTCTCTCTCTCTCTCTCTCTCTCTCTCTCTCTCTCTCTCTCTCTCTCTCTCTCTCTCTCTCTCTCTCTCTCTCTCTCTCTCTCTCTCTCTCAGGCGAAGTATTTATAGTTCTAGGAAGAATGATGAAAATTGGATTTGAGTGCTTCTTCCTGTTAAGCTGTGTTTCGCAGAGACTTAGAGTGCAATCGTGGGTGGAAATGGTGTTAAAATAGTATTTTCATCAGCTCGTACATTATCTTTGAAAAACAATTGAAATCCAAAGCCTTAGCTAGAATTTTAACCCATTCATGTCTGCAATTCCCTAAAAATCTCCATCAATCAAGTATGAAGAATGCTTGTTGGATTACAAAGACATTTTTAAGGAATCCAGAAAACACTTCTAGGGACATCTCCCGACTTAGTGTACAGTGTGCCTTTAAGACAAAATGCATGTTGTAAGTTCTTGAGAGCGTGCATAATATTTACATTTTCTATCATATATTTTATTTCTTTCAGACAGTGCAATTTGTCCAGGGTATATTTGTGGAAAAATATGATCCAACAATTGAAGACAGTTACAGAAAGGTGAGTAATTGTAATTTTTATTTGAATTTAGCTCTACATTCTCATATACTCATATAAATATTATGATGTATTTTCTGTAAAATAGTGTTTAATCCATGCAATTTGATGAAAAGGATTTTTTTCGAGTAAAACAAATGTTGTTCTTGATCTTAAAGTTTTAGATTAGCTACCTAAAAAATAGGGCTGCACACCGGTTCCCGGTTGCAGACCGTAACCGATCATTAGGCTGCCTAATGATAACGATAACCATCCCAAAATAAACCGGTTTGAAAAACCGATAAAGCAGCTATGAGGAAACTGCCTTACCTTACTGTTGACATCGCTCCGAGCACTTCCTAAGCCGTGATTCAATGAAACAACGGCTCGGCATTGGCATCAATACTTTCGTATTTAATTCTTAATGGATAATTCGTTCAAATTTAATATTCTATGGCAAAATAAAACTCATAATAATCAAATATACCATTCTGTTTTATTCAAAGAATTTGAAATCATATTTCATGGAAAAAAAACAACAGGTTTTGAATACGAAAGTTTGGCTATTTTTCAGAAGTTCGTCCCACACAGTATCGTTAAAAAAACGTTAAGAAACCGTATCGTTTCAAAGTTATCAGTATCATATCAAATCGTTAATTCTTAACGGTGTGCAGCCCTACTAAAAAAGCATTCATATACCCCATTCAAAACTTTCTTCACTGTTTAGCATATAACCTTAATTAGTTGAACAACTGCCCCGAAAAAGTTCATCTCAGGTACATGTATTTAAAAGAGGTTGCCATTTGTGTTTAGCTGATAGAAAATATATTGTGATGGTCCAATTGTCCATGTCAATTGTCGAGTAGAAAAGGCACTTTAAATATGACGGTTTTTGATACCCAATAATCTTTGGTTTGGCTTTTCAATTCAATTTATTGAAAATGTATTTATTTTGTCTTGTAGCAAGTGGAGGTGGACGGTCAGCAATGTATGTTAGAGATCCTGGATACCGCAGGAACGGTAAGTCATCTGGTGTTGAGAAAAAGTGGGAAAATATATATATAAACAAAAAATGGAAACTGGAGGTTTATTTGGTTACCGATACAAATAGATATATGTATCTAATATATACATGTGAAAGACCTCCAGTGTTGTCCTGTTTGTCAAAGACATTGAGGCAAGTGTCTTCCAGATGTTTAAATATACCTTGATGTAAGGAGTTGTAATAGATAGAAGACATTGTAATTTTGTATTATTTATAAGAAAGTGATATGAAAATTAATGAACAAGGATTATCTATAGTTCTTAAAAAAGTTGTCTGGTGGCTCCCCCTGGTGGTTAGTCTAACAGAGATATGTTTGTTTCATTGGCTGATTTCACTATCCTCTAGCCCTTCCACCACTTCGTAGATTTGGCTGCTAGGATTTTAAATTTAGGAGCGAATAAATCCTGGTACAGGCAACACGCTGGTAAGATTTAGCCAGAGGCACCCTTTCAAGGCTAGGCAATCTGGAGGCATGCACGGCCAGATATTTCTGAAAAATATGTGCTTGCAGATGTATTATTGGGCAATATTAGGAGAAAGAAATTTAAAAAAAAAATGAAAAATTCTCAAATTACTAAAAATTCTTATGTCCATTTGCAAACATGGCTCCTATGATTTAACATCTGGTCGCAAAATCACATGATCCATTGGCAAATGCCCCTAAAACGACCATTAAGGTCGATCCCTGTATTCCTTTGCTGATTGTTATTCTGTGTGTTGTAGGAACAATTCACAGCTATGCGTGACCTGTACATGAAGAATGGTCAGGGTTTCCTCCTCGTCTTCTCCATCACTGCTCAGTCGACCTTCAACGACCTCCAAGACCTCCGCGAGCAGATACTCAGAGTTAAAGATACAGACGACGTAAGTTCCACCCTCTGTAAAAGGTTTTACAAAAATTGTACATATCTGCGTCAAGAAACCACGTTACTATGTTCATACAAAATGATGTCACAAACATAAACCCTTAACAAAAATAAATATAATACACTGGTCTAAGGCGATGCCACTGACTGCTAGTTGTCTGTCACCAATGCCCAGGTTCGAAGCCTAGCCGGGACATATGAGGAAGTTGCCAGTGACTTGGGGTGAGTTGATGGTTTTTACCAGATACTCCAGTGTCCTCCACCACATACAATTGGCAAGTCTTGACATAGCTGTAATATGGCAGGAAAAGTGAAGAAAATTAGAAATTTTAAATCGTTGTGACTTGCATGTTTAACTAATATTGCTTTTTCTATGTTCCAGGTGCCCATGATCCTTGTTGGTAATAAATGTGACTTAGAAGACGAGCGAGTGGTGGGAAAAGACCAGGGCCAGTCATTGGCCAGACAATTCAACTGTGCTTTCTTGGAAACTTCAGCAAAACAGAAGATAAATGTCAATGAAGTGAGTAGTTTTCTTTGGGTTAACCCTTCCAATACTGAGGCTACTTTCGACCAAGGCACTAGAATGCAAAGATTTCTGAAAAACATCTAAACCCTATCATGTTGGTATTCATTGGATAGCCCTCGCTTAGTACTCTCAGATGAGTACCCATGTGCCAGGGTTTCAAACATTTCTTCAATTTTTGCATCATTTTGTATTGGCCAAATTAGCCACCAGCAGCGTAAGGGGTAATATTCTTTCTTTGATCTGGTCCTATAACTTCAGCGAAACAGAAGATAAATGTTAATGAAGTGAGTGGATTTATTTGGGCTAAATATTCTTTCTTAGATCTATTCTGATAACTTCAGCTAAACAGAAGATTAATATCAGTGAAGTGAGTATTTTTGTTTTGGTTGAATATTCTTTCTTAGATTTATTCCTATAACTGCAGCAAAACAGAAGGTAAATGTCAATGAAGTGAGTGGATTTATGTGGGTTATTGCTAAATATTTTTTCTTTGAACATCTTCTCCTTCAATAGACAATACCTTAAAGAACAATTGGTATTGCCCTGATCTTTGGGCCTGTTCTGCAGGAGATAAACATTGAGAAAATATAAGGTCTTCAGTATTATAGTATGACTGGTGTGTTAAAAATGGGATTGTGAGACAACATAGACAGGGTCTTAGCCGATATTTGGAAACAGGGTGTCCAAATAGAGGTTTCATAGACTTTTGCGTGTCCAAAGTGTGGTACAAAATACATACTACTAATAAGATAGACCCTATACCTTTACAGATTTTGCTTTTTTAGGCCAGATACTGCTTTGTGTGTCTAATAAAAGTGACACTACAGCTTCTACATCTTCTATCTTCTAAGAAAAGTCATCTTCAGCAAATTCTGACATAAACTTTTGGGTGTCCAAACTGTCAAAAAACAGTGTTCTGCGTGTCCAAATGACACGCTGGACGCATTACGGCTAAGCCCCTGAACATAGACCAGGGGATTGTTTCACAAAATGAATAGATACTTCTGGAAATAACTTGATAAAGAGTGTAATTATAAGGAAATTTGTGGCTTTATTGAGTTTGTGTTTCTTTTTTAAAGTGAAAATAACTTGGTAAAAAACACGATTCCAAGGAATATTGTTTGTCTTATTGAGTTTGTGTTTCCTTTTGAATATTCTTTAAATAACACGTTATTCAGAAAGTATCCACTTTGATGTGTTGCTTCTTGGATGTTTTGTGTATTTGTCATCAGCCATTGTCAAAGTAATTAGTTCTGGGCTAATTCTAGAGCTATTACAGACCCTGTATAATCTTGACTACTCAGTCTGGGATAGATATTTAACCCTGGGGGATTGCCTCCACGGCTGAGCAGTCTAATAAATTGCAAACCAACTGCTCACTTTACCACACTGCCACACATGGTCCTGGGTTTATCCACTTGAAGCACATTACAAAATTCCCAATGATGTGTGGTGAGTCGTTGATTGAATGCAGACATTTGCATTATCATACTTCCTCAATGGGGATAACATGTTTGGGATTTGCCTGTTCGAGATGTACGTCTTATTATTGAGATATGTCAATGAGCAAGTGCGGAGGACACTACACAAAGTCAAAGGAAGAAAGGCTTACTACTGCCCCCTGGTGGCGAGCGAGAGAGAAAACAGATGTATCATTAACTACTCCTCACTCATTTTGAATTATGATATACACAACAAGAAAATTCTAATCGCTTTTCTAATAAGGACTTCCAATAAATGCTTGATAAATGCTGTTCAATAATGCTAGATGGTTGTTGTTTTCCAGTCTGGGTGTTTGATATTAACACTATGCTTCTTTTCAGATCTTCTATGATTTGGTGCGGCAGATCAACAAGAAGAATCCTGACACAAAAAAGATAAAGACAAAGAAGAGTCGCTGTTGCCTTCTATAGATTATTCATATAGCTTGCCTTTCTCATGTAAGTACATTCTAAGAAACTTATGTACAATATACTTAGAGACAAATCCAAAAAATTTCATCTGGTAGGCATTGGACTGTTCATTTCTATAGAAAAGTCTCTAGCTTTCATCTCTTGTAACTATGGCACTAAACAGTACCGTGAATTCTCGGAAATTTAGACCACTCTAGGAATTTGGGTCACTAATTATTTTGCAAAATAGTTAATAGGAAATCTGGGCAACCCTAGATCTATGCCAAGTTGCCATTTCACAAAATATGGACCTAGCTGTAAATCTTGCTGATACAACACTGCATTTTAAGAAAACATGGGCGGCCTTGAAGCCATGAAAATTGTAATTATTTAAAAATTGTCCCAAATTTCTTAGAATTTACCGTATTAAATCACAAACTTCTTTAATATCAATGATATTTTTATCATGGACCTAGTCAGTTTATAGGTCGAATTCTTAGAGTATAGCCCAGTACGTATTTTAGGAGCATATCCCTTAATTAAGGTGTGGTGACAAGTCACTTTAATCAAGTAGAAGCTTTTGGCTATAAGGATTTAGAGAAAAACAGGTGCTAGTTCAAATAGGAACTATGACATATCTTATCCCTTGATCAAATTTGTCAATATGGTGCTGTTTTCCAACATTTCTTAAATGATTGTTTTAGGGGATTTCACCATTTTCGCACATTTTGGGTGTTCATATTCTGCCAAAAACCTTGAATAAAGTGTATGATTTACCATATTTTTCTTTTCATTTTGCAGGTACATTTTGTTTCATCTTTCCTGGTGATGTCTTCTATGACCAAACTGTCTTCGCAAGTAGTGCCTGTGTGATGATGACGACAGCCCCAAACAAGCTTTTTTCTCGCGCTTCATCTTTCCGGCTTCACCAACAGCACACCCTGGTGGCGAATATCAGAACTAAACTGTTCCGTGTCTAGCTCTGAAGTCCAGGAAGTAGTGACAGTGTTTCCACTCCTTCACTGAGCAGTGTTTCTTCACAAATTTCTTACCAGTCCAGCATGGTCAATAAAAGCACCCCCTAGTGGAAATTATCAGGACTAAACTGTTTTGTGCCTGGCTTTTTAAGTCCAGTCAGAATGACACACAGGAGATGCAAAACCCTGGTGGAAATTATCTGAATTAACAAAGCTTGAATTCGTGAAAATATTCTTCTACGGATTATGTTGAAAAAAATCTTGCTCTCTGTATGTACCATAAAAGACCATACTTATATCCTTGTTTCATAGGGGTTGAAGTCGAGACTTGTCAGTTTAGGTATGTACAAGAGGGTTGAAATGAAATTTTATTTCCACCTGTGTGACATCCTATATTAGATCTCGCAGATAATTCCAATCTGTGTGTACTTTATACTAGACCTCCTGGACAGTTTTGGTTGGAAGGGTTCGAAACGAACTTCTGTGCCCATCTTGGTGTGCTGTGTTAGATGACCTGGTGCTATTAGTTTCGAGCTGTGGTGTGGATCCCTGTTTCACCAGGATTTGTGGAACAAAGACCGAACATTTGTACAATCAGGACGATCATGCGAACTCTCTGCGTTCTTATGGCAACGGCCCCAATCCGCCGCATGGGGGGAGCAGCGTGAATAAGAAATAAGGACTTATATTTTGTAATTAACCCTATTGTAATTAACATGTACGCGTAAACGTTGGATGGAGGTCGGTGGACGAAGCTGAAGCATGTGTTTAATATTGGTCCTCTGTGTGTGGCACTGTGCTCAGTATGATTTGTTTCCGTGTCTATAGATGTCCTCCCTCCGAGCACACGCTCTATCTAAGCTAACTAATCATGACTAGTGATCTTACATACAGAGAATAGCAGAGCGTATCACAACACTCCTATCATAGGGTTCCCCTCCTATCACTATTGTAATACCACATATTGGTACACATGTAATGCCACACATTGGTACAGAGGTTATGCCACATACTGGTACAGAGGTTATACCACATACTGGTACAGAGGTAATGCCACATACTGGTACAGAGGTTATACCACATACTGGTTCAGAGGTTATACCACATACTGGTACTGATGTAATGCCACATACTGGTACACAGGTAATGCCACATACTGGTACAGAGGTTATACCACATACTGGTTCAGAGGTTATACCACATACTGGTACATAGGTAATGCCACATACTGGTACAGAGGTTATACCACATACTGGTACAGAGGTGATACCACATACTGGTACAGAGGTCATACTACATACTGGTACAGAGGTCATACTAGTACCACATACTGGTTCTGAGAAACACCATATACTGGTACAGAGGTGATACCACATGCTGGTATAGAGTCTATGGAGGGGAAAGACCTCACATCCCCTTAGATTACCTGCAGGAGACACCTGTCATAATAGGGCTTGCCTACAAATTTTGGATACAAATTTTGAGGGGGTGAAAAACCTCAAACTCATTCTAAATTAACCCCTAAGGAGTTCAGTTTGGACAAGATGGAGCCCCCATTGGTGCATACCTCAGGGTATAATTTATAACACAATCAAAAACACCCAAATACCCGATAGTAGTTATCTGGCACTACCTGATCATCATCTGGCATTCGTAATAAGAGTATCCAATGATAGTTATCGGGTGTGATTCAATTGTAGTCATCTGGCACCCCTAATAAGAGTAACCAGTATTAATTACATGATGGTACCCAATGATGGCTATGTGGGTACCTGTAGCTTGTATGAACACCCCAAGGGGACTTGACCACGATTGTATGATTATCTCTGTCCTCTGATGTGCCAACTAACCCTATGATATCACCCCTACAGCCTCGGCAGTGCTAAACCACTATTGTTCTATTAACCCGTAGCTTAGAACTGTTTTATTTGTATCCTGGTATGTATAGTTGAAATGTCCAGGCCAGCTCTTGCTAGCACAGGACTAACTTGGGTGTGCGATGAATTTTAAGCTTTTATTTCAGTCATGTGAAAAGTAGCAGTCTAGATGATACAGATTAAAAAAAAAATGAAATTTATAAAAAAAAAGTGAAATGTATATTACTGCACTTGCAGAGAGGTATAAAGGTCCCCAGTGCTGGGTAATATTCGTATGGCTTTGATAAGCTTTTGTAAAGCGGTGTCCTTGATTTTCTGTGAAACGGGAGACCTTTGCTTACTATTCTATTTTATGCAGGAAAAATAATTGGTTATCTGTACCTTGAAATGAATGATAATGTTGATAAATAAAATTAGTGATGATGCTCTCTTAAGAAGCTTGATCACGCTTAGCTTCAAAATCCCACTGTTTTGAATCAAAGGGCATGAACTTATGCTACCACTTCCTACAAGCAATTTGCTTTCGACCCTTTGGTGTACGTTTTACAGATTCTTTATAAAACTTTTATAAAAGGCTGCTTGGTTTTGAAAGTGTTGATTCTTACCGATTCTGCTAGTCTAGGCTACAATGTGACTAGCCAGTAGCTACGTGGAGGAAGTAAATGGAGTACCCGGGGAAAACCACTGACGTAGCCCAACTCTGTGGCTGTGTGGCATATTTTCCTGTATAGCCGAACGTTGGTGTTGGCACGCTGTTTGTCCATGACTCTTATGTTGTTGTTCTCACTCAGTGGTGCACGGTTTATGGTGTATTTGCTCACTTCTCTGGTGCCCTCTCTCGCCCTTATCGTTCTACAGGCGCAATGGATCGGCTGGGCAAAAAAAATCCTTTTTACTGATTTTGGGGGCTAGCCGGTTTCAGATATAATCAATTGGCTTGTCACTGATTCTGGGGGCTAGCTTTAAGTGTATAGGAGCACTGTCCACTGCGCGATAGACAGGAAAAGAGGGATGGAGGTTGGAATTTTCCTTATCGTCACTTTTTCTGCCATGTGGTCACTGGCAATTTTCTCACACGCCTTTGCCTGGATTCAAACCGGAACAGAATCAATGAGCAATGAGCAATGTATTCCATCATTTTCTCCTAACATCACCTACGGGTGAAATTCCTTCACTGCTTGCCTACATAGTGAGTTACAGACACACGACACTGCACGCTTGACTTGTAAAATTCTCACCCTATTTTTATGACAGCATTGTGCGAATATGGTGAAAGGTATCGCTTTACAGCAATATTCATACAGTGCTCGTCTGTGGTCACACATAAAACACTTGGCTTGTTTTTATGAGAGTTCTCGCTCTTTCGGGGGCAAGACCTCGGGCGGACAAATACATCGGAATGGTAGCCAGGAGGGTCTCAAAGCAAGAATTAACTGACCCCCACTGACATATGTAAGTTGAATGTTCTAGGAAAAAGTCTATTTACAGTGCATTTGTGGCATTTTAGTTAAAAAAATAATCAAGAAATAGTTTTTCCTGGAACACACACACACACATATATATATATATATATATATATATATATATATATATATATATATATATATATATATATATATATATATATATATATATATATATATACTAGTATATATATATGTATATATATATATAGTATATATATATATATGTATATATATATATATGTATATATATATATATGTATATATATATATATGTATATATATATATATGTATATATATATATACTAGTATATATATATATTATATATGTATATATATCATCTCGTTTTTCTTGTTCTTTGTCTCTTAACCTGGTTACAGATCTCTGCTCGGTGTTTACCCTTATTTCTTAAGGTTGCCCCCACTAGTCAGAGGTGTAGCAGATTATCTACATATACATGTATATACACACAAACATACTCAGCTATGGTAGTGCTTGCTTTTGGTAGGACATCAGTCATTGCATGTGGTATATGAAAAGCTTACTAATGATGCCCAGATAATATTGTATCAGTGTCGTCTGGACCTATGATACTTTTGACAATATAAAATAACTTTGGAATAAAGCATCACTTTACAATATATTTGAAGGATAGTTGTTGGTTGAGGTTTGATCAACATTTTTTCTTCAAACATTGTTTCAAAAAGTGCTCTGATCGCCAAGATATTACCTTAACCCTTATGCTGCTGGTGGCTTATTTTGCAAATACACAATGATGCAAAAAACCTGAAATATGACTGAAACCCTAGCAAATGTGTACTCATCTGAGAGTACTCGGCGAGAGCTATCCAATTAATACCAACACGACAGGGTTTAGATGATTTTCAAAATTCTTTGCATCCTTAGGCTTTGAATGAACGTAGCCTCAGCATTGGAAGGGTTAAAAGTCTGGCACTCGGGAAGTTTTTTTGGGTGCTACAGGTGTGGACGAGTTAAAGAATGAGAATATGAGTGAAATTGGACCAATCCTACTCGCATCTAAGCCCTGAAGAATGACTACTTGCATCAGGACTCGAAATCAAGGTTTTCTCCAGGGAGCTTAATTGCATCTTCATAATCTTCCTAGAAGAGTTGCATATATCAAACAGTACATCTTTGGGTTCTGCGGAAATTTGAGAGAGCCACAGAAGAGTTCAAGGGAACCCTAAGCTCGCGGCTCCAGTTAATTTCGAGCCCTGTGCATGATGTTTTTATATAAGTACAGCCAGACCACTGAACGAATGCCCTCACCTTATGCTGCTGGTGACTAATTTGACCAATACAAAATGAGGCAAAAAACCTGAAAAGTGACTGAAACCCTACCACATGGGTACTCATCTGAGAGCACTCCGCAAGAGCTATCCAATGAATACCAACATGACAAGATTTAGATTATTTTCAAAAATCTTTACATCCTTGTCCTTTGAACGAAAGAAGGCTCAGCATTGGAAGGGTTAAGCCATACAATTGGACAGATTTGCTATTTTCTCCTCGTTTTCTCACTCTCAGTGGGCTTGCTGTTAGATATTGTATCATGATTATTATTATTATTATTATTATTATATTGAAATATCAGAAGCAGCATGTCGTTTGAACTCTTATTTAGAATCACTGCTGACTCGATGTTTCACAGTATTTATCCATGGATAATGGGGAAATTCAGACTGATTATTAATACGAAATTGTGCTTAAAATAGTAGCAATGAACACAAATAAAATTTGTCTGTATATCTTACATGTATTGTTAGTTGTCTTTTCATCCCCCCCCCTCCCCCACCAAAAAAAGGTTGGTGTTTGCAGACAGGTAGTGTAAAATGCTTTGTGTCTGATGTAAGTAACTTTTCCAACTGTACATTCTCAGTTTAGGCCACCTTAAGAATTTAGGCCACTATAATTATTGTGCAAAATAACTAAAGGGAGATGTGGGCCACCCTTGATCTATTGCTGGTTGCCATGAAGGGCAGTTTATGGGAAATAAGGGCCACAATAACTCTGCTTTGTCTGTATTTTCAGAAATCATGGGTCACTTTCGACCCATAAAATTTGTAATTGTTGAATAGTGTCCCAAATTACTGAGGATTTACGATAGTATCCATTAGACTACAGGAAATAGTAGTTCTATCCGTCGGGAGAATTTTTTGACATGGCATTTGTAGGTGTAAGGTTAGGAATCTATCGTTTTCAAGTCATTTAATCAGGCAGAAATATGTTCTATCCATATGTTACGACTGATTATTATCCTTATAGGGTGTATATATCAGTAAATAGAGCGAGAATGGCAAAAAGAAAGCATTCTAAAATGACAACTAAAACATCTTTTTTGCGGTTTCCTTTAGCATTAATGGATCATCCAAATGTGAAAGTTTCCTGATAAGTAGAATCTCTGTTTTTTGAGAAATAATCAAAATGCAACAATTTTTGTTATAATCAATTATATCAACAATTGATAATACAGTTGTCAAAACTAGTATGCAATATATTTTTGTACAGGAGTTTTGGGAGACCATTGTAAATCTAGAATTCAGGTATGGTGGTAGAGGAACCCTATTGGATGGTCTGTTATCTCATGCTTGTCAGTCCCTCTCACAAGTACCTTGTGAATGCTTAGACAACTCATTGATAAGCATGATCTAGAAAATTATTAGAAGGAAACTTGTGGGCTGTGACGGATTTTTTGTTTTACTTCACTTTTTCTGCTATATTACGGGTGACTAACCAGCTGTAAATGGTGGAGGAATCCGGAGTACCCAGCAAAAACCTACGCCCTACCTCAAGTCACTGGCAACTTTCTCACATGTCCTGGGTGGGATTCAAACCCACAGTGGTGAGAGACAGCTAACAGTCAGTCAACTCCTTAGACTACACGGCCATCAGAGAAGGCCCTGTGGGTTGTGTTTTGAATTAGTACTTTATTTGATTTAACTGTATCTACCATTTTTGAATTTAGGCTTTTGCAAGAACATCAGCCCCCCCCCCCCCCCCCCCCCCCCCCCCTCCAAAAAAAACTCAAGCCTATTTAACGCTTCTCTGAGAACAAACAGCCACGTTAAAGCTGATGTGCAACTATAAACTCGAGCTGCCACCTATTGCCATCTGGGGAAATGAACTTTCCATGATTGTGAGGTAGAAGTATTGGCATCACAAACTACTAGATACGAACAGGTAATGTATTTCTAAGTGATAGGTACATTAATTCTAATTTCCTGATCTGAATAAGACAGAGTGGTCAGGCAATTTTCCGAAAAGCACCTGAAAACATTTCCATGATGAATTTCGATTTTGACTTTTTGGGGGTAATATCAAATCTCTTCCTAACCAACCATCTTCTAGGACATGACTGAAGTGTAAATTGCCCCTTTTGGATCCAACAGGCTATCAAATGTAGTTGGAATGAGGATCTGTGGTAGCTGAGCAGCTATTTCTGGACGTACAGAAATTTTGAGATTACTGTTTTGGACAGGCACTAAAAGTCCAGGCCAAGACCAGGTCCATGTTGCTCCTTCTGTGACCCCACTAGGAATATGTAGGCAATGACTACATGTCTTCTCTCATATTATTTAGTGATCCTGGGAGAGCCTCTCAGCTCTCACATAGCTCATTCAGGCACCAACATGTTTCAGAACTATTTTACCATTCCTGACATAATTTTTGGCTTCCCCAAAATAAGTTACAATATATAACATATGCTAGAATGGCATGTATTATTTATCATGGATTTAATGATTTGAAAACCATTATTTTTTAAATTCTGTTGCATTATTTTCATGTTTCTGGATATTTGTGCCATTTACTAAATGAAAATGTGTAGTGTTCAGAAAATTGCCTTGCCCATTCGGGCAAGTGCAAACTAAAATTAACTTGCCAAAAATGACCTTTTTTCAAAAATTCACTTGCCAGGGCAAGTGCTTTTGTCGGTGCCAGGCATTTCAAGCAAATATGGCTGCCAGATACATTGGGAGCACACTCCCATGTTTGGATCACCAGATCAGATTAAAGTTGCTTCTCAAAATGCTAATAAATCTACCAATTTCTAATCTAGGTTGTTCTTGAAATATTTCCTGTCATGATGAAATAATATTTCAAACAATAAAAAAATTGTCAAAAAACACATACATATACACTAAGCGTCTTTTTCAAAAGAGGAAAATATTTTCGTACTACTTGGGGGTCTGAAATTGCCGTTTCCCTTCAAAACCATAGTGAGTAGGAAAAAACTACAAAATCTGTTACTTTTCTGGGTACTGTACTTTTATATTTATTTCATCAATATACAGCAAAAACATTTCACGGTCTAGATCGTGCTTTGGCTACAACCAAGAGTCGTACAGTTTGTTCTAGTGACAAACCAGGGAAAAAAACTTTAATTGAACCTCACGATCTAAACTGTGCTCTTCAGCGTGCATAAGCAAACCTAAAACTAGCAGTGTCAACTGCACTCAAAAAAATCCATAGCAAAGCACGTTTTAGACCGTAGATTATAGGTATCTGATACTTAAATCAGGCATCCTGTAACTGATTTCCACTTTTGGAATATTCAAATCAAACTCTTTCTCGTATAAACAGAACGTCCCACATTCAGTTATCTTGAATGACAAGGTTTTCTTACATGTAAGTGATTACAGTGTGAGAAAAAACTTCTTAAGTTCTGAAATTCCTTTCCCAAAAATGAAAAATCTACATTGCATTATCCGAATGTGTTAGTGCTTTAGCATGAAATAAGCTCTAAGAACCAGGTTCAAACATCCTCACTAAAAATCTCTGCAATGAATGTGATTTAATAATACATATGTACAACAGTTGACACAAATGTACTTAATGGCACTTAATATGAGTTCTAGATTATGACATTTACTTAATCTGTAACTTTCTAACTGTATAACTGGTATTTTTTTACAGGTATTTAATTTTTGCTATTTACACGCTCCCCATAATAGCGCCACAATAACATCCTTCAAATAAATATCTATATAGTATATACTAAAGTATATACATGAAGTAATAAATGTAAAGTTTGAGTGCTTGAATGTGTGAATTTGAAGTAACACAAATACCCTCCATCAGAGCTGTGAAGCAAAAACTTTAACACTCTAAATTAAAATTGTGTACAGTATTGTTAAGACTTTTCCAATTTGACACTGGCTGGAACTAGCCCGCCTTTAACAACACACCAATTCTGGGGTCTGGCAGACTCGGATCCCGACTCACAAAGTTCCTGTTTCATGTCTTTCGCCGCCTCTGGTCCTCCTACTACAGATCCTTTTGGTTTTTCACCACCATGGATTTCCTTGTGCTTTGCGAGGGTATCTGGAGAGAGAAATGCTAGGTTACATAGATCACATTGCAGGTACCTTTTGTTTTCGTGAGTATCCATGTGGCAATTCAGGTCTGAGAATGTCACAAAGGCATCATCGCAGTGAATACACTGGTATGGTTTCTTCTCTGTGTGGAGCCTCATATGGTATGTCAGGTTGGAAGATGTTGTGAACTTTGTGTTGCACATGTGACATTGGTAGGTTTTTTCGTCTGCGAGGGATTTCTTTTGTCTCAGCGCATCTGCGGGGAGAGTTGAAGCTCTAACTGTCTGATCACTTTTCTGGGGTGTACTGTTTTCATTTTCTGAACTTTTTTCTGAGATATCTTCAGACGGGATCAAAACTGCATCATCATGGTCATCACTGAAAGATGTTTCGCTTATATGCATCTTGTAATGAATTTTCAAAGATTTAGAGGAACTAAACGTTTTATCACATACGTGACACTCAAAGAGGGTTTCCTCTCTGTGTGAGCGCTTGTGTCTAGTCAGACTCCTAGACCACACAAATGTTTTAGCACAAACATCACATGTATAAGGTTTTTCCGTTGTGCAGGAAGTAATTTGCTCTTGTACAGCTTTGGGTGGAGTAAATGAAGCACCACCACAGTCTTTTTCTTGGTCATCTTTATAAGGCTTTTTCTCTTTGTTGCAAGAACTCTGTTCGAGGATATCTTTAGATGGAGTAAATGCTGTATCAGTGTTGTCAATTTCATGGTCGCTTTTGTCAGGTTTTTTCTCATCGTCTGAACTCAGTTCTGGGAAATCATCATCTTCATCATCACTGAAAGCTTTGTCTGTCGCATGCATCTTGTAATGATTTTTCAAACTTTGAGAGGAACTGAATGCCTTATCACATATATCACACTCAAAGAGGTTTTCCTTTTTGTGTTGTAAACGGTTGTGCTTATTCAGACTCGAAGACCACACAAACGCTTTATCACAAATATCGCACTTGAAGGGTTTTTCTCTTGTGTAGGCAGTATTTTGTATTCTTAGACCCAATTTCCGCTTACGTCCTGTGTGTGTCATCATATGAACTTTCAGTTTCGAAGATGTTGTGTGACTTTTATCACATTTCTCACAATGAAACGCTCCGGGGTGAGTCCTCTTTATATGTTTAGCATAGCTTGAAGAGGTTTGGAACGATTTTGAACATATCTCACAGTGATAAGGCTTTTCTCCTGTGTGATTTCTTATATGAACTTGAAGATCTGATAATCGAATGAATCTCTTATCACATTGATCGCAAGGAAAAGGTCTCTCTCCACTATGAGTCATCGTATGATTTTTCAATTTCGAAGATGTTGAGAAACTTTTATCACATTTTTCACACTGAAATTTTCCTGTATGTATCCTCCTATGTTTAGCATAGCTTGAAGAGGTTCTAAATGATTTCGAACATATCTCACAGTGATAGGGCTTTTCTCCTGTGTGTGTCCTCTGATGAACTTGAAGATCTGATAATCGAGTAAATCCCTTACTGCACTGATCGCAAGAAAAAGGTCTCTCTCCTGTGTGAGTCCTCATATGAATTTTCAGTGTCGAATATGTTGAGTAACTTTTATCACATTTTTCACATTGCAGTGCTCCTGAATGTGTCCTCTTATGTGTAGCATAGCTCGAAGAGGTCCTGAATGATCTTGAACATATCTCACAGTGATAGGGTTTTTCACCGGTGTGTGTCCTCTGATGAATTTGAAGATCTGATAATCGAGTGAAACCCTTTTCACATCGATCGCATGGAAATGGTCTCTCTCCTGTATGAGTCATCATATGAATTTTCAATTTCGAAGATGTAGAGTAACTTTTCTCACATTTCTCACACTGAAATGCTCCCGGGTGTGTCCTCTTTATATGTTTAGCATAGCTTGAAGAGGTTTGGAACGATTTTGAACATATCTCACAGTGATAAGGTTTTTCTCCTGTGTGATTTCTTAGATGCACTTGAAGATCTGATAATCGAATGAATCTCTTATCACATTGATCGCAAGGAAAAGGTCTCTCTCCACTATGAGTATTTGTATGATTTTTCAATTTCGTAGATGTTGAGAAACTTTTAAAACATTTTTCACACTGAAATTCTCCTGTATGTGTCCTCTTATGTTTAGCATAGCTTGAAGAGGTTCTGAATGATCTTGAACATATCTCACAGTGATAGGGGTTTTCACCGGTGTGAGTCCTCTGATGAACTTGAAGATCTGATAATCTAGAGAAACCCTTTTCACATCGATCACAAGGAAAAGGTCTTTCTCCTGTGTGTGTCATCATATGAATTTTCAATGTTGAATATGTGGTGTAACATTTATCACATTTATCACACTTGAAAGGTCTTTCCCCTGTGTGTATCCTCCTATGATCAACCAGCCTTTGCAGTCTCCCAAATTCTCTGCTGCATACATCACACTTATGCTGTTTATTCCCCTTGCATGCTTGCCTGTGAGCCTCTATATCAGCAGTATCAGGGAATACTTTATTACATTTGTAACACTTTGAAGGTTTTCCTTTTCCTCCAGCGTGGGTCCATTTGTGTTTCTGCAGAGTTGTTGGCGAGATAAATGATTTATCACATTGGTCACAACCGTATGGTCGTTCACCTGTGTGACCCCTCTTGTGGTGAACAAGACTTGAATTCTTAATAAAGGATTTATCACATGAATCACACTTAAAAGGTCTTTCACCTGTACATGCCCTCTTGTGAACAGTTACATCGGATGGTGTAAAAAATGCTCTTCGACAATTATCACATTCGAAAGGTCTTTCACCTGTGTGTTTTCTGATATGTATCTTGAGCTGCCTTTTATGGACAAAAGTCTTATCGCATAAGACACAGCTGAAATATTTTTGGCCTAAAGCGGTGCTCTTAATCTTCATAAGGGAATCTGACGAGAGTGACCCATCTTTGACGCTTTGTAAAGTCGCTGCTCCGATATGAGTCTTCTTGTGCTCTAACAACTCAGCTGGTGTAACAAATGCTTTGCTGCAAAGATCACAATGAAGGGGACCGTCCTCAGTTTGGGAACTCTTCGTTAGAAGATCTGCCGAGAGAACGGGGGATTCTTCAGCCAGATCACTGCTCTCCACAATATGAATTTTGCCATGCTCCAGCTTAAGAAATTGTGATATGAATCCTTCGCCACATTCATCACACTTGTAAGGTCTTTCCCCTGTATGCTTCCTCTTATGCAGGGTCAGGCTTAAGCCATGGGCAAAAGCTTCTTCGCAGAGATCACACTTCAAAGGCTTTACACCCGTGTGCCTCCTCATGTGCTGCTTCAGAGTTGATGACTGACAGAATGACTTACTACAAATATAACACTGATGGGGTCTGACCCCCTTGTGGATCATCTTATGCCGAATCCGAGCCGATGAAGATGAAAATGCTTTATCGCAGAACTCGCACTTGTATGGTTTCTCACCAGTATGAGTTCTCATGTGCTTCTTTAAATAGACCTTCTGGGTGAAAGTCCTGCTACATTCCCTGCATTGGAATATCTTCGTTCCAGCGTCAGTGTGTTTCTCCTGTGAGGTCGGTGTGGGTGCCGCAGTTCGTACTGTGCTTTGGTCTACCACAACAGGTGTCTTGGGTGTTGGTAGTCCTGAAGGCCGGGGTAAGGGAGCATTGTGAGGATAATCAGTGATAGGTCTTTCTCCTGTTTGGGTCCTCCCGGGGTTGACCAGCCAAGACGTGTTCTCCAAGGAAGAATCCCTCACAAAACATGCATATGTTTGGCTAAACATATTCCAAAAGTTAGATAGGTACCTTCATCAGCTTATGATACAGGACCTGCAAAATAAGTATAAAAAAGGTGAGAATCAAGTTTAATTTTGGGACTAATACAGGAACATGTCTAAAATTCGGTAGGAACCACATTGTCTCAAAAATTTCCATGATATTTTCATGGATGCTATATACAATTTTTTACATTTATGGTAAATAATGAGAAATTTATGGAAAAGGTACTGTTTTGGTTATTAGGCCATATTCTTACCATATTAAAGCCTTGATTCATCTTGAACTTAACATTTATGGAATGTTTTCTACTTGAAATGTCTCTTTTAACTATGCATATCTATGTTGCTGCTGCTTTTCAAAGCTAGCAGTCATGCAATAGTGTGAGTATGAGAAAGGATAACTTATCTAGAAAGAGTGATGAAATCCATCATGGGACCCAGAATGTTTTGGTGACCCCTCTCTCGGGACGTTTAACAAAACATATAACACAACCGTTGCTATTGGGTGAAATGAGAAATGATTCGTGTTTATGAATGAATGTGCATTGTGGGTAAATTCCCACACACTGTCATCCAACCTCGCTCGCCCTTGAAACCATGCTTCCTCATACTGTATATAACAGGTAATGTTACTGTTAATGTCTACTTCATCTTCCCGAATTTACCTGGGTTCGAGACGGTAACAATAAAAACGTTAACTTTAATCGTTTTTGTTGGTATGGTGTGGCAGACGATGTTTGTGGGTGATGATGTGTACGCGTCAGAATTCACAGTGTGCGTTACGATATAATATTTTTACGTTATATAAACTACTTTTTGCCAATAATATGAAAATATTTATATATTTATAAATTATCACGAAATAGATATAAAAACAAAAGAAGCATTTAGATCAAGTAATGGCGATACTGGCCTGGGCAGGTTTGAGTATTGTGCCTCTTCTAATGAGTGACACATGTTTGCAGTACTCACTGTCTCTCACAAACCTGCCCACGAACCGGTCCGTACTGGTGAGATGCGGCCCTTAGTGCTATTAATGTGCAAAACAACTGAGCCAACCAATTGAGCTGGGATGGTTGGCTTTGTTGCTCCATTTATAATTAGGTAGATGACACGTTCAAGAGGCAAAACGCTTGGTAGCATTATCGCCAAAATTAATACCAGTGCAGCTGTGTGTGGGCCGGGAAAATAAAAAAACAGGAAAAAGCTTAATTCATCATTTTTGGGGAAATAAAAGTCCCGGGAAATATACCGGTTATACAGTATTATGTGTACAGTCTTAATATGAGGAAGCATGGCTTCGAGGGCGAGCAAAGCTGACATTGCGTGGGATTCACGTTTCATCCAATGGCAGCGGTTTTGTTATATGGCGTTACTGTCAACCAATAAAATTGTTCTTTAAAGCTTACTTATAAACAACATACAAAACCGGAAGCGGCCTACACGTGGGATCACAAAAACCTTTTTGTGTTCCTGTAAGGATTTCATCACTGTTTCTAGGTTATCACATTCGCGCTATTGCATGATTGAGAGCTTCTCTTTAAAATTGGCTCGCTTCCTGCCTTGCCACGCCGTGGCCACTACTATATCCATGTTAAAACTGAATTTCTCGCCTGTCCATGGGTCAATTTTAATGAAATAACAAAAACACCACCATTGGATGAAACATGAAATGATTCACATGCATGAATGAACATGCATTGTTGTGCTGTGGGTCAATATCAATGCAGTTTAGATTGTTAGAACCGCCAGAATTCATTCTACTGGCCATTGAATTTTCTTTAAAATCGGTTGCGAAATGTATATTTTGCGACAGTTTGAAATCGTAATAATTTGTATGCCATTAATTTTTGGTCAATCAATGCTGTCTTTTGGTCAGAAGTAAAAAAAATAATGAAATCATCCAAAGCTTCGCCATCTTCCTGGCCATGCCATTGTCGTGGGTGCTGCCACGCTGTGGCCGATATTATATCCAAGTTAAAACTGAATTTCTCGCCTGTCCGTGGGTCAATTTTAATGCAGTTTAGATCGTTAGAACCGCCAGAATTCATTCTACTGGCCATGGAATTCTATTTAAAATCAGTTGCGAAATGTATATTTTGCGACAGTTTGAAATTGTAATAATTTGTATGCCATTAATTTTCGGTCAATCAATGCTGTCTTTTGGTCAGAAGTAAAAAAAAAATGAAATCATCCAAAGCTTCGCTCGCTTCCTGGCCATGCCAGTATCTTATTAGGTTTTTAATTTTGCAACAGCGTTAAGTGGTTTCCACTTGTTGGTTATACCTGAAATATAGCATCAACTGGCCTACCCTCCAAGGTCATATTTAGATGTCATCCCTTGTGGATAGATGGCACTGCCAGTACAACCCCCTCGTGTCAGGGGGAGTTTCGGATGCTTGTGCCATGTGCAAAAGAATGTCTTCAATGAAAGCCTTTTAGCTCGGACGTGACCTCGTAAAAAGCACCAACTTTCATTGGTCTATTTTCGAGTTTTTCCGTCAATATGAAATTGAAATTTGCACTACTTGTACTTTTCAATTAGAAATGTTTATTTTTGTGTTTAGATTTCATGAAAAGTATATTCTAATAACGCAATTAGAGCAATTTCTAAGGTCCTTTTTTGGTGTTGTGGTGTTTATGCTAGTTGTAGGGACGAAGCGTTCGCTTATTTGGGCGTTCCCATACACGGAAACTGCTCGTACCGTAAATTCTCGCAAATCTCGGCCGCCCTAGGAAACTCGGCCACTATAATTCATCTACAAAATAATTACTGGGGAATTTCACCCACCCCCGATTCAACCAAGGACACATTTCACTAAAAGTCGGCCACCAAGTAAATTTCATTGATATACGAAAAAAACATTTAGATTTTCGAAGTTTGCGACTGATTTTAGATTATTAACGATCATTTCTAGTGCCCATATCCGCCAAAAGACGATCGGTGCGAAACCGGAAGTGGGTATCGTATTTCTGCGTGTAGAGTGGAATACAGCTTGGGCAGCGCCATTTCAAAATATTTAAGACTTGTCAAGCTCAACAAGTATAATATTCAATGTATAATTGGCATGCAGCAGCAAGAATAAACAAGTAAATAACATACAAGGGAGGTAAGTTACTTTACAAGTATATATAGCAGAGGAATGACAAGTCAGGTAGGTGGACAATAATGATTTTGTGGGGGAAAATTGTGTTCTTATTCACGAAGTTAGCGATAGATTTTCCATCTAGCTTTCGTTTCAATTCAATTGACAATTGATAATATCGGCCACAGTGAAAGACATGTTTAAACTTACGAAGTTTCCGATTGATTTTAGATTATAAACTAACATTTCTAGTGTCCCTATATCTGCCAAAACACACCGGCTCTGAAACCAGAAGTAGGGATATCGATCTCATGGGCAGCGCCATTTTGGACTTGTTGGACTTGTCAACAATGCGTAATTGGTGTGGGCAGCAATAATAAACAAGTAAACAATATACAAGGGAGTAGGCACGATACTTTATTAGTATATATAGCAGAGGAATGACAAGTCAGGTAGGTGGACAATAATGATTTTGTGGGGGAAAATTGTGTACGAAGTTAGCGATCGATTTTCCATCTAGCTTTCGTTTCAATTGATAAATTCGGTGAATTTCGGCCACAGTGCCTAAGCTTTGGTCGCTATTTTCAGAAAATTCCGGCCACCATCAGCCAAGGAAAATCGTAATTAATAAAAAGTGTCCGAGATTTGCGAGAATTTACAGTAGTGTTTGTTTAGGTTGTCTGCTACACTGTGGGCAAATTGATCCCCAATGATCCCCATGTTTTGAACACATGGTATGTTGTATGCTACATGCAGAGGTCCATCCACCAGGACGGTCATGTTACGACTGCGCTCGGCTCAACGGCGCATTCAATATCATCTGAGAGAAGGTTATGTATTTCTCTGATATCATGCAATATTTTTGCACACGGCGCAAGCATTCGAAACCCCCCCCCCCCCTGCCCTTGTGTGGTAATTGTGTGAACTAAATGGTCAACAGACGAACAGTAGGGCACAAGCTCTTATGGAGTATAGGCGCAGGCATACCTTTAGGTATATAAAGCAAAACACAGTAACGCCTAGTGGCTAGGCTAAACTGAGTAAACATCAGCTTGCTATTTCCTATTATCGCTCAATATAGTGCATGCAATACTCATAAAAATACACTTACTGAACAGGATTAGAAAGACAAAAAATAAAGAGTAACATTCCCTCTTTAACCTGATTGTGAGAGCAAGTAATCTATCAACCTGCAGCAACTCAAACATCAAGTATTTACCCAATAAATTAATTATTGCACAGCTGGGGAAGTGAGTTGAGGAAGCGCTTACGATTGCGCATGATCAGTGACCTGATAGTGATCTGTGACCTTTGGGCTGGTTCATGTTGAAAGATGCGTTTCAGCAGAACAAACCTAGAACAAAATCTTGATGTTCATTGGTTGTATTAGTAATGACGTAACGTGATATTGGATTTTAACCAATGAAGTGATGAGTCTGTATTTTTGCTGGAAGTATGAAGCTTGTACACACACCCAAGATCCAATTCATAGACATAATAATAATAATAATAATATTGTCATTTGATATTGCGCCCTTTCCATATAAACATGCTCAAAGGCGCATTACATTCATTGTCAGAGGATAGATGTTGATATCCAAATAGTTATTTGATAAATACATCTTTGAACAGATGTGTTTTCAATTGTCGTTTGAAGATTGCCACACTCCCAGCTGCCCGAATATTATTTGGGAGCTGATTCCATAGTTTTGGGGCACAGGCACTAAATGATCTGTCACCGTAGGTTTTCATGTTGGTTCTCGGCTCGCAGAGTAAGTTCCTGGATGTTGATCTCAGTGTCCGTGGTGGGACATACTCTTTCAGCATTTCCCTCAGGTAAGAGGGTGCAGTTCCATGCAAACACTTGTACGCCAGGAGAAGAATCTTGAATTCAATTCTCTTCCTGACTGGTAACCAGTGAAGTTCCTTTAGTACTGGAGTGATATGGTCATACTTCTTTGTGAGTGTGATCACCCTGGCGGCATTATTTTGTACTCTCTGGAGCTTACATATTAGCTCTTCAGGTATTCCACAGAGAAGTCCATTGCAGTAGTCGAATCTTGAGGTTACCAGGGATATGACAGCACCTTTAGTTGATTCTGCAGTCAAGTATTTTCTGATCCTTCCAATGTTTCGAAGGTGATAGTTTGCAGATTTGACTGCCTTTGACACATGTGCGGCCATATTCATGCTTGGATCAAAAACAGAGCCCAGATTGCCGATAGGTATATTGAGAATCTTAACAATCTCACCATTTACGGAGATGCTAGGCACAGATATTTTGGCTCGCTGCTTAGGGGTACCTAGCACTAGGACTTCCGTTTTGTCTGCATTCAGTTTTAGCTTGTTCTGTGACATCCATGTATATATGTCAGTGAGGCAGCCCTCCAGCCTAGCAACTCCTATGTCCACAGCTTGTTGAGTGAAAGGTTTTATTGCCAGATAGAGCTGTGTGTCGTCTGCATATATGTGAAGCTCTAAACCATGCTTTCTGATGAGTTTTCCAAGGGGTAGGAGGTAGATCAGGAACAACAATGGTCCTAGCACTGATCCCTGTGGTACGGACCACAGAATGTCCTGTAACTCAGAGAATGACTTGTCAATCTTGATGCGGAGTGTGCGTCCTGACAGGTAAGACTTAAACCAAGCAAGTGCTTGACCCGTAATACCTAATGTATTTTCCATTCTGCTGAATAGAATATCATGGTCGATGGTGTCGAACGCCGCACTCAGATCTAACATGACCAGTATAACTACTCCATGCTGGTCAATGCTGGTTAGAATGTCATTCTGTACTTTCACTAGGGCTGACATAGTGCTGATTACTGATGACTCAGGACAGACTGTCAAAATCACTGTTGGCTGATGCAACCAACAGATTTATGAAGATTCAGTGAAAATGTGTTGTCAAATTGCTGAGTGAACAATGAACATTGAAGTGAGAAAGTGGAAGTTAATATTTCAAGGACTAGAAATTCCCCAGCCTTGCATAATATGGTTTATTGATTGTCCTTTGATTACTGATATGTAACATTTAATACATTTGATACATTAATTATACTGCTGATGTAGATAGTATTTCAAGCCCTTGTTTCTTATCTATACTGACATAATTTAGGCCTACTACTGACACACTGTCACATGGTATATTGTCTAGTAGCTTTAATAGGAGTAGGTCAGACTGCAGCCTGAAGTGAAACCAAAAGGTGCTCAGTCTCATACTATATCTAGTCATAGTCTATTGGGTGGAAGTGAAAATGAAAGGAACAAGTTGCACAGTCATCGAAGTTGATGTCATGTGGTGTTGAGCAACAGAAATCCCCATTCTTGGAAATACAGTATTCTTGGACCTTGACGCTACCAATGTGGATTTGATCACTCCCTTGTATTTACAGAGCAACAGCCAGACAGACAGTAACAATTTCTTCCTGTACATATAGAAGGCAAGATAAAACTTTGGCAGGCATTACTAAGAGTTCCGTTGATAATACAAAAACCACCGTATCGAAAGATGAGTTTTAGGTGAGTATATTTAAGTTTGTTTTTCATATAATTGATTGAGTTTTTGATGTGTGATCAGGTGATAAGGGATTTGTTGTGTTTTGGATGGTTGGACCTTATACATGACATGTACCTCTTAATTCACGACTAATATTGATACAGAGCAAAGCTTTAAATGCTCATGAACCCTTCCAATGTTGAGGCTACCTTCATACAAGACAAGGACTCAACAGTTTTTGAAAAACATCTAAATGACAATGTACCCTGCCAAGTTAATTCATTAGATGGCTCTCAGATGAGTACCCATATACCAGGGTTTCATTTATTTTTCAGTTTTTTTAGACCATTTACTGGTCAAATTAGCCACCAGCATCATAATTAAGTGTTAACAATGGCAGGGTCAACTTCAAAATAGCCTTCATTATGCTGTCTTCACATTTTCCATCTGCCAGGCACCATCTGGTCAAGAAGCATGGACACCCAAACCCTTAAAAAGCACCCCTCAGGATCGACACCCATATTTTTGTGAGGAATTTCTTAAAATGTCAATCAAGCATATAATTGAATTTTTTTCATCATAGTATAATAACAATGGCATTGTATAAGGATATCATGCCTTATTTTGATTACTTTATACAATTGTTTATGGTTGTAATGTCATCTGAGTGCATAGTATTGTAGTCCCCCTCAAAAATCAGGACGCCCAACAATTTCACAAATGCCCATTTTGGGCACCCAGTTTCTGAATCCTGTCAAGGAGGCTAGGTTTGTTTACACTTGTCACACCAGGTGGTGTTAATTAAGGGCACTGTATGAGTGTGATGACCGTTCAATGAGGGGAAACAACAATACATGCTGCCATCTACAGGTCATTTGCACTACTAAGCTTAGACTTATTCATCAACTGATAGTGGAAGTTATACATGTATTCATCAGATACCTGAGGTCTGAGGAACCTAGTCTAACTTTGAGGTAAAGGTTTAAGTAGCTGGGACTTGCAAATTAGTCTACAGCTAATGATGATGCTCTTGAGGCAGATTTATGATTAAAGCCGAAGACTTATAGCCAGGCCCCCTCTTCACACTGACTCTTGTGACACCTGGGCTTGGCATAGTCATGACTTAACCCTTCAAATTCTAAGTTCAAATTCTTCAAATTCTAATATTTTCATCCAAAGAACAAGGATGCAAAGAATTTTGAAAACCATTTAATCCTTGTCATGTTGGTATTCATTGGATAGCTCTCGTTGAGTACTCTCAGATGAGTACCCATGTGCCAGGGTTTCAGTCATTTTTAAGGTTTTTGCATCATTTTGTATTGGCCAAGTAAGCTACCTAACCAGCAGCACAAGTGTTAATAACTTTATGACTATAACCTATTTGTTCCAGCGATGAGAAATCTGCAGCAAGAATTGCGTCTATGAACGAGGGCCTTCAGGCGGGTGCAAAGAATCCGTCACAGCAGTTCACAGGTGGCGCCACTATGTACTCGGCAGCAGAAAAGGATGTCGAAGTACAGCACTCCAAGAAGAAAAATGGCCGCTTTGTCAACCCATGGCCAGAATTCAGAATGCCGGGAGCTGGAGGTCTAATGAAGTTTCTCTGGGAATCTGGGTATGCAGCTATTCCTTGTGATGAGGTTTGTGTTATTCCTTGTGATGAGGTTTGTCATATTCCTTGTGATGAGGTTTTTGTTATTACTTGTGATGAGGCTTTTGTTATTCCTTTTGATGAGGTTTGTGTTATTTCTTCTGATGAGGTTTTGTGTTATTTCTTCTGATGAGGTTTGTGTTATTCCTTAACTTGTGATGAGGTTTGTGGCTTTCTGTCGTATTTCAGTGATATGTGTAAGATTAGATTATGAATCTGTGAGATTTAGATAAATTTTAGTGATTTACATAATTCTTTAGGATTTAAATTGTTTATCTCCACTAGAACATTTTTTGTTGCAATTTAACTTCATATACATGAATGTGATCGACTGTTTTCCCTCTGAAAAATTATTTGTGGAAATCTAAGTCAATGCTTCAATATTTATATCACTCTCTGGCCCTAAAGGGGTTGATAAATTTAGGCTTACTTTTTACTACATATAACTATATCTTGTGATATTGTGACCTTTCTTTAATTAGATAGATGGGCATGCTTGAAATTTTGTTACAAGGCAAATCTGCCAAGGCAAATGTCCAGATATGAGAAGAGAAAAAAACTTTGTCCAAACTACATTTAGATCATGACAATATGGATGTAAGGCGATGGTTACTTGATTTATTGGTTCCTGGATCCTTCCCATACCAATTTTACAGGGTCGGTAGGGAGGTAATTAAAAATAAAGTTTTTTTACACACGGAAATCTAAGTAAGCAAACAGTCAGGAGGGAGGTTAAAAAATAAGATAAAGTGATTTTTTGGCTAGTACTTAAATACATACTTAAACTATATTTTTGAATATTAAAAGAATGATTTTTTGAATGCATTTCAACAATATTGTATTGCATTGCTATTGCAATTTTATATTGCTCTGGTATTAATATTCCTGTAGTTTTGTAGTTTTATTGCCATCCATGGTAAATTTAGTGTAGGTTCGGTGTACCTACCTATAGCTCGGTGGCAGAGCACAAAGTAAAGTGGGGGATTACATTTATTTTCCCGTCGGGTCTATTCCACTTTGATCGGCGGATCCGGGAACCAATAAATCGAGTAACCATTGCCTAAGTCTATATGCTGGAAAAGCATGTTAATTTTGATGATGGATCTTGGACAAAAATGAATGCTATTTAAGGAGAAACAGACCCGTTAGTTTTTACTCAATGTCAACTTTTTTTTGTGGCTTGTTGAAGTGCATAAGGTGAGCAAAAATATTGTGTTTTGACCTTCTATCAAGGTCTTGAAAGCTTTTTTTGCAAATTCTTGCTTGAAGTATATGGACAGGAGCAGGTTGTTACCCAGGATTTGGAAACAGGGTCAAAATTGAGGATTTATGAAATTTAGGGGATCAAAAGTTGGTAACCCAATTTACAAGGATGTTCATAGCAACCTTATATATTGACATAGCAAAACAAAGTATGCTTTTCTGCATCATTTAATGTACCTATTGTCTTCTATAAGTTAAACTGTTGAGATTGGACTCAACAAATACAGAAAATCTTACAAAATACAACTAGGTGTCATTTTGCCGATTGTCTGGTGTTTGGGAGTCAAAATGACTCCCTTATTCCTGCCTGAGTAAGACCCTGGACAGGAGACTGCCCTCTACATGCTAAATAAATGACCAGAACAGATGCAATTATGTTTTCTATGTAGAATAAATTCCATTTCCTAGTATTATTTTTCACTAGGAGTCATCAGCTTCATGTAAGAGAAAAAAATTATAAATCTATGTCAGACTCTATGATCTGCTAATTGTTTGTATCTTTCGTTTGGCTATTTATCATTTGTGTAAACAGTAGTTTTACTAAGGCCATATTGTGGAGAGATATATATACTTTAGAATAGGAAATTAATCCAATGTGCAAATAAACAGAATTTGTGATTTTGGATTTTTCCGAGATTTTTTATTCCAAAAAGCCAATATTGAAGGGTAATATTCTAATGACAGAAATAATACTATTAATTGATGGTACAATATTTCCGACTTTCATTTTAATGAACTGGCCCCACTCGGAAAAGTTTGGCAGGAAGACCATTCGGATTATATTCATGTTCTACTGTACCAGGGTTCAGTGAAAGAATCATTCATTCAGGCAGTTCATAGGGGCCTTTCAGCTGTAAGGGTACCATATACAGTCCTTGACAACACCCCACAGTTCCTAGATTACTATGGTAATAAAGTGTGTCCGCTGATTCAATGCCGGATGTCCATATTATTTCTCGTGTATATAACAATGCTAGGAATTCTTATTGTTCAGCTCCTTAACCCCTTCATGGTCAGATCACCTTAGGACTAAAAAAAAAAGTTGTTTGTTTCCTGTAACCCTACCCTAACATCTTTTTATTCAAAAAAATCCCTACCCTAAAGTTTTTATCGCCCATCCAACTCCCAATCAACGTAAAACATGCATTAAACACACATTTTGGACCAAAAAAATAATGCAAAAAAAAGAAATTTTACCGACCTACCTACCCTATTTTTTTCGGACCGTTACAGGAAACAAACAATTTATTTTTTTAGGCCTTAGGACTCTGATACAGATGTAAATACATGATATTTCTTAATCACCAGGTTCCGACATAAGTACTAGCCCGCTTGCCCCTGCAAGTGCATTTTTGAAAAATGGGCTTTGGGGCAAGTACATTTTAGTTTTCACTTGCCCGAATGGGTAAGCTGATATTTTGAACACTATTTTTTTTTTTATAGTGAATGGCCCAAATACCCAGAAATATGCAAACAATGCAACAAAACTGAAAAGAAACTGGTTTTCAGATCTTTAAATCCATGATAACCAATTCATGCCTTTCTAGCATACATGTTATAACTTATTTCGGGCAAGTCAAAAATGATGTCGGGCAAGTCAAAATCATTAACTACTTGCCCGGCATGGCAAGTTAATTATGAAAATTATGTCGATGCCTGATCACCAAAGAGCTCTCTCAAATTTTACAAAAAAAACAAGCTCCACCTTTTTGTCTTGGACAGCATTGTCCGAAAAGTAAAAACCAAACATGATTTTTTCCTTTCCTTGTTAGATGATTTGATATATACTCTCACTGCTGAAGCTTGAGTTTTTATGCTAATATGAATGCCTCACAATACGTTTTCTGCATTTCTATTCCAAAAGGTGTATAAGTGTGGAAATTTGAACAAGCTCAAAATTAATCGGTCAAATTCTTAGTTTAGCACATGACCAACATTTCTGCCACAGTTTTCGACACAAGTATATCCATTTTCTTTTAAGCCGAAAGTTGCTTCTCGCTAAAGTGAATTGTAAATCAGTATACTTTGTATGCTTAGCATGTCCGCACGCATTTGACAGATTAAAAGAAGAAGACAATCAGAAAAAAAAATCTCGATTATATTACATCTTGGCTATGATGATTGCATGCCTGAGCTTCAGATTTGAGCCTAAAGTATATTTCAATTTGATTTTGACAGATGCTTAGCATTCAAATAACTATTTTATTTTTGAACGGTTTTGTAATTACTGCGCAACATTCAACTACCTATGAAAATATTTGTGGGGAAATACAATTTACCGAAAGATGAGGTTCAGTGGGCAATTGTGGAAAAGAAAATTCAAATTCCTACTATTATGGTGACTATGTGATAGCTATAAACAACAGCCTTCCTTTCCTTTACACCTCTCAACCCCACCTCAAGATAAAAATCCAATTTTGCTAAATAACATGTGTATGTTCTCTTACTTGTGCTGATTTCTAAAAATCATACAGAGTTTTCCAAAAGTTAATTTTAAAATATAATCACATCCTTTCTTTGCTAAAGCTAAAGTGTTTGCTTGCATAGTTCGGTGTTGGATGATTGTTTAACATTATCTATGTCACATCCTGAAAAATGTTTCTGGGTTTTATATGGAATTTGTTTGAGGTGGTCAGTGGTTAAATCATTAGCAATGTTACCTGTCAGGCTCTTGACAGTAGTATCATCATCTTCATCATCATCATCTTTATCATCATCATCTTTATCATCATCATCATCTTTATCATCATCATCATCTTCATCATTATCATCATCTTCATCATCATCATCTTCATAGTGATTGTAATTGGTATCATTTTCTTTCAGCCTCTTGACAGTGGTATCATCTTCATCATCATAATCATCATCTTCATCATTATCATCATAATCATCTTCATCATCATTATTATTATCATCATTATCATCATCTTCATCATTATCATCATCATTATCATCATCACGATTGTAGTTATTCTTATTATTATTTTCTTTCAGGCTCTCGACAAAACCCTCCCCGTCTTGACTCCTGATCACCAGCTCCTGGCGAATCCTCCCGATCAGGGAATTCATGTCACCTGGATAGGGCATGCGTCAGTCCTCGCCCAATTCGACGGCATCTCGATGCTGTGCGACCCCATCTTCAGCAGTAGGGCTTCAATGAGCCAATGGGCCGGCCCAAAGCGATACAGAAGACCCGCACTGAGGGTCGAAACCTTACCAAAGATTGATGCCTGCGTCATAAGCCACAACCATTACGACCATTTAGATAAGGACAGTGTTAAGGATTTGAACCGCAGGTTTGGCGCGGCTCTGCGCTGGTTCGTACCGATGGGATTGAAGTCCTGGATGCACTCCAGTGGCTGCGAGAATGTGGTGGAATTGGATTGGTGGGAGGAGAGTAGCATTCCCGGGAAAAACGGTGACGTCAAGTTCGTCTTCACCCCCGCACAACATTGGTGCAAGAGAGGACCTGCAGACGATAATATGGTAATACTCAACCCTTATGTAGTTATGCTGCTGGTGGATAAGTTGACCAATACAAAATGATGCAGAAATCCTTAGAAAAAAATCACTGAAACCCTGGCGTATGGATTTTCAAAAATCTTTGCATTCTTGTGCATTGGACGAAAGTAACCTTGGCGTTGAAAGGGTTACCCATCCAATGCTGAGACTACTTTCGTCCAAACTCAAGGGCGCAAAGATTTTTGGAAACCATATAAACTCTCTCATGTTGGCATTGATTGGATATCTCCCGCTGACTCGCTGAGTACTCTCAGAAGCATACCCATGTTCCAGGGTTTCAGTCATTTTTGTGTTGGTCGGCAGTAGCCGATCCTACACTATAAGTCTTCCCTCCCCATTTATAGGGTATCTAATGGGCTATCGCATGTCCATCGGCTCTTTGGATCATCATGGTAGGCCAATAGGTTTAATTGCCTTTATCTTCTTTTTATGTGGTATTTCCTTTGATCTGTTCTGGAACTTAACGTCTTTGTATGATGTTTTACAAGTATAATAAATAGTTTACCTGTTTTGCTTTCTTTTTGTGTAAACCTTTTTGGCGTTTATTTTGTGTAAGTATCCTAAATATGTGTATCATAACTTGCCATCATTTATGTAACAGTCATTAACTTGGGTTACTTAACACTTGGCTGTCTAGGATCCTTCTGCAACTGAAAGACCTCTTGGAACTATTTGTGAAGGGAACTTCTTCCTGATTGCGGATCTCTATCTCGTCACGATATATTCTAAGCTGTTGAAAGCGACGTAAAAACTAGGACTGTCATTGACATCCAATTTTTTTCGATTCGATTATTGACATTATTTTTTTCGATTTCTGATTTATTTCAATTCGATTTTTTAACTTAAATTATAATTTGATGTTTCCACTAAGGTAAGGCCTAAAATATTTTTTTTTTATAAAAAGCAAGGTAAAAATGACCTCAAATAGCAGCATGTAATACTAGTTCAGTGGATTTAAATAGATCTAGGTGCCCCACTGCTTAAGATACTACTATTTTGCTTCACATTTACATCTAATGCAGCATGGAGGAGAGAATAAATGAAGAAATAAGATAAATTCCCTACCTACCTACCCTATTTTTTTCTAGCATGTTATAGGAAACAAACATTTTTTGTTTAGGCCCAATATATACAGATTCTACAAATTAATCAATATTCTACTGTGAAGAAGGATGCTGATCTTTGACCCTGCACAGTTTTGGGGCCATGCACTTCAATAACCAAAGGTAGATCAGTAGTACCAGTTATCTGCCTTTGATACCGATATGCACTATACTACGTAATTCAATCCATATGGCAGAACACCACTCACTGGTCCCGCCAAGTGTAAACAATGCAATCTCTTCAAAGTATCAACCATGCTGTAAAAGTCCCATTAATGATAACAGTATTTACACAGCTGCCAGGGCCACAAGCAACAAGCAACCACACTACCACATGGACTGAACATGACAGTATAACACATGTCCACACACGCCCAGAGACTTCCTTATCATGGCCGCGGCAACTGAATGTGTAGTTTGCCTTCTTGCCAAAAGGTGGCGTCGTGTATATCGATGTCTAGTGCTGATTCGATTCGATATCGGCCTGTATGTTTTGTCGGTTCATCGATGGTTTGGGAATCGATGACCCTCCTAGTAAAAACCCATACCTTCCTTCCTTCCAATCCTTCCTTTAACAGTTTTACCAGTCTCACCTCAGCTACACACCATATATCCTTACTCTCTCATGCTTGGTCTCAGCCAGCAGGGCGTCTGGGCTTCATTTAGAAACCCTAAAAAATATCCTTCAGAACACCAAAAAATATTTTGTTAGGAGGTTCTTAAAATGTCAATTTCAAGCATTTAATTGAATTTTTGTCACCTTTGCATATTTCCCATGGCATTGGATTTGGACATAATGCTTTTTCCATTAAGTAAATACATGTTTGTGGTTGTAATCTGAGTAAATAGGACGCCCAAAAATTTTACAATTTCCAATTTTGGGCACCCAGTTTCTAAATCCTGGCTAAGACCCTGTTCCAGAGGCTTAGCCATGCACATGCAGGATCCGTCCTACCTTTCTTTTGGACAGGCAGTTTCCTGAAAAGCTCCTTTATGGACAGGCAAAAATTTCTATGAAGAATTTTTAATTTTGACTTTTTAGGGGTAATAACCAAATATATTACTAACAAACCATTTTCTAGGACATTGCCGAAGTGTAAATTGCCCTTCTTGACACAATAGACTACTAAATGTAGTGAATAGAAGGAATTGAAGTTGATTAGTATCTAAATCTGGACAGGGAGAAATTTTGGAATTGCTGCTTTGGACTGGAATTTTTGAAATTCTTGCTAAGACCCTGTTCTCATGTCATATTTCTCTGTTGCCAGGTCCTGTGGGGAAGCTGGAGTGTCCTGGGTCCCAGGAACAAGTTTTTCTTCGCTGGCGATACCGGTTACTGTCAGGCCTTTAAGCAGATCGGTGGAAGATTCGGACCGTTCGATCTGGCAGCGATACCCATAGGTGCCTATGAGCCAAGGTAAGTGCTGTCCATCCTTCCAAGAGAGACAGCTGACAAAGTGTTCAACTAAACCAATTCATGTCCAAAGATATCAGTAGCAAAGTGTGGTCCGAATCAGCAATACTTTTGACAATTACTTTGGAGTCAAGCGTATATCAAGGAGAGCAGTTGCTTGAGTTGTGATCAACATTTCTCTCATACTGTATAACTAGTATTTTTTATAGGCATTTAATTTTCGCTATTTTCGTGCTCTTCGTGATAGCGCCAAAATAACATCCTTCAAATGAATATCCTGCTTAATTTGTATCTTTGCTTTGCTGAGTGCTTGAAAGCGTGAATGTAAATCCTCAAGAAGGGCTGCAAAGCAAAATTTTCAGCACTCCAAATTAAAGTGTAATACAGTATAGTTTCCTAGAGACATCATCAAAACATTTAGAGTATTTCAGAGGTGTCAAGAGAGTATTTCAGAGGTGTCAAACTCCTGCATTGTCGCACCATCGTGCAACAGAGGCCTCAAAACATGCAACAAGAAAAAAAACTTTAATGAATCTTTACTTTTGGAAATTTTCCTCAAGCATGACAAAATGAGTGTATTAGATTTTCACTTGCACTTTCAAATACAGATTTACTCAGAAAGCCTGTTGACCTCTAATCCCTGGTATTGTTATATGTGTTTGTGTTCATGAGCCCACAGCATATTAACCCTGGGAGAAGGTTGTTCCGGTTCATATAAATCCTCTAATCTCTGGTAGGACTGTCATTGATATGGCAAGTATCGATCGATCGAAATAATTTTTCCAATTAATCGAAAAAAATATTATGTCAATTGATATGTCAATTAATCGAAACACATTTTTTCAGCCTTTTACGCCATTTTTAGCCAACGCTATTAAGAATTTTGAAGAGAAACTCAAGTATTCAATCAAAAAGTGTTGAGAAAACCTTCATTGTCTTTGCATTGTGTGAATCTTAGGATCCTAGCCACAAAAATAGTGTGGAACTTGTGAAAATATACTATTACTACAGTTCTTCAAAATCAAATCGAAATGATCGGAATCGAAAAATAAAATGTCAATGATCGAATCGAAAAAAAATGGATGTCAATGACAGTCCTAATCTCTGGTATTGTTATATCTACATTTTAGGTGATTCATACAAACCCTCTAATTCCTGTTATTGTTATATCTATGTTTTAGGTGATTCATACAAACCCTCTAATTCCTGGTATTGTTATATCTATTTTTGTAGGTGGTTCATGGGCCCTCAGCATATTAACCCAGAGGAGGCAGTCTTGGTTCACATGGATCTGAAGAGCAGGTTCTCTCTAGGAATTCACTGGGGAACCTTCAACCTCAGCAACGAGGTAAGTAGTATTGAATACTGTAGAAGGGCTAATTTTTTTGTGTAAAAAATTTCCCTAATTTTTCATTTTTGGGTGTTTCCGTTTTTAATATCGCCGGAGAGAGGACATATGATTTTTTCCGTTTCTATTTTTCCCGTTTTGAATATTTCAAATTTTAGTAAACCAAAGAGTATAGTCTATTCAACTAAGTTCAGGATTTCTCCGTGTTTATTAAGTCCGGACATGCACTGTATTGTTTTTCCTTTGTTGTTTATTACCATTTGAAAGCATTCGGGGAAATACGGGAAAATAAAACTCACGGAAAAATTAGCAATTCTACAGTAATTGATATTTGATCTAGCTCCCTTTTCACCTATAATGTTCAAAAGCGCTGACCCTCACTAACCCTTTTATTTCTGAGGTGTGCATATATTAATGGCATACCGATGCCACCAGTCTTGGCTGATGACCTATAACTGTAGAATGGCTAATTTTTCCATGAGTTTTATTTTCTCGAATGCTTTCAAACGGGAACAAACAGCACAGGAAAAAACAATACAGTGCATGTCCAGACTTAATAAACACGGAGAAAGCTGACCTTCATTTAATAGCCTATACTCTTTGGTATACTTAAATTTACAATATACATAAAATGGGAAAAATTAGAAACGGAAAAAAAGCATATGTCCTCTCTTTGGAAATATTAGAAACTGAAGCACCCAAAAATGAAAAATTAGGGAAAATTGTTACACAGAAAAATTAGCCATTCTACAGTAGTGTACATAAGAATTTCAATTTTGAAAAAAGAACTGATAAAACTAAAGTTATAGCTGGAATGTCTTTTTAAGAGAGCAAGTTCAATAGCTGTTTTCATTCCCTCCAATGATATTAACCTTACAACAATTGGTAGATGCAAAATCAGGCAAACCTCAAGATAAGAAATGAGACATTGCTTTTCATTTCCTAGATATACAGGTGAACTTGGATATGACGGATTCAATGGGACCAGGAAAATTGGTCTGTCATATGCAAAATCTGTCGTATACATATGACAAATATATGATACGCATTGGACTGGGACCAAGCTTATCGTCCGTCATTTGCAAAAATTTGTCGTACAGTGGTCCGTCATATCCAAGTTCACCTGTATTGTCAATTAATGCAAACACCATAAAACAGAGATCTGTGAATTCATTTTCATTCAATTACATCTAAATTAACATATATTAACTCATGTATTGTCTGGAAACCATGCAATGTACTTTAAGTGATTTTTTACGAATATTTAGATGCCTTTTAGTTATTCCAGTTATGTTGTACATTTCAGGAGTATCTTGCCCCACCACAGGATCTGAAGGAAGCCCTGAAAAAACATGGCCGAACTTTGGAGGAGTTCTTTGTTCTGAAACACGGAGAAACACGCCTGATCACAAAGGATAATTACACACAGCAAGATTAGAGTCACAACCCATGATTTTTACCTTTGAACATGGAAGAACTTATCCGTAATATACGAATAGTCTTGCACAGATATTACAGTCCGCACAAGTATATGTTATTATGTATCACATATGCAATATTTTCTATGGGAGAGAAGTCAACATCTATTTTGCAGTATGGAACTTGCAATATCATTATATAGGGCCTGTCCTGATGGGCTAGTGGTCTATGGCGTTGCCACTGTCTAGAAGTACAGTGGAACCTGTCTACATTGAACACTCACGGGAAATGAAAAAGTGTTCAATGTACGCAGGTGTTCAATGTATCCAGGTTCTGAGTATTTGGAGGTCGGGTGAAATTGAAACAAAATCAAGGGTAATTAGAGAAATGTGATAATTATATTGCAAAATCTACTATGTCTTTATCCCACTTTCTTCATATAGTTAAAAACTTTACATGTTAAGGAATTGAATAATATTACTTAACAAAACATTAAACGTTTATAGCTCATTTGACCTCATTTTCAGTGAAAAGTTTTTAAAAAGTGCAGAATGTTCAAAGTAGACAGGTTAAATGTGGCCTGCGGGAAAAAATTGGTGTTCAATGTTCAAGATAGACAGGTGTTCAATGTATCCAGGTAGCCTCCCATTGATTTTCAATGGGAGTGTGCCGGGACATGAAAAATTGTTCAATGTACGCAGGTGTTCAATGTACACAGGTGTTCAATTTGACAGGTTCCACTGTATCTCTCACCACTAGGGCCTGTCCTGATGGCCTAGTGGTATAAAGCATTGCCACCGACTGCTAGCTTTCTCTCACCACTGCCTGGGTTTGAATCCCAGCTGGGATGCGTGAGAAAGTTGCCAGTGTGGGTTAGGCTGTGGTTTTGGTCGGGT
>OZ012687.1:37503144-37547919 GCA_963942565.1 Maea johnstoni
AGAGGGAGTTGGGGAGTGTGGGGTTAAGTACTTGATCCCTGCACCGTGACCACCATTGCTAAGTTACTCCCCAGGCATGCCCATATTGAACAACTGAAATGGAACGCTGGAGGATGGGGTAGGGCCTACTTTTGTTACGTGGTGGGATGCGTTCTCTTACTATATATGTTGAAATTCTTTATTTCATTATTCACAGCCAACATTGACAAGCGTCTACTATCATAATGGTAGTACTAACGCTGACATCAGTGACCCGACCAATTTACGGTCTCTCTGAAACAACATAATAAATTAGTTTTAATGACCGACGACAGATGTCGCCATTTATATATATATATATATATATATATATATATATATATATATATATATATATATATATATATATATATATATATATATATATATATATATATATGAAATTGAAATTACCCATACCTTTATTCAGTCTCTCCATTAAGGCATCTGAATACTGCAGTACACCAAAATAGTTAAGGACCTGAGGAATCCTGTAAAGAGAAACAAAGAAAGAGATTATCAAACTTAGGTCCTTGATTTGATGGAAAACTTAATCACCATAATAAATGCAATAGTTTAAGTTGTATGTTTATTTAATTGAGTGAATCACATTCATATAATAGAGTGGGCAAAACAGACATGATTTACACTATGATGGGATTCTTTCAAAAAGCCTTTTTGTCTGTTTAATCCTTCCATGCCAGCAACGGCTGTAAATGGCCAAGCTATTTGGTGATAGTACCTCTCTAGCTCTAGGTAGCATATTTCGGTAATATTTGCTGCAGAATCTTAGTGAGATATTACTAAGTACCTAATTGATAGTGAGACAATGCCAATGTTAAAAGCATAGCACGGTATGCAACAAGGTGACAGTGGCATCTAAAACCTAAAAATCCATTTAAAAAGATACCCCACCATTAGAAATTCATTAAATTTTGCAGAAGCTATGATTGTCAGCTCCCCTTTGTAAATATAAAATATAGAAGGGGGTGGCACTAAATTTGCAAATTTCACGTCTAAAATTGCAAGTCCATTTAAAAAAACAGCCAGAGTTAGAATTTCATCAAACCTTGCACAGGCTTTCATTGTCAAGTCCCCTTTGAATACTGTATACCATGTTAATATTGCGCATATAAAGTAATGCGCTCAGCAGATAACTGCCTTGGATGCGCAGTTTAATTATTGCGCATTGATAACCTCCATCTCAAGACGTGTGGGGGGGGCCAAGGGTATGCAACCTATACAACTTTTGGGAAGGGTGGTGCTGCTATATTCAAGCCGGCCAGCCCCTTGAGGATGCCACATACTGCCAGTGTTATAGGCAAGTGCAATCTTTATTTCGTCGCCAGCCACGAACAGTGTTATCTTGGTTGCAATCAGCAACTCTGAGTAGTGGTTGCCGGCATGTTTGATCACACTCGAGCGTGCAAGTTGTCTACATCGTAGTTTAATAAACATAGTACCAGCAGAGGCCGCAAAGGGACTGTATGTTGAACGACAATATAAGTGTGTTGAACGGTACAAGGGATCCAATATCCAAATGATAGATGTTGTTGATGAACTGTTTATGGTCCAATTCATCGTGCGCAGTTTAATAAATGCGGACTCCATGGGTGCGCAAAGTACGCATTAATTAAACTGCCGCAATATTAACACGGTATACAGTATCTACTACAAAAAAGGGGGGTCACTATAGTCATACCATCCAAGGCATATAGGTGGCGCTAGATTACATTGGTTACCAGACTTACCTGTAATCAGCGAACATAGTGATACTACTGATGTCCTTGAACTCTCCAAGACCTTGACCTTGATAGCAAGACCAGAGATCTGCAACCACAATCTGTGCCCTTTTATATAAACTTACTGAAATGGTAAAATCAAAATGGAAATATTAACAACAGTATAATTTTTCAAATATCTTACAAAAAGAGCATCTTTTGACATCTACATGCAACTGCACATTGATTTAAATCAATGATACTTGTTTCTGGGTCTATTTCAAAAATACTACATACAGATATTGCTTTTCCTGGAAAGCAAGAAATTGAGGTTGGCAGAATCTTTTCAAAATCTACATATGACCCCCCCCCCCCCCCTTCCTCACCCCTAATGCCCATTCAAAAATTCCTAACAAATTTGTTGTGGAGAATGGACAGTCAGTACTGGCACACAGTAATGTTTGATGCTCCATATGTAACTATTGTTTCTATAAATTTTCACAATATTTTACCACCCCAGAAGCCTTCATATCAATATGAAACGCTGGAACAATCACTAAACAAAAACAATTAATGGAATTCACATGTTCAATTAAAAACCTAATGGTAATGCTCTCTGCCAAAAAAACATTGCTAAACGTACTGTAAATCACTTAAATATGGCGTAAACATTATATAGCGTAATTACAGTACTGCCCTGGAAAGCGTGATCTAAGTATAGCGGTGAACGGGAACAGCAGCTGCAAGTTCAAGTACGAATTTAATAAAGACAGGGATTTTACAATAGCACATATGGGCAGAGTGCTATTATCGCTATCTTATTGTTCCTGCTATACTTAAGTGATTTACAGTATTTGAACTGTTGCTTGGTTGGATTAGCCTCTAGCTGTGGGACAATGTGACATTGGACAACCACTTTATACCAAAGAAAGCATTTTCATTTGTGGGAAATATAAACTCATCTTAACAGTTTGATTTTTCTACTGCTGTCTTCAATAGAGATTGAGACCTTTTAAATTTACGCAATGTGATACAATATTAATATTTCTTTAGTAATAGGATATCTTTAAAATATTCTTAATGATACTGCCCACATCCCAGCGACCTATAATTTTGTTAATTTTAGCAACGTCAGTCTAAAAAGATTCACTTGTAAATAATGAATTACCTTTGTTCAAAGACCTCCCAACTAGCAGCTTCCTAATGTTAACCCTTATGCTGCTAGTGGTGATGCAAAAAAACAAGAAAAAAATACTGAAACCCTGGCACATGGATACTTATGAGAGTTTAGATGTTTTGCACAAAGATAGCCTCAGCATTGGAAGGGTTGAGCAGTACCAGTGTTGCATCTCAAAAACAATCAAAAAAACTTCCCATTTGAAATTGGTATTTGGTGTTGTATGGAGTTCTGGTACCAACTCCCAATGATTACCTGTTTTTCCATTGAATGTAGCTTGGTCTCTGTAACAGGGAAACTCTGTGACGATCAGCTGAAGCAACCTCTGTGCACTTCCTTCGGCTTCCTTGATGCAGTTCACAAAACTGCCACCATATTTCTACAGTAAAACAATCAATCCTTTGTAATAGAACTGGCTTGGCTTTAACATTGCTTAACATTTTTGAGCTGTTGCATGGTTAGAAACCCTTAGCTCGCAAAAACTTTAAGTCTATTTCATTCAAAGGATATAACTATGTATTGCTTTATCTAAATTTATGTAGGGCTAGTCAATGACCAGGTATATTTAATTCAATAAACAGCTCTGATATTTGCAATTGACAGTGCATGTATCTGTAAGTGTAATTATGGAATTTGCTAACTCACCAGTAAACTGCAAACATTAGTGAATAACTTCATATTTTTTGTTTAAAAGTAAAATTTTATCATCAAATGATTTCATATTAATATCTGGCTGAAGCTAAGAAGGTAAAGATACCATTCAAAGATATGGATTGTGGGAACATATACATATACATAAACAAACATAAAAAATGAATGGATACAGAGTCCAGGATATGAATGAGAGGTCCCCAGTAGGAGAACCTCTCAAAAATACCCTACTTTCTGTTTTCACCTATACGAGGAAGTAAGGAATGGGGTTTTACGTCACTTTCAACAGCCTAGGTCACATTGCGACGAGATAGAAACCCGGAACCGGGAAGAAATTCCATTCTCTTCTTGAATAGTTCCAGGGGGTCTTTTCGTTGCAGAAGTACCGTAGACAGCCCTCCACAACACCACTCATTTATATAGCAACCAGGCAAACCCGCCTGGGGATCCAGCGGAGATTCGATCACTAGGCCTCGGCGAATCCCTTTTATAGGGATGTCATCGATAGTCGACAAATCGATAAATCAATATTTTCACTTTGTCAATTAAATCGAATCGAAGGGTTGGGTATCAAATCGAAATAATCGATATTCTTTTCCCCAATAATGACGTATGATTATTAATAGAAAATACACTTTTGCCAGACATTTTCCTGTCAAACTAACCCAAAGTGAAACTTTTCTATGGCTTTTGTAAGAGACATTGGAAGGAATGGTGTACTTTACTCAGGCATATGGCCATAGCAATCAATCAAATTGAAAAAAAGGGATATCAATGATATATCCTTATAGATAATTGTGCCCTACGAGCATGTTACGGTGTATCGAATCGAATCGAATCGAAATATATATCAATTAACCAAATCGATAAAATTTCATATCAATGACATCACTACCCTTTTACCTGTACAAGTACTGTCCCTGTCTCGTGGAGGTTCTTCAGTCTCTCCTCCATCATAGGCATAGGCTGGGTACTCTCACATCTCAAGACCTGCTGCAACTCCGACAGAGAGATCTTAGAGTAGTAGGCGGGGTCTGTGATAGGTATGCCCTCCTGGAAATATAACAAAATGAAAACAACCTCAACACATTTGCATGTGAAATAGCATTTAAAAATAAATCAGTATGTATTTTCAAATTTAAAATACATATAAAACTGACCTAGCAGCTTCCTGGACATCTCAGCATCAAGGCGGTTTGCTTTTTATTAGTGAAATATCTGAAGCTGACAGTGCAAAATTAGGTCCGGAGGAGACAGACAGTATTGTTAAAAAATGTTAAGGTATGTATTGTTAGGGAAATAATGTTCTATCGTATCGTGAAAATTTTAAAGGTGCTAATCCCTACCGCAAATCACTTCAAACCTGAGGCGACTTAATCTGAACTATGTGGATATTTATCTTTTTCAGAGCTCAATCTCTATATCTAGTGCATATTGTATACAGCTTTAATTTGGAGCGCTTAAAATATTTCGCTTTACAGTCCTGGCAGTGAGTATTTGTGCTACTTTATATTCACCCATTCAAGCACTCAAATTAAACCATATATTTAATTGGATCTTTATTTGAAGATGTTATTTTGGCGCTACCATGGGGAGGGCGAAAATAGTGAAAATTAAATGCCTTTAAAAAATACCAGTTATACAGTATAGGGCTACATACCTCCAAGGCTTTGTTCATAGCAGCCAGCAGAGAAAAGTACCCTGTATATTTCTTGCCTTTGAATTCTACCTTGCACCTCGCACTTGGTTCTTCACTCCAAAAGGAGAAATTCAACGTGTCCATAACAAAAACACTATAAGAAAAAGAAACAGTAATAAAGGAATAAACAAATGGTTATGTTTGAATTGCCCTAATGTAACTATCAAATCCATCCCATGTTGGCATGTTGGTTAGTTATAATAGATCGTTCTGTGAATCCTCAAATACTGACATGCCTTTTTCTCATCTTGCCTTCAACATCTACTTTCATTTACTATCCACTTGTCTTTCATATTTGCTACCTGTTTACTTGTACTTGCCTTTTATATAATTGCTTGCCATTTAAATTTGCAGGTGGTGTGTTGAGTTACTTAAATACCAAACACCTGATAGGCCAATGGCCCAATCAGATAACGGGAAATACTGTAAAACCCTTTATAACCACGCCCCTTTTTATTCACGCAACTGCCGTGTGAATGCGATCACGGCCATTTAATTACACGCATCAACTGTATCACCACTAGATGGGGCATTGTTATGCTATTTTGAACGTATATCAGCGCCAGTAATATACGCGTTATCATCACCTAGCACGAAATGCGTGAAATTAAAAGGAGCGCGATAATAATGGGTTTTACAGTATCATGGACAAAATGGGGAATAGTTGTAAAGAAAAGTACTTGTTACCAGGCTATTCTAGATGTAAAGGAGAAGAAATACATATATTTTCTAGAACACCTCTTTATAAGTTATAACCATCTATTTCAATACAGATGCAATTGTGAAATGGACAGACAACATACAGGCAATTGTCATTGCATAAATTTTGCAGAATTTTTCCTATTTCACCCATGGTTCTTTGTGACATTAATTAAAACCTTGTCAACCAATAATACTGCTATTAACCATTTGGGGCTGGTTGTGCACAAAATATGTGACAACTTTTGAGCATAGATAAAAATCAAATAAAATATAATTAGAAAAATATCTGAAGAGATATGGTGGAACACCACCTCAATGATAACTTTCAGTCATGCTTTTCTCAAATTATTGTTTTGTTATCAAGATATTTGTAAATATCAGACTATGTCTTCTCTCAATACATAGACGGATTAATCCTTCTTCAGAGGAGTTTACAGAATCATATGCCATATATCTTTAGTGAAGGTTTTGAGTGACAGTGCTGCCATCTTTGCTAAGTTTTCTACTTACAAATCTGCAGCTGCTTTGTCTGATGATTGTGGGTTCAGTTCCTGATCCTTCCAGTTCTGTAAACTGAACCCCCCTTCCTTGAGCACCCCCGCCATCTGAGAAATGCACAAGCATGATATATTGTCAACAGGTTATACAACTGGTAATCATTATTACCATAATGACAATAATTATATTCAGTATAATGAAGAAACTGCCAATGTTACTACTGATACTATTACTACTATGATAAAGATAAAATAATTATAACTAATATTAATATTAAATATTAATGAAATTATTATCAAAATAATATTAATAATAATAATAATAATAATAATAATATTGATGATAATAATAATAATAATAATAATAATAATAATAATAATAATAATAATAATAATAATAATAATAATGATGATGATAATAATAATAATAATGATAATAATAATAATAATAATAATAATAATAATAACAATAATAATAATAATGATAATGTTAATGTTAATAATGTGTAAATAATAAAACAAAAGGTGAATAGTAATAAGGAATTTCACTTGTAATGACAATATATCATTAAAATTGGTAATCCCTTCTCAAAATTAATAATCCCCTTTATGACATTAATGTTCAAAAATGCATAACAAAATAGTCAACAGATATATGTTAATTGTCCATAAAGTAAAAGAAACTCTTTATTCAAGGCTTTTGAAAATTTGCACACTCACACTATCAGCATCTTGCACTATAGTTATACACAAGGATACAGTATTGTCTGTATTCTTCCCATTAACCGCACGGTGCGGGTAGAGGTCGGGAAAATTTTCTGTGGAAGGGATGTTTGGCAATCTTCCGTTTTACCGCACACCTATTATACGATCATGCAAGGAATATGAACAGTGAGAGCGCGATGGAACTGCTGAAATTGCAGAATTCAGCACTGGTTTGCAGACAGGGCAAGAGGAAAGGTATGTAATTTTGCTTTTCTTACTTCTTCTGGGGGGAAGTTTCACGAGTTTTTCATGACAGTTGCACTGGCCATTCCCCCTCTTTACCGTGAAAAATAGGCCCTGTGCGCTTATTCGGGCATCTGCGCTTAATCGGAAGAATACGGTATCATAACCTACAGGCATGATATATAGTCCAAGGGTAAAGGTTACACACAGATAACATATAGTTGATAAGGAATAGAAAGTGTAGTTAAGTACTAAAGGTTAATCACATTTGACCATAGGTGATATACAGTTCAATTAAGTCAACAGATTAAACACAACTTGCAAATATATGATTGTGTATATATATGTGTGTGTGTGTCTTTATGTAAAACATGACAAAATATAATCTAGGTTATAAAAAGTTATACATAAATTGATAGGGCTCTCCAACTGCAACAACAGCATTTATAACCGATACCTTCAACAAAACTTAAAAGTTAAATTATTTGAAAGCTTCTTTAGCTGCCAACAGCTAATCTCTGGCATTTGTTTTGCCTTACAGGGTCTTAGCCAGGATTTAGAAAACGGGTGTCCAAAACTGACAATTGTAAAATTTTGGGGTGTCCAGTTTTTCAAGGGAGAAAACAATACCTTGAAGTAACATCAATGAACATATATTTACTCATTAAAATCAGGCATAATATCATTATTCAATGGAAAGGGAATAATGTTGAGGTGGAGAAACTTCAATTACCGGCATATGCTCGAAATTGACATTTCAAAAAATTACTTTCCAAAAGATTTGGATGTCCTGAGGGGTGATTTTTGAGGGTTTGGGTGTCCAAAAGACGCCCAGACGCCCTGCTGGTTAAGACTATGCCTTACATGGGTTGAAAACTTCTCCACTCCCTCTGGTAATATCTTCACGTCCCTGCTATGTTCAGCAATAAATCGCCCTGACTCTCGTGGATTCAGACTCTCCCCAGCCATGGTTCGATCACTTTTAAATGCCTGAAATGAGTATATAAAAGGATAAAAATGATAGTGGCAAAAAAAATGGCAATACCATTTCATGAATAGCACAAATAATAATAATTAAATAATAATAATACTAATGATAATAATAATAATAGTAATAACAACAATAATAACAATAATGATACTACTACTACTGCTAAATATACTGCTCGCCAGTAGTAGTAGTAGTAGTAGTAGTAGTAGTAGTAGTAGTAGTAGTAGTAGTACTTAGTAGTAGTAGTAGTAGTAGTAGTAGTAGTTATAGTAGTAGTAGTAGTAGCACATATTTGTACTAGCATTGGCAGGTCTCTGAAATGCTACATGCTATGTTTCCAAGCAGACAATTCAACAGTAATGAACACAATGGCTGCAAAGCAATAATTTGGTACTTATCTACGTTATAAGGTATCGAAAAATATCATTAAAACTGATACACTCTTGCCATTAAGTTAATTACTGTTAAGATTGTGCAGATTTTTGCCAAGCAATGGACATTCATGCAGGCCTAATTTATAAATGAACACAAAAGCCACTACAATGTGGGGGTCTGCCCCGATGGTGAAGTGGTCTCAGGCACCACACCCCGAGTCTAAATCCAGCCCAGGCCGGGCATGTGAGCAAGTTGCCAGTGACTTGTGGTTGGTAAGTGTTTTTGGCTACTTCAGTTTCCTCCACCACTTACGAATTACTGATCATGAGCTTGAACTAAGGGTTTGGTCATCTAAGTCATGAGTGATGAAATAGCCTAATTGGCTAATATGGTCAAAAAGTGACGATAATCAAATTTCTCAAAGACACAAGCCACCTGCTGAAACCCAGTGCCCAGTAATTGTCATGGTTGTTTGGGTGGATATAGCCATGCCTCTTTCTGGACAAAGGAACTTAAGGAAGTGCCTTCCCTAGCTGACAGACTAGTATATTCCTTCAATCAATCGATTCATTCAATGGCTTCATCATCATTCATCCAAGCTCTCGCGATCTCATCTCTTTCCTCGAACATGACATGTTAAAAGCGTTTCCAATATTGATCCAAATAATCTATCAGATGTTTCACATCTCCTTACCTCAGTATGTGTTCCTGCTAACACCACTAAATATGGTTTAATTTTACCGAAATCGAAGCGAGTGAAGCGCAATGCCTGCATGTGTTGACGGAGGTGGTAAACTAAAGGTCAAGGTCTCATTTCACGATAGACCTTTTCCAGTTTTCTGATTTTGTCAATGCATGTTTTACGACGGATCATTTAATGAGCATGCTCAGAAACCAGAGGTCAGAGGTCAATCAGTGACAACAGCAGGCACTTCTTCACATGCGCCGATTGTCCACTGGGCCCAGAGACCACCATCACTATAATAGAATCTCTCTGACTGGGCCTAATGGTAGTTAGACCTATTCCCTAGCTCGTATCTACATGTACATCTCTGGAATCTTGTGCAAAAAGTAGTTAATTCATACCTGTCAACCCCACTGATTTGAGCAGTACTCTCCTGATTTCAGACCCCAAATTTATTGCCTGCTGATAGAGCACCTGATTTGAAGAAATATCCAATTTAGCTACTGGTTTGCTGACTATTAAAAATCATCCACCCTTTTCCCAGCAACTAGGTCGCTCTGCTATTCCTTTTTAGTGTAACTCACTTGACCCAAGTACTATGTGTACAGTAATTATGCTCAATATAATGTCCCACTACTAAGCTCACCTACTAACCTGACCCTTAGTGGCCAGTATTGGAACTAAACGAGGGAATGCCGCCAATGAGGCCCCAATAGCAAACCACTCGAAATCTCCTGATTTTGGATGGTTGAATGTTGACAGGTGTTAGTTATATTTTTGCTAAATTGAAAAATGTGGTACCTTCACAATGAAAATTTATAAAAAAAAATTACTCACAGCAAAATACGATGGCAAATATGACAGGACTTCTCATAAAGAGGGGAGGGTGTTGGCTTTTTTAAATGGAGTTTCCTCAAAACAGGGTTGCTTAAAACAGACATTTTGGGTATCAAACGTAAATGGATTTTTTCGAACTTTACCACATTTCTAGTATGAAGAGTATTTTGGAAGGAAGGGTATCTCCTATTTATTTTCAAGTTTGTTCCGAAATTATACAATGAAAAATAATAATAAAATGATTTAAAATAAAAACAATCTGAATGAAACGGAAATAGAATGTTCAATTTAAAAGTAGAAAATATGTGATACCCTTCCCTTTTTGATACCCTTCCCTCATTAGTGGATTTTGATAGTCTTCGGTCCATAATTCTGCATAGAAGCTCCGTTTGAAATCACCCTGTATGATTTCGGATTTCATCCCTCACCCCCCCCCCCCCCCCCCCCCACACACACACACACTTTTTGGCGCAACGGGCTACTTTTTCTTTCTAAAATTGAATAAATATGCTTTTGCCAAACCTTAGAATTGCCTCGAAGCCCAGCATCTTCTCCATTTCTCAAAGGAAATTAACACAAATGCGGCGGTTTGAATTAACAGATTTCTAAACCACACTTTACCTTAAAAGCAACCTTTAGATGATGTTAATGTACTGAAAGTCGTAGCATAAGGACCTTCAACGATTTCGAAAAGAACTAATTCGAGGAACCTTTGACCACTGTTTTGAAAATGGTGACTTCAGAAATAGTTTATTACAAACTATATGTTTTGAACACTTTGTTGTAAAATGCTGATTTAATGATTCAAATAAAGTGATATATTGTTGCAAAAAGTCAATTCACCTGAGATGATAAACTGTTGCCAAGGTTGATTCATTGAGAACCATAAGAAAGGAACCCTGAAACATTGAAAGGATTTCATTGAAGGTTGTTTAGGATATCTTGCACACACACTGGTGAGAACCAGCGAGGAATTATGAACATGTGCATTTTATTTCTAATCAGCACAAAAGGCAATGCGTGATAGGTGTTGAGTGGTCATTGTGGTAGCACGTCTCACATGCTATTACATGGTTCCTACGCAAAAAGGTATATCGTACGTGGACTGTTTGTGGTGCAACACACGTAGACACAATGGAAACATTTACTATAGCATTGTCTGTAATCAGGTAATGAGTGCCTAATAGTAGATTGCTTCTTAGTTCCTACCTTGGATAAAGAAAAGAATGGATATGTAGCTAGAGATCAATTGCTATATGCACTATAGTGAGATGCTGGACTCATGCCAGGAGTCACTGACTGTATGGCATGCCAAAGTGATATTTATTCAACTCTCCAAATATCAGGCAACTTTCAAAATATCGTTCAACTTTGTTAAAAATATCGCGCAACTTTCAAAATATGGCACAACTTTTAGAAATATATCACACAGCTCAGGAAGGGTGTATATTTTTTGGGAACATGTATAATGAACTCAGAAAAGTTATGGGTGTTGTGACCTGGTCATGCACTTTTAGTGGGGAGGGTCGCTGGTAAAGGGGAAAACCTACTGTTCTGATAGTCATTTTGTGTTAACCACTATGCTGCTGCTAACTAATTTGGCCAATACAAACTAATTCAAAAACCCTGAAAAATGACTAAAATCCTAGCACATGAGTACTCATCTGAGAGTACTCTGTGAGAGCTATCCAATGAATACCAACATCACAGGATCTAGATGGTTTTCAAAAATCTTTTCATTCTTGTGATTTGGACCGCAGCATTAGAAGGGTTAACCTGCGCCTCACTGGACGTCCCACCTTTAAATATATAGAGGCCCATTTAGTTGACCAAACCTTTATGAATGCAAATTGCCATGGCCAAGTGGGTAAGCACTCAAGCTGGAGTGGTCATTTACATACCTAGTTCTGTGATCAGCCTGACCGTAACCTATTAATTCCAGACAACAACCCTTCAAGTATTTATCAAGGAATAATCCTGTAACAACAGACACAGTCAGTCTAAGCTAAGGGAATGCTAAATATGACAACTTGCGTACAAAGGGGCTTTTTAAAATAGTGCATATAGATGATAAGGGTACTTTTCTCACATTACTCTCAGAGTTTGATATATATATATATATATATATATACATATATATATATATATATATATATATGTATGTATGTTTGTATGTACATATGTACGTATGTATGTATGTATGTATATATATAAATATATATATATATATATATATATATATATATATATATATATATATATATATATATATATATATATAATATTATATATATATATATATATATATATATATATATATATATATATATATATATATATATATATATATATATATATATATATATATATATATATCTCAGCTACAAGGTTAATTTCGGCCACAGTGCCTGAGCTTTAATCGCTATTTTCGGAAAATTCCGGCCACAATCAGCCAATGAAAATCGTAATTAATAAAAAGTGTCTGAGATTTGCGAGAATTTACGGTATATATATATATATATATATATATATATCTCTCTCTCTCTCTCTCTCTCTCTCTCTATATATATATATATATATATATATATATATATATATATATATATATATATATATATATATACACGCCAAACATATATATATATATATATATATATATATATATATATATATATATATATATATATATATAAAGGTATTCGGTTTATAGTCTTGTATCCACCGAAGTGCTCACACGACCTTCCTCCCCTAGCAGGCACTGTACATACAGAAACCATTTCAATCCCCCGGGGGATATTCCAGAGCAACTGGCAGCATATAGCGCACACACTCTAAGCACTGCCTTATTTATGCTAGGTACCCATTTTGCAGCTGGGTAGACTGAAGCAATATGGAATAAACTGTTTTGCCCAAGAACGACCAAAGTGCCCGGAGTGGCCAGGAATCGAACCAGCGACCCTATGATTACTAGTCCGACACCTAACCAACTGAGCTACTTTGTCCCCATATATATATATATATATATATATATATATATATATATATATATATATATATATATATATATATATATATATATATAAATATATATAATTATATATATAAATATATATATATATATATATATATATATATATATATATATATATATATATAGAGAGAGAGAGAGAGAGAGAGAGAGAGAGAGAGAGAGATTTCTATGGCAATTTAAACTCTGAGTATAGTATGCTTGTCAGCTACGTCTACCACTTAAAGAGGCCCCTGTGTACACAAGTTGTCCTAATATTAGCAAATGATCCATGCAGCTTAGACTCAATGTGCCTATGTTCACACTCTGTTTAATTGATAATGACTTTCTGACCACAGAGCTATATATGTAAATTACTTCTCCAGCTGTGTCTGAAATTTCTTGTTGACACCTACTCGGCCATCTTAATTTGCATTCATAAAGGGCTGAAGTGTGACATGTCACCTCAACCTGATGTGGGTGGTCCCGGGAGGGGGCAGGTTTAACCCTTGTAATGCTAAGGTCCAAATCACAAGGATGAAAAGATTTTTGAAAACCATATAGACTCTGTCATGTTGGTATTCATTGGATATCTATCACTGAGTACTTTCTGTTGAGTACCCATGTTCTAGGGTTTTAGTCATTTTCAGTTTTTTTTAATTGTTAAGTATTGGCCAAATTAGCAGCAGCAGCATAAGGGTTAACTCAATGACTCAGTGTCCACCAAATGACTCCCTCTATCCGGTAGGTTTTCCCCTTTACCACTGACCTTCCCCACTAAAAGTGTACAACCTGGCACAACACCCATGACTGCTCTGAGGTCATTATACATGTTCCCAAAAAATATACATCCTTCCAGAACTGTGTGATATATTTCTAAAAGTTGTGCCATATTTTGAAAGTTGCGCGATATTTTTAACAAAGTTGAACGATATTTTGAAAGTTGCCTGATATTTTGAGAGTTGAATAAATATCACTTTGGCATGCCATACTGACTGGCAGCAGCGCGAGGTCACGCGGGAACAAGGACCAATCAGGGCTCTCGTATCGATTACATTAGCGAGAAACCTGATCTTCACCATCAGCTGGGCACCAATTTAGGGCTATTAGGGGGCTATTAGTTGACGCTGGTGGAGGCTAGCATATTCAGTTTATAGCCGGCTGGTTTCGAATCCACTTGTGTTTGGTCATCTAAGGTTCCTACCTATTTTCCCGTTTCTGTTATCCTATATGACTGTATCAAATAGAAATTGGCAGTGAAACCATCAGATGCATACGTAAGGTTCAACATTGTTGAACTAGTTGCTTCTGTGATTTACTTTTACTACCGTCCTAACCCCAGGGAGGTAGGTGCAGCGAGGGCCAAAATTTTACACAATCACATTAGACCCAGTGCACAGTTAACGCATACGTGTTTTGTCAGGTAAAACAAAAATGTAAATTAATCAGTGATATCAGAGATATCTACTAAATAGCTGCTAATAATAATAATAATAATAATAATAATAATAATAATAATAATAATAATAATACTTATGATGATAATGATAATAAATTAATACTACTACTACTACTACTACTACTACTACTACTACTACTACTACTACTACTACTACTACTACTACTACTAATAATAATAATAATAATAAAAATAATGATAATAATGTGTAAATAATAAAAAGAAAGTGTGAATAGTAATAAAGAGTTTCAATTATAATCATAATGATAATATAGCATTAAAATGGATCTCTTAATTATCACGACGCTGCAGGCGCATTAGACATTTCAAATGATTTGTATACACATGAACACATACATAAGCATCATAATCGTCATCAAAAAAAATATATCGCCGTAAATAATCCTTCAAGGAAAGTAGATGTTGATGACAAAATGTGCACGCAAAAGAAAAAATATTTGTCAGAAGTGGGATTCGAACCCACGCCCACATTCGTGGACCAGAAACCTCATTACCGCTTAGCGAGGTAAGGTGTTCTAAACCTTGAGTCTGGCGCCTTAGACCGCTCGGCCATCCTGACAACTCTGACATATACAGAACTTTATGTATATATAAACAAAATCTGTAGATATTAAAGAGTATTTTATCCTTTTGAAGGAATATTTCAGTGTTATGATGAAAGTTTCATACTAAACTTTGTTTCAGAATCATTATGGTATGCCTCCATGTAATGCACATCTATATGGGGGATCTTTTGCCACTCGACATTCATTGCCTGACGTCACTTCCGTGTATTTGTTTGGCTCATCAGTCCATGCTTGTCTTCTCTTCACTCTTGCTGGATTTCATTTGGATTCAGACAGAAATAAATTACAGTACACAGCACAAGGATTTTTATGTCATTTCAGATTCATGCAAAACATCACATGTTTTAGACATAAGAAGGTAGGTCAGAGAAAAATGTTTGATTTCAGTGGTTTCAGATCTTTTAGAAAATGGTCATGAGGTAACTGAGCGATAATTGGTGAAATTATATCATATGTCATGATATCATATGTTGCCTATTTATGTCAAGCCTACCCCAAGTATAGAGTTGTCAAACTGTCGCATTGTCATATCTTTGAAAAAATCACAATTGTTCACACAGTGAATTGACTACACAGGTAAAGTGAGATGTACAAATATATCCAAGTCTTGGAGTAGACTCGATTTGTGTCATCTAACCAGGGCACTTTTTCAGTTTACCTCATATCCAGAGAGATACATCCCCTTGATCCGCAACCCCATAGGCACAGCATGCTAGTACCTAGAGTGTGTGCGCCTCGAGTTACGCGGTGTAGACTGGGGAAGTATTGGTGACGTGATTTTTTTCAGAAAGAGGCTGGCCGGATCCAGGGCCCGTGAAACCAAGTCAACCTATCTAGGTCAGATAGGTTGCCAAGGAGATGGGGTCCGCAGGCAGCCAGCCAGCGGTACACAGGTTATCTAGGACTCATGGGGCGAGGCAGCGAAATTTGATGATGCATGCACAGTGCCCACTCCCTGTTTTGGCCCGTTTTGGCTGTTAAGATTGTGTGGCCACTGAGCCTAAGTTCGACTGAACCATTTTTTGTACCCCTTGGTTGGGGTGGGAGGCGTACCTGGAGACACAGGGGTGGGGGGGGGGGGGCGTGTCTCACCCTGATCAGTGGGGCCTAAGTCCGGAACCCCGGACCCACCTATATAGGAAGAAGAGACGAAATATATACTATAGAAACAGAAAATAAAGATCAAGAAATATATTCAGAGATCCCCCTAGTGTTTTTACTGGCGCCGCAGGCGCCATATAAATGCGCCGCAGGCGCATTTAATAAGCGCCGCAGGCGCTTATTTAACATAGAATAGAAAACAAAACAAAACAAAAAGTTGACACACCAAATCAAACCAAAACAAAAGATCAATTTCAATAAAGAAACAAAAACGAAAACAACCAAAAAGCATTGCATATTTACATCCTAATTAACGATTAAACAATTCACTAAGCAATTAATGAAGGAAATTTAGAAAAGAAGTGAAAAAAGAAACGAAAGGACAGCAATACTTACAAATCTAGACAACCGCCATCTTTCAATTTTCACGAGTGAAAGTTAACTTCCGGGGAGCAGTTCTTATTTAACACAAATATACATCATGCATACAAAAGACAACAAAGACAAGTGTAATAAATTTAAACATTTAATAAACACCAGAAATGCATCGATAGTGATTTTAATACGAAAACTAAATGAAGAAGGGACAATTTGAAGAATGAAATAAAATATTTAAAATAAAATAATTGATGGATATTTACAATGTTTACATTATTGATCATTATAGGTATTTAATTAGTGAATAGTACAGTAAAAGAAATTAATAAAAAAAAAAGAAAGGGGGGTGTGGGGGGCTTGCCCCCCATTTAAAAAATAGCAATGTGAATAACAAATTACTTTATAAATAGCAATTATTTTTACAATATATACAACATATACAATATTTACAATAATTACAGCTTAAGAAAATAGCAATGTGAATAAAGAATTTCTTGAATTATTTACATTTACACGATGAATAATTACAATTTTTACAATATATACAATATGTACAATATTTACAAAATGTACAGTATTAACAATAAATACAGCTCAAGAAAATGTTAAATTATGGGGGGGGGACCCCCCCAACCCCCCCTTCATATTAAAAATAGTGATTTGAATTGAATTTTGAAAATTTTTAACAATATGTCCAAAATATGTCGAATTTAACAGTTCGATTCAAGAGTTCACTGCCCATATCTTGGTCGCGGCATAATGTTATATCCGGGAGGCATAGGATCATCAACCACACATGGATATGCCTCCTTCACATCTTGAACAAACAGTTCGAACAACGAACATCCTTGGTTCTTAGCATCAATGGCTCTGTTGGTTCTCCATATAGCCTCGTCCAGGTGAATATCTAATTGGGCATCAACAACTCCACGCATTGATTTGAATTTGCACTTGGAGTTGCCCCAAAATCCTTCAATTTTGTTTGTATTAACACCGTCAGGCCGGACGAATTCCACTGAGTGATTTACGGCTTCATGTCGGTAACCAATGAGATTTAGATTGTCATATATTTTGGCGCAGTCCGAATAAATCATAGATCCAGGTATAACAGCCTGTTGTATCAATGGCTGAATAGTTTGTCTTTCCCTGTTTGGCACACTCCACATCATCACTTTTGAGGATTTTCTTTCTATACATCCGAAAATCCAATTTCCTCCACCTCTGTCAGCTCCCCTATGGTACTTGTTCTTTCGCTTGTAGAGGCTCTCATCAACCTCTACAATATCGTCGTCAGCCGCACCACCCAATCGTACTGGGTGCCTTTGTAGGTGTGTGGTACAAACGTCCCTCATAAAATTGTACCAGTCCATGAGGCAGGTTTTCCCTACCTCACCTCCCAGCATTTGCTTGGCCACCATCAATGGTACATTCATCACGAACAGGTACATAATCCGTATGATGGTGGCCAGCTTCAGGTGCGACTGCTGGAAGAAGGAGCCTTCCCTGACACTAGTCTTCTGCTTGCATCTGGAACACTTCCAGTTGTGGCCATCCAATTTCCTGTCCTTGTCTAAAATCTCTGTTTTCCAAATCCTACATCCCTCACACTTAATTCCCTTGTACATAAGGTTATGCTCCCTGAGCCATGTTGATGTGGATGCGTAATCTTTTGTTAAAATTCCTAGGTCGAATATGCTATTTATCTCCATTTTATGTAGTTGAGTTGATGATATAGTCACTTTGTAATGGTGTGCGTTTCGAACGAAAAAATTACCGGTCCCCTTGTTGACAACCAGAAACATTCAGATCACGTGATCTGAATACCGCCATCTCATTGGTCAATGACGTTGACGCAATGCATTGTGGTATAGTTATGGCTGACAACAAGGAGACCAGAACGTGAGCAGGTGCTCCGTCTATTGTTGTTTGTTTGTCACGTTTTCAACGTGGACGAAGAGGAGCAACACATGGAAACTGTGAGTATGATGTTTATTTTATGTATTCATTGATGTTTTTGCGCCTTCGGCGCTTATTAAATGCGCTGCAGGCGCATTAATCTGGCGCCTGCGGCGCCAGTTAAAACACTAGAGGATCCAATATATATATTTCTCTCTAACGATCTTTTTATAGTATATATTTCGTCTCTTCTTCCTATATAGGTGGGTCCGGGGTTCCGGACTTAGGCCATCAGTGGGGGTGTAACAGTGGCCTATTGTGCTGCTAGTAACTGCCCTCTCGCCAACTGCCCTGGTACCCCCTGGAGTGAAGATGCCCCCTTTTGTCTGGGACTTCCTGCAAGTCATAGAAATGACTTGTGGGAATCTTCTGCCCATGCTCAGTGAGAGGCAGACATCCTGTCTCTTTCTCACTCTCCCTGCTGCAGCCGACAGAGGAACATCCACACTCTAGCCCTTTCCACTGTAAGTAACCCTCTTTCTACCTAGGGCATTTCCCTTGTATTATATCTCCATCTAAGGCAGTTTAGCAGCAGCAATAGGGTCCTGTGTGCTTTCTAGTAGCCATTGATTGTATTTTCTAGTATGTTTAATAAAGCATTTTAAATTAGAAGAACTCTTAAGTTATATTTAACCCTTTCCTTCCTACAGCCATATATACTTCCATCCCTACCCTTCTCCTGTAACCACCCCTCAGACCTCTAACCCTTAAGTACATAACTCATAGATACAATACTCCTAGCTCATATCATGATCATTTAGGGAACATCTTTACAGAAAATGTAAAAAAAGTGTGATATTTAGATAAGGAAGTACATTATACAAATATGCCATGCCAGTGGGGGTAACATGATGGAATGTTTCCCCGAGGGAGGATGGTTTTCCCGAGGGCGGAGCCCAAGGGAAAACCATCCTCCCGAGGGGAGACATTCCATCATGTTACCCCCACTGGCATGGCATATTTGTTTTATCATACTGAACAAACCCCATTTGTAATTTAAACAAAGCAAGGTGACAGATGACTGGTGATTCACACATTCCCCGCTAGGTGTCGCTAGTGGCAACGGGCAACATGAAGCCCTCACTGATGGCATCAGGCAACATGATGATTGTTCACTGTTAAGTCAGCCAATCACAGCTTACGATCTTCAAGTGAGGTATGATTATGTATAATAGCGAGTGAAGCTTGGAAAGCTGCGGCCTTTCGTGAAGCCTCCCAGTCATGCAATATAGCGTAAGTGTATTACATCAACGAGAAATCCATACAGGGACCCAAAACATCGTCATGAGTGATACCACGTGCATGACACCATGCGATGACACCACATGCGGCCGACTTCTGTTTTTGTATGTAGTTAAAGTAACGACCAATTTCATTGGTTAACAATGACGTAATATACAGTACAGTAACAAAAACGCCTCTGATAGATGAAACGTGAAATGATTCACGTGCATGAATGAAAGTGCATGGTTGTGGGTGCTGCCACGCCGTGGCCGCTACTATATCCACGTTAAAACTAAATTTCTTGCCTGTCCATGGGTCAATTTTAGTGCAGTTAAGATTGTTAGAAATGCCAGAATTCATTCTACTGGCCATTGAATTCTCTTTAAAATCAGTTGCGAAATGTATATTTGAAATCGTAATAATTTGTATGCCATTAATTTTCAGTCAATCAATGCTGTCTTTTGGTCAGAAGTTAAAAAAGAAAAATGAAATCATTGATATCGCTCGCTTCCTGGCCATGTCAGCATCATATGATGATGCTTGCATGGCCAGTAAGCGAGCAAAGCTTTGGATGAAGTTAGGCCTGTCTTTGCAATATCAAACTTTTTTATTTTCAGTAATTCACATCTTAACAAAATGGAAACAGATGGGCCGGCTGCCAAGAGACCGAAAATAGATGAGGAAAATGGCACACAGCCTATTGATCTCAATGACACTGCACAAGATACAAAACAATCGACCGAAAGTGAAAGTGCCAAAATTGTAAGTTCCACAGAAAAGGAAAGTGTGCAGCCTTCTGATGATTCGAATGCTGAATCACAAGCTCCGGACACCAGTAATTCAGATGATAAAGAACCAGCGAGGACTGGTGAAAAAGAATCTTGTGCTGGATCAGTGGAATCGCAGGATACCGAAGCTTGTGAGAAAGTGAAAGTGGAACAGGAGGCGGGACCTGGGGAGCGGACTGCAGCACTGAGGGAGGAGGAAGCTGGGATAACGGAGTACATCAGTAAACATGAAGGCTTTTCTGGTGTGATAAAACAAAGGTAGGTAACAAGAGACTCAGTTGACAGTTGCAGTTACAGAGAGGTTACGAAAAAACCTCCTCTACAGGAGTGTTGATTTTATTGCTATGAATTGTCACTCTTCTTCTAGCTTTTCTATAAAACCAATACCGAAGGTCTATGCCACTGTTAGAAAGCACCCCGCCAGCCGACTACAGAACAAACGCCTTACATATAAATCCTGGATCCACCTTCCCTTCAGGAATTTTCATTTTCTGATAATTTCTTCAATTTATACTTGGAATTCTTTTAAGTTTTAATAGTCACACATAAACAACCGGGTACTCAATTTGGCCAATTCATCATTACAACTCGGCATCAGAGATTTGTTGGCAAAATTAGAATTAGAATGTGGATTCACATGGGTTGAATCTTTTCATCCTATCCAAAAGGTATTGGATACATTTCCTCTTAGACCTAGAATTTTTTGGTTTGTTTCCTGTAACGGTCTGAAAAAGAAATGGGGTAGGTACGTTGCTAAAATAATTCTTTTTGTTCAAAAAGGTGTGTGTTATGCATGTTTTATTTATGATTTGGAGTTGGGGAGGGGGAAAAACTTTAGGGTAGGGATTTTTTCTGAGTGAAAACCGGAAACAAACAACTATTTTTTGGCCAAGGTTATAATATCTAGTTACTGAATACTGACATTTGTTCATTTCAGGTACTCTGACTTCTTAGTCAATGAAATTGACCTAGAGGGTAACAAAGTGAGATTCACAGAAAACTGTCTCCCTGCCCCTGAAGAAAAGGTATGCTTTGAATGACCTATTGTTCTATCATTGAGACTTTTTGATGTATATCTATATCTCTGATATTAGCCCAGCCATTCCTAGATGTTTTAATGGAAAGTGTCCTCTTGATCTACTATACTTTTGAATGACTTAAAAAGGATCGACATTTAAAATCATGAAATATTTGAAGGACAGTTTTAGATCAATAAAATTACATACATGTAGCCTCTGGGGATAGGGGTAGTGGTAATCTATTATATATTATCACAACTTCGGGGAATGTTTAATGCTAAATTCTTGACGCATCAAGTTTGATTACCAAGCTAACTTCTCCCGAATGTTTTTTTCTTGCAGCAAGAAGAATTTAAAATGCTAAATTCTTGACGCATCAAGTTTAAATAGGAAGCTAACTTCTCCTGAATGTTTTTTTCTTGCAGCCAGAAGTGTGCTGTGCAGGGTATTTGACGGACGAGCAAGTGGAAGAGTTAGAGGAGCTAGTAGATTCTGAGGATGCCTCGTCACATGTCACTTTAGATGTAGGTTGGTGGAGAAAAAAGATTTTTGGTTCCTATTACCCTACCCTACCTAGTTTTTGTCCCCTACCGTGAGTTTTTTTGCCAATTCTACTGAAAAATGAACTGTTCCTATACAAAAACAGCCTCGCTGTCCTAAATATCAATTCTCCAACCATTATTATCGATTTCTGGATGAACAAAAGTACAATTACTACATATAAAGACAATTACAACAAGGTAAACTTTTATTGAAGACATCTAACTCCAGGGAATCGTGTGAGTTAATGAATCAAATAAGAATGAAAAAAATCCCTACCTACCCTACCTATATTTATTTAGGATTTAATAGGAATCAAACACTTTTTTCATTTGGCCTAAGTACTGATCAGGCTTCTCACAATTTCTTATCTCATTGAGTAGTGTTGGGCCGATCATCAATTGTAATCGATAATCGATTGGTTGCCTCTCATTCATCAATTTATCGATTGCGAAATTGGCAATTGATAATAAATAGAAATGGTGACACCTAGCGATGAAATATTGAATTAAATGACCAGCAAGTTGTCAGCTTTCTTGCTATGAAACCAAGCTCCAAATACACTTCAAAACGAAATTGGAGTGGATGCTAATAGCAAGCAATTGTCATAAACTATCACTTAGTTTTGTACCCAAGACCTCTAGTACCCAATAGTTTTACGCTCAAGACCTCTAGTATCCAATCACTAGAACCAATTATGATCGACAATAGATCATTTGGATGAAATTGCAACCCTGAATTGCTTTAACTATTTCAGGCAGATGACGATAAAAAAACAAGGAGTCGGATGCACCTGATGATCAGAGAAAACTTTCCAAGTCTGGACAGCAGCACCGAGAACCTGTTCGGCCAGAAGGTCATCAAGGTCGTTAAAAAGGCCAGAAAACAAGGTAAAAGCTAGAGTCCAGGGCGCAACTTAACCACTTGCCCCGTTGCAATTTGCATGTTAATTCGGCAAAAAACGGCAATGGGGCAAGCTGAACAAGACTCTGACTTGCCCCGTTCGGCAAGTAATGTTTTGGGCAAAGTCCGATCTCACCACTGTTTAACAGGGTGACAGGGCAAGTGCCGGTGGTACAAGTCAACTTTAGGGGCAGCTTACCCCACTCAGAAAATAATGTCTTGCAACCTATGTTGCACCCTGATTTATTTAATATAAATGCAATTGTCATACTTCAAGGTCATTCAATTGGCATAAAATATCTTACAGCATCTGGATCTATCATAATTTTGAATTTAGAATTTTGATTATTCAGCGTGCCACATAACCACTTGCCCTGTTGCAAGTTGGAAGTGAATTCTAGATAAAATGGCAATCGGGCAAGCAGAACAATACCCTAACTTGCCCCGCTTGGCAAGATGTGAGTCCTGCAATGTTACTCACCTTTGTTTAACCCATTAATGCTTAAGAGTTACCCTTGAAAAGTTATGTTTGATACTATTGACAATAACATAAAAATTAAGAATGCTTTTAGAAAATATTTGAAGGAGACTTGTTGGAAATGTTCAGATGAACATTTCCCCTTCAAATCTTTCCCCAAATATGCTTCTAAATGAAGGATTTCACCAAAATCATCAGGCTGTTTTGGCCGCTTTGAGTATTAATGGGTTAACAGTGGCATGGCAGTTGAAAGCAACGACGAGGCGAGTAAGCTTGCCCGGCTCAACAATTTATGTTTTGGAACCTATGTTGTACCCTGTCCGCCTGTCGTCATACAATTAAGTTGTATTGGATATCTCTCGTCACGATATTTTGTGCTGAACAACTCATCCAGTATATGTGTACCTAATGTATTGCATATACATTGTAGTGATTTTTGGATTGGTATGCAATAAACAAAAATTCTATCAAACTTTAAAATACTTTGAGGTGGGTAAAAAGACAAGAAAACAAGGTATCAGTCATATTTTAATGTCATGGAAAAGGCACGAAAATTAGTGGTGGGACGATTGATCGCAAACTCGATTGCTCGGCTCTCTTTGGGCCGAGTTCCGATCAATCGAACTTGCCTTCCATCGCTCGATCTTTGCCGAGCGATAATGAAAATAAACACGACCAGATGGCCGCCATCTTGAATGATACGTTCGATCGGCAGGAAACACTGTAAATCACTTCTGGAGTGGATTACAGTGTATAATCTCACAGAACCAGCGGAATTGGTAAGTAAGATTGTTTTTTATGATTCCGTTTTTATTGTATGCACTACATTGATACTTTATTTCAGGATGAAATTGATGCGTAGAGCAAGAATGTTCTAGTTTTTATGACTGCATAGTTTTGCCGTTATTGCGTATCAGGTGAACTACCAAATAATCGATTATAATCGATTAATCGTTCAGCAATCTTGCCGAGCAATCGAGCGGCAGAATTTCCACGATTCCCAGCACTAACGAAAATAATATAAAACTGAAGGTAAATTGGTAAGTTGTTTCTGAAACTTATGTTGGTGCCCTGTGCATGTTATTTGTATTCCCAGGTAAGCACCAGCGAAGGGAGGCGTGGCCGCAGGGTCGTGGGGATTTCTGCCACTTTGTGCTCTACAAGGAGAATAAGGACACGATGGAGGCCATGAACCTCGTCTCCAAATACATGAGGATGAAGCCAGGCTCCTTCACCTATGCCGGCACCAAGGACAGACGAGCAAAGACCTCACAGGAAATATCAGTTTATAGGTAAGCTGGAAACAGGTCTTAGCCAGGATTTAGAAACTGGGTGCCCAAAATTGGCAATTGTAAAGCTTGTGGTGTCCCATTTTTAAGAGAGACCACACTTTGCTCAAATTACAACCATAAACATGTATTTACAGAATTGGTCAGTAGTCAATCACACAAAGACCGTTAATTCAGAAAAGAACATAAATATTTAGAACAGCAGAACCATCCCAGCTGACGCTGACAGAGTCCTCCCTTTTTAAATTGCAATCTGACCTCTTCACATTGCACCAGAATTATAAGAATAAAAACCTCCTATGAATTTGGTTTGATCCTTGTTATAAATGAAAGGATGTACCCTGTTTATTTATGAACTAGCACTTAAGACGTTGTTTTATCTATTTTTCAGGGTCACAGCAGAAAGGCTGCATGCTGTCAACAAACAGCTCAGAAATATTGTGTTAGGAAACTTCAGGTAAGCTCTGACAGGTTTTTATAAGGAGAAAGCCCAACAGAAAATTGTTTTTATAGGCAATTTAATTCTATGGAAATCGCAAGATTCATGATCAGAAAATGTTCTCAGGATCAATACAATGTCTTTCAGTGTCTTATGTTGTTTTGAATAAAATGTAACTGGACATTTTTTTGTGATATATCTATTTGATTTTAGCCAGATTTTGAAAGAAGTAAGCATGATCAGATTCCCTTATCTGAATAATGACATTATACAATAAGAAGCAAAATTATTTATATATATATATATATATATATATATATATATATATATATATATATATATATATATATATATATATATATATATATATATATATATATATATATATATATATATATATTTATATGTGTTTGAGTGTGAATGTGTCTGTGCGTGATTACACTCACACTTATGACTGATTTGTTTTTGTTTTTCTCCAGATATACTAAGAAGCCGCTAAAATTAGGAGAGCTCACCGGCAACCATTTTGTGATAATACTCAGGTAATTATTGAAAAGAAAAAGGGCAGGGTCTACTAGGCTATACCTTGAATTAGACCATTACATAACCTTATTATTTGATCTGATGATGCTTTATTTTGAAATAGCTGTAGAGATCTATGTTTCTGCCATTACTTTGACAGAAATCTTTACTTCTTAAATTCTCAGAATTTTGTCACAATTGTTCAGCTAGTAAGTTTGTCTTACATCAGTCATATGTAAAGCTATGTTTCCAGGCAGCGATAGAACAAGCTTCTTTGTCCAAAATAATAGATATTATTATATTGTTATGACCTATCATAATACATATGATATAGGTTTATAATGTAATACTAGTATTGTATGATATAATAACAAGTTTTCCTTTAATTTTAAATGAATGCAACTTGTACCTAGGAAGATATAGGACAGGCATCTTTATCCCTGAAAACATTGGTTTCTGTTGTTATAAGTTTCCTGGTGATGTATATATTACCTTTATCTAGCAGGAAAACTTGTACCCAAGAGAAGTTACACTAGTCATTTTGATCCATGAAAACAATGGGTCTCTATTGTTACAAGTCTTTGGATAAATATATTACCTTTATCTAACAGAAATGCAACATGTATCTAGGAACAAATAGAAGAGGCAGCTCTGTCCCTTAAAACATTGGGTTTCCATTGTTTTGAGTATCCTGAGGTTAAATGTATCTTTCTTTTTAACAGGCGTGCAACTTGTGCCCAGGAACAAATAGAACAGACAGCTATGTTCCTTAAAACAATGGATTTCCATTGTTATAAGTCTCCTGATGTATGTTACCTTTCTTTTTAACAGGAATGCAACTTGTACCCAGGAACAAATAGAACAGGCAGCGTTGTCCCTGAAAACCATGGGTTTCATCAACTACTATGGAATGCAGCGCTTTGGCACGACCACCATTCCCACACACCATGTTGGAAAGTAAGTTGAGTAAAAGTGTAGTTGCAGATACATTAAGATTTTATGGGGTTCAAAGAAGTTCCACCCTTCACAATTCAAAATGTTGATTTTTACATAGCATTGTCAATTTCCTAAGTTTTGCGTAAAACCAATGACACAGATCTACCTCTTTGTTAAGAACAACTCTTGTACTTATAAAACGAAATCATATTTGTCTACCATTTTTACTCATCTGAAAACTACTTGTTTGTTTTAAGGGTGAGGTGTGGTATTTAGGTTATCCCTTTTGTCTCATAGTGGACTTTTCTCTCTTTAATTTGTGCCAATTGCCAGAAGTTTCCTCTCTGCCTGTTAATATGAATGTATATGGTATGTGGGCTTAAAGTAACATTTAAGAGATGATATAATTCAGTGAGAAAGTAAAGAGTATTAAAAAAATGTTCTTGAGAAATTAAGCTTCATTTGGTTCAAGGTAAACTTTATAATTAATTTTATTTATTTATTTTATCTTTCAGGAAGATGCTTTTAGGTGAATGGGCCCAGGCAATAGATCTTATATTAAAGCCTAGACCTGGAGGTGAGTTCAGTCTTTATTTGTCTTTATGAGACGAGGAGAAAAATTGAGGAAAAAGAAAAGAATTAGAATCATTAACCTGTTTATGCTTGACCTTCCAATGCTAAGGCCATTTAAGCACAATGATGCAAAGAATTTTGAAAACCAACTGAAGTCTTCCATATTGGTATTCATTGGAATGCTCTCGCTGAGTACTGTTGGATGGGAACCCAAGTTCTAGGGTTTCAGCCATTTTTCAGGTCTTTTGCATAATTTTGTATTGGCCATACTAGCCACCACCATCATATAAGGGTTTATGAGTTCCTCTAGTAGGCCCTGATGGCCATGTAGTCTAAGGCATTGCCACTAACTGCTAGCTGATTGCTCAGGTTTGAAGTAAAGAACTTTCAGCTGAGTACCCATCTGCCAGGGTTTCAGTCATTTTTCAGGTCTTATGCATAATTTTGTATTGGCCATATTAGCCACCACCAGCATAAAGGTTATGAGTTCCTCTGGAAGGCCATGATGGCCATGTGGTCTAAGGCATCGCCACTGACTGCTAACTGATTAATTGCCCAGGTTTGAATCTTGCGACTAAACAGAAACTTTAAAACACTGCTTAACTGAGAAATTTTCCCAAAACACAACCAATTTAGCCTAGTAGATATTTCACTTAAATTATCGTTGATACAAATTGTATTTAAAAACCAGTTAACTCCATTTAGTAATATTATCTATTGATTTGTCTTGGTCTTAACTAACTTAACTCTTAACTAGCAAAAAGAGCTAATATAGTAGTGCCACCAGGTGACAGTATTCATAGCTATTATTGAATCAGGTCATATTGACTCTGCTCCAGGACTAAAATATTTGGACACCCCTGATGATAATATTAAAGTATCACATTCTCAACTGTAGCTCGCTTGAAATTTCGTGACCAATTCGTCTTTTGAGTTGACTTGTATTGTTGGAAATTCAATGCTTGCAGAACAAGAAGAAATCGCGGAGAGCCGAAAAGTTTGGATGGAGACTAAGGATGCCAGAAAAGCATTGGACAAAATGGGCCGTCGGCACGGCATAGAGCGCCACCTGCTGACAGGACTCTCCAAACGCGGAATCCAAGATCCACTAGGTTCTTTATCAATGGTGAGCTTCATACAAATATCTCTTCTCCTTCTTGATTATGTCATGGCATTATTATGAGAACATAGTTCTATGGGAAAATCAAAGATTAGCACTAAGTCACTGTTAATTTTCTGGTACAGGTCAATCGATAGCATAAAGTTTAGTTATCAATGGCCATGTACCTGTCTACCTGAGTTAGAGTTGCTTCAACTGGTCAATGCATAACTCACTGGGAGTCACATTTGACTTGATGTGGGACACAATAAATATCTCGGGTCCCAGGAATAAAGAAAACCACCTTCAAACCTTATACATTTAGACGGTTGACCAAAATTGTCTGGGTTATTGGACTAAATGTGTGAACTTATTATGTGTCACCTGCTAGAAAATTAATAGTGAATAAGAGCTAATCTTTGGTTTTCCTAAGGAACTACATTCTCCTCTGTCTAGAATAGCTAAAGAAATGACAATAGACAAATTTCCTAATAGCATACCATTGGTTTTATAATCTAGGATCAAAAGTGATTGTCTTGATTCCTGATCCAAAAAATATGGTCCTGATTTACTACAAACTTGGCTAGCAGAGAAATGTGTGGAATCTAATGGCATCCAGTCAGTTACCATATTCAGAACATTTTAAGGTATTCTTGCTTTGTTTCTAGATACCCAGAAATGTGTTCATTTACATCCATAGGTATCAGTTGAATTGATATGGCATAGCATGGTTTACAGGATCTAGGATTTAACAGGGACTTAGCCAGGACCTGCCCAGCCGGTCTTTTGGACAGGCAATTTCCTGAAAACCTCCTTTTTGGACAGACATTTTTTCTATAAAGAATTTTCAATTTTGACTCTTTTGGGGGTAATAACCAAATAAAAAATCATCCTCTAGCACATGGTTTAAGTGTAAATTTCCCTTTTTGACCCAATCAGCTATAAGGTTTTCAAGTAGCTGAGTAGCTAAATCTGGTCGGGTAGAAATTTTAAAATGGCTAAGACCCTGTCTCGGAATGAAATATATTGATGTTTTGTTTGTATTGTAGATCCCGAGGAATATGCGCCTGATGTACATTCATAGTTACCAGAGTTATGTGTGGATTCTGATGGCGTCTCGTAGGTTACAGTATCTATGAATGAAATTCATTGACTTATTGTTTGTATTGTAGATCCCGAGGAATATGCGTCTGATGTACATTCATAGTTACCAGAGTTATGTGTGGAATCTGATGGCGTCCCGTAGGTTACGGGATCTAGGAATGAAACCTGTAGCAGGAGACCTGGTTAGCAAAGAGATCACTGATGTCTCAGCAGAAGATGTAGAAGGTACAAATCATATTGTTCATTATCCTATCCATACTTATAACCCTTATGCTGCTGGTGGCTAATTTGGCAAAAATGATGCAAGTATCCTGAAAAATTATTGAAACCTGGGGAATGGGTACTCAGCCGAGAGTACTCAGCGAGAGCTTTCCAATGAATACCAACATGACAGGGTTTAGATGTTTTTCAAAAATCTTTGCGTCCTTGTGCTTTGGAGAAAAGTAACCTCAGCATTGGAAGAGTTCCTCAAGAAATTGTCATCTGGGTCAATGATTCTTTGGAGAAAACATGGATATTTAGAATTATTTTGCAAAAAATGTTTAAAGGAAAGTTGTGGGTAGTGTTTGGATAAACATTTCTCCTTCATACAAATTCCTAACTCTGCTTTTACCTAAAAAATTTCACCAAAATTGTCAGACCGAGATGTCCCCAAATGTTTTTGAAATAAATGAAGATAAAATCTATAAAGATAAATGTTCTGGTGAATTTTATGCAATGTTCTTTCTTGTTATTTTAAAGAAAAAATGTAGGACCAGTAAAAGATTTGCAGGACCAGCAGATGCTAGGTGTTACTGGTCCTACTGGGCCAGTATGATTTTGAGTTAGCGTTGAGGCCTGCTTTAGATTGTACAATCAAGTGTCCACTTTCCCAACTAATTGATATCACATATGCTTATGTTTTGTTGTCCATAGATAGTCCTGACAGAAGGCGTGTGACCCCCACTATACTGGAGGAGAAAGACGTAGATCAGTACACCATACACGATGTCCTGCTTCCTTTACCTGGCTACGATGTCATATACCCGCAGAACAAAGGTAATTAGATCTGTATCCGTTATCTTGCCATGACATTTTATATCATATAATGTATCATAAATATTATTTTCTGGTTTGGCTACTAATAGGGTAGACATTTTGCCAGCCTGTCATAGCATATATGAATCTAGGCTAGAATTACTACCACTTTTATCAGACCCTGCCTGGTTGCTATATCTAATCACAAAACCAAGACTATATGAGATATCTCCTTATCTATATCTCAAGATATCTCTTGACATGCTCTACTGTCTCAACCCATTCATGCTCATGATAGCCAAAAAATCATGTCTTACGTAATTCTTTTGTAATCAGAGCATTTCTTGGAAAAAAAATGTTCGAAAGAAAGATATTGATCGGAACTCAACCCACAATCCCCCTTCAAATAGTTTGCAAATTAATGCCATAAATGCAAGATTACACAGTTAAGATGACTAGAGCTGCATACCGCTAAGGGTGAAGCGGTACGGTACCATAACCGGTACCAACGAAACGATACGGTATTTAAACGGTACTGCTATCGGTATCTAGAAGTCTTGAACTATGCTAAGTACGCACTTAGCCTAGTTCCCGACATACATAGACAACATATCAATATCTGCCAAGCATGCTGATAACATCACATGAAAAGTTGTATATTTACCTACAGGTGCCGGCCGAACTTGTTTACTTTGAAGGCACGCTATATATAGCGAAGCTAGCACGACATCGCTGCTGCCATATAAACACGTTCTCATTGTGATTGCTATCCCCACCGCGTAGTGGCGCTGTAGCGATATGCAGCGCCACTACGCGGTGGCGATAACAATCACAATGAACACCGTTCACATGGCAGCAGCGACATGGCACTCGCCTCGCTATATAGTGCACCTTCGAAGCAAACAAGTTCCCACTGGCCACTGTAAGTAATAAGTATGTAACTCCTCACATGGCACTATCAATATACCCAACAGAGATTGATATGCTATCTATGTATGTCAAGCATCAAGCCAAGTGGGCCGCCAAGTGCCTGCTTTGGTTGTTTTGCAAAATACCGATAAGCATACCGTTAAAATCTGAAACGGTATTTACCGGTATTTTGCGAAGCGGTATTCGGTACGGTGCTGGTACCGGGTACCGGTGTACAGCCCTAAAGATGACACTCGTCAATGAGATCATAGAGCATGAATGGGGTGAAGCTGCTTTAGATGTATTTTGTTTTGAACTCTGGGTATTTTCCTTTCTAGTTGGGGACTGGTACAAGGAGTTCCTTGAGGAAGATGGGATGGATTTCAAGAACCCTAAGCATAAGGTCAAGTAAGTACATGGGTGTCGCGAATCCCAAGCGGGACAAGTGAGAAAGTTGCCAGTGACTTGGGGTTATGCAGTGGTTTTCGCCGGGTACTCAGGTTTCCTCCACAAGTTACAACTGGCTAGTCACTACTTAACCGCAATATGGCAGAAAAAATGTTGAAAATCAAAATTCCGTACACAGGTGATATTTGCAGTTCATATCAGTGAATTTTTCTTTGTGGCCATTATGTCACCATCAAAAACAGCATCATGTTTATTAAGATAAGATACTTAAGATACTTACCTCTTCATTACTCTCACCACTTTACTTACTAGGCTCAGACAGAACATACCTTTAATGCTCAGTTGCCATATTGATACCAGATATATGAATAACCTAGTGAGGTAAGCAACTCCAGCCAATAGATTATTGATACCGCTGATTGATACATCTTTGGTCAAATTGGAATGAAGGCTTGAATATTTCGTTACAACTGCAAATATTGTAATTTATTTTAGTTTTATTTTTTTGTTTATTGCATATCAATCATGAAAATTCGAACAAACCGCCAACAGTAATTGTTCAGCATAGTTGTTTTATCACATTACATATGCGAACAGTATTCTTGGAAAGAAGTGAGGTATCTTACAAATGTGTAAGGTATCTCTAGAAGAAATTAAGGCCACTAGGGGTGATTTGTAATATGAAGGGAATTTCAGCAAGGTTACAGACCTGTGTCTATTTTGTCATGTCTAAAACATTTGTTCAATGTGCAAAGTATCAAAAGACAGTAACTTTCATATGCTAATAGAATGTCAATGTGCACAGAGCCTGTGGATGGAGGCAGAGAGGTGGATTAGATTACTAGGTATGGCTAACTATAGTCTTACTAATGACCGAAAAATTTTGGGAGACCTAGAAAATTCAGGTCAGATAAACATCATTATCCTAAATGCAAAAAAAACATCTTTCTTAGTAAGCTTGATGAAATACCTCCTTCTCTGCCTCGCCTAAAGGCTTGTGTAAGACAATCCTATCTGCATGATGAATATAAGTACAAAATTGAAAACAAAGAACATATTTTTGCAAGAAAATGGTCTTTATTAAGAAGATACTACAACAAACCTTAAACGCTTTGTTACAAACCCAACTTACATCTAAACTTTAGTATGTACTCTTTCACAAACAATGTTATTCTACATCACTTCAAACTGTTATTTATTACCAACATGGTCATACTGTACTGTTCTTTTTATGATGTCTTATGACGTCACATGCTTTTTGAATAAATATGATTTGAAATATAAAAAAGGTTACAGACCTGTGTCTATTTTGTCATGATATGACCTAAGATGTTAATAACGACGCACAGTGGAAGCCCTCGAAGTGACCAAGCTCTCTATGTTGACCATCCCTCCAAAGTGACCACATTTTGCCAGTCCCATACTAACCTTTTCGTATTAATTTTACAGTAAAGGGAACCCGTCTAAGTTGACCATTTGTGGCCCATTAGAGGGTTTTGCACTTTATATTCTAACACACCAAACCAAAGATGTATGACTAGCTGAATCTGCAGGGTTTGACTTTCCCAGGGGCCCAGGGGCATATGCCCCTAGATTTTGCTGTGGGCCCCTAGATTTTTCAGACTAGGGGCCTGCACTAGTATGTATAATAATACAGAAATCCTGTTTTTGATCACTAAATTTAACTTAAGACCTTTTCGGGCCCCTAGCCTGAAATCTAAGTGTCAGACCCTGAATCTGACTAAGAAATTGTTTCTAAAGATGTTCTCTCTGTTTTAGGGACTATGCACTACCAGGGGCTTACAGACCTGTAGTTCTTAAACCCAAGGACTTCAGCTGGGAGCTGTTCGGATATGATGACGTCACAATTCCACTAGCCAACAGCGATTGGGATGTAATGAATGGAGACAAAGAGCCAGAATCTGTCGAGGGTAAGATACTAGTCGAAGAGCTGTTAATCGGTTAAACCAGTATCGGTCGAGGGTAAGATCCTAGTCGAAGAGCTGTTAGTTGGTTAAATTATGATCATGATCTTGATGATGATGATGATGATGATGATGATGATGATGATGATGATGATGATGATGATGATGATGGAATTAATAGTAATGATAGTACATTTTTACAATACTAAATACCCATATCAAATGAGAAAAGTGCCGTATCATTTAAGATCTGTTATACCAATACTGCTTAGTGATTAAGATTGACTTACCCGCTGCTTGGAAGTTTCTGCACAAAGGCAGTTTGCTGTTTACTTGCTACCTTTTTGAAATTGACAGTTCTAAAAACACAACTACACCGCTTGTGAAGCAGGCAGTATTTTACGTGATATCATTGAAGTATTTCATAGCTTAAGAAATATTGATCTTTATCATAATTTCAATTTTTGAGGTGTCAATCCCTATTTATATCATGATTGTGGTGATGATAGTAATGATTTTAAAGTAATAATGCTGATGATGATTTATAAATAATAACAATACTACAACTACTACTACTACTACTACTACTACTACTACTACTACTACTACTACTACTACTAATAATAATAATACTAATAATAATAATAATAATAAAAATGATAATGAAAAAATTGTGAATAGAAGTCAAGAACCAGGGTCAGTTTAGGGTAAGATATTTGTCAAAGGATTTTCAATTTGTCACTTGTTGCGTTATGGGATGACATAGTATTTGACTTGTTATTTCTGTAACTGTATTTAAGACAGCAACACAAAGACAAGGTTTACATTTGACATAGATCATTTAACATATTGGATGAGTTATTTGTGTTGTGAAATAGCAAAACCCCAGCTTAAGACTGAAACACAAAGACAAGATTGACATATTCAATATTTAGCTAATCAAGATCATTTGACCTCTATTGCTTGAGTTATTTGTGTTGTAAAATAGCAAAATGTTATTTTGGCTTTTACAAAATAACTTCGTTGATTACGCTGCTTTTTTTTTCAGGTGGTAAATTTAAAGCCTTGAAGCTTGAGTTCTCGCTACCGTCCTCCACCTACGCTACCATGGTCATTCGGGAGGTCCTCAAATCTGACACGTCGGCCGCACACCAGTCCACGTTAAACGTGACCTAAAATAGACAATATCAGCCCTTATGCTGCTGCTGGTAAATTTGGCCAATACAAAATGATGCAAAAAACCTAAGAAATGACTGGAAACTTGGCACATGAGTATCCATGTGAGAGTATTCAGTGAGAGCTATCCAATGAGTACCAACATGACAGGGTTTAGATGGTTTTCAAAACACTTAGCTTACTTGTGCTTCGGATGAAATTAGCCTCAGCATTGGAAAGGTTAGAGCGGAGGTTTACTCACCTGTCAGTCCATCAGTACAGACGGGTGTATTCACGTTTCAGTTTGGACACACCCTGATAATAGCCCATCCGAGGGACTGGCAGGGATTCAAGAACTTCACACCCTTTTCATGGGATCATTATGTGGTGGGACTGGCAAAAATGCTGCAGAATATAGAATCAGCCGGTCCATGGGGCTGGCAAGAAAAATGATTAAGAGTACACCCCTGTTCATAGTCTTAGCCAGCGGGGTGTCTGGGTGTCATTTGGACACCCAAACTCTCAAGAATAACCCCACAGGACACCCAAAATAGTTTGTGAGGAATTTCTTAAAATGTCAATTTCAAGCTTATCATTAACATTTTTCAACTTCATATAATTTCCATGGCATTGTATATGAACATTATGCTTTATTTCATTGAGTAAATACAAGTTTATGGTTGTAATCTGAGTATAGTTTTGTCTCCCTTAAACAATTAGAAGCCCCAAAACTTTACCATTGCCAATTATGGACACCCAGTTTCTCAATCCTAGCTACACATGCCTCTGTTAGATATTGGTTATTTGAAGACATCATTGTATATCCAAAATGTCGAATATGTCACCTATGCTACCATGCATTTATGAGGTTTGAAATCTGGCACCTACAGCTGATGCCAGTCCGCATTGAAAGTCACCTGAATAAAGAAATTGGATATTGTGTATTTGAAGGCTCTGGGTTTTCACTGCCTTACTATAATCACTCAATTATGGGCATGGGAGAGGTCACAGCACAACTGCAAACTTGTCTACCATAAGTGGTTTAGATCTCATACTTATAAGCCTTATGCTGCTGGTGGCTTATTTGGCCAACACAAAATGATGCAAAAATCCTGAGAAATCACTCAAACCCTGGCATGTAGGTACTCATCTGACAGTAGTCTGTGAGGGCTATCCAATGAGGACCAACACGACAGGGTTTAGATGGTTTCAAAAATCTTTGCATTCTTGTTCATTGCACGAAAGTAGCCTCAGCATTTGAAGGGTCGAAGCAGATAAGCCAATTTAAACTTAGGGTATCTACGGATTACAGAGCTGTCCCGCAAAAATAACAGCTATATAAGTCCTAAGTAGGCAACATGGAAGGTGCTCCCTGGGACTTGGCTATCTCATAGAGGGTTGAAGACCTTAACCCATTAATGCTCACAGCGACCAAAACAGGCCTGACAATTTTTGATATATTTTTCTAACAAGGCATTTTTTGGGAAAATATTTGAAGGAGAAATGTTAATCAGAGGTCAAACGACAACTATCCTCCAAATATTTTAAGAACTTTTGCTTTATTCCCAATTTATTTTCAAAAGTATGAAAGTAGCAGACGATACTTTCTAAGGACACTCTGAGTGTGAATGGGTTAAGGATGTACTGGTACTGGTACCAGTATCGTTTCAAAAGTACCGTATCTTACCGTTTGATTCTTTAAAGGTACTCCGAACAAAACTAACCACTGTGAAGTTATCATTTATTAGGGATTGTCCATGATCCTAAACATGACTATTCACAACAAAAACTATAGTAATATCAGAATAAGGTATCATTAACAGTACCATTAAAATACTGTACCACTTCATTGGTATCAATATGGTACGTATCCTTCCCTACTGTCATATCAAGCGCAGTTGGAGGGCATGCACAGCGGCTGGTCATGGTCTAGTCGGACTGCAAATTAAAGGCAACGTGAACTACCCAGTTAAATCATCTTGTGCATTAGAGTACCGCATTCTTCCGATTAAGCGCACATGCCCAAATAAGCGCACACAGCCTATTTTTCACTGTTAGAGGGGGAATAGCCAGCGCAAATGTCATGAAAATCTCGTAAAACTTTTGCCAGAAGTGTCTGCAGACCAGCGCTAAATTCAGCAATTTAAGCAATTCCTTCTCGCTCTCACTGTTCATATTCGCCGCATGATCGTACTATTGACCAATCATTGATCTTTTCACATGTGGGATTGTGGCTGCAAACGTCTAAGCAAACTAAACAGCGAGAACGCGACGATGCAATAACGGCCAATACTCTCCAATTCGCAATCATTGAGGTGTGTGGTAAAACGAAAGATCGCCAACACCCCTACTTCAGAAAATTTCCCAACCTCTACCCGCACTGTGTGCTTAATCGGAAGAATACGGTATTGGTGATTATTTTGTACACCATTTCAAGATTTGTATTGTGTCACTAATAAAATCGGTGAGAATCCTGATACTCTGGTTTTGTGTGTGTCTTAGTTTCTATGGGACTTTTCATTAATTTGTTACACTGAAGGGTTGCAGATTGTTATTTTATATATTGATAATATTGATTACTATTAAGGAAAAGTTAGGGATCATTTCCAATTATATTCTTAAATATGCGTAACGATAACAGATTGTTATTCAATACATCGATAAAATTGATTATCAAAGACAATAATTAACTGAGTCGGATCATTTCATGACCTAGCAGCCATTGGAATCAGTCTAAAACAGGACGACTACTAAAAGAGCCAGTTAGTCTAGCTTGCAAGTCAGGCGATGGCATAAAATGAGTAAATGGGAAATGTGAAAAAGACTGTCATAAAATACATCAAATAATTAGATCACATTAGGGTGCCACAGACGTTAGTTTGTCTTTCGAGCTGTGAGTAGTAGTTAAGATATCGTATCATCGTTGAAATATCAATATCGGATCAAATTATATAAAATTAACGATAGGTATCCCTCTGTTATAGCAGTGGAAGCCAATTCCTGCCATTATTTTTCCAAAATCAAGACATGATTTAAAAAGTAAACCAATTTAAAGAAGCATAAGGGGTTACCTATTCTTGACCCAGTTTTTCCCTCTACCCTGCTTAGATTTGACCATTTTTAGCCGTACAATATGTTTATATATTGACTGAAAAATCTGGAGATGGAGGCATACATACGTCAAAAAATACCCTCCCTGCAGGGAAAAATGTTTGGAAGGTAGAAAACTGAAAAGCATGAAATGTGATTTCAAATGGGTGGAGTGTACCAGACAATAGGAAGAAACTCGCAGATTTCCACTATTAGAAGAAAATGTAATATAAAAGCAGTTTTATTGGAAATGACTACACAACAGAGTGATATTTAGGTAAGGAAGTAAGTATATAATACACCGGCCTGCAGCTTAATATAGGATTTTAGCATGCTCTTAAGGGTTGAAAGTTGTATCTAGTGACTTTCAAAAGTCTATGTGACCATTTCCTGTCTTGGAGCAGCGAAAGCTATCTAATATGACAGGGTTTAGATGGTTTTCAAAAATCCTCAGTGTTGAAAGGGTTAATATGCGCAATTGGTCTGATTATGAAGAAAGGGCATAGGCTTTAATATAGGTATGCAGATTCTTAAAATGGCCATATTTTCACAAATTAACCTCATAAGCCTCTTTTAATTAAATGATACGGGGAAGACATATCTTATAATGTCTTAACACACCAACCATCTTTTGAGAAAAAAAGATGTTCAATAAAGCATTTAGTTCAGGGGCGTCTCCAGTCCTAATTTTGATTGGTGCCAAAACTGAAAATGGTCAGACATTTGCTGAAGGCCTGACTAATCGACCGCCTGCCAAGACATTATAGTCCAGTCAATCTACGACCAAAAGGGGGTCAACCTTGAACAAATTGCAACAAAAACCAAACCATCATTTTTTGACTCAGAAAAGGCCCTAGAATAACATATCAAAAATCAGTATGAATCAAGTTAGTGGAAGACTGCCAAATTTGCATAATCAAAGATGGCCGCCCAAAAATACTGGATCCTGATGAAAGCCGAATTAGTGACTAATAACAAATGATTTTACTTTAATTTGGCACTAACAGCACATGATATAAGACATAAATGGTCTACAAAGTGTCTACAATATCAAACATATGGATTTCTTGACAAAAATGTTGCATTCTTTATTTTGAAGTGGAATTTACACCTACGATTATGCTTACTTTAAGTTTTGACACCTATTTTTGTCTGAAACAGTATGTTTAAAAAATATGAAATGATAAAATACATGCCAGAAAGATAAAACCTTACATACAAAATATTAATAAGTATAGTTTTTGCTGGCATATGTCTATTTGTTTGTTTGTTTGTTTTCTTAAGGGTACTTCGGACCTTCGTTCCTCAAGTGTGACTTTCATGTAAAGATTGACCAATACCTTGGTCTATGTACAAGAAAAACCTAATGAACTATATGTTTTAATAGTTTTATGAAAGCTGAGACTTCTGAGAGGTCAAATATTCTAAAATTATTTTGTGACATCTTCACAATTTCCCAGGGGTGGGGCCGAAAGACCGAGATGTTGATATCTAATACATATGGTACTGCAAACAACCTCCTGGTGTCATAAAGAAATGTAACACAGCAGATATTCATATATTCAAGAGAAAACATCCTGTGCCCAAGAATGTTTTCAATAATGTAGTAAAATTTAGGTTTTGTAGGATTAATATTGAATGAGGGAGATTGTTTCAAAAATGAGGAGTACGCCTATTTCAGAAATTTGTTTTAAGTCCAATCAAAGTGCACCTTTCATTTTCTACATTATAAAATGACCTTCCGTTCCTCTATAAAGCTTTTGAGGGTAATTTGAATATGGATGTGATTTAGTTTGTATTGGTAGAGTGATTTTAATATTATAATTATCAATTTACTTGGTTCCTGAATTACTAAATAATTTTTAAAAAATATAGAAGATTTAAACCATTTCCAGTGGCGGGCGCTCCTCCCCTAGCTTTTCAGATAACAGGTTAATTTCTAATTAGCTGTCTGTCTATTTCACTAAAAGTAATTTGAAGTGCAATTATAGGTCTTGTGAAATGTTTGGTTATTTTTGAACTCTTGGCCTCTTATATATATATATATATATATATATATATATATATATATATATATATATATATATATATATATATATATATATATATATATATATATATATATATTGATGAGATTTGTAATGCTTTGTTTTTCTCTGATGAAAAGCATATAGTGAATAGATACCTCATGCTTCTTGAAATGTTTGGGAGTAACTGCAGGAGGCTTATCCATAGTTGCACTGAATCTTTGAAGAGTATGATTGTCATTTCCACACAGGAATCCTATTATAACTGATTATCTGTTTATAGCATAAAATAGTTAATTTCCATTAAGGCAGTATGCACACACTTCAGCTTCATAATATGTCTTCCTGTTACTCTTTCTTTGCAAGCATCTATCTTATCTCATGAGTCATGATCATTGACCCTTTTCTCAGAATCTGCATCTTCAATTGCTTTGACACTGCCATCCAAACTAGGATTCAGCAGTCTAAGCTTTCTTTAACTGGCACTATGAACAGTTAGTGAATCCCCAGATTCCCCTTCCTCTAATGTATCCTCATCTTTTGGGACAGAAGATATTTTATTGCATTCAAACCTCCTCCTTATAGAGCCAGTTCCCAATGTGCTATATGAAGAATAAACGGTCCAGGGTTCAGCATCTTAATGCGCTCTTCTAACCCTAAATCTAAACTATAGGAAGCCCTGTTCACCTAGGTGAGATGAATCCTAACCATCCTACCTATCACACAAAACAGAAGATAGAAACCATGCAGGAACTTTCAGACCCTAATACTTATCTGTTAGTAGAGCACATGGGAGAGCAGATAAGGAAGGGCTATTATGATCTTAGATAAACATCCAAGCCAAGTGCCTCAGGAGTCCTCTCTTCCTTTTTAAAAGTCCTTTTCTGTCATTTGTAGTTCTAGTTGAGAGTTCTATTTCAAAGGAATAAGTAGCAAACCTTTTCAGCTCTGACATATCAAAAGAACAAAAAACTACTGATGTGAAGGTCAAGAGCCCCTTTAACGGCCTTAAGTTCACGCTGACACTAATAGGTCATTCAGTGCCACAGCATTAATTTGTATAAAACTATCCCATATTTAAGCCAACTTCGGGTCACTGTACAAGGTGGAAAACACCTGTGGGCAGAAAAAATAAACCAGGTATTGGGGACAAGCCCCTACTCTTACGAAGGGTCCAAAGGGGTCTTTGAGGTGCAAGGCGACCACAGACAGTCTATCACAACACCCCATGTTCGTATAGCAACCAGGTCACCCGCTGACAGAAAGGAGAGACAGACCAAGGTAGGAGCCTGGCAGCAGAGATGATCCCGGGTTCTTTTTGTTGCAAATGGAATCCACAGGCAGACTTATACAGCAGTACAGGTGTTCCCCGTGGGTCACCAAGCCCATATTACAATTACCTGCTCAGAAGCATGAATGCCCCTCCAGGGTCTGGCATATGTCTAAACAATATATGTGCAGCAATGCATACTGTTATATTCCTCCTTAACAAAATCAAACCACATATTCCTTATTACCATAACTCAGTGCAAGTTTCCCACTCAGAGTTTATGGGACTGAGGAAAGGTCACATCGCCATGAGATAGAAAGCCAGAACTGGGAAGAAATCCCCTTCTCTTTGCGAATAGTTCCAAGGGGTCTTTCAGTTGCTGAAAGACCATAAAAGTCCTCCACGATGCTGCACATTTATAAAGCGACCAGGCAAACCCACTATTTTGAGGACCCAGCGGAGACTTGAACCTGCGAACTCACACATCCCCTCTGTTCTATTTGCTTGGTGCTTCATCCCATCTTGAAGTTGCATCTGACCATCTCCAAAAGGTCCCAAGGTGCTGTGTATATATCTGTGGTAACTGCGAGATACTTTGCATCTTGCTCATACCATCCCTAGTCCTCGGGTTTTAGCTGGTCGCCCTGTCCCATCCACTCCTGCTCTTGTAGGTAGATCTGCATGCTATGGAACTTAGGCCAATCTCTATGCCAAAACATTTAAAATGGTAATGATTGTGACTGTTGCTGCTCTGGAATATCTTCAACTGCTATAACTAGAGGTCCTCAAGGGATGCTAGTGAACATACATACATAACTATATCTACCACGACAGGAACCTATGCTATGGGTTTCATGCCCAGAACTGTCAAAAACGGGATCTCTTGTGATAATAATCTCTTGATTGTTTTCAAGGTAGGTCTAATGCATGCACTGGTAACTGTACCCTATACAGTCCTACCAGTAGTATTTACATAAAGAAAAATAGACATTGACTTTAACAAATTAAAAAACCTTCATTTCAAATTGAAACCAGAGACAATCAATATCATTGCCAGCTGTCATCAAGAGAACAACTGGATTTGACAAGTTTATTAGGTTTTCAGGCAATCTGGTAAAAAAATGTCACTTTTTATGTGATTTTTAGCATTTTAGGGCTAAAGTTGGACTTCTCTTAGTGTTTTGATACTCTGTAAAGTTTCAGTGTCCACTTGATACATACCTAAGACTTAACATGGTTAAATTATATGAACCAGAAAGACTAATGCAAGAAAAACAGTAGTGTACATGATTCAGTGGCGGCCATTTTGGAATTATGCAAATTAAGCACCCTTCCACTACCATGATTTATACTGATTTTTGATATATCATCTTCTGAGCCTTTCTGAACATAATAGGGGTAAAATGAATTTTGTTGCAATTTGTTCTAGGTCATTCGCTATTTTTGACTGGACTATTAGGAGCATCTGTCATATGCGAACAGACGCTCTAATGTCTTGGCAGGTGCGCGATTAGTCAGGTCTTCAGCAAATGTCGGAAATTTAAAATGGCGGAAATTGCCGCTTCAGAACTTCTTTCTAAGATTATAAAACACTTCAGCCATTGTCACCTGCCGACTTAGGGCATATACACTAGTCAAACATGTACATGATTCATTGGTTTAAGTCTGGCCCTGACACTCGCCTTATCACGCGAGAAATCCACCCCGGTGAATTCACCGGACTGACGGCAGGTTTTTACTATTGTGTGGTACCGTGTCTCGGAAAGGCCAATAACAGAAACATCAATAAACAAAAAGGATGGCCTGATAGAGACACAAACCGGGTCTATTCATACGCGTGAGGCTAACTAGTAGTGCCTGCTTGGCATCCTTGTCTGAACAACGGATAAGCATGCGTCTTTAACTGCATAATTTTCCATGTTACATTTCATTGTATACAGTATATATATATTTACACACACACACGCACACACACACACACATATATATATATATATATATATATATATATATATATATATATATATATATATATATATATATTATATATATATATATATATATATATATATATATATATATATGCATTATCTTCACTCGGATTCTTCAGTGGTCCCAATAGGCTATTGTACATTTTTGATAACATCAGCTTGCCATAGAACTATGCAGACTTTGATTATTGCAATATCGATGAACCCTAGTACTGCAAAACCAGATAGGGCCCCGTTGAAAGAGGTACTGGGAGGACAGTATAATTACAGAGAAGGGGGAAGGCAAGTGTTGCGGCAAGGCGCTAAAGGCCGCAGGAGGAATAGAAAGTGGCAGTGTAGTAAGGATCCGTGCGCACCAAAAAGTGAGTGGCGGGCGCACGGATCCAAGCCCAAAGTACAGGTGGAAGGTGCATGGATAGGGCACTGATGATCACGTGGGGACGTGTGAAAGGGCAGATAGAAGGTAGATGGGTGGGAGTTGCATAAAGTAATGCCTTATAGTTAAGTGCTGGACTCATGTCAGGAGTACCACATAAGCCATCAGTGCGGGCTCACGTGGGAACAAGGACCAATCAGGGCTCTCGCATCGATTACATTACTGAGACACCTTATCTGCACCACCAGCTGGGGGGTGCCCAAAGCACCAATTTCTGGCCTATTAGCGGCTATTAGTTGACATTAGTTGAGGCTTGCATGTTCATGTTGACCGGCTGGTTTCGAATCCACTTGTGTTTGGTGATCTAAGGTAAAGTCATGTGCAGCAAGTGTGCATGCATTGATTAGTGTCCTTCATCAACAGATATAAATTAATACTTACACCCATTAAACTTCACAGATCTCAATTTTTATATGAAGGCTAGGCATTACTTGCATCCATTAAACTATATATTTTCTCGAAGAAATTCCTAACTTCACAACTGTGGAAATGTTTATTATAATAAATCAAAGATAAAAGATTGTTTTTAGTCTAAGCCCAGCATAAAGTCATCGGCCCTTATAGCGAACGGCAATTCAGGCAGACGTCTTTTCTGGGATCAACGGTTTTGACCAACTATTCATTTTAGCAAAGTTAAGTAAAAAAAAATTATAGAAATAAAGCCACCGTTATTTTGAGTATGAAATATTTCTAAGTACCACACGAAGCACTGGGCGGGTGGAAAAAAATTTGCACGATCGAGAGATGGAATTGAACCCGCGACCCTAGGATCGGGAGTCGACTGGGCTACCCTGACTGGGCTATCAATCAGGCTATTCCTTCTATTGTGTGAGACGGAGTGAAA
>OZ012687.1:37548119-37555619 GCA_963942565.1 Maea johnstoni
CGGCAGGTTGGGTCCGGGGTGACCATCAAAGTCATGGGCGGATTCGGGGATCTGGATATTGATATTGTAGGTGTTCTCTTCTGAGGGGCATTTGCAGAGCAAGTTTGTGTATAAAGTAATATGAAACTTATGTATGAGAGGTCTACCTTAAGATTTTTAGGAAGGGCAAATTTTTGTCCTGGATTTTAGAAAGTAGAAGCAGATTAATTCCGGTGCGAGCACCGCGACGGCGACAGTATGCAACAGCATGCCGTCCATGATAGGGGGGTCTGGGGGCATGCCCCCCCAGAAAATTTTGAAAATTAGGTGCTCTGAGGTGCATTTTGGGACACTTTCAAGTGAAATAGAAAAAAGAAAAGTTGTAAAAAAGCTGATTTTTAAGGGGCCAATACTCTCTTTGCAGGGTCAGTAAATGCTTCCCTAAATATATATATGCCCAAAAGTTTTGAAAAAATTAGGTCCAATTTGTTTGCAGTTATTCATTTTCAAAAGCCAGAGGGCGTATATGCTCTGAGATGTATTATCAGGGCAATCCTGCAAGCAAAATTGGTAATTTAGAATTAGATCACTAGTTTATCTAATGACAAATTTCATTTTTAAAATGTGTCATTGAAGAAAACTACTGAGGATCAATGAAGGCAGCCCATTTGCTTTAGTGTATTAAAAGTGTTTAAAGGGTATAAAACGGCGACTTTCAACTCTGAGATTGAACTCCCCATGGGACATAGTACACCTGTGAAGCTGGTATTCCCATATTGTTACATAATGATCCTACAGTACTATTTTTATCTGTAATATCATGTTTCTTTTGATTATATTTGTTGATTATATTTGTAATTTCCAACTGATCAAAGTATGCTTTTTTAACTATGAAGTCGAAGTTATAGTCCATAAACATACATACACACGAGAAGCTGATGCCTTTGAAATTATCTTTGAAATTAAAATTTCAATTGTTGTCACTGCCATATTCAGTCTGTCTGACTCGAGTTTGGAAACCGCTTTTTCCATTTTTTTGTGACTAAATGCTCGAGTGTTTGTATTATTGGCAATGGGCAAATTTTACAATAAGACCTGGAAGGATTAGGTACATCCCTGGGATGAAATGTTTTCGGCCAATCAGGTCCCTTGTCACCCAAAATTCCCTGCTATTGATAATATCTTTCATATTTTTTTTCATTGCCAGAAATTAAGGGGGGGGGGGCAGGCCCCATGATTTTTTAACAAGGGGGGGGGGGGGGGGGGGGGGGGGGCAGTGCCCCCTCGCCCCCCCCCCCCCCCCCCCCCCCCCCCCCCTGGATCCGCCTATGAGGATAGACATATTTTATGCTTTAGGTGGCAGCTGTTTCGGTGAGCATTATATTCATTGCTTGGCTCAACATTATGTCATTGTGCTGCAACTAGAGGTTTGAATTTAATCGTGGAGAGTGGCACACGGTGCCTACAGTTTAAACTAGGACTAGAGATTGTTAAACCTTATGCTGCTGGCTACTTTTGCCAATACAAAAAATGAAAGAGAAAAACTGAATAATGACTGAAACCCCGGCACATGGGTACTCATCTGAAAATACTCAGCTCAAGCTATCCAATGAATACCAACATGACAGAGTTTAGATAGTTTTCCAAAGTCTTTCTTTCTTGTGCTCCGTGGGAAAGTAGCCTCAGCATTGGAAGGGTTAATCTTATCACTGTTCTTGATTAACATCTATTCCTCCAGTATTGACGGCACGCATTAATGGTTATAGAGTCTTTGTTAAACTCATAATCTATAATCCTACAATCATTATATATATATATATATCTAGGAGATTGAATGGGTCCTCTCGCAGAAAACCACTTTTATATTTACGATGCCAAATTAGCGTGCACATTAACATAGTTTCAATAAAATCAAGAAAACTGACCTAATAGAGTGAGTGAGTGAATGAGGGTGTCATGACACATGGGGCCACAAAGGCCACTCAGGGCCATAACACTTACCAAACGTGATCCTTTGTATGTATGTATGCTTGTGTGTATGCATTTATGTGTGTATGTATGTATGTTTGTATGTATGTATGTATGTATGTATGTATACATGCATATGTATGTATGTATGTATGGACTGTCTAAATATGTTATATATGTGAACATGTATATATGTATGCATTATCTCAGTCTTTATGTATGTGTGTATATGTATTTATGTATTGTCTAGGTAGGTATGAATGTGTTCATATATATGTATGTACATTATATGTATGTCTGTATGTGTGTATGTATGTGAGGTATGTGTCTATGTATATACGTATGTGTGTACGTTTGTCGGTGTGTGCGTACAATCGTTCAGTGAAGAGTGCGGAATGACTGCCACTAAAAAGATAATCAAATCATAAACGGCGCAGAAAAGCGCTTTATCTTTTCCCCTTGGTCATTGTGTTCTACTGACATTCCACTAACAATTCATCATGATCAGATAACCCCTATTTTCTAGCAATATTTGTTTTAGATATTACTAGTGCTGTTAGAGAGACAATCAGCTGGGTCTACACAACACTATTGTGGTAGGAGGGGTCGTATGAACAGCTGTGGTAATTATCGAGATGGTTTCGGATACAGATTGAAACTGTTTGTTTAGGACCTCATCAACCAGCATCTGTGACAATACGCCGTTTGCTCAATAAGCTCTAGGGTAGCCTCCCGGGGGGGGGGGGTCACTTAGGTATTAAGGGGGGTGCATACGCTAGTTATCAAAATTAAAAAATACCCCTAAAGCACTGATTTCTGGCCAAAAAAGCACCCTTATTTAAAAAAAAAACGCTGACTTTTTCCACTAAAAAAACACCCCTTCGTTTTATCAAAACACTGACATTGGATGAACGGGAACACGTATTTTAACTTTAGATTTTATAATCCTCTGCGTGTTTAGCGGCAGCAAGTGGCGGCAGCAGACTCAGAAGCCCAGTCACTTCTGGAGTCACTCGGCGCCAGAGCCGCGTATATTTCGTGGATTGTAAGGGGATTTTGACCCCCATACTTCGTACCTTGGTACAAAAAAGTACCCTTCTTTTACAAAATCGCGGACATGCGGAGGTCTTAAAAAATGACCCCTTCTTCCGCGAAATACGTAACTAAGGTGCGGCCCCCCTCTGTACCTGAGTGCCCCCCCCCCCCCCGGGGGTAGCCTAGATTTCTAGGCTGTCATATGAATGTTTATGATATGTCTTTTCTGTTACCAGGCACCAATGGTCTTGGTGGCCATAGTGGTCATTGTAGTTTACACTTATCTCACCAGGGGAATAGAGGACTCAATTTGAGTATGACCCTAAAACCTATGGGGATAGGAGGATCAGGTGGTGCCATCTATCTACCATACCTGGTACTATGTCTCACTGCTTTGTCAACACAGAAGGGAATGTCAGCACTTTAGGGACTAGTAGCCTAGTCTAGGGCTACGAATTTACATTCAGCAAGCTGGACAGCCTGTGCCCATTAATAATAGAATTAGCACTAGTTCCATTTCGTTATTGCTAGTCCTACAGCTGATATTTTGAGAAATGCAAGCCCCATTGCATTGGGGTGGAACTCAGTCTTAATTTACATTTCGTTAGTGTAATGTTGAAAGTCATATCTAATGTGGATGAAATGTAGGATGCAGTAGCTTGGCTATTTTTCTCTCAACCATAATCCTTCAATTTTGTACAGATATTGGCATTTGTTGTGTGCCATATGTTCGAGATAGTATTTGTGTTCTGTGTGTGTGTTATTAACCCTTCCAATGCTGACCCTACTTTCATCAAAAACACAAGGATAGACATTTTTGGAAAACCATCTAAACCCTATCATATTGCTACTCATTGGATAGCTCTTGCCGAGTACTCTCAGATGAGTACACACATGCCAGGGCTTCTGTTATTTGTACATTTTTCACATCATTTTGTATTGGCCAAATCAGCCACCAGCAGCATAGGGCTTAAGAAATAGAAAAAAACGGAGTATGTATCTCTTTGACATTCTATACAAGCGGTTGCATGTCATGACAGCAACTACCAATATGTTATATAACATGCATATCGTTGAAAGTGATAAATGTGAGTAGTGTGCATAGATAAACAGATGCACATGCATTTCTGTTGATGGATAGACAAATATAATTTTTGAATAAAGAAAAACATGGTTAAGCAATTGAGCTTATCAATACTTTACATTTGAGCAGAAACAAATATTCTATGGCGATAGAGAAAAATACTAGTTATTTAGTTTAGTATAACTCTGAGAGAAAATGTTAATTTACAAAATAGAACAAAGAGATTTGCATTATCCATGGTCCATTATAAGCGTTTAATAGAGATGCATAGGGGAAATGCAAAATTATCTAATACAGACAGATTAAATTGAAATGTACGAGGGAAAGTGGAAACGATATGTAACAGGACAATAGGTGTAAACCAGATAGTGCTCTTTATTGTAACAGACAGATTGAATTGAAATGTACGAGAGAAAGTGGGAACGATATATAACAGGACAATAGGTGTAAACCAGATTGTGCTCTTTAATATTGTAACACAATAACGTATGTCTATGTAAGAATACCACTAGCAAGAAAGTGAGCATTGTTTCGTCTTAAGATAAAATAGAGAACGAGTTAAGTTTTGATAAATATATAAAGACCTCCCACTCTATGTGACCTTCCCATGAATGTGAATTGACCATGATTCTGGGCTTGCATTTTGTCGACCGTGATTGGACCACATGTTCGAAATTAAGGCTACCGAGTGGCGACAGGACATTTGAAGTAAGTTATGGCTAGGTCACAAATGGCGAATTTTATTATGATTGCATACAATTATCTGGTCGCATGCAACTGAATTGTTGACAGTTTCCTCCACCAATTACAATTGGCTATTAACTTTTTAGCCTCAATATAGCAAGAAAGGGGACTATGATCGAAAGTCCAAATTGCAATGTATCCTTGAAAGATTCCTTGCCTCTATATGTGCAGTCTTAATAAAGGGTAGTCAAGTGACATAAAATTGGATTATAAGTTTAAACGAATCATTATGAATAGTGTTGGCAACTTGGTATCACGAAAATAAAATCATATTTGAACAGGCTAGCTCCAGCACCTTGGTTGTTGTGTTGCACTACCATGCGCCTATCGCTGATTCAAACATAATTGCTTGTTAAAAGTGGAACAGGTAAGCTCCAACGACTCAGCCGTTATACTTGCATCCCGATACACCTACCGATTCAAATACTATTGTGTTTTGTGCTAGATTTATCTTATCTTATTTTACTTTATTTTAGGTACATTTTTCTTCTTGTTTAGCACAAAATATCCACATAGAATAATGCATCTTGAAAGTATACATCATACGGGCCTATTTGAATGTGTTGAAGCGCTTTGTTTTCGATTGTGATTGCCATAGCACCAATGATCTTACTAAACACATATATAACAAGAGGTCAAATATGCATGTATTCAATTATCAATGGTACTTTTCCCACCTTTATTTATACTAAGGTTGTTATGTTGTATGAAATCATGAATGATATTATAGAAAGTTACCTAGAAAGTTTAGCATATGTATTCGACATATTTTTGTTCAGCATGACAGCAAATACTGTCTACTTTAAATAATGAACCATCATTATCAATATCATAGGAGCAAATTTGGTTTTGAACTATTTCACACTTTGATTTGATTGCCATAGTATCCACTTCAAAAGTGGCAAAGGCTACCAGACATATAGCATATAAAAAGAAACGACACACAGTAGACAGAGGAGTTGAATAGTTTGAATCGAACAAGAAATTATAACGGTATAATGTATCTTAGCTAGTTATAGCGTTAGAATATGCACATTAATATGCAAGAATCAACCGCATGAATCTTATCACGCTATACACAAACGACATCCATCAGACCATATACAACAACGCTACTGGCGTCACTCTTGTTATATGCATTCGTGGAGGGACATACCTATCTGTAGCCAGACCACAGTCTAAGTCATACTACCATGAGGAAGCTACGATCACTACGTTTGGGTTTACTGTTCTTATGCACTTTTGTATTGGTGCGTATTTTATTTTCAAATGATATCCTCTTTTTTAGTTTCAAAGTTTTAGGTAGGTGGGAGAATTCAGCATTTCATGAAATAAGTCAGAAATTGCAATTTTATGAAAATGACAGGATGCATCATGATATACAGCGCTTTGCATGGCCAATCGTACCCACGCCTAGTTCACATGAAGTCACAACGCCAGTAAGAAGGTTTATAGTTCCAAACATTGTGCATGTTACCTGGTTTTATAGCAAAGAAAAGCTAACATTTAGATTCCATATGTTTATTTCTTTGCTTTCTGCTTACAAATACATCCAACCTTCAGCTATCATGTTTTGGTATAACAACGAGCCAACAGGATATTGGTGGTCAGAAATACTTCGAAGAGTACCAGTGATTAAAATGTGCCAAAGGGAGGCACCTACTTCGATATATGGACACACAGTTTCAGTTCCTGAGCACCAGAGTGATATTGTCCGCCTGGAGGTCCTCATGAAGTATGGTGGGATTTACATGGATTTGGATATGGTAATCCTGAAATCATTTGACCCCCTTCGAGTATATGAACTAACAATGGGGCGTGCGACCAGTGTAACACTTGCAAATGGATTGATGGTTTCAAAGCCAAATGCAAGTTTTCTGCGGATCTGGCACAATAACTACAAGACCTTTGATGACACAAAGTGGGATAAGCACTCTGTACGTTTTGCCCTAAAATTAGCACAAAAGTACCCTGACCTCGTCCATGTTGAACAGCGTAGACTTCAGAGACCAAACTGGAAAGAAAAAGAATGGATATTTGGGAAGAAAATTTACAACCTGACTGAGAACTACTCAATGCACTTGTATTATCGGTCCCACAAAATTGAACATAATCAAGATGACATTAAATACATGAACTCAACTGCTGGAAATGTGTTCAGGTATATTTACTATGGAGCAATGGATCCTTTCAAACCAAACATAATTGTTCCACAAACTGTTCATCTTATATGGTTAGGTACTGAAGTATTTTCATCTCGTCATTATGAGAAGTTAGTTGCAATAGAGAAACATGTTAACTGCACTCAGATGTTTATTTGGTCTCATGTTCCACCTAATGGGGATTGGTGGAATAGGTCTCAAGCGATGGTAACTCTTAAATCACTGAATCAACTGTCCACTAAACTCTACCCAGCAGAGATTTTATACAAATATGGTGGCTTGTACCTGGCTTGGGATGCAGGTGTAGGGAAATCTTGTATCAATTTGTTTTACTACAATGCCACACTTGCCCTAAATGAAAAGAAAGAAATTAAATCAAACATCATGGCATCCACTGTGGGATCAATGTTTTTTGAAATCGTACTGAAAGAGCTCAAAGCAATAAATGTATCAGAAACTGTGGAAATAGATGAAAATCTGTTAACCAGGCTTTATAAAGATTCATATCCACATCTAGTCCATTTGGAG
>OZ012687.1:37560619-37569756 GCA_963942565.1 Maea johnstoni
ACAATTATAGCTTAATATTTTGAAATATATCATGGATAAAAATTATTTAACATTTCATTATTGTATACATTGTATATTGATATTGTATTTCGACTTTTTCAGACTTTTTAGAAACATTTTAGAGTATGTCAATAACATATCCAATCAATTTTAAACACAGCATTCATAATACGCAGATGTGATACATTAGCTATACATGTCGATAAAAGATGGTGTAATGTTATCAAACATCAATATGTAAAAATAATGGTTAATATTCGAAGAAAATATTCCTTAATTCTCGGTAATGTTTAACTGATATCATATTTGTATTTTACAACATTATTAAATGGGTCAATAAACAGACCATGTTAAATTGAAAAATTGCAAGTACATAGTGTATGGTTGGGATATTTACTCATAACTCAACACATGTTCTTTATAAAGAGTTGGAATATATGTGATTCACATTTTTATCCTCATTAATACGCAACGCAAAAGCCCCAAAGCCACCAGACTAAACAGCGAGGCCTTTCATTGTGAGCACCTCGAAGACATTAACACCTCCTAATGTGAACACTTTTTCCCAGTCCCATTTGTATCTTTTTCACTATAAAAAATCAGATGTGAACACCACCTGATGTGACCGCCTTTGACCTTGTTGCAAGGTGTTCACAGCCCATGTATCACTGCAGTAGAAAGCATGCTGTTAGTAGTTAAATCAGGCTGTCCAAGTTGTCGCATTGTCGAAAAATTTTGCGCCAGCAGCCTCAAAAAATGCGACACAAGAATATTTGCGCCAAGGTTGCGACTCGGTAATTTTGCAACATGCATGCGTTAGCCATCTAGTGGTGGTCACCAAAACTAAGTGATCACCAAACGGCGTCGTGCGCATGACTAAACATGCAGTAAACAAAGGGACGCCATAATACAGACGATATGAAAATAAAAAAGATACCCCTTCAGTTTTGCATTTTTGGAAAAGGAACGTATTTTACTAAGATTTCTGTAATGTCTATCGAAAACGGAGTTGTTTATGTATACTTACGTTCAGCCTTACGTTCAGTATCTTTGTTGTTGTTAGAAGAAAGAAACACTGTCCATCATTTTTCTCGGCCGGCGAGCACTAGATATCACTAAACGTTGTATGGGGGTGCCCACAAAGGTAGTCTAATAAAACCAACTTGTCAACCCTAGAAATCTTGTATTTAGTAGACGTGTTGGTAACCAATTTTGTAAACTGTTTAGAAACACAAACGACTATAATATTGAGGAAAATCAGGTTTCTAATTCTATGCTATAGGCCATTTTGAGGTCTGAAATCATTAATATTTGATATACTAATACACTTAGGGATGCTGATGATAGTTTTTGAAAAAGATTTTGCTTGAGCAATTCTGATTCATAATCTGATGATGCCCACTTACCAAAAAACTTGTTTCACTAATTTCTCTGCAACCGGTCACCAGATTTCATTAATATTTGATATGCTAATACACTTAGGGATGCTGATGATAGTTTTTGAAAAAGATTATGCTTGAGCATATCTGATTCATAATCTGATGATGCCCACTTACCAAAAAACTTGTTTCACTAATTTCTCTGCAACCGGTCACCAGATTTCATTAATATTTAATATGCTAATGGGCTCGATCAAGCTGTGACGGAGTCACAAAATTGCAGTTGTCAGGAATTTTCCCAATTAAGCCATACAGCTAGCCAATCATACTATACATCATTATAAAGGTCTCCACTTGTACTTTCATATTATAGAAGAGATAATTTTACTTAAAAAGTTTTAAATGCCAAAAAGTGGAAATTTGTTGCCTGTGACGGGGTCACAGGAAATTAGCACCTGATTTTAGCCCTTTAATTCAAAACCCCATAACATGCTGTTCTTTTCAGAATTTTCAAAGTTTTATTAGATGCTATGTTTTGAAATATTGTTTTCTATGAGAAAACTAAATATTTAGTAAAAATAATCTCCAATAATGATTTTATTGAGCAAAATGTCAGACAAAGTCTTGTGACGGAGTCACATCTGCCCACTGTGACGGAGTCACACTGATAGTGCAAATGATGGGTTTTCTTCTAATTTGCCATTATTTATCAAATTCTTTGGAAATTTATGTGTCTCATTGAAATTTAAAGTTTAAATGAACATTAACACTCAACAAAGATGAAACACATTTTGAAAAACACAACAATACAGATAGTATATTCTCTGAACAGTTTAGGTATTTTGCCATAGAAATTCTTTCCGTCTTGACTCTCGAGTGAGTTACATTGACAGAGGGTTCTCATAGCCCCTTTACATCTTCTCACTTCCTAAAATACATAACTGAGAAACAAAAGCAGTGTAAGCATTGTGGCATGTGTTTATTGGGTTGATATCCTGTACTAATAGCTGAGGCTCCAGACAGGGATGTACTTACTGGTCAGAAGCCAGACGGCCCAGATCAGGGGATTACAATTTGGCAGGTATATCCTGTACGGCCCCTGAAAGGTGTGGCACTGGAGTAAAGGCAATACGCATCAGTAGATTAAGACAATAAAATGAGACAGGAAAATATCATGTTTCGTCACTGCATCATGTCTGAAGCTATGGACCTGTGTAACCATGGAATAAACTGACTAAACGAACTTTGCTTTATTTAGCCAATGCCACGAGTTAGGAGAACATCATGTATTTCGGGACAACAGAGCTATGGTACTGTAAAGAACTGAAGAATAGGATAAGACAATGGAGTATGGATTTTGGAACTATCCTGTTGTAAGTTATGAAGATGTGAAAAACTGGCCAACATAATTATTTACAGAAATGTACTTGCTAAGGCAATGCAAGGAAACACATAACTATTAAGAGTTTTGGATTAGCATCTTTTCTCAACCTATTCATACTTGTGACATCTAAAACGATTTGCCAACGTTTTGATATTTACATGTACTTTTATTTTTGAAAAAATTCAAGAAAAAAATGTTATAGCCATTAATACAAAACCAACAGCTTTCTTTCAGTGATTTTCGAATGTTTTGTAGTTCCAGACAACACTTTTAAAGGAAAAATCTATTTAAGCTATGGTACTGTATATGTATATACAATTGAGAAAGAGGATTACTAGTATTTACTGAGCACTATCATCTTGAAAATGCATAGGGCAAGTCTCCTGTCAATTGGAACTGTCATCTTAATGCTATGGTATGGTACAGAACTCAGAGAAAGGTCATTTCCAGAGCTACTAACACAGAAAAGAGATTCATATTAAGAAATAAATTGATACCATATCTCATCTTACTTGCTTACAAAGGGTTAAGATATGATATGAAAAAGTAACTATACTTCACTCAGATCACATCTTCATGACAGCTATATCTCAGGTATGAAGTGATGTACATACATCAAGAGTACATCAGTACCTAGAAACACTTGTTCCCACGGAGAAGACCATTTTTGAGTCAAAGTAATGATCTCTATACTAGTTGATAACATCTCAGTAACTTAAAATTGTTATCACCAAACCATTAGAAGCCTTTTCATTGCAGTCACTGATTTTTACCTAGTTCAAAAACTACTATAATAATGAATTTATTCCAAAATAGCTATTTCATCATTCATCACATCCAATTTACCTGTTTTTATTGAGTTTTGAGCAATTTAGTCCAATTTTCTATATGAGATAAATCAAAAAAACATGTTTTTTTTGTGTGACAGAGTCACATGTGACGGAGTCACAAGTATCCCAATTTTCAACTTCCACCAAAAACACTTTTCAAGTTTCCAAATACAATTTTTTGTCAAGTGATTAGAGGAGGACCTCCAAAAACCTAGTTTAAACCTAGATTTGAGTTGATTTTATCATTCAAAGGAAAGTATGGTGTTAATGAATCAGATAGCTAAAATGAATGCTGATGTCTCATTTTGATAAAACGTGGACGCCATTAACTCAAACATCCATAAATTTTTTATTTGCGGACACAAACAAACAAAACAAAGATATTCTGAAACTAGAAATAACCAGCTTTCTAGCAATATAAGGCATGATGTGTTACGAATGAAAAAATATTTTGGCTTAGATGCTAACATGTGCTTGATAGAGCCCTAATACACTTAGGGATGCTGATGATAGTTTTTGAAAAAAATTATGCTTGCGCAATTCTTATTTATAATCGGATGATGCTCACTTACCAAAAAACTTGCCGAGTCTTATCAGACTGTATTATAAATATTCAAGCTGGCTATATATGTGAAATAGAGTGTGTGCCAGTATATTGAAGAATCTTAAGCTTGAATATACAAATCTGTGATAAGTATAAGCTATATTGTACTATGTGTGGATTCAGTGTTTCAAGTTTCAACATACATTTCAATTGGTGCTATGTCATAGTCTTAATTTAACTTCCCCTAGTGTGTAAACTGTGAACTAAATGACCCCTGGTGGATACAATTTGAACCATTAAAACGCCACCTGATGGCAGACGATAGAAGTATTTTGCTACAGGTAGTTCAAATTTTGCTACAGGCATTTTGGGCTTGGACAGTTCTATATTCAATTTAGGGCAATCGAAATTCTTGTCAAGTAAAATGGGCGACTTATATTAGAGGTAGAATTTTCACACAACAATTTCAAATCATGTGGTTACTAAAATATATGTATTTATCTATATGCAAGTTTTATTCGATGACTTAAGCTGTCGAGATGTTATGCATTTCAGTACTTCATAAGTTCCTAAAGTGAATCTTTTGAAAAATGATTTCAGCTATAATAGGGTCAAAAGTATGGCCATCAGTGTGCCAGGCAAAGGAACCAGTCACATGTGAAATAGATTGAGAGTGAGAGTGGTCGTCGTGTATGGCCAAAGTGGGCCCTTTCATAAGTGCACTCTCGTATATGCACTTTTAGGAGAGAGGGGTTGGTGCATGGGAAAAGTAGGATTTAAGTGAACTCTAGCGAGCCCAATGCAAACCTTAGCAAACAGGAACTATTTTATCATTATCATTATTAATGTATTATTATTATTATTATTATAATTATTATCATTATTATCATTATTATTATTATTATTATTATTATTATTATTATTATTATTATTATTAGTGTCATTATTATCATCATCAGCAGCAGCAGCAGTAGTAGTAGATGTAGTAGCAGTAGCAGTAGCAGCAGTAGTAGTAGTAGTAGAAGAAGCAGTTTCACCCAGCTTGAAAGTTGCACTACCGTTCGAGTTGGCTGCCTTCCACCAATCACGGATCTATGACATACCCTGCGCTTTTGATACAAGCCTTTGTTCTTAATCTATTCTAACCGCAAAGGTGTTATCCAAGTAAAATACACAAGCGTCGTAGGCCAAGTTTTTTCCTGTTATGTGATTGGTGAAAGGCAATTAACTGTGGTGACAATTGCAAGCTACATAGACCCTTTGAAAGCTGTGTTTTTAATAACCCTAAGGCTGCTGTCGTTAATGCTGCTTATTGTTTCAATTTTGTGTTAAAAAGGGCGATTTTCTTGCCTTGCTCTATGTTAAAGGTGCTTCGTTATATCTTTATTTTTGTAATATTACATACTAATTTAGTTACTTGACAAGACCTGCCGATCCACCTGACAACGGCTCTGTTAAGACGCCTACGCTCCGGCATATCAGCAACCAAGTACATGTGTATAGGCTAGTGCGATTATTTCTGTTCGTTCCTTTTTGTTCTTATGCTATATAAGTATTTGTATGCTGTATACTTTTTGCTTTATGAGTGAGTCAATAAAATACAATACAATATAATACAATCGGCTTCGCCTCGTAACACCTCTGGTGTATCACACACACACACACACACACACAAAACACAGCTTTTCTGGGGTCTTTCTACCACTTCAACTCTGTATGATTTGATGTTTAGGCCATCTTTTTTTTTTTTCTGTTTTAGGAAGATTTTTTTCCCAAAATCAATGCGAGAGGGAGCTAAAATAAAAAAAAAGTTTAAAAAAAAAAAAAAAAGTGTAAAGCCGGTTATACAAGCTTAGCCATATTTTTTTTTATTGTCAAAAACACTTGTATACATTCTGTAGGGTATGAATACAGGTATCCTTTCATATGATTGGAAGGTTTGTCTACCATGTGTTAAAACATTTGAAAACCTCCAGACTTGGTCAAGAAAGTGAGAAGAGCCTCTCCACCGCAGTATCACGTTCTGCGGTCACCGCACCTACATTAACTATGGACTCTGCAACTTCAGTTGCGGCCACCTCAAACAGCTTGGGTATCGCAAATAATGCAGGTACCGCAAAGCGCGCAGGTACTGCAATTAGTGCAGGTACCGCAGAGTGCAGGTACTGCAAATGGTGCAGGTACCGCAAAGAGTGCAGGTACTGCAAAGAGTGCGGGTACCGCAAAGAGCATGAGCACCTTAAAGAGCGCTGGTGCATCAAAGTGCGCCAGTACCGCAAATAGCGTGATTGCCGCAAAGAGCTCCAGTGCCGCAAAATAGCGGGGGTACCACAAAAAGTGTTAGTACCTCAAAGAGCACCAGTGCTGCAAATAGCGCGGGTACCACAAATAGTGTGGGTACCTCAAAGAGCGCCAGTGGCGCAAAGAGAGCGGGTGTCGCAAAGAGCTCGGGTACCTCATAGAGCACAGGTACCTCAAAGTGCGCCAGTGCCGCATATAGCGTTAATACCTCCAAGAGCGCCAGTGTTGCAAAGAGTGTGGGTACCTCAACTAGCGCTGGTGCATCAAAGAGCGCGGGTACCTCAAAGAGCATGGGTAGCTCATAGAGCGCGGGTACCTGAAAGGGCGCCTGAGTGCGGGTGTCGCAAAGAGCGCAGGTGCCTCAAAGAGTATCAGTGCTACAAAGAGCGCCAGTACCGCAGGGCATGCAGGTACCACAAATAGCGTGTGTGCCTCAAAGAGTGATGGAACTGCAGAGAGCGCCAGTACCGCAAAGAGCGCAGGTGCCTCAAAGAGTGTCAGTGCTACAAAGAGCGCCAGTACCGCAGGGCATGCAGGTACCACAAATAGCGTGTGTGCCTCAAAGAGTGATGGAACTGCAGAGAGCGCCAGTACCGCAAAGAGCGCAGGTGCCTCAAAGAGTGTGGGTGCTGCAAAAAGCATGGGTGCCGCAAAGAGCGCAGGTACCTCAAAGAGTGCCAGTGCCGCAAAAATAGCGGGTGCCGCAAAGAGCTCGGGTTCCTCAAAGAGTGCCAGGGCCACAAAGAACGAGGCTAGCTCAAAGAGCGCCAGTGTCGCAGGGCATGCAGGTACCGCAAATAGCGTGTGTGCCTCAAAGAGTGATGGAACTGCAGAGAGCGCCAGTACCGCAAAGAGCGCAGGTGTCTCAAAGAGTGCCAGTACCGCAAAGAGCGCAGGTGCCTCAAAGAGTGTCAGTGCTACAAAGAGCGCGGATACCGCAGGGCATGCAGGAACCGTAAATAGCGTGGGTGCTTCAAAGAGTGACGGTACCACTGAGAGCGCCAGTGCCACAAAGAGCGCTGGTACGTCAAAGAGAGCGGGTTCGTGAAAGAGAGCGGGTGGCTCATTGAGCGCGGGTACTGCAAAGAGCCCAAATGACGCTGGGCATGCAGGTACCGCATAGGGCGTGGATACTGCAAAGAGTGCAGGCAGGTGCCTCAAAGAGCGCGGGAACCGCAAAGCGCGCCCGGTACCGCTGGGCGTGTCGGTAGCGCAAAGAGTGTGGGTAACCCAGGGCGTGCAGGTACCACACAGGTTGCTGTCACTGCAACTACCTCGACCAGGTATGCATTGGCTGCAAGTCCAAGGAGCACTAGCTGGTATAAAGAAGAAGGGCTGTAAATCTGACCGCACTAGTAGAAAGAAAAGGGGGGCGGGTCAGTCTACTAGCTTGCCGTCAGTATCTTAGGGGGACCTCAGCCAAAAAAGATGCCATACGGATTGGCGTAGTCTCTATAAGGAATCACCCACTGCTAGACTGCTCCCCCCCCTCTCCTTCCCCCTCCACCATCCCCCTCCCCACTCCTGTTTAGAGAACTGAGTCCCGCTAGGTGTAGAGCTGCACTCACCTCTCACAAACTCAAGTGGCTCGAGCAATGGGGCAGGCTCGCCGAGCTCGAGCTGAAGTGGTCAACTTGTGAGCTTGTCTATGTTGGAAACACAAACGTAATACAGAGCACCTAACTCCGCGCGTCCGTGAGCTATGAGCTCACGAGTCAAAAGGGTGGTGAGTGCATGAGTTGATCTCCCTCAAAGAGTGCAGCTCTAGCCTGGTGTCTAGGTCTCCGTCGAAGTCTAGGTCAGGCTGTACCTCCCTGACAACATCCCGGGACCAGTTCTTGGACCGGGCCGAGGATGAGTAGGAAGGGGAGGTGGAGAGGTTTGACCCTCTCAGAACCCATCCCCCTCTCTCCAATGGAAGCCACAAACTGCTAGGGAGTTCTTCTCTTAAGCCTGTGGTGACTATACCCAGTACGGGGGTTGTGGGAACCCGGGCACCATGCAGGATTTCGCCCGCGCTATCTAGTACCTGCTAGGGAGTAAAGTGATAACTAAATATTGATGACCTGACTCCTATTTAGCAACACTATGTATTTGTTTATTTTCTATTTTTCTTTTATAAACATGCACAAATATTGCTTTCAAGGAAATGCTTTTCAAATTTTTTTTTTTTTTTCAATGAGGGGCCCAAAATCAACGAGGGATTTTTCCTAAAACAGAATAAAAAAAAACGTGGCCTTATGCCTGCTTGCAACACTTTCCAATTACAACAAAGCCTAATTTCCCTCTTGTGCACCTGCCTGACAATTTGTACCTAGCTAATGAACTATATTAATGATTATGAATACGAGACTACGAGAACTTTTGGCTTCGTTATACACGATTTAGAATGACGAGAAAAATAATTAAGAGCTATTTAAGGACCTATTGAAAGTCAGCGACCATGTGTGAATAAGTGATATATAAGGCCATTGAAAGCCTGTGACTAAGAAATATGATTGCCCCCCCCCCCCCCCTCCCAATCGTGTGCTTTCTACGTACAGGTCTCTTTTCAAGTGGCACTTATGAGATATGAATAGCAATTGTAATTAAGATGCATATATGCTCTATACCGGAGTCCAGCAAGTCTTCCATCTTGTCAATAATTATGATGCCAGTAAAAGTTCTCGGAATTAGCTGCAAGAATACAAACAGTTAAG
>OZ012687.1:37572456-37613348 GCA_963942565.1 Maea johnstoni
CCATTACATTGCACAATAATCGCAACCCAATACTTTACTTCTTGCAATTATCTTACGATAATCGCGAAACATTCGTACAATTGTATTGTATTGTATGTTTATTGACTGTACTGTTTATGTGCTAACTCGTATCAAATACCAAAATATAAAATAGCAAAATAACATATACAAGAAATAATAACACATACATAAATAAAGTAAGAGAACTTTGCGGTCCGACCAAAAGTAAGAATACGGTAATAGCTATGAAATATTCACTGGTAGGATCTGGATTTGGTCCAGCAGTATATAAAGAAGATTTGACGCCTAAACTACGATACTACGAGTTGTGTGGTCTGGCAATCGGGAAAATCTGGTAGTAGCTATAACATGTGCACCAGAAGGAACTATTCTCACGAATTTCGTACAATATTCGTACGAGAATTGCTAGTCTAAATATTGAACGTTGGTCTCAATTGTTTCACGAAATTGTCTCAGGAATATCTTACGATATATCGTATGATATTCGTGAGACAATTTCATGTCTGAATATTGGACTTGTGTTCAATATTGAGGTCTGACATTTGTACAAATGTTGAACGAATGTCGTACGATAATCACAAATCAAAAATCGGTACTAATTTGGGATCCAGTTTGCAAACCAGCACCGATTGTTATAGACGAATTCGATTCCCTTTTTGGACGCAAGACATGCCGGAATCGGATTCGTCTGTCGCAAGATAGACAAAATTATCGGGACCGACCTGCCAATATCGGATTCGTACGACAGTCGGTCTCTGTTTGTTAGTTGGCGCGGGAGGGGGGGGGGGGGGGGGCACTCGGATACTTAACAGGCTCGCATGCTTGTTCTAATGCTATAAAAGACCCCCAAACACTGAATAACTTTGGAATTTGGAATTTCTATTATCGTCACTTTTTTCTGTTATATTCATGCCTAACAGCGACTAGGCAACTTTAAGTGTGGAGGCCACCGAAATATCTGGCGAAACCACAGTAAACTCCCAAGTCACCGGCAAATTTCTTACATGCCCCTGCTTCGATTCGAACCTGGACAATCAGTAGCAACGCCTTATAGACCACTTGGCTATCAGGGCTGGCTAGCTTTAATGCTTCATCATGACATAGTTTGAATTAGTTTATATGACCCTGTTTATTTGAAAGGTTGTTCGGAAAATGAGTACTTTAACAAGGATAATATTTATAAGCACGTTTCTGACAGTTGATGACAACACATTGCATCCTAGATAACAGGACCAGGGGTCCATTCATAGGATTCCATTCCACACAGTTTTATACATTCTGACACGCTAGTATTTTCTATTGGCTTTTCAAATACTACTTCGGCAGCCTAGATGTTCAATTATCTAAGATGGGCAATGCGTGACATCTGCATCACCAGGTTTTATATCATATTGTCAATGGACAACAGACTGGTTGACTTATTGTTAGTGGTCATAAAAAGATTTTCTAAAAATCTATATATAAAAGAAAATCCAAAATCAATACTAAAACAAAATCATTGTATAAACACAAATGAACAGCGTATGTGCCTGATGGATGGATTCTGATGCAATATCAGCAGTTTTTAGCCGTATATGTTGTTGCAATGAACCTCACTGTGCACTGTGCCATGGAGTGGTACGTCCTTATAATTGGATGCTTGGTTTCAATATAAATCCCACATAGAGTTTGAGGGTCATATGCAGCCCTGAACGATGGGCCTGCTAAGAAGGGTACAACTTTTGGTATTTTTTCTAAAATACCCTGCGGGCATTGGAATTGGAATTTCTGAATGTTGTTCAATAAGCGCACCCATTGGAGATTCTACAAATTACCAGGCAATTCGCGAATCAATTTCTCTTCGCGAATTGGCTGAGACTGAAAATAAGCAAAAAATCGCATGGAACCGACTTTTAAGATGCATAATCGCTTGCAACTATCGTGTGAATATTGCACGACTGAGATTTCTGCAGAATTCAGAGTTGTACGAATATTTACACCCCCCCCTCCCCCCCCCCCCCCCCTAATGTGACCTAGGCATGAATAATACATTCCTCGGCTAGAGGTGATACTTGGCGAGGCATTGACATACATATATTTCGACAATGCCAAGCTAGCAAATATGACCTATGCTTGGATTCCACGCAAAGTCCTAAGGCCAGGATTTGGTACAAAGCCAGTTGTTATGGTAATGAGACATCCAGTCAAGACATCTGCATTATTCTACGGACAGAACAAGCCCGAAGCGAGCACAGACCGAAAAACGATTCCTCGCCTGACGCTTGCCTGCACGGCCAGTACATTTCCCGTGCATTTTTCCAATTCGAACTAAGCATTTTTTTAGTTGGCCTTTTCGTGGCTTGAATACTTAAAGCCATAATAAGGTATTCGACAAGGTGAAAGTGAAATCTTTCCTTTTGAAAAATACCCAACATTTAGAAACCCATGAAACTGTGCATAAGCTTTTATTGTCAGATCCCCTTTGGAAATCCAAAATAAAAAGGTGTCACCGGTCATCCCGTCCATATAGGTGGCGCCAAAATGGCTATAAGTTTGCAAAATTCATTTAAAAATTGAAAGTCCATTTAGTAAAATAGTCTACTGTGTAACAGCGTAACAATGTTACACAAACATCCAGTATTACAAACAGACCATTGATTAACAACAAACCTTTGAATTAACTACATTCAAACTATCTTTTAAACAAACTAAATACTACCAAACCAATACCATCTTTGGCATCTTATAATGGTAATACGAGTACTATTTTTGCAGGAGATCACATTGGCCATGATATTTTCACAGAGGTATAACTGGCCACATATTGATGTAGAAGAGTAATTAAGGCAGCAGTGACAGAGAAGAGTATGTGAAACATGAAAAACGCAAATGGACAATGCATACTTAAAGCGGGTCTGCTATGTACTAATGAGGATGAAAATTAATATTTTTGACATGTGAAATTTTTCCTCTCTCTCTCAATATATATATATATATATATATATATATATATATATATATATATATATATATATATATATATATATATATATATATATATATATATATATATATATCTTATCAGACCCTTCTTGGTTCATACATTACATTAGTAGGTACCTCCACACACACACACACGTGTGTATATATAAATATAAATATATATATATATACATATATATATATATATATATATACATATATATATATATATATATATATATATATATATATATATATATATATATATATATATATATATATATATATATATATATATATATATATATATATATATATATATATATAGCTTCTATTTGGGTCTATTTGGGCCCGTTTCATTCATGGTGCAATACTTTGATAGTCCCAGACTCTCCTTTAGACACTTTTCTACGAGATCATCTAGTATCAAAAAGACAATCAATGCATGTTTACATATGTAAACATACATGTTTACGATCACTTCATAATCTGGAAACATAATCAATAGAATTATGTTTAGACGCTTGGTGTTTATCAAACACAGACACTATCAATTTTCATATCATCTTAATTGTTTTCCAAAATATTAGAAATTAAAGAAGATAATCAGAAGTTTTGCTTGGAGTTTGATATACTTGCCTGCAAAGGTCACGAGCATACTCAAAATGTTCGTGATTGAACACCTGTTCTCTTGATCTGTGTCCACTGGTCAAATAGGACGTCAATGGCTAAAATGGCACGGCAGAAAGATTCAACACATGTACCTTGGGAAAACATTTGCAATTATAAATATTAAAGTGCAATTATAAAGTGCACTTACCTCATACATTTTGAAATGCCATGTGTCATGTTCGTTTATAAAACAATATCTATGTCTGAGACAGTTATTTCATAAAGGCATATTGCAAGTATGAAAAGCGTATGGCTTGCACATTTATTCGAAGATATGCGAGGTAGAACCAAAACAGCAAGGGCGTACCAAAGATGGCGAGAAATAGTACCAAGAGTGAGAGGCAAGATGCCGGAAAGAGAGGCAAGATCTCGAAAAGGGAACCAAGATGCTGATAATGATATGTGAAATAAGTATCTATGAGTCAAGGTAGGTTACAGAGATAGTTTCATCATACATCAGAAAGTCGTGTGTATGTGTGAATAGTGTCCTAACCTTAGACATTGTGTCTGCTTTACATTGTGATTGTGAAGCTTACCAAAGCATTTCGGTGCAATAGTTAGATGCCGGGTAAACAGCGATTTAAATAGCATTTGGAAGGAGTATGACTTAATGTGGATGTGGCCCACCATCTTGTTGATCATGTGCTCTCTTACATAACAGCCCAGGTTCGATTCCCGGCTTGGGCAAGTGAAAAAGTTGCAAGTCACCTAGGGTTAGGTTGTGGTTTTCGCCGGGTACTCCAATTTCCTCCACCACTTATGCTTATACTTTGAATGTAATTTTTTTAGAAAGAATGCTTCCACAATTAGATAACATACCTGCGTCAACTTGCCCAATATGACGTGAGAGTTCAAAGTGGGTTACCCTCTCCCTAATTGGTGTACTATTGCATTATTATTTGCAATTATAAATTGTGCAGAGGTATTTAAATCACTTACCTCATACATTTTGAAATGCCATGTGTCATGTTCGTTTATAAAACAATATCTATGTTTGAGACAGCTATTTCATAAAGGCATATTGCAAGTATGACAAGCGTATGGCTGGCACATTTATTCGAAGATATGCGAGGTAGAACCAAAACAGCAAGGGCGTACCAAAGATGGCGAGAAATAGTACCAAGAGTGAGAGGCAAGATGCCGGAAAGAGAGGCAAGATCTCGAAAAGGGAACCAAGATGCTGATAATGATATGTGAAATAAGTATCTATGAGTCAATAAACAGTTATTGCCTGGCTTGTTGGTGGATAGTGCAAATTATCACCCCGAGAAGGAATTATTTCCCGAGGGCAACGCCCGAGGGAAATAATTCCTTCGAGGGGTGATAATCTGCACTATCCACCAACAAGCCAGGCAATAACTGTTTTGTTATACCGAACATTTTACAACAAGGGGCAAAATCATACGACAAGACCAGAGCTGATTTCAATATTTTAATGATAACAAAATGTATGAATATCATAGTTTCTCATCTACGGATTACTTCAATTATACCATAATCACTTTGATATGAAGGCTAAATGCACTAGACTTGTAAAGTTTGCCATCTTTCTTCCTGAGATCAACATAGCATAACTCTAATACTAATCGATCTCCTTTGGATCCAACTTCTTAAACTCAACATTGCTGCCTTTCTCCCTGCAGTACTCCTTCACAACACAACCTTAAGTAACAGAATGATTAACTGATTTTTTGGTTTTTAAACTGTCTTTTTGGTCATGTAAATCTTGAATATCTTCTTTGGTAGCACTGCCTAACCGAGACATTTTGAAAATATGCTGTGCTCCAAGCTGCTCTGCTTGACAGTCTTTTGAATGAAAATTCACTCTATTATCGCTCACTACTACTCAAAATTTCATTGAAAATATCCTGGGCTTCATATAGAATCAACTAGTCCTGTTATGGATCTTTACCTTTTTTCCTTGAGTTAGACCCAACAAGTAAATAAAACAGCAATAAACATGTTTGCCAGCTGCATGTATCTGTTTATTCTGGTAGAAAAAACTGCATTCATTTGATAAACCGGTCTGATGAATAGGTGCACCCTACAGTATACTGAAATCTATCATTGAAGTTGCCTTATTCATTGAAGAACTTCTATAACCACCTGATAAATTTTTCGGCAAGCTAATATCATAGTTATTTTAGTTTTTTATTGATAGTTAGTTGTCACCTGGCCCACCACAACTTTTATCCTGTTTTATGAATCAAAAGCGCCCAGCCACCATAGAAACATGGAATAGGGGAGATTATTGACTGGCAAAATTATTCACCTGCTTGTGCTATTATTCCACCTTTTCTGATAGATAGGGTAAATTATGAAATGACTCTTAATATAGGGTGAGGTATAACAAGGTAGGTTACAGAGATAGTGTCATCATATATCAGAAAGTCGTGTGTATGTGTGACCAGTGTCCTAACCTTAGACATTGTGTCTGCTTTACATTGTGATTGTGAAGCTTACCAAAGCATTTCGGTGCAATAGTTAGATGCCGGGTAAACAACGATTTAAACAGCATTTGGGAGGATTATGACTTAATGTGGATGTGGCCTACCATCTTGTTGATCATGTGCTTTCTTACATCACAGCCCAGGTTCGATTCACGGCTTGGGCAAGTGAAAAAGTTGCAAGTCACTCAGGGTTAGGTTGTGGTTTTCCCCGGGTACTCCAATTTCCTCCACCACTTATGCTTATACTTTGAATGTAATTTTTTTAGAAAGAATGCTTCCACAATTAGATAACATACCTGCGTCAACTTGCCCAATATGACGTGAGAGTTCAAAGTGGGTTGCCCTCTCCCTAATTGGTGTACTATTGCATTATAATTTGCAATTATAAATTGTGCAGAGGTATTTAAATCACTTACCTCATACATTTTGAAATGCCATGTGTCATGTTCGTTTATAAAACAATATCTATGTTTGAGACAGCTATTTCATAAAGGCATATTGCAAGTATGACAAGCGTATGGCTGGCACATTTATTCGAAGATATGCGAGGTAGAACCAAAACAGCAGGGGCGTACCAAAGATGGCGAGAAATAGTACCAAGAGTGAGAGGCAAGATGCCGGAAAGAGAGGCAAGATCTCGAAAAGGGAACCAAGATGCTGATAATGATATGTGAAATAAGTATCTATGAGTCAAGGTAGGTTACAGAGATAGTGTCATCATATATCAGAAAGTCGTGTGTATGTGTGACCAGTGTCCTAACCTTAGACATTGTGTCTGCTTTACATTGTGATTGTGAAGCTTACCAAAGCATTTCGGTGCAATAGCCGGGTAAACAACGATTTAAACAGCATTTGGAAGGAATATGACTTAATGTGGATGTGGCCCACCATCTTGTTGATCATGTGCTTTCTTACATCACAGCCCAGGTTCGATTCCAGGCTTGGGCAAGTGAAAAAGTTGCAAGTCACTCAGGGTTAGGTTGTGGTTTTTGCCGGGTACTCCAATTTCCTGCACCACCTATGCTCATACTTTGAATGTAATTTTTTAGAAAGAATGCTTTCAAAATAAGATGACATAGCTGTATCAACTTGTCCAATATGACTTGAGAGTTCAAAGTGGGTTGACCTCTTCCTAAATCGGTGGACTATTGCATCACTTTTCTGGGACTTCTCTCACACAGAGGGTGATTTGCTCACTTACACTTGATGACAAACATGGTTTCACTGGCATTAAAGCTAGTGGAGAAACTCATGGAGGTCAAGCCTATGAGTGGTTTGATACAATAAGAGCAGCTAGAAAATTGTTTTTTACAACTCATACAAAGGCTGATCAAATAATATGACTATGAGCATACACAAAGCTTCCTTCCTGAAAACATCTCTCACTCTCAGTCTGTTTGTGTGGTTACTTATATCCGTCTGCTACCAGTTGTCCTGTATATAAGGTATCCCGTATAAATTATGTTATGAAATGTTTATAAATTCTAAATTGCATATTTTGAAAAATTGATTAAAAAATAGGAAACAAAGCTGCATTTATGTGTTCAGTGCGTTTTTAGAATTCAAACTGGTTCGCTTTCCCCCAAATAAGAGGAGGTATCCATCCCTTTGTAGGGACTCATCTCACACAGATGATGTATTGATTACTTTCATATGATAACATAAAATATTTTTTACATGACATTTGGCAATACAGTAACAGCTGATGCAGATCAGACCTTATCGGTATGATTTGATACAATCGATGCAGCAAGAGAAGTGTTTGCTTTAACTCAGACAAAAAATGACCGTGCAATACTACTATATGATCATTCATAATAAACTAAACTGTGGGGACCTCTCTCTCTCTCTCTCTGTCCCTCAATATATATATATATATATATATATATATATATATATATATATATATATATATATATATATATATATATATATATATATATATATATATATATATATAATATATATGTAGGATTGATGGTATTTCCTTTCTCACTTTGCTTATGTATTCTGAAAATAAATTCATTTTAAAGAGTCATGTGCAAGACAATTAATGGTATACTGTATTATTCTGCAATGTAGCACATTGAGGTAGCGCTGTGTAAATTGGAGGTGTAACCTTGTACAAACCTAAATATATGTATATAGACATCGTATCTATGTTTAGCCACAGAAACTTTCACCAACTCAGTAACTTATTATACAGTTACACATTAGATAGGCCTTATAGTTTTTCACTATAAGGGTGGTGACGTCATCCGTGTAATCTATCTGGACTGGACTTGGACTTATTTTATTTTGCATATCGATATCGGCGCCTTGGCTCCCTCTTGGAAATCTTGCCTCTCTTTCCGGCATCTTGTCTCTCGCTCTTGATTCTATTTCTCGCCATCTTGGTACTCCCCTACAGTTTTGGTTCTCCCTCGCATATATTGGAAAAAATGTGCGAAGGGCACGCCATAGAAGCGACTATAGAGTATACAGTACGTGTATTGTAAGTTTGAGGTGTGCGTTTGTGATGACTCTGACGTTGCTTCGTAGGACAAGAGTTTTGCTGCCACCTGCCGATTGCCATAAGAACTAGATTTTGAGATAATAGGATGTTCTAGGAACTATTCCGCTGAGCGGCGCTTCACGCCGGATGCGGACCAAAGTGGGTCAGCCGGTATAGCGTGCGCTCTGCCTGGCAGTCACATACATACATGGCAAAAGGAAGCCTTCAAACCACGCGTTTAAAAATCGCTTATAAAAACGTTTTACACGTGATTCACTTTCCCCTCTATCTTGGAATAATATACATGAATTGCTTTTATTCATCTAAGACTACTGGACGGCGCATTTGACTGCTGGTTCTGAGAAATCAATAGAAACTCCTTAGGCATACTGTATTGGGTTATTCGACAAGGTGACAGTGACATCTAAACTTAAAGTCCATTTAAAGATCATTGTCAGATCTCCTTTGAAAATCTCAAAAAGTGTGGTCGTATAGGTGGCATCCGAAGTGCCACCTTATACATTTGCATATTTCATGTCTAAAATTGAAAGTTCATAATACCGTTATGCTGCTGGTGGATAATTTATCCAATACAAGGTGATGTGAAAAATTACTGAAACCCTGGCACATTGGTACTCATCTGAGAGTACACACGAGAGCTATCCAATGAATACCAACATGGCAGGGTTCAGATGGTTTTCAAAACTTTTCTGAGAATGGACGAAAGAAGTCTCAGCATAGAAAGGGTTAAACTACATCACCATTAGAATTTTCTCATACCTTGTTTAAGCTTTCATTATCAGGTCCAATATCTAGAATAAAAAGGGGGGGGGGGGGGGGTCACCAGCCATGCCGTCCATATAGGTGGCGCCAAAGTGGCAAACAAATTTCATTAAGGGATGAGAAATATTGTATAACCAAGTAAGGATAGTCTAACATTTTTGATATACATAAATATATAGTGGTGCCACAACTATATACTGACTCTATTAATGAAATCGTATGATCGATTATTAAACTGTCACTTTTGAAAGAGTCAGTACGGACATAGAGAGAGGCACACAGACACACACATCTATGTATGTTTGTATGTATATATATATATATATATATATATATATATATATATATATATATATATATATATATATATATATATATATATATTCATGCATATATATACGAATAATACATCAACAAGCTTGTGTCGCATAGGCTATAGTTTAGTTTTATGGATGCATGGGTGTGATTAGTTTAATGATATTGAACCTTACTATATGCAACGATATCTTATTGTGGATGTTATGTGTTGCACATGTAAGGTTCAATGCCATCATTTAACTGTAGCAGGGATGGTTTTGCAAAAAAACAATAAACGGAGCCCAATGTCAGGCAGCTTTGTCTTGAAAGTGTCATTAATCAATACCAATATGATATGCCTTCTCCCAGCAAATATTCTAGATGATTCGTAATAGAAAAAATATATACTATTTAGGTTAACAATATATTTGTTGCATTTGCGCTAATCCAAAATTTAAAACTACATCCATTCCGTAAATATTTCCGGCCTTTACAAAATCAATATGGTGGACATTTACAACTTATTCAACTCGATCGCTGGTTGGAAATTGAAAAATGTCTGATTAAGTCTAATTTAAACGGCGCTGTCATTAATTAATGACAGCAATACATAGACCTAGACGTCGGTGACTGACAGAGGGGAAATACGTTTCCCAACCCTTTGTACGTGTCCGGAGCATAGCAAAATGCTTCTGACGTTTTGGTCGGAAGCCTGCTGACCTTAGATAAATAAAAAAAAAAGTGGATATGATACCAGCCGGTCAACCTCAACAGGCTAGACTCAGCCAATAGTCTAAAAGTCGAGCTCTGAGCATGCTCAGATGATGCTGGCGCACAAGGTTCTCTGTAATGTAAATTATACGAGAGCCTTGATTGGTCCTTGTTTCCTCGTAACCCCACCCTGATGCCAGATCAGAAACCCCTGTCGTGTCCAACCCTTCACTATAGCGCATATAATAATTAGTCTCTCGCTACATATCCATTCTTTTCTTCGTCTAAGCTGATAATATAGTTTATGGGAGACGACACTAAACCCTAGTCCCGCTATATAACACCAGAAATCAATACAAGGGTGCTAGCCCGGTTTCGGTACTGAACCAGGGTTATTTCAATAATAGTGAACCTTACCATATGCAACGACTGTGGATGTTCTGTGTTCCACATGTAAGGTTCAATGCCATCATCTAACTTGATGTTAGCAGGGACGGTTTGCCAAATTGGCATAAAACACATAAACGGAACCAATGCTAGGCTTCTTGGTCCTTAAAGTGTCCTTAACTATCATAGGGCATGTCTAGTTCCAGCAAATATGGTGGACATTTTTAAATAGAAACAATACGTACTATTTAGGTTAATAATATACTTGTTGCATTCGCGCTACTCCACATTTCTAATTAAATCCGTTCTGTAAATAATTCCGGCTTTCACAAAAACTTTATGCTGGACATTTACAACTTGTCCCGATTGATAGCCGGCTGGAGTTGAAAAGAGTCAGATATAGTCCGAGAGGCTGACATAGTTAAGTTTACAAAGTTTTTGAAATAAACATACTGATGTCCTTAGATGTGTTAAATGTGGGTAGAGCGCTTAAGTATCACACAAATCAAGAACATAAGCATTTTCCTCAGTTTTGATTAATTTCTGGCCCCCGTTGCCATGGCCACCACTAAAACTACCAAAAAAAACACATGAATGAACTCCTACGGTTGAGAGCTTGATTCTGATACCCAAATTTGGAATGATGTCACACTGATCTAAAATAAATTATGCAAATTAACGTATAAAACGTGCCAGAGTCATCCAAGAATGCTGATTAAGAGGTAGTAGCACTGAAAAATTAGCTTGGTATCTGTCATTTTCAGAATAAGTGCCCTGATATTGGGTAGAATTACCGGATACCGACTTTAAACAAAAAAATGCTTCAATAGGTAACTTTTTCTGGAATTTGCGCCTGACTGATATTTACTCGAAAGGATTTTTGCAATGAGCATGCTGCCACGCAAATGTTCTTATATACTGGTCGTCTTGTAATATATATATACATGTATATAAATATATATATATATATATATATATATATATATATATATATATATATATATATATATATATATATATATATATATATATATATATATATATATACACCTTGTGACGCATAGGCTATGCTAAGTTTTAGGGTTACGTCGGTGTGATGTGTCTACGGTCTAAGTGGTTTGCAATCGCCATTAAGACAGCGGAGCTCACTTATCTTCCTTCTTATGACAGCTCTGGAACGGGTCATTGTATTTAGCGAAGCTGTCGGCACTGACTGAGTGAAGAAACCCATTTATCCCCACTGCCAGCCATCAGCAATGTTTCGCCACTTCTTATTGCTTTATAAATATTACAGCATGTTGCCATAGTATTATTTAGACATTTTTCCTACCATCGTTCATTGTCCTCGCACGGTGTCATGGCAACTATATGTAAACAACTTTTAAAATGGCCTTGGTTCATCAATTAAATGCACTTTTCCCACGAATTAAAAAAAAATATATAGTATATTGCCACAGCAATGTATAGACATTATTTTCTGCCACACAGTGCAACTATGACAGGATTAATGTGTTTTCTGGCCTTATTTTTTGCCCGCGTGCGCTTTCAAGGCAACCACATGTAAACAACATTTTAAAGAGGCATTGTTTTCACAAATTACAGGCTTTTTGAGCAGAAAACAATATTTTCCATGCTCTAATAGTAGCCAATAAGACCTCGCCAGGCAGCTGCGTTGGAAACCCTAAGGCCTCGGGAGGTCGGGACACTCGGGTGCATCTTACAGACTCTGGCCTGAGCCCCTCGGCTCTGAGATACATCAGACCACCCTTAGTCTTGGGTTTTCCAACACGACAGCCTGGCTGGTACTTTACCCCTATAATAGTTTACACGCGATCCAGACATGATGGGAATGTCGTTTGCACATAAAATGCATCAATATACGCGCGTAAATGCGAAGATATATGGAAAGTAAAGAGACCATCATTGCCTACAGCTATTCCGAATGGAAAAATAATTAAACGCGCATGTGTAGTTTTGTAGATATTGTATAAAATATATGTTATCATACGCGAACAGTGTTTGAAGGCATTCGCTTGCCTTAGTATGTCACAGACACACTCTATAAATACTCGCACTCTTCAGCGAGTGGTCCGCATGCGAGTGGCGCCATCTATTAGCGGTGAGCGCGGGAAGAACATCCTATTATCAAATGCGACTTTGTGTCAATTGAAAAAGTCCTCAATAGATGGCGATAACTAACCTTCACCACCTATCATTATATATGCTAACCATATCAATTCCTACGGCTTAGTTCAGTTGTAAACTAGATCAATCGAAATAAATGTATAAATTAAGTTTAACAAAAAGAATTGTCGTGGTCCGAATATTGAATTAATGGATATCAAAGGAGTAAGCGATGTAAACAAACGTACGTAGAATATTCAAACATTACAAAGGGGGGGGGGGGGGGGGGGGGGGGGGGGGGGAGAGAAGTTAGTGTTTTGAGGTTTCCAAAAAGAGACATAGAGAGACATAACTAAAGTGAACGTAATTGAGATGCTAAAATTTTGATTGAATTGAATTACATGCCATCAATAAAAATAAAGAGTAGATTTATGATTCTAGTTTTTTAAAAGTCAGACATTGCTTGATTCCTAATAACCCGATAGGTACGACCCTATCTTTTTCCTCGTATAATAAAGATGATTTTAAAAAACTCAGTTGAAACTGGGATGGTTACTTCATCATGAGTAATAGCGAGACTTCTGCTACAAACTGCATTTAGAGATGATTACCTTATTTACAGACCCTCTTCCAAAGTCCACGCCTAAGTTAGAAATACGCTAAATCCTTGCCCACCAAATATTTCAATAGGCTTCCAAAATTCATAGCATGGTCAGCCTCAGTTGGCCACTAATTTGGCATGGACTGTTTGCATCACGGCGAAATGCTATTAGTGGGTATTCTTGCCCAACTAACCTATGGCATGGGGAGTGATAAATATTACAGGTAGAGGTAGATTAACTTTACGACCGAGAAGTGCGATAGCTTGTCTTACCATTACGGCTAGGAGGGGGAGTTTAACTAAACAGCAGCCTGCCTCCCAAGCCATATTTAGATGTCATCCCTTGTGGATAGATGGCACTGCGTTATACCTGAGATGAGTAGGGATGTATTTCTCTGATTATACTAAGGGGAGATATGTTAAATTACTGTCAGTGCAACCCCCTCGTGTGGCAATGGTGTGAACTAAATGCCTAACAGTTGGCCACAAACCCTTATGTAGTATAGTTGCAGGCATAAATGTATATATGATAGAGTAAACACAGTAACGCATAAAAGCTATAATAATAATAATAATAATGAGAAGAATAAGAATAATAATAAGAATAATGCTAATGATGATGACAATAATAATAATAATAATAATAATAATAATAATAATAATAATAATAATAATAATAATAATAATAATAATATTACCTATAATAATAATGATAATAGTAATAATCTATGAATGTGTGTATGTATACATCCATACATATAAGCATACATACACATATATATATATATGCATACATACATACATACATGTACATACATACATGCATGCATGCATACATACATACATACATACATACATACATACATGTACATTCATACATACATACATACATAGAGATATAGATAGACATAAACAAATGCTATGGTATTTCATCAAGATTATGGTAGTAGAATAACATAATTTGCGGTCAACATGTGTAACTTTACCTGGCGGCACCTCCCATCAGTGAACAATTGTCAAATATAAAAACAAAACAAATGCATATCCTCATATTGCATTCGTTAATTTACGATCTTTAGGCGTTTACGAGTTTCAGAGGCTGTAAATGATACAACGAATGTCAGTTATTTTTTGAAAGACTGGGGTTAACAGTTAACCAATCGACCACAGGATTGTTAAAACACATATACGGGCCCTATGACTACATTAGTCAAAACATTAAGTCCCATAGGGGTAGTGGATCTGAGTCTATGGATCCATAGCTGCTCAAGATCTAATCTGATTTCAAGGGATTCCTTGTAGTCATGGTCTTTTCTTCCGAATTGTAGTTCACAATGTCAGTTAATTTGTTCATATAGCTCGCCAGTTGGGGAACCTATTTCTGCCATCCTAGATAGAGTCAATAATGAAAAGGAAATGTGGCAGCGGGTACTCGATCCTTTTACGCGTGTGTCAATAAGAAAGACATTAGAGCGTGCCTAGCATTGCGCGCCTGGTGCTTGATAAATTGTTGATCGATCCAAATATGGTCATTCTATCCATATATGGAAACAAAGTCATTTCTGACGCCCATTGGGAATGGCCAATGAGAATCATGAATTTCGACACTGGGTAGTTGTGACAGTGACTTTGTTTGTACTCTGTGCACGTTCATAACGTGTCAACTCTATTTGGGCGGAGGTGGATAAATTCGTGAAAAGTTAATGGCTGCCAATTCACGTGCATTTTGTGTATTGGCGGCAAGAAAATTGTTCAAGTTACTCGGCAGTCTTGGCGACAAAATAGATTTGTTGTTTCAAAGTATTTCTATCAACGTTTGCCGCACATATTGCTTGCTTGGGCCTAGGTTTATTTATTTGCTTGTTTTCACTGAAGTACGATGGTGCAGGTGTAAACGGCATAATTTCAAAAAACAATTCCGCTGTTTTTCTGGACAACAACAGGAAAAAACGTTAATTTTTTTTCCAATTTTTCCCAAAACAGCAGAATTTTTTTTATGATTTTCAGATAAATTAGAAAAAAATTCTGCTGTTTTCGGAAAACGGTGGGAAAATATAATTCTTACTATTTTTGGAAAAACAGTGGAAAAAATCATTCTTTTTCTGCTGTTTTCCAGAAAAATAGCGGAAATTTTAAAAATAAATAAAATATTCTGCCATTCACACCTGCACCATCGCACTGTAGTCATTGTTACTATTGATTAGATATGGTGCTAATGCTGCAATACTGGTCTCCCCCATTGACATTGCTCTATAGTAATCATCATATATAGTTAACAGCGGCCATACACCGGAGTTAGAGTTGCTCAAACTAGTTTGGGATGGCAACAAATCGGTCTAAGTTAAGAATAGATTTGCCTTACTTAAAGGCATAGAAGGGTATTCGACAAGGTGACAGTAAAATCTAAAACTCCATTGAAAAAATACCCCACGGTTAAGAATTCATTAAACCTTGCATAAGCTATCATTGCCAGAACGCTACTATGCCTTTAAGTTGGCTTATGTGGTTAATTTGTGCAAATGGGGTCATTTTGAGATCTTTACCTATGTTAAAGCCCACCTTTTCCTCATAACCAGAGCAACTGTGAATGCAGTTTAGGCTAGCACAGAATAGAACAGGAGACAGAATTGCACACATTTATCAAGTAGAACAGTTTTTGCCCCTTCTCTCTATATATCGAATCCATCAAAACAGGGTCACTTCAAAGCAAAAATTGAAATAACAAGCTATAAGCTGTGTAATCTGCAGGAATTTGGAATTTCGGTTATTGTAGATAAATTACGTTTTTATGCAGTGTTGTTAGCTGACATGTATGGAATGCCAAAGCAGAAAATATATGGCAAAAGTTTAATATACATGGGAGAAATAAAAATTCATATGTCAGTACTTTGGGAAATACATGGTTGAAACTAAATATAATTGACAAAAGTTGAATCTACATGGGAGAAATCAAATTTATATGTTAGAATTTTGGAAAATACATGGTTGAAATTAAGTATACATGGCAAAGTTTCAATGTACATGGAAGAAATCAAAATCATCTGTCAGAATTCTGGAAAATACATGGTTGAAGCTAAGTATACCTGGCAAAAGCTCAATATACATGGAAGAAATCCAATTCATATGTCAGCATATTGGAAAATACATGGGTGAAACTGAATGTGTATGTATCTTTATTGACTATATCATAGATATAAAATGACACAAAAAGCAAGGTAGAAATAATGATATACAGAAAGTATAAATTAAATATAATACAATAAAAAGTCCTATGGGAAAATGAGTGACAAAGAACGAAAAATGTGTAACGAATATTGAGGTTATTAATAAAAACAAAAGAAAAAAGTTCACTTTGTATATGTCCCTCACTTGGGGACTAGTAGTCGTCTAAAAAGTTATGAAAGTCGCTGGATTTAACGAAAAAAGTAAATTGTCCAAATTAGACATTTTAATGCACAGGTCATTAGCCAATGGGGTCAATCTTATCTTAAGAGGCTAAACAATCCTTTTCCAGTTCTACAGTTGATAACCTGAAGATACAGTGTGTTTATGTCTTCCTGACGTCGCCCAAACATCCAACATACTGTGCCCTCAATGTTCTTGCCTAAAAAACAATATAAAATATTTCTTCTGGTTTACTATTAAACTTAACAGGTAGTCTTTTGTCACAATGGTATGATTCTCCATACGTTTCTTTACGTAGCTGGTCAACATTAGGACATTGCATAACAATATATAATGTATATTTTCTGTAACATACACGTCACCATGTATACGTCTTGTGACTACTTGTTGAGCTCTTTTAAAAATTAGTATGACGTCATCACATTTTAGCCTACTGCTACGACATAATAGTTTTGCCATATTTTCGCAAATTTTCATTAACAAAATTGGTCAGCAATATCCCACCAGAAAAGATATCTAGTCATCGATATTGTCTTGCAGAGCAGTTCGTTATCTCTATACAAAATCTTAATCCCAATAGAGGTCAGCAATCTGCCAAGCTTGGTCCCACAGTGGACAATGACCAACACTTTTTACTGGGACACACCCTATTTCTATTTACAAAGTATATGAATTTGAGGACCCCCACATCTCGTAGTCGTAGCGAGCATATCAAAATATACTATACAATTTTACTAGTCTTCCAATAGTTGTATTTTTTGTTTAAGTCTTTCTCTGTTTTTCTTTTCAGTCTTGAATTGTTTTTCCTTTTCCTTTGCTGGCATATTTTATTCAGTTGTAGTAATACTGTAAGGTAATTGACTCTAAAACATGTTTGCAAATCATATCAATACTGAACACAAACATGAACATAAAGAAAAGGTATAAATAAACATTCATCTATATCAATTTGAGGACCCCCACATCTCGTAGCCGTAGCGAGCATATCAAAATATACTATATCCTCTTAATAGTCTCTTTTTCTTTTTTAGTCTTGAATTGTTTTTTCTTTTCCTTTGCTGGCATCATATTTTATTCAGTCGCAGTAATATTGTAAGATCATTGGCTCTAAAACATGTTTATAAATCATATCAATACTGAACATATAGATATGCACATAAAGAAAAAGTATCAATAAACAGAAGGCCTCAAATAAAGGCGTGTAAATACTAATATTCTAGTTTGCCATAAGCCATAATGTTATAATGCTCTATGCTTATACGATCATAACAAAACCAAACTAAAATATGTGCATAGGAGAGTTATGAATAAACGTATAGGGAATAAGTATAGACTTATAGATATATACACGGTCTTGTTTACAATGCAACATGATGTGAGTATGCACTAGATCTCTTAATAAGAACGAAGAGGAAATCATCATCAGGATGATCAAAGGCAGAAGTCACAAAGGAAATGTAAAGAGAAATAGTACTAGGCATAAGTAAACATAAAGGCAAGGTCGCTTAACACAATAATCATAAACCAATCTTTATTGCGGGAACTGGAGATTTTATCACAAAGAGACCTAGTAAACAGGCAATTTCAATTCTGGCTGCTGGTAATAGTTACCTGCAATTAAAGGGCCAATCAATACATTTTTTTCATTTGTTATCGTTGACAGAAATTGTCAGATAAAAGCCGTGTAGAAAAAAACCCAGTCCAGGGTAATTAACGCACTAAGCCATCTTGAAATGAGCAGCTATACTGATATTGATGGAATGCACATTATAAAAGCATGATATTTCTATCTGGGGGAAGGGTTAAACATCGTATATCCTCTTAAATTCAATAACGTGTCCGATTGTCACGAAAATCCTCCCACTACCCCAGCCATGTTTTCATCAGGTGTAATAGGAAGGCTGATGCTGCAGCCAAATCAGGACTTCCTGATAGAGTGACAAATATTTCATTTCCTCATGACCATTTTAACCCATTCACGCTCAGAGATCCAATAGAAATTATCGTCTGCTACTCTGCTACTTTTCAAAATAACTTGGGAATATAGCAAAAGTTCACAAAACATTTGAAGGAGAGTTGTTGGTTGACTTCTCTTTTACATTTCTCCTTCAATTATTTTGCAAAAAATGCTTTTGTTAGAAAAATATTTCCAAAATTGTCAGGCCTGTTTTGGCCGCTCTGAGTGTTAATGGGTTAAGAAACTCATCAATGACCTTTTACAATCTCAAATGGAAGTCAAAGTGGGATGAAGCAATTAACAATTAAGTGCATACAGTTCATCCTTAGGAGCTCTTTTTAGGCCTGGAGACTCCTGAGTTGTTCGAAATGAGTAGACTGTTTTTTTGGCAAGGGTGTTGATAGGTTCCATCCATCTAATTCACTGTTTTACATGTATCTTATGGAAGGATGATCCACCCGTGATACAAGTGAAGGTTTCACGTCACTTTCAACAACTAAGGTCATATCGCAACGAGATAGAAGCCAGGAACTGGATAGAAATTCCCTTCTCTTCTCGAACGAAATATATATAAATACATGTATAGTCTATGCATGGTAGCTGAGCGAGGTCATACACCCACATGATGTGCGTTGGCAACTTTATAGAAGGAGCTAACTAATACAAACTCTTGAATAATCACGAGTAGCACGCCCTCTGACGGAAGCAGTCTACAGTGTCAAGTAAATGAAATTTCATTGATGTTTATTTCCCTGCCAGGTGCACTCGCCTACGAAATAGGCAAATACGCTTACTTCGATTTTATTAGGCATCCAGGATTTATGAATGAATACTAGGGAAGGTAGGCAATACTAACTGTGTTACTTGGACTGCAATATTTAAGTTTCATTTGTATACTCTAGAGGCACCAGTTAGAAACTAGCCTTGCTTACTGGTAAATGTTGGAAGTGTCTTCCTCAGAATATGGAAACAGGGAAGCATCATCACAACATTCTATGGTAGTACAGATCACAATGAAGTTAATATAGGTTTTATGAAAGTTAAGCAATTCCCATATGTTCCAAACCCTCTCAGATGTTTTGGTTGCCATCAATTTGGACACCACATGAAAGATGATAAAAGTACCTCCAGATGTAAGGAAGCTCGAAAAATAGTTATAACCATTCCAGCTCTCTAAAGAAACACCACCAGCTCCCCTAACATTCAAACACAAACTGTTATCACCTGGCCAGACAATTCCACAAATTTCACAATTCATACCACCCCAGCAGAAAAACACACTTAATCCCACACTTTCAACTAGAAAATTGACAATTCATCCAAACAATCAGCAATTGATAATGAACTAACCACTTCAAAAATTTGTTGGAAGCTATTGCAAAATACAAATATTGTAAATCCTTTTAATTTACTGATGACGTCAATTGCCGGTATTTACCGATTAGATGCTATCAGTAACTTCAAAAGTTTGTTGGAAGCCATTGCAAAATACAAATATCGTACATCCTGTTAATGTTCTGATGACGTCAATTTGTCGGTATTTATCGATTAGATGCTATCCGTAAATTAATATTTGGAAAATTGTGCAAAGCTTCAGATTGGCAAAATTATGACATTAACAGGTCAAACAGATGCCTGTCCTGTGTGACAATGACAATTACACAGGATATAGTTATTACATTTTGAACGAGTGAGTGCAAGGGTAAATTGTAATTGATATTGACAAGTGGCTTGTTGTTGATTCCACTCATCAGGAGCCGAGATGAGATCAGACACCAGCTAGTGTACACCTAGTATGCCCACGGCGTTTCATTGCTAATTTTCGCTCTCCCTAACGCATCTATTAACATGTTTGATAAAAACCAGGCAGTTGTGCCGCTCTGTCCTTCGTCACTCCTCCCCCTACTTACTGTAATAGTATCAATGTGTAACAGGTCACTGATGTTTTTAATTTGCCAATCACATGTCACTACGATTGGTTGATAAAGATTCGGAAAATTGGGATAAAAGCTAGGTAGGCAAATTTTTGATGCGGCAATTAACCAGTTCTACAGTACTAGTATTCCAAACCCAATAACCGCCCCTAATTAAGGATGGCAGTCAGAAGCCAAGGAGAAATTCCCTAGACTCCAGACCAGCAACATCCTCATCCGCAGAGAGAGAGGTCATTTGAGAAGATGCATTTTTTTTAGGATGTACAGAAACTGCACCGACCAAAGGCTAGAGTACACCTAACATAATCTAATTGACACATTTATTGATATAAACAACACCTCCTTTCTTTTCTCTTTCCAACGGATCTTTTAGAAACTGAAGCATGGTATCAACACAGAGATCCACACATATCCCATCTATTAACCCATTAATGCTTAAGAGTTACCTTTGAAATTGTCGTCTGGGTCTTTGACATTTTTGACAATAACTCAGAAATTAAGAATGCTTTTAGAAAACATTTGAAGGAGAGTGGTTGGTAATATTCTGATGAACATTTCTCCTTCAAATATTTCCTGAAATATGCTTTTGGCTAAAAGATTTCATCAAAATCATCAGGCTGTTTTGGCTGCTGTGAGTATTAATGGGTTAATAGTCAAGCAACAACTGTACTGCAACAACTGGATTTCCACAGGAAGTGCCAACTATTATTGCACACCATTTAGAAGCCAACAGGATGTACCCCTTATCAGTTTCTTATCAGGGTACATCCAATAGATCCCTCAATACACACGGGTTTAAACATTGAAGTGAAAGCTGTCCGTGTAGAATCTTATATTACTTATACTGATGGCTCTGGTTTGAATATGAAGGCTCCTACAGTTGTAATTATTGACAATTCATCTTCTATTGAACTATATTGAGACAAATGTATGTATGTTTATTGGCAACGCGCGAAGGCGTCAAAGTACGATACATGATATTATAATGAAAGAAATGATCTCTTATAGAGATGAAATTAGAAAACACGTTAATACATAATAAAGATGGGTTCAGAACTGAAGGGTATCTGCCCAAAAATTCTACCTTTTTTGGTATGCTGTTAAATAAGTGAAATGTAATATAGCAAGAAGGAAAAATAAGAAAAATTAATATTATAGACTTATATATATTTTTGCTACTTTAAAGTAACAAAAAAAATTCTACTTCGTGCAACTGCTCTAATAGGGTGGTAAGAAATCTGTTTTTCGTTGCGACTTGATAGAGCGATTAAAGCATTGTAATACATACTAATTAATGGGTTCAGATTGAGATTCTGCCCTTGGATGTACCTCAAAGAAGATGTTTGCGTGTAGTCATGGCTACCAATTAGGGTTATTATCCTACCCCACTACGCTCATTTAACACAAAGTAGTACATTTTATAAAAACACATTGCTATCACTTTGAGGAATTCTACTTGAGACTCATAGCATATAACTGAAGGTATCTTACCCATTAGAGTCTCAAAAACATCACTTTTTGGTTGAAATAGTGAGACGTTATATACATATTCTATTCTTTCGATACCATCAAACAGTTCTGTTCTTAGTCCATTTAATGCAGGACATTGTAATAAGAGGTGTCTAGCATCTTCATTAGCGAAAGTACTGCAAAGCTCACAGTAGGTTCTATTGATTGGGTCCTTTCTATATTGGTAACAGTCTACCTTTAGTCTACTGGCCCTGCAGACTATCTTGACCATGACTTCACATTGTTTCATTAAATTAGGTGCAATGTCGGCAAGCTGCCACCATATCAATAGTCTCCCATTATCAGATGTGCTAGATATTGTTTTGGTCTTGCTAAACAGGGATGATTTCATTGCCCAATCCTGTCTCTCTATATCCCATGCACGCCTCCAGACAATATCTTTCCACTGTCTTTTGTTGTAAAAACGAATACCATACATCATGTCCCTCATTTCGTTAAAAAGACCTAATAAGTCTACTATCCTAATTATATCAAATATCGGACTGGCAGATCTATTTTCACATGAGGTTACTTTATCAGCTTCATATTGGTTAAGTTTCAACAGGAAAAGTTGCTTATATACCACATCGTCTGCTAGGATTGCTATACCCCTTACAAATAGTGCTTTTTTTACATAGATAAAAATCTCCAGCCTTATCCATCCGAGTCCCACATAACTAGTCTCATTTGGGGATCTATATGGCAGTCGTTGGATACGACGTCCGGCATACCTCTGGAATTCTTCCAGTAGTCTAACATCGTTGTCATTGATAACCCAAAGCTCACAGGAAAAAGTAATTATCGGAACTATCATTGCCCAAAAGAGTATACTGCAGGCGTGTATGGTAAGTCCTCCTGGTTTTAAACCAATACCAGAAGCGGCATTGAGGGCCTTCCTTCCCTTGCTAATTTTGTCTATTAGTCTACTATTAACACTTTCGCTAACAAAATTTTGTAAACCTAGGTGTTCATAAGTACTCTGTTCTTTAATAGGTTCTTTACCTAATCTATATACTCTTTGAAGAGAGTTGGATTTGCGTTCGTTTATACTTTCACCATAAACCAACACCGCACTTTTTTTTGAATTAAATTTATACCTCCATTTACAGGAGTGTTTAAAAGCAATATCTAAAATCCGATCGGTACTATACTTCCCCAGGCTGGCGGCGGCAACATCATCTGCATAACCGAGTGGGGACAAATTAAGACATCCAATAGAGCAGCACAGACCACTATCTTCTAAATTGATGAGGAGGGTATTTATAAATGCAAGATATTTCATCAGGGAGAGGTACCCTCCCTGATGAATTCCACAGCGCAAAGTGTACCAGTTCGACATCACCCCTTGCACTCGCGCTTTACACTTAAAATCGACATATGTTTTATATAGGAGTCGCCATGTCCTTCCCCTAATTCCAATTTGCCATAGACGAAAGAAGAGACCATCTATCCAGACCCCATCAAAGGCCTTCGATACGTCTAGGTACGTAACGAAGACCTTTTTATTTTGATGGAGGAATGAAGAGATGGTCTCCTGCAAGAGCATGGCAGTATGGATGCACGAAACTCCTTTTCTGCATGCTCCCTGGAGCTGGGAAAGGACACCCGACTCCACCCACCACTTTTCTAATCTTTTCCAGATAACTATTTCGAACAATTTGTTTAGAGTGCTGAGGAGGGTAATACCCCTATAGTTATTGACTTCAACTATAGGAGCATTCTTCCCTTTATATAACGGAATCTGGACTGCTCTAAGAAAATTGGTAGGGATATGCTCTACACATATTATCAAATTAAATATCAGACATAAGACTTCTATCATCCTCCTTCCTGCGTACATTAGATGTTCTTTTGTCACACCGTCGATCCCTGGTGTTTTACCAGAATTAAGAGTATTCAAACCTTTCTGAATTTCATCTTCTGTAATAACATCTCTACTAAAATCGTCAATATCACCCTGCTTCAGCCATGTTTTAACCTTTTCTGTAACCTCCACATAGTGTGCATTATCGAAATTTGGGGATTGTACGGGCGTCCCTAGGGTACTGAAGTGTTCCTCCCAGACTAATAGAATTTCTTCTATCTTATGAACAATTCTGCCCTGTGAGTTCTTCACCGATGGGGTTCTAATTTTCGGCCCATCCCTTTCGCGCTTAAGTATTTTCCAAAAGATAGAACGATCCATTTCTGCACTTTTAATTGCTTCAGTTATCTTCTTCTCATCATATTCTTTTGAAATGCGTTTAATTCGTCTTCGAAAGTTTCTTTTTGCAACTCGGTTATTAATAAAAAGCACATTAGTTGGATCACGGGGTCTGCCGCCTCTACACCATGCCTTATAGGCTAAGATCTTTTGTCTTTTAAGCTCATTAAGCTCGTCGCACCAGAATGGTTTGATATTTCTTTTAAAACGAGAACGGGGAATTTGCTGGTCGTGATGTCTTATCATACGCACTAATTGTTCGACACTATACTCGACGAGTTCTGGTGTGGGGTCATGCATATTTATATTGTGCATTAATTCTAATATGCTGTCGCCTAGAGGAGCTTCGTATCTAAGGAATTTTGCTCTAGAATCCAACTTATCCCATCGTATCTTGTCGACAGGTACGCCTTCGCAACAGCCACGAGGGATCATGCCTAGATTGATGTTAATTTTAACCGGTAGATGATCCGAAGTGTTGAGTGGATCATCACTCACAGTGGTACAGTTAGACATGTGCTCAACTAGGTAACTAGGTATTAATATGTAGTCAATGCAGGTCTGACCAGTTGGCCCAAAATGTGTATTGATTGGGCCAATGGCCTCTTTGCATAGATTAACTGCAGTGAGACTATATTTAACTATAAAGTTGTGTAACCTATTGCCTCGAATATCAGGGATTTTTTTGGATTTAGGGCCGCCTTTACTACCCATGTCAGCGTTCATATCGCCGCATAATATGTTGTGGCTACCTATCTCAGTGTTATCAAGTATTGCTCCTAACTCATCTAAAGTTGTTGCAATATCTTCATCGCACCCCCTCGCTGGCAAATATATGCAAAAGATATTTATAACGGCTGACGCTTCATTCTGTATGCGTATTCCACAGACTCTATCGTGTTTGATTTGTACTAAAGGAGTGACACTTTTTAGATTTTTGTCCCATAGGATTGCCACCCCTCCCTGTCCTTTGGAATACCCATAACATTCACTCGAGGAAAAATTACTTGACCGGCCGAAATAATCAATATCTGGAGCTATATCAGCCAGTTTGGTTAACCTATTGGCGTGTAGCCAATGCTCTGTTAGGCATATAATATCACTCGATCTAATTAAAGACCTCAAATATGGAATTGAGGCAGCCAGGCCCCTCGAATTCCAGGTAATTATCTTTAGGTTGTCACTATTCATTTAGTGTATATAAGAAAATTATCTAAGAGACTGATAACAGTAAAACACAGCAGGAAAACATACATCAGAGTGAGACCAGATAGGATCACCATATCTATTGTTAAGCTAAAAAACATTAAGTTAGGTGAGGCTTTTCCCTCACAATGGCCTTTGCAGCAAAAACAAGACGTTTTATATACATCAGTGCCATCTGGTCTTACCGGAGGTATATTTACCTTACACATACAGTTCGGTATAGGCATATCAGCGACGGCATCGGAGTATAGGATCCTGCGAGGGGACGTTTGCGGAGCATCCAGTTTAGATTTTTTCGTAGGATCCTCGATGTATTTGCTGGGCAGATATGGGTGACAACTATACACATAGATGTGGCGGCTGTGTGGTTTTCGGTAGACATATGGGGTGACCAACAAAGCAGCCTCGTTTCGTTCGGTATTATATATGAAATACAAAAGAACAGAGATTAACACCAGGCAGGATGCGACATCAATAAATGGCGAGGCTATGACGACCAGAGAGCACAATAATTTCCTTCGACACGAGATTATTTCGACAGTCATACCCCAAGTAGTTGGCCAACATGTTAATAGGATTTCCAAATAGGATGGATAGGGTCTTTTCCTGCTTGAGACCGCGAAATCGTCATTACATATTACAGCATTAACTTGTGAGTAGGTTCTAAAATCGGATTGTCCGTTAGTGAGATCAGAGGGTTGGATATAATATTTATATTGATTGGCAGTAAAATGATACGATACGGAAATAGTGGTGAATGCTGATAATAACATATAGCGATTAATACGCATATACTCTAAATTCTGACGTCCTTCAAAAAGAAGGTGTAACAAAAACAGTACGGTTAATATCGAGTAATAACGATGGTAACACTTGGCGTGACGCCGTAATCTGAACAAAAGAGAAATAGACGTCATGATATATCTATAATCGATCGTTCTCATTTGCACCATCTTACACAATGTACGAAGTATTACTATATAAGAATCAAAGGGAAGCATAGGATATACAAGGGCGGTGCCATGCCTAAGGAACGACGGCCCCACCTGACGCAATACAGCAGAAGTCCGGGTTGCATGAACGATGTCTGTAGTTGCGTAGGGGTGAGAGATTACGTGTTCCAGAGCTGACTTGTGCCGCAAGAGAGAAACATGTCCTATGGCTTCATACATCACGGAGGTATCACTGAAACATAGTAAGCAAATACATACTGAGAACATATACTGCGGTAGGTTGTAACCACTTGCTGACGTTAATAGTCTTAAAGTACTCCAGATGGGTAGTGATACGTAAGCAGAGGATACTAGAGAATATAGCTCCGGGTACCACTTAGGAGTTACCCTTAGCACAGTCGAGATTGTAATAGTATATCTTAAGTATGATAGAGCTAGGCTGTTAGAAATCCGTCTCTCCACAATATACATCCAATAACTACAAAGAGCATTATATCTATCTGCGTTGCGGCCATCAAACGTAGAATAAATATTAAAAATACCTCTCTCCAGGGTATGTATTCGGTTGTTACAAAAAGCTATGTCTCTACATGTATTGAGGCCAGTTAATATAACATGGAATAATCCCAACATGAATGGAACTGACGTGACAACAAATTTATGGCGGATTATACATTTTGTATGGTCAGTAGCTCGGAACCACGCAAATCCAACTTCAGTTAACAAATAATATATATAGGCCGTACAGGACTTATAGACTGTCCCTATATACAAAGACGACAAAGACATATAAAATACGAGGATTTGGACGGTACTGCACGGCTCGGCTACCATAGATTGCCTGGTTTGGTCAGAGTCGGATGGTGTGTCTGTGAGACCAACGGGATCATCTGAGGGTCCGACTGTTGGGAGCGTCGTCATATCAGCCTCGGAGTCTCCGATACGAGTGCACAAAAAGGCGTACCATGGGCGGAGTTGGTAGGTCTGAAAAACATTGCAAAAGTACACATAAAAGGGTTTAAGCGGGTGTACCCCAGGTACATTTGGAGGGATGTGATGTGCCGTCTCGACGATCAAGTAGACAAACGGGGTCGGTCTGCGCCGCTCGCACCCTTTCCTGCGGGGCGCCATTGCAGGGGGTGGACTGGTTTGAGGTGATGAGTACGCAGCCATCCGAAACCGCACTCCCAAATGAATGCTGGAGAACTGCAATGCAAAGTTCATAAAATGTTTATCTTGCTTAGGGGCATTAACACAAAGGCCGCATGCATTGGTAAGTTCACTCGAAAATTGCCTAGTACTATTTTGGTCCGCTAGAGCGCCGAGAATAGCCCCTAAGAGAGCGCACAGGAGGAAGAGGGCGAGATACACAGTCGATTCTGTTAGGTAGGAGGGTTTCACTTTCATTGTGGTACTTTACTCGGTGTTCTGAGAGTTCGGCGGTTTGTTAAACCACTCGCGTACACTAACATTCTCAGGCCAAAAAGTTTGGTCTAAAACGGTATGGAAATCACAAGCCGCTACTTGTATTTTGATGTTCGCTAGGCCATCCTCTGTATTTGACAAGATTCGGATGTAATATAAAGCGACACCGCGCTCCTCGCAGTAATCCTGGATCGAGTCTTGCATTTGCTCTGGCCCTTCATAAATATCAGTCCTGAGACCCCTAACAAAAATGTCACGGTACGGTTTTGTGTTCGGACCACAAATGGACGGACAAGCGATATTGCTTGACCTAGTGCGTTTACGCTTTTTGTTGTCTGGCGCTTGGGTGGTGAACCAGCCGTTTCTGGTGACTACTTTGCGCGGACTACGAGGTCCTTGGGATGAAAAAGGCACATTTGCGGGTTTAGGTCGGGCTCCCCCTCTTCCTTGTTGGTCAGGGCGGACATTCGTAACCTTCGGAGGGTTATACTGTTGGGGTGGGGGGTTAGAGTTCTTATTTCTCACGTTTTCTTGTGTGCCGGACCGCTGTGCCATTCCTGGCCCCGCACTATTAACACGGTCGAGTTCGATATCACCTGCTTGGTTCGTGGCGGTATTCAGATCGGGACTCGGGGCTAGGGCACCACCCATTGCGTTGTTCGGGGGTTGGGTTGGTGTTTCGGGCTGAATGTCAGCGGAGTTGGCAAGGAAGGCTTCAATCGCCTTACTGTCATCGTTGTCTATGTCGGCCCATGTCTGATCCATCGCGCTCACTGGCGGGACTGGAGTGCTAGAGATAAAGCGGTTTTGGTGTTGGCGGGGGTTAGCTTGGGCGTCCTCCCTAATTGGCGGGAAGTCAACGGGAAGATAGGGAGGGATCTCATTCTGCCTTATCGGATTACCGGACCCTCTTCTTGGCGGGGTTCTAGCCGTGGCACCCTCTTGGGATTCGAGAGGTGCGAACATATTGTCAAGAGGGACAGTATACGGGTTTTCGGTGGGGGCTATTTTGGTTTGGTGAGTGTTCTGTTTCGAGGGTTGGGGCCCTGGACGGACTTGCTTCTGACGGTTGCTGTTCCGTCTTCCTCTTGCATTGGGGATTATTCGCCTAGCCTCTTTTAGGAAACTATCCGCCGGGTTCTCATTTCTCTTTTCGGGTATCAAAATCGTGTTTTTACCGGGCCCCATGGGATGGCTTTTGGGAATAGCCCCCCCGTTCTTGTGCTTCGTATACTCTGCCCTGTTCGTTTTTGGAAGAGCGGCACCATCAGCGGCGCTCGACCCAGTCTCCGCTATCTTGGGTACGGTAACGCTGTCTGTACCTTGTTGGACTCGAATCTGACTATCATTTTGAGGCTTTGATGCAGGGATAGTAACTAAGCGGGTTGTAGACTTGGGCGGAGCATTAACTACGTTAGGTTGGCATACAATGGGGACAGCGGCAACAGGCTCTATGGTAGCTGGGATAGTCTGCAAACAATCGGTTCTGGCCGGGGTGTCTACAAATGATGATGATGATGTGAAGAATATCAGAATATATTTTCTAATTGAAAGTATGCAATTTAGGCCATTTGACTGAACACTTTCTTTTGTTGATAAGGTGCTGGAGCGCCTAAATTGGATAGTAACGTACCTATAGAAAGGTTTGCTTTTTCAAATTGGATTCTTATTCATTTAGGCATCAGGGGCAATGAGAAAGCGCATTCTGCCACCAAGGCAGACCTATTGAATATTCCCATTCCATATGAATAATTGAAACTACACATCAATTAACATTTTAGATGCAAATGGCAGTCAAAGTGGGATGGAGCAGTCAATAACAAAACACATGCAATTGAGCCTCAGCTAGGTCTGTGGCCTTGAAGTCTTAGTGTCAATCGACGTAAGGAAAGTGTTTTAGCAAGAATATGTATTGGTCACAGTCACTTGACTAACTCTTTCCCTATCCCACTTCTTCCAGATGTACAATGATAATCCCTTGATAGCAGGGGTGTCCAACTGTCGCATTGTCGCACCAGCGTTCGACAGGGGCTTCAAAACGTGTAACAATAAAGGCATTGTTTAACTGGGAATTTTTTGCTAAACATGGACAATTGAGCCTATCAGATATTTTATTTGAATGATTTTTAATACAAATTGAATTTACAAAACAGTGAACCCCATTTAGTAACACTAGTGATTGGTCTTGGTCTTAACTATTGCAATTAGGGCTAATAAAGTAGTGCTGCTAGGATACAAATATTCATAGCTATTATCGAAACATGGTCAACAAATATTTGGATACCCCTGCTTGACCGTCAAGCATCTTTTGCTTAAATGAATGGATTTTATTGACTCAAGGATAAGACATTTTAATGCAAGCATTTTAAAGAAACTATTTCAGCATTATAATAGCGTTAACATGCAATATATCTGTTTTATCGATTGTGAAACATTTCAATAATTTAGTTTCCTCAAATTGAACCAACTGCGAATAATTGATTATTTTTGACATTAACATGTTTTGGAGGTCAAAATCACAGTTGCCGCCCTTGTGCATTTTGGAAGCGTGATTTATATCCGGTGGGCAATGAACAATAGATGTACGTACATAAAGCATTTGATTCATTCAATGTTCTTTGAACGTTGATTGTATGATCAGTGCCCGCTGGGATTGTACTATCTATGAGTCATTGCTGGTTCTTCACCACAACGGTCGGTCAACTCAAAGCTTACCCTAGCTACTAGGCTTTGCTGTGTTAACCCATTCACACTCAGAGATCCCGTACAAAGTACCGTCTGCTACTTTCATACTTTTCAAAATAACTTGGGAATAAAGCAAAAGATCACAAAATATTTGAAGGAGAGTTGTTGTTTGACTTCTCTTTAACATTTCTACTTCAGCTATTTCCCAAAAAAACGCTTCTGTTAGAGAAATATTTCCAAAATTGTCAGGCCTGTTTTGGCCGCTCTGAGTGCTAATGGGTTAAACATGAAATTGATATATCAATGTTTGCCTGCGCCTATACTACATAGGGACTTGTGGCCAACTGTTGGCCATTTAGTTCACACAATTGCCACACGAGGGGTTGTAGTGAAAGTATTTCCAACTACCCTCCTAGTGTACCGCAGTGCCAACCAGCCACAAGGGTGATGGAAACTCAGCGTCCATCAAGTTTGTAATACACAAAGGTTTACCCTAATCAGAGTACATGAGTATCCGTGCTTATGATACAGAACCATACATTAATCTACTCAATGGCCTTCGTTATTACCATTTCCAACTGTCTTTCTTTTCTATTAATATCCTAGGTAGCTAGGATGAATGGAAATTCGCAATTTATACAGATGCAGTATTAGTGTTAATCGTATGATATCTGGGAAGTAACCGTAGTATATTGATGAGTGTTAATTCTACAGTATCTGTTATGAAGGTTTTCATTACAGGAATTATCTTGTTTCTCTGGCTGTTTTCCACGCTAATACTGTTTATGTTATTGTAGCCATATTAGTGTGTATGAGTTGGTATTTTTATGGAGAGAGAGAGAGAGAGAGAGAGAGAGAGAGAGAGAGAGAGAGAGAGAGAGAGAGAGAGATTACTGAATGGCGCTAGTTTGGACACGACGTTAACGAATTTGTTGACCATTTGGCTTTATGTGGCAAATGTTCCAACACTACATTGTGACCCATTTTTATTGCGAGTGAAATGAAACAATGTATCATAAATGATAATCAATTGTGACCATTATCATAAATCAATAACAATATGAGAAATTTTGATAAATTGGGTACAAGATGTATTAAGGGAATTTAGTATGGTTTTCAATGGAGAGCTTTAATTAGTAGTTTACGGTACTAATGTTTTCAAATGATTTGTCATTCATCATTTCCCATTTCCATTTTCCATAATAGGAAACCTGACATTGCATTGTAGCTTCAAATTTTCATTTCTTATTTTGAAATAAAAATTTGGAAAAAAGCGTCTTTTTCCAATTTTCATTTTCGCTGAAGAAAATGGGGTGGATTTCCTTTTCAAATGTAAAAATGAAAATAGGAACTTTGATGTAATTTGCAATTTTATATTTTGAATTAGAAACTAGAAAAATGAATTAGCAAATGTTGCACTGACCTAAATAGTTATAGAGTTATACTAATTACTATCTTTGTATTTTCATTTATGATACATATTCCATACTTGCGGATGCCGACGGGGTTCATACATGCTGTTGATGACGTCCGGTTTGAAGTACTTACAGTGATAAGAGCTACGTCACGTTTCTAAATAACCAGCGGAAAGATAATTCGCAGGACAAGTAAAATCCCAAGCGCCGCCGGCACAGAAGCGATAAGCGTAGACCAAAACAAACAACAATAAAATGAAGCGATATAGGAACCTATGTATCCATGTACGTATCGTATTGAAAACACACTGGCCCGTGCCAGTGGATATGTTTGAATAGAGTTATCATAATGCATGCTAATAAAATATATACAATCCAATCAAGAGTACTCGTGGGTGGTTGGGAGGGGGTGTGGGGCCGCACCCACACTGTGCCAAAAGCGTTATTGTGGTCACTCCGGAAGGTTGGTTGTGTGGTTCCGTGCAACCTTATGTACATGTATATATAAGTACCAGATAGCCAGTGTCAGACAGTACAGAATAGCCAGTACGCAGTGAAGGACAGCTCAACTATAAACATTCCACTAGCAGGCAAGGCGCTCTACCGTTTATTGTGTAATTTCAAGCTGCACGTGGATTCGCACCGTATGCATTTGTTTTGAACAAGTGATGCTGCCTTTTCTAGCGCGTGCCTGCCACAGTCTCAACAGCCAGTGTAGGAGGACAAAGAAAGTTATCGAGACAATCACCACCCACCTGTTTTAGCGGCTCAGGTGAGCTTAATTAGTGACAGGTAAACTGACCTTAACTTGGACATGGCAGCAGCAGTAGCAGCAGTGGGGCTAGGGACAGCATCAGGAATGGACTATTCATACGCGCGTCTCTGGACTTTCTTGGCTCTTGTGTACATTGTGATATTGCCGATTGGATATTGCAAAAGTCTTAAAGGTAGGTTTTGACAATATATAGAAGTGGCATGTTTCATTGTTTTTATTTTTCAATGAACTTAATGTGCATGTCTTTTCTCTTATACCAATAGCTTTTTTTTCTCTTATTCGGGACAGTGAAACAGAAACACCATGCTACATAACGCAATGCAACACATGACAAACATGAAATGAACACTGGTCACTGAAATTATTGTTTTCTTTACATTATTATAAAATGTATTTCCTTTTCTTTTCAATGTTTTCCATATCAAGGAAATTATCAAGTAACAATATTGCTAGAATGTTCACATGATGAGCCTGATGAGTAGACAAAGTGAATGGCACTAGTTATTGAAAACCTATAATTTTGAAAAGTCGATTGTAGAACGTATTCCTAATCCTTATGCCGCTGGCAGCTAATTTGGCTAATATGCAAATAACCCTGAAAATGACTGAAACTCTGCCACATGGGTACTCATCTGAAAATACTCAGCAAGGGCTATTCAAGGAATACGAACATGACAAGGTTTAGACGGTTTTCAAAATTCTTTACGTCCTTGTGCTTTGGACGAAAGTAGCATCATAATTGGAAGGATTAACATATACGAGTTGGTACTTTTCGATATCAACAAATTAAACATAGAAATAGCGGGAACGAATAGGATATTTTAGATAACCATGATCGATTGTTACATCCTGAACTATCCAGCCTGTAGTTTTTGTTGAAAATGGAAAAACTTTTGAACAAAGTCGGAATTGAAAAAACAGTGATATTATACCCTTCAAGATACTCTCAGCTATACGTATGCTAAACCTCAAACAGATTGGTAATCATTTGATTCTCAAAATGAATCTTTGAAGCCACCATGTTTTGGTGAAGTTCGACATTGAGAAAAGGGCCAACACTTTTCAACATTTCTTGCTTGTTAGCAAGTCTATTGGAGCTGTAATATTTGGTCTCTCACTCTTCTCGATGATGGCCTAGACATTCACAAATGATCTGACTATGAGGAAAAGGGTGCAGGGCGTATAATATGTGAAAAATATATTTCATTCACAAATTAACCCCATAATTAAGCCACCTTAAATTGACAATGAATGGAAATGTTTATATAAAGTGTTTTAGCTTAGCACTAGTTATTCATAAACATTTTAGTAGTTTAGTAGTATCTATTAACAGATAGTTTCAAGAAAATCAAAGTTTATGCATAACTTAGTAATGTCAATAATAGATAACTTCTAGGAATCAAAATCACTTTAAAGGTCTGACTATCCACCCTAACTGAAGCCTTTAGAGTCTAATAGTAATTGAAAAATGACTTACGAATTTCAAGTAGGTTCTAAGTTGCACATAAACTCTCATTGAAATAATTTTGCGACTTTATGACAACTCCACCGTCCAAATATCACTTTTTAGAGTAATTCCTCCATACGTAAATGGACAACAACAGGTCGAATATAGGACACGCAATCCTGATAATACAATGGTATTGTTTCAGATCTACCATTACGATGACAAATATAAGTTTTATCACATTCATTGCTTTATTACGAAATTGTCCAACATGAATTGTTAATGATAAAGACTCCTAATCTCATTTGCGTGGGTGCCAATGGGCGGAATTAAGATTAAGCAGTGTTTGTCAAAAGTTGATATATACAACTACAAAGGAGTCTTATCAGGCGAGGTGATTAAAGCGTGTGTGCTATGTTGAGTGACACGCCACGATAGGGGCTTCTGTATGTCATCATTATGACCCTAGCCACTACCATTCTAACAAGTCATCATTTGGCCTAGAATGACAGGAGAAACTAGCGGGGAGTCAAAGAAAACGCCAGGAAGGTGACGATGAATGAAACAAAAAGGAATAAAGAACATGATTATATATGTATATATGTGCACACACACACACACACACACACATATATATGTATATATATATATATATATATATATATATATATATATATATATATATATATATATATATATATATATATATATATATATATATATATACATATATACATGTAGTGTACTCGCACCATGAAATGAGAAAGTAAGGAGAAGCATATCAACTGGTTATAGTGAATGAATGTATTATTAATAAGATATGAATGTATCCGTCTTACACACCTGGGACCATTTTACAACTAACACAGGTCTTCAGGACACTTGCCACACGTTCGCGTTCCCTTCGTTGTTTGCTAAGAGGGTACATTAAACTAAGGATATGCCGGTTATATGACTAAACAGTCGACAAGCTTTGTATTAACGGTTGGCGAGGTATTTACAACTATTTATTTAGGTAAATGATTACATGGGGTTCCTGAGAGATTGATAACAACCCTAGTGATTCAGGCACCGGACACTGGGTACTACCATTACCCACTTCAGTAGTGCCTTCATAGACATTCTATTTGGACCACGTGTCGGTCTGGTTAGCAAAGGAGGAACACCAACGCTTCAGCTTATTGTGAACAATTATGATATATAGAGTGTGGCTGATAAAAGGATAACGAAATTCAAACTTGACAGGTAAACTGATATAACCTTATACATTTTTATGTTATATCTGTCAAAAGCATATCTCTTTTCTGATATATATATATATATATATATATATATATATATATATATATATATATATATATATATATATATATATATATATATATATATATATATATATATATATATACAGGGTGTCCCCAAAAAAATGCAACGAGCTAAATTTTCCTAAATTACAGGGAGAATAGGAAGCCGGTATTTATTATTTATACACTGTTGGAAAGCTACATATCTCAGCTAAGCACCATGAAAAAATCACAATGAAATGATATTCCTGTGGGGAGGTATCCCCCAAAACATGACACCCCCTCTGAAGTGAAATGGCGCGCGACCGGTACTGGCCTGTTAATACACAAGCTAGCAACGAGGTACATTTTCCCTAATTGCTGGAAAACTATAACACCGGTATGTATTGTTCTTACATCCTTGAAAAGCTACATATGTCAGCTAACTAACATAGAAAAATCAAAATCAAACAATATTCCTGAGGGGAGATATCCCCCAAAAGGTCACACCCCTTCAAAATTGAAATTGCACACGAGAGGTTCTTGTGTGTTTGCATGTAATATTCCCATACAGATGGCTTAAACACCCCTAAAACAATGAATCTAAATGCATATTGCCATAAGTTGAGGGCAAATTATATTAAAACATCTTTTTGGGCTCAATTAAATTTAAAAAAGTCTTCCTCCACTCAAATTATTCAAAATGGGAATTCGGACCAAGTAATTTTGCTCATGATTGACTGGTCATCCCTTTGCATTTTGACAGGTAAGCCAGGGCTTTCTTTCACACATGGTTGAAGTAGGTTAAACAGGTGAAAGCAGGTCAATCAGTGCTAGCTTGTGTATTAACAGGCCAGTACCGGTCGCGCGCCATTTCACATAAGAGGGGGTGTCATGTTTTGGGGGATACCTCCCCACAGGAATATCATTTCATTGTGATTTTTTCATGGTGCTTAGCTGAGATATGTAGCTTTCCAACAGTGTATAAATGATAAATACTGGCTTCCTATTGTCCCTGAAATCTAGGGAAATGTAGCTCGTTGCATTTTCTTTGGGACACCCTGTATATATATATATATATATATATATATATATATATATATATATATATATATATATATATATATATATATATATATATATAAATATATACATATACATATATATATATATATATATATATATATATATATATATATATATGTGTGTGTTTCTATGTTTATATGTATGTATGTACATGTGTGTGTGTGCGTTAACATGCTTTATAGGTATGTCGATGAGAGTATTACTGAGTTGTAAGATCACTTCCATAACTTTTCTGTTATTTTGGTCTGATTAGGAATAGGGTTAGGTTAGGGTGACATCAGCTCAAAATACACCCACATCAAAAAGTTGATTTATAATGGGAAGGAGAGGGAACGACCTCACAAATCAGAATTACAGGGTTGTGTGTGTGTGTACATACTTTATAAGTATGTCGATGAGAAGATGATATTAAGTTTGGATTGGTGTCATACATCAATCCGTTATGACACGGTCAAACACCCGTGCAATAGTATAGGCACGAGAAAGTGTGGGTGGATGTTGGCGTGGAACTTATGATAAAATATTTTTTTTATCAGGGTATTGAAAACACTCCCAATATGCTTACAAACACACATTGGTAGATTGAAGCATCACTCTCTCTCTCTCTCTCTCTCTCTCTCTCTCTCTCTCTCTCTCTCTATGTATATATATATATATATATATATATATATATATATATATATATATATATATATATATATATATATATATATATATATATATATATATATACATACATATATACATATATATATATATAGTGGTCCCAGTCGCCCCAGAGTCCAATGGCATCACATGTAATAATCAACTCCACTGATCAAGATTGACAAAACAATAATATCATATAGTATTTTACTGTTTTAAAAGGAAGCCCAAATGTTCGGACTAGAAGTGATGAATTTATTTTTTATGACTCAGGGAGGACTGACAAGAAACGTTTTCTGCATCTCACTTTAAAAAGAGGTTTACTGAACGTAGTCTGGATCTCGTCTGTTCTCATCTATTCTCGACTGAATCATTGCCATGCAGACAGTTTTCCTGCAGTACTGATTTAGGGACATTTCCTTTCTGTAAAGGAATTTGAGACTGACATCAGCCTTTTGAATGATTTCCTGAGCCATAGATTTTCCTAACCCCCAAGGTATGTCACAACCTCTTTCCCACCAACTTTGTTACCATTACATGACATCCTTAGAAATTTCTATCGTTTTAACTTTCTATTTGAGGCAAAAAGGATAGACTCTTTCCAAGGTGGGGTAAAGGTTTGTGGTCTGTCAACATTTAATTTGGTAAGTTCCTCGCAGAGTTTTTGTTCAATACCAATAATGTTTTTCACAGTCAACAGCTGATTCCTAATCATTCACATAGATTAAAAACAATAAAGGTCCCAATATAGAGCCCTGTGGTAGGCCACTAGTAACTTCCCCTAAATCTGATAAAGTGCCCTTTATGTCTATGAATTGAGATATGTTGGATAGGTAGGAGTTGGACGATTTTACTGGTCCCAGGGGACAAAATAGCTCAGTTGGTTGGGTGTCAGACTAATAATCAGTAAGTTGCTGGCTCAATTCCCGGCTGGGGCACTTTGGTCTGTCCTTGGGCAAGAGAGTTTATTCCATATTGCCTCTACCCAGCAGCAAAATGGGTAGCTAGCATTAATAAGGCATTGCTTCGCCAGCTGCTGCGGAATTTCCATCGGGGGATTGGAATGGTTTCCGTGTGTACAGGCCTGCAATTGAAGGAAGGTCGTGTGAACATTTTGTTGGATACAAGACTATAAACAGAATACCTTTACTGTTACTGACCCATCATCACATCCAATAGCATCAAGTTTATCAGACATTATGGGATGGTGTCAGTAACTTTAAGAAACTCCTTAAAAAGGTTCCTCCAGATGGCATTTTATCTTATTTACATGAAATTGGTCTGTTTTATTGATTTTAATACATTTTAAGAATTTAGTTTCTTTTGGAACAATCTTGTATATACTATTTATTATCTGAAATTATTCATTGTTTTTTTAATATATTTATTAATCTATTGCTTTGCCATTGTTTTCAACAATAAAAGAGGACCTGTGTTATATACAGATTTTATCGAACTAAAATGGCCTTTGTGTGCCGATGTGCCTTTAAGCAATCATTTATTCATTCATTGACTGTATCAAACGCTTTTTGCAGGTCAATCATAACCATACCTGTATAAAGTCCCTTGTCCATGCTAAACTTGATTCTGTCAGAGATATCTATCAGAACAGTCTCTGTGGAGTTCTGAAAACTGACTGATATTTATAGAGAATATTATGCTTGTCTAAATGCTTACTTAGCTGCTCATACACACTCCTTTTAAATATATTTGACAGTGCAAGGAGGATTGAAACTTGGCAGTAATTCCCAACTTCACCCCTGCTCCCCCCCCCCTCCTTTTATATTAGGGAACAACCCTTGCTTCTTTAAAAGCTTTAGGTACAGTTGACTGAGATAATGAGAGATTGAGTATGTGGGTGATGGGAGAAGTGATGACAGAGCGACTATCCCTAAAATACTTGGCAGAAATAGCGTCCAAATCTGTAGCTTGCTTAGTGTTAACAGTACTTATTAATTTGTGTAAAGTACTTTCTCTGACAGTGGAAAAAACAAAAGAATATGAACGCCCCGGTGGTCATATGAGAGTGCTGACTTAAGGAAGAAATATTCATATGAACACCACCAACACATCTCCTTCACCTATATTGTGCAGGCATTCTAGATTCATAGTTAATTCTCAATAATATCAAATATCAATTTCTTTCTAGAGGAAAACTTATGTACAACGATATACATATTGCATTCATTGTGTCAGAATTTTGTTTTGTCAGAATTAAAGAGTACATGATTGCAATTTTTAAGAAAGACGAAGTTGTACCAAACTATGGTAAGTGAGTTATCTCAGTCAGAGGATGTATTACAAGGCTGCCAGAACACCTCGTGCTGATATAGGCAAGTGGCTTATGTCGTTAAAAACAATAAACGTACAAGAGTTGAATGAACTTTCTGAATATATCTAATCTTCTGAAAACCATCACAAATCTCACAAAACCTTAGTTGGCTCATTATAAACCCCGCTTTAGTTTCAAAGGGAGATCTTCTGGCATCCAAAATTTGCCGAATAAAATAGTGAAATTGAGTGTAGTGGAATTGAATGAAGTGAACATATTGCACGGATTTGTACACGCTGAGGGAATGCATTGCGATAGCGAAGTGTGTTTTATTGGTAAGGAAGCTTTCGCCGACGGCAGGTATCTACTAAAATGTGCATTATCATGGATTTTATGCAGCCATAGGGTACAATAGACCCCCAACTACATCAAAATACTCAGACAACTTCCCTGTTACAAACATAGAATTCGCTAAGAATTGATACTATTAATTATGAATCCTTTAAAAGGCTTTTTACTGCAATAGTTGGTCCTATAAGTGCCTCCCACAAATTAGAGAGGCGCCTATTCCGCAATGTTAAAATGTAGTAAAGCGGATGTAGAGCACAGGACGTGGAGAACGACAAGTGTTTTTGCATTACGTCTTTGTGTAGTAATCTAATACACCTACGGATAAGTGGGAGATATGTGACAGTTTGAACGTATGGCAGATCCGTCTATTTCCAATTTTCTCTTTAAAGGTTAATCCTATAAACTTTTCTGACTCTATTACATATGACAGCAATGCTTCTTAATCAACTTAGGAATATCTATACAGGTAATATATACCTATGAAATAGCCAGGATGCGTGTATCTATACAAAACAAATGTTAATAGATATGGATGATAGATTTATATGGAATACCTAACAGAGAACCTATCAATGACTACTTCATGCGATTATGTGTGTATGTGCGTGTGTGTGTAAGTATGTGTATATGTATGTATGTATGTATGTATGTATGTATGTATGTATGTATGCTTGCATGATGATGATGATGATGGTGGAGTGTAAAAGATATTTTTAACAAAAAGACAAAAGAAATGCTTTTTATAATGACTGGGACGTAGGAAATTAATTTCATTTCTGCCGAACTGGGGCCCCATAGAAAAGAATTTATTTAGGTCTTGAGGAACTTATTATTTGATTG
>OZ012687.1:37613548-37723899 GCA_963942565.1 Maea johnstoni
ATATATATATATATATATATATATATATATATATATATATATATATATATATATATATATATATATACATATATATGAAAATGAAAGATGCAGTTGAATAAAAGTTATGCATACACTATACAGCCTTAGCATTGTTTTATTTCTGACACATGCCGATTCAGTAGCCATAGTTATCAATGCGAAATGTTAAATTTCATAGAATATATATTTTAACCTCCAAATTTACTCAGCTTATTTGAAACTCCTATAGAAAAAGCCGGTTGACAAAGAACAACACAATGTCTATCTCATGTCGACACTTAACATAAAACTATTTGATATATTGCTACCTTGCGACTATTGGGAATTTCGATTTGGCGTAATCCAGTTGATATCCTGAGAGGAATACGATAATTAGCTGTATGCCTTGGATTAATTGTCAGTTGAAGTGCCAAGTAATGGCTGAAAATGCACTTTAATTGATAAAATACAAAAAAGTAAGTATGACTAGAATACTTGAAAAAGAGAAATGAGTCGCAGCGCAAGAAAATCCACTTTTGGAAAATGTACCTAGATTAAGGTAGTACGATGTGAGAACACACTATCATCATAAACTTGATATGTAATAATTTCCCTCGCTCCTTTAAATTAGAAAATAATAGTCTATATCAGAAAATTTGAAAAAAAAGAGAAATGAGTCGCAGCGCAAGAAAATTCACTTTTGGAAAATGTATCTAAATTAAGGTAGTACGATGTGAGAACACACTATCATCAAAAACTTGATATGTAATAATTTTCCCTCGCTCCTTTAAATTAGAAAATATTAGTCTATCTCAGAAAATTTGAAAAAAAACTCTCTTAAAATTTGAAAAGAAAAATGTACATGGTCCCCGTTTTAGACCACATGATCATCAGGGCAAGTTGTGTCTAAATCATAACTATTAAATGACAATTAAGCCACAGTTTGGCAGAAAGTGACAATGAAGAGAATCCAATTTCAAGCTCCATTTACCAAAGTTATGCAGATATTATGTCATGCTATTTGAGTTTGAGTAGTATGTTATCCCAGGCATAGAAGGCCATCATGATGTTGCAAAAGCAGACACTGTCAACAAGCCTTTTGGAAATCAAGATAACCCACAGAGACGACGTGATTTTCATTTCCCTGAATGAAATGGAATTAAGTTTTCGGAACTTTTTTCTATCATATTTATGCAAAATTTTGACAAGCCACATGTGGTTATTGGAGGAAACCAAAATTCCCGAGGAAAACCAATACCTGACCTCAAGCCACTGGAAACCCCTGCACATGCCCCAGCCAAATGTGAATCTTAGCAGTGGTGAAAGGGAAAAAGCAGTCAGCCGCAACAACACAGATTGTCTTTCAGAGCCATCTCTTATATCCCCGAAAGCTAAGATAAAATAAAGGGTCCACCATGTAGCTAGGATCCAAGTTGAATTATCATAGGTATGTCATTGTACAAATGTGCAGCATTGTGAGGGACTACCCCAGCAAACACAAAACATTTTCAAAATATTTTTTTAAAAGATTGAAAAGAAAAGTTAGAAACATTCACAATAAACATGAATAAAACATTAGAAAAATGTACAATAACAATAGGGAAAACATTAATGAAAAAATGAACATAAATAATGTTATACAATAAAATATAATATCAGTAAATCATGAACGAGAATAAAGGAATATTTTCTCAAAAAATAAACAATATTTTTCATAATAATGTTTGATAACATAACATTATCTGTTATCAACATTTTTAGTTAATGTTGTACGTACATCTGCGTATGACAAATGTTGTTTTTAACATTAATTGAATGTTTCATTGACATACTTTAAAATGTTTCTAAAAAGTCTGAAAAAGTCTATATACAATAACAATATATACACTAATGAAATGTCAAAATGTTTTAAATCTGCCTATTACAAATGCTTCTTCAAATATGTATTTAACATTGTATTTACAAAGTTTAAAATATTTCTAAACAGTCTGAACAAAGTTGAAATTAAATATCTAAATATATATATCAATAACATAATAACCAGTAATTATTTGCGATAATGTTTGATAACATTATCCTATCTTTTATTGACATTTCAAGTGAATGTTATACATCTGCATATTACACATGTTTTTTTCAAACATCGGTTTGATATCAAAAACACATCCTGTGAAATATTTGTTAAACGTCTGAACAAAGCTGTAATAAAATGTTAAAAATGACATTAACAAAATGTTGAATAAATGTTTTGAAATGTTTTGCCGAATTGTTTGTTCAACATTACTGTAAAACAGTCCTTCCATAATACAAAAGCATTACAAAAATTGCAATTACAACACAAAAACCTTATGAAATATTTCAAAAATATTATTGAAATTGCCACATAATATCAAAATGTAAAAACAACAGCAACAATTCAACATTATTATCCAGATATAAAATAACCTTAATTTATAACTTTGCAATTGTTATCAACTTCTTTGAAGAAGCAACATTACATGCTAAAATTGAGTAAATATGATCGATAAACATGAAATATTGACTTGGAAATTTAGGACAAAATAGTTTCCAAACTAATATATTATCATTGGCATTGATTTAAAATTTTAGGTTTTTTAGAAAGCATGAAATATTAGTAAGTGTCATTCAGAAAGGCATTGATTAGGGCTGACCAAAGAATATAAGTAGCCTTCTCCTCTATCTTGAAATCATGATCTGTACAGCATACTTTTTAAAGTAAGACTGACCAAGAAATCCCTAAAATGGGAATTTCAAATGTGTGGTTGTTATGGGAGATGGGTAAGTACATTTCCTTCTCTTTAAAAAATAAAATCACACCTATCTGGAAAAGATAAATATTTCAAAAATATTGAAATAATGTGGAGTAAAATGTTACAAAAAGAGTTAACACAATATTTCCCAGGCCAACAATTTCAATGTGGGTAAATAACTTCAACAACAATATCAAAAGGTTTCTTAGAAATAGTTTATGAATAATTTAAGCAACATTGTATACACATATATATAAACTATTGTGAAAATAATAACTTAAAATATTGTAGGAAATGTTTTGGTAATAATTTTCAGGTCAAAAGTTTCAATATCAAAAAATATTTTTCAGAAATATTTGATGAATAATTTTTGCAATATTGTGTAAATGTCTCTTAAAATGTTTTGAAAATAATAATGCATATATATTGGGAAATGTTATGGTAATAATTTTCAGGCCAAACGTTCTAATATCAATGAACATTTTCAGTAACATTTTACATATATTGGGTAAAATATTTTGTGGACATAGCACAAATGTTTTGTGTTTGTGGGGGCCTGCGTGCCTTTGCAACTCAAAGGGATAAAGTAATGGAACTATTTGTAATGAAACGTAATTTCTTCATAATTCTATTACACTCTCATCGTAGAAAAAGCTAATAGTAGCACTCAGATGGCCTATTAACTTTATTATTACGGCGCAGATCGAAGAGCCCTAGTTTTAGCATGGATGTTCTTAGGTCCATCTGATTAATATTTGTCTAGGAGGCACATATTATTACTTGCCACGGCAACAACTAAAACTCCATAAGGTGGCCTTTTAAGGCTACCTTATGTACCTAAGATTTTTAAGATAAAACAAAATAGTATTGGTCGAGTGTACTCCTCGCCTATATTTGATAGCCAGTTGCCATGGCAACAACAAATGCCTAAAATGGCTGCCATTTACACTGTTAGGCAAGTTCAGCACAAGGCTATCCAAGCTAGAAATGTATGTAGCCAAAACCTGGCTCCTTGTAGCCACAAGACACTACGGTGCTCTTCACTAGCATAAAGTTACTATATGTATTCCAACATATCACTAAGTGGTGTTACTATATTATCAATTCAGGAATCTACCTTTTAAAAAAATCAATCAAAAGACAAACATGGGGTTATAAGTAAAAGGTAATAGAAATGTAATAGGTAATAGACCGATTTTCGAAGTAATAGCATGTAATAAGTAATAACTAGTCAAAATCTTAAAGTAATAAGTAAGTGTAACAGACTGACCCCAAAGGTAATAAGTAATTTTCTATTACTTTTCTATTACCTCCCCCATTTCTGACCAAAAATATCAACTGAACAGTAAACAACTATCACTTTTCCATATGACTCATCTTTTTTCATTCCTTGTCTCAAATGACTTGAATTTGAAGTATTGATTACAGTTATGTCTGTGAAAAGGTTTTGTTCTGAGAATCATTTGAAAGGTAGTAGAATTAATTCACTGCATGCATCTCCTAAAGAGTAATGTTATTACTATCAAGGTCTAGGTACTTTAATCTAGGTCAGAGGTCAAGGGAAGTTAATCTAATTACAGTTTGGGAAAGATCAGCATAGCCGCCGTTAGATCAACGATGTAACTGATTGCACAGTGTCGTACACTCCCCCATGAGAACAGAGATAAACTGTCCATCCTTATTCTCAATTCCTCTCATAGGATGAGTATAGATGACAGGGTCTTAGACAGTAGCATGTCTGGGAGTCATTTGGACACTCTAACCCTAAAAAATCACCCCTTAGTACACCCAAGAAAATAGTGAGTAATTTCCAAAAATGTCATTTCTCAAGTAAATGATTTGAAATGTTCACCTAAATAGGATTCCAGTGGCATAACCTAAAGATATTATGATACCTCTTCTGAATAAGTAAAAACTTATTTGTGATAGTATAAAATATGGATGCCCAATTAAAAGGTTCACAGTTGCCAAATTTTGGCACCAAATTCTAAATCCTGGCTAAATCCCTGCATGCCCATGGAAATGAGATGAGTCAATAGCATATAAGGTATCAGCAGTGATGCTTTTGCATCATCAAGTAGATTTTTAATGCTACCCATTTCATTATATACAAAATGGTTCTACTTGAAAATTTAAAAGGCTACCTCTGCAAGCCCTGTTTAATAGCCTTCATAATTATTTACCTTTTAAAAACATTATCAAACCTCACTAGGCACATTTCAGCAGTTATGTGCTAATCATGGTGACTTTGCCTTTGTCAACGTGTGTTACTGAATACTAGAATGACTAGATGCTCTCCTACAAACAATGTTTTACCAATAAAACCTGCTCAACATACAATCCAGCCTATTTCTGACTACGTGTATGTGAAAAATATTTACTATAGTACTTATAGCAGAGACATAGATTTAAGTTATAACAGTCACTGCTTATTGAGCCTGTGCACATGATGTCACAGCTTTATTTGCCGCAATGACGGAGGCTGAATGTCCCTTAGTGATAGTAAACAAGGCATCGGATATTGCTTGCAGGGTCACTTGCTCATCTGGGAAATGCTCATTTTTGTGCTGTTTTGCCATAACATACTCTAAAAAGAAAAGGAATACATTATCTCCCATTTCCCATTTACTAGCAAGCACCATAATGATTAAAAGAAGAATAAAGCAGCATGAGAATGGCTGTAGTTGTAAGCTATTGCTCATACAGTCAAAAGTACCAATCACAAAAAAGCTTACACTTTCCTTATATTTCATAACAATGATGCTGATCAATTGATAGGTCTTTTAAAGATTAAGCCATTCTTGTTTTTAAACGAGAATATTACCGGGGTTTCAGCTAACCCCAAAGTTCAACCTAAGAATCAATGTGGAATGTTGATTATCACTGGGGTCATCAAGACCAAATGCTGTGTACTAAAGATGTTAAGGCTAAGCCATTTCAAAACTTAGTTGTAACAATGTTTGTATCTACCGGAATCCTCATGAATTTAACTTCATGTAGGAAAATCTTCTGCCCTATAAGACAACACAAATGTTGAGTGTAAACCTTCTCTGAAGTGGGTCAAACGACAATGTTGCATCGTTAGTGTAAAACCCCGGCTTTGTACTTAAAATTTTAAGATGAATTTATTTGAGTTTGTGTGGCAAGAAAGACTATTTTTGAGTAAGTCTGCCTTTGTATTATTGAATCACTACTTAATCGTAAAAACTGACTGGGCCATATTTTTTTCATATTATTAATCTTAACTAGAGCAACATAGCGGGAAACTTTTGCCAGGAGTGATAGAATATTTTAAGAATACATGTACTACATAATATTTGCTGGAAACTTTCTTAAGCTTTTTCCACAATGATGAAAGTGTATTATTCGTTTGCCCAGATATAGAAGATTTCCTTTTAAATATTTTACGCTTAGATTGATACTTCTGTTGTTCTATTTTCTAATTTCAAGTCTTTAGGGTCACGATATTAATGCAGATGCAGTTTTCTGATGCGTTTCCTTGGACGGGTATCTTTAGTTCTATTTGTCTCACAGTAGTCACACATATCCAACATAAGGACAGAAAACTACTTATTGCAAGGCTGAATTTTAAACTTATATCAAATGATAATATACCATTAAATTAAATAACTTTTCGTATGGCCATATATACCATCCATAGTACATAGGCATATGTTGGCTTCTCCGTTAGCTATTATGACCCATTTCTTGGAAGTGGAGAACCTAGAACAAATATTGTGGAGCTGTAGTACATGTATGTCTAAAACCTTCTTATACTGGAAATATTTAATTTTTAATTTGAAAAGTAAAAGCCCACATGCGAAGCCGTGGTCTATTAATATCCATGAGCGGCAATAAAACAAGACAGAAAGACGCCCATAGAGGTGTAAAAGGTACCTAATTCCGCAATGTGACAAAATAAAGAATATTTCTTTCAATAGAAATATTCCAAACTATTTACGATTTCGATAAAGTTATAGTTGAACAGTTTTATTCAATCAAATAACTTGCAAAAGTTAAAATATGGTCAACTACTCTAAGCACATTACTGTACTCCAATCTACCTATAAGTAGCATCATTGGCTTGAGTAAGGCAAGCACAATCGTTGGATTGTTGCGCTTTTCTCATCTCCTTCTCGATTTGTCATCAGGACGGGAGCGCGAGGGAAATGCTAATTTTTGGGTGAGGGTGTATCTGTGGTTTGCCCCGATAACCTCTACAGAACTTGACCGGTCCCTACGTGGCCTGCCGAGTGGTCCACGGCGTTGCCAATGACTGCTAGCTGTCCCTCAACACAGTCGGGGTATGAATCCCTGCTGGGGCATGAAAGATTGATGCCATAGACTTGAAACCAAGCGGCGGATTGGTTTCCCTATCAGCCACACCTACCTACATGCGCCCTCGCAACAACTTGGCAGAAAAACTGACCAAAAATGAAAATTCCAAATTATAGTTTTAGCGAGTTCCTGCGCGGCAGCGTAGGCAGGGTCTACCAACTGCAAGATCGCATTAGCATGCGATACCTTTTCTACCCTAACCCCGCGAATACTCGTAGCATTAAGAAACTACGAACAAATATGTAAATTTAACTGAATGACCAAAGTTTTATGGAGAATAACTAGGACGACTGCAAATGACATGCGCTTCTCATTTATCAATTTCATATCTGTTAGCCGAGCTTTCTGAACTTATGGTACATAGGTTTGGTAGCCCTAAGTGTGTGGTCGCAGGGATATCTTTGTGCTCTAATATCTATTTCATTAAAAGAATTGCCAGACGAAAAATGAGGATTTATCTGATTCCTCCACCTGTTACAACTGCCTAAATACGCCCTAGCCGCAATTTGGCAGAAAAACTGACAAAAAATGAAAATTCCAAATCCTGGTCTCAACGTGTTCCTCAGCGGCAGCGCAGGTATGGTCTACCAACTGCAAGATTGCAGTTTGTGTAGAAAGCAATACCTTCACTACCCTACCCTCGAGAATACTCGTAGCATTATGAAATTACAAACAAATATGGGCTCGATCAAGCTGTTACGGAATCACACTTTTGCTGTTCAAGCTTAGATATCTTTTTAATGGAAAAAGTTAGGAAATCATGCTTTATATAGTTGTGTAGGGCTTTGAAAGTTCTTTTAAATTGACCAAGTTCCAACTTCCCCAGAAAATTATTTTTGGGTAAAAAAGTGAAAAAACATGCCTGTTACGGAATCACTCAAAATTACCATCTGTTTTCTACCACTTTAATCAAATACCACTTTCATGCTGTTCCTGCCACTTTTTTCCAAAAGTTTCTTTATCATGTGGTAGGTAAATTTGTTTTGCACAGATTTCACCACAAAGTTAGGTGTTGAATATGTTAAAGTAAACTTTATTCAAGAAACTTTGACAGAAGGTCTTGTTACGGAATCACATTTACCATTTGTTACGGAATCACATTTTCTGTAACAATCAATATCTTTCATTAAAAGAGTGCACTATGGTGAAATTTTCTGCTTTAAAAAAAAAAAGTTAAGTTAGTGTACTGATATAAAGACATAAATTTACTGAAGGGAGCACTTAATTAGGAATTACATGGCAGCAGAGAGTGGGTTTTATACGTCTCTGATGGTAGGTAACAGATGACAATGTCCAATGGTAGAGGGACCACTTCCCCACAAGGGCAATTGTTAGACAATTAACTTATATAAGCTGTAATTGATTTAACATTGAAGCTTCTTATAAATAGATCATTAATATGAAAAGGTTTTGAAAAACATGATGAACATTACCTTTTGCATTCTTAGAGGTAGATTTCACTCACTACCTGGTCAGTTTTATATCACTTCCTGTACACATCAAGGATGTTGGTATACCCCAGACAATATGGATTCTGTTTTTCCTCCACTGTCCCCTCTCATTAAACACCCCTTATTGTTTAGTCTGGGGAAGGAGGATATGATTCGGGGGGAAATTACATCTACCCTGATTAACTGAATGGGTGGCTTCAGGATTAGGGATGTAGAGGTGAATGGAGACATTGCATTTGCAGACAGGATGGAGGTGTCAGTCAAGGTACACATCTGTACACATACCAATTGATATCAAACTAGCTGAGTTATGAATGAATTATGAACATTTATAGTTAATGCCAAATTTGCTAAATACTTAGAAAATAACTATGTAATGATTCTTTTTAAACATGCATTTGTGATCTTATTAACTGTTGGATATTTTTTCTGGAGTAGATCATACATGTCTATTGGGCGAATGGAGAATCCCTGGAAATTTGTTTTAAAATTCATTTAGACTACTGATCTATGACTGGCTTTGTATAAAACAGTATCATATGAGTCTTCCATATGACTATATTGTATCTTTGAGTGATGTAACAAAATTTTGTTCTTTGAGAAATGTTTATGTATTGAATCCTTCCCCTTCTACACTTGTGACAAAAGTTTCTAAAGTGTCCTCAACAGTGTGTAAGTTCCATCTGAAACACTGAATAAATTCCTCTAAAATTTAATGCGGGTGGTCAAGTTTTAAAATATATGCATAAATAGAGACTTCGGGATCTGGGCTACATTGACCATGTGCTAAACTTCAGTTTTCTTCATTACTTAAATGAGAATCTCTGTTTATGTGAAGGTATCTAAAATCTCTGTCGAAGAGCTTTCCTGTCCACCACAGATATAAATTCTCTAAAATCTACTATTTTACATAAGTCTTGAACAAATATGGTTCAAGAATGATATAACTATAGGATAAGACAGCCAAATGAGGGAGAAAGTTTTCCTGAATTTGAGGGAAAATATTGAATTCAATATTCTAAAATTCTGTACGCACCAGTTTGAATAGGTTGATATGGCCCATTATGACCATGAACATGCATGTACTTCTTGTAATAAATGGCTTATAAAAAGTCACTGAATTTAAACTAGAGTGAAAACAATTCATTTATATATTTGAAAATATCCTTTTAAAGGGTTACTCACAAAATTATTTGGGTGTCTTGATGGGTGATTTTTGAGGGAGTGGGCGTCCAAATGAGGCTGAGATGCCTTGCTGGCCAGCTTAATTATACTCTACTTTAAAATTGTGTGAATGTTTTTAAAAAGGTAGTTTGGTGCTATGACACATTTTGAATAATTGTACCTTTCTCAAAATTGTATGTGAGTTACTTGTTTATAAAGAACTTCATCTGATTTCCATGTACAACTTAGTCCTTGTCCAAAGCGTTTTGATGCCATATTGAAACTACTACTCGATAATGGACATATACTTTATTTTTCAAAATACTGTGCACAATGTCTCATTCTAAATATGGAAACTATAAGTTAATACTAAACTTAAAGTTAAGATAACAAACTAGTCCATTTAAAGAATGTTCAAGACATCTATAGGCTTGAACCAGTCAATTTATCAAATATGTGATTCCGTAACGTTACGGAATCACCAACTTTAACCCCCACAAAAACACTGTTTGAAAATTTATTTTTCAAAAGTGTGCCCCTCATAGTTAAATTAGTGTTAAAATGCTTTTTTCTATGAAGTTTCATGGTAATGATCCAATCTGAACATTTTCAAAAATTTAAAAAATGCTATTTTTCTGTTACGGAATCACATGTTACGGAATCACAGATCACTGTATTTTAAAATTCATCAAAAACACCCCAAAACATAATTTGCCATCCTAAATCTCTTGGCACAGTCTTCCCAGGTATAATTGTATCATCTAAAGCGATGTTGAAGATCATAAGATGGTTTTACCAAAAAATATGGTGGTTTTAACATTTTGTTAAATGTTATTGTCAGAAAGGCGTTGAACAAACAAACAAACACCCTGCAGTAAAATGTTCATAACTTTTTCATAAATGGGAATACAGTAAATCTGACTAAAGATCCAGAAACTTCAGAATTCTAGCTTTCCAAATATGTAAGATACATATTGCTACTATAAAATTTATTTTTTGTCTTAGATGCTAACTTCAACTTGATCGAGCCCATATGTAAATTTTACTGAATGACCAAAGTTTGTGGAGAATAACTAGGACGAGTGCAAATGACATGCGAGACAGCTGATTTAATATCTTATTTATCAATTTCATATCTGTTAGCCAAGCTTTCTGAACTATTGATACATAGGTTTTGTAGCCCTAAGTGTGTGGTCGCAGAGATATCTGTGTGCTCTGATATTTCTTTTCCATTAAAAGAATTACCAAACGAAAAATAAGGGTTGAGAAGATAGAACTAAAATTAATCATGAGTGATGTTGCAATCAGATATCTAGGTGCTCTGATCTTTTTTGCCAGTTTGAAAATTGTTCATGGTTACTGTCTGCAGGGCGGGTACTTTCCAGTTAAGTACAAATTTATAAATCAATAGTTGTTGTTTTGTTTTTATTTTTGCATTCCACCATTTGGAATTAGCCCAAAGTATGTCTTTATTAGGCAGATATTACATGCAGCTGGATGGTAGGCCTTTTTGTGACTACTGTGAAAGCTTTGACATGTCCAGAGCATCATGGTTGCTTGTTAACCCACATTAATCAATGATTAAAGATAATTGGTTTCGCATCGTTTTTCTGGGGTTATCCTGCCATTGAGGAATCAGTGATATTAATATTTCATATTTTCCATTCAATATAACTCTATTCTCTGAGTGCAATTTAACTGCCAGCAGACTCCCCGTAGGGCTTGTTCAATATGACAAACACATTGTCGCATTTTTAGATATGATTGAGGACATTTATTAATAGAATACCATTATGCATTAGTGATCAACTAACACCGATTATACTGTATTGTGGCTTTAGTATTTTTAATACCTCTTTAATTTAAGCACCTCGGAAGGTTTGAAGTTTTCAGGAAGCCCACCTTAGGCTACATGTACTTTCTTATTGTTAAATGCATAGCATACCTTCATAGATGGGACATTTTCTAAAGGCAAGGTGATCAAACACCCACGGTTCTTCTGTACATTTGTTCCATACTAAATTGCTGATGGATTTGTGCATCAGTCTTTGCTCAGGGACACCTCTTTCTGTCTTCATTAATCAGTACCTCATTATCAGATGAACCCTCCATTAGATGAACTCCAGTGTAAATTGAACATATTTTCTTGTCTGGAAAAGTAATAAGTAATTGTAATATATTATATTTCAAAAGTAATTGTAATTGTAATAGTGATAGTAATTTTCAAAGATAATTGTAATTGTAATAGGGCCAATACAAAGTAATTGTAATTGTAATATATCGCATTCAAAAGTAATTGACCCCATGCCTGTTAAAAGATGACAGGGCATTTCTGGAAAGAAAGTTTTAGATAAGACACAACTGCTTATTTGGCATGTGCATAAGCCACATTTCAATAAAGCCTTAAATCTGCGTAACAGTAACAGTCTTTGTTGGAAGCTCAAGTTGTTTATTGTAAAACAATGTTTAAGGACAAGATCTCCATTTAATGAACACCCTTCTGCAAATAAAGACCATTGACACGATGTTCAAATTTCAGTTTTAACTTATCTGTTTATAAAACCCAAAAAGATCTTTTAAGGAAGTGTTGACTATTTTTTTTTATTGAAGATTGAAATTCACCATTCTCGAAATTAATCTCAAAACATGTCGATAAGTAATGATACAATCTGTACTGAAGGTTAAAAACCAATTTGTGAAAATATTTGAAAAGTAGAGTCCACATGGATGAGTGAAGGAACATGGTTATCAGGAATAATCAACAGTATTAGGGTGTATAGCAAAAGGTATATACTTTTTCTAGGGCTTCTTAGGCTGATATTATTAAAGGAGTTTCTTTTTCTTATGGAGATGGTTACACCTGTTGCTTAATCCAATATCCTAAATGTAATAAATTAGCTACACATCAGTTTTAGAAAGGGTTGAATGGGATAACTAGTGTTTTCATAAAGTTAATATCCTATCCGTTATGTGTATTAGCAATAAAAGAACATGGTGATAAGACTAAACATCAGTCATGAATCATTTTTAATAAATTCCACCTTCTAATTCTCAGAAACCAACACTTTCAAGTTTGTTTATAAGGTGAAATAGATAAATAAAAAAATTAATCTCTAGCGCTGTACTATTTTCAAAGTATTTTGTTCACCTGAAATAGTATTTTTTCCCAGTTTTCTGGACCTTATCTAAGGAAATAATGGAATTATATGTTCTGCCATTTTGTATAACTGATGTTGAATAAAACACTTTTTTTACATATTTTTCTCCCATGTAAAGTTTTAAAATATTAATAGATTTGTATTTCCTATTATCAAGCTATTCTGTGCTGCATTTTCTAGTTTCCAGGATTTTGAAGTCTCAAATTTGAGTTCAACTTCAGGTCCAAGGAATCAACAGACAAATAAACTAGAAATAGGCCGTCACATAAGGGATTATTCATTGAAATAGTGCTGATGACACATACCTATGTTAGCATCCTGAAGATACGTCAAAAGTCTTAAACTGAAGCAAACGTATGCTCATTGCAATAAGGCTAACATTAATTAAACATAGCCATTCAACAAATGAAATATCTAACAGTACTCACATACATTCCTAGAATGCCCAGGTTGTTAAGCCTCCTCAAAAGGTAAAAACTGAAACTATCTAGATGTTTGAGAGGTTGATGAACCCTGTCCCTCCACCAAACATACTTGAGGTTTTCCAAGCTAAAATGACACTTCTATGATAAGTCTGCAAATCAAATATCTAGACAGTAATTCTGTTTCTGCCTGTTGACAGCAGACAATACCCTCACTCAGGATGTTATGAGGCCCATCCCGTCTGACACTAATTAGCTTATTGTCTTTTCAAGACCTGAGGAAATACAAGAAGCCCAACCTGGGGATTGCAATCAGACAGGTGTGTCCTGTGCTGCCCCTGACAGGTGTGGATCTGAGAGTAAAGGCAATCCACAACAGTAGAATAAGACAATACACTGAGACAGGAAAATATCATGTTTTGTCACTGCATCCTGTCTGATGTTATGGACCTGTGAAACCATGAAATAGACAAACTAACAGAGCTCTTCTACATTAAGCTAATGTCATTAGTTAGGAAAACTTCATGTATTCTTTTTGGACAACAAAGCTATGGTACTGTAAAGAACTCAGGGAATATAGGCTTATTTACAGCTTTACAATGTATTAAAATAGATGGGTGTATGGATATTAGAATTATCTTTTTTCAATTTATGAAGATGTGAAGAACTGAGGAATGGTACAATTTACAGAAATATTTTTGCTAAGGCAACTCAAAGAAACACTTAATCATCATGAGTTTTTGGATTAGCATCTTTTCTCAACCCATTCATACCTAGACAACTATATACCCTGTGGTACAGCCTACACAGGAAGTGGTGATAAGTAGAGCAGTGCACATGCCCGGCTGAGCCAGGATGAGCTCCTGGGTATGAGTGGGGTGCAGATAAGAGCTCATTTGCATAACAATAGTGCATGACTGGTGTAGGAGCTGTTACTATCTGTATCATATCTCCTTAATCTATATATCTCTGTACAAGCGCTCTGCCCATAAGCGCTATTTTCAAATCCCCGTCTTTATTAAATTGCCCAATATAAATATTGAAGGACAGAACAAAAGCCTAGCCATGGGGAGGCACGTGGATACTGCATGCAACCATTAACAACTGCCACTATCACTATATAGGTTGTGACATCCGCGGTTTAACACAATGTTAATTGGCTTTTCTATTGAGGGGATGAGGTGATAGAAATTGAATCTCCATTGCAACTGACCTATGGCATTCATTTTCAAAATTGATCGCCAAAGCTGACCTAGGACAAATCCATCGTACCTCCAATTAGTGAGGAGGCTAAGGGCGAAAATCGTTCACATTTTTGACAATGCGTGAAAATTGGCACAGGTGTATTTTGAAGGATGGGGAATTTTTTAAAGCCAGGTACCCATCTCGTTTGCCATGGTAACCGGCGGCCATCTTGAATTTCAAAATAGCCGCCATTGAACTCTCTTTCTCGCCACATTTCTGCCTTAAAATATAACAGAGATACAGTCTCAGTGTCTAAAACCATGTTTTATGGGGTAAGGATTCTATTTCTGATATGAAAAATAGCATCAAGAAGGCGGCCATCTTGGACTTCAAGATGGCCGCCATGTGAAATTATGTTTTTCCGCAAAACTTTAGTTCTAAATGACCTAGCTAAAAAATGTTGGTTTCTACACCAACATTTTCAGGGACCAGGAACTCATCTATGACATCTTCAGTATCACTAGAGGTTTTATTTTACCATTTCTGACCATAAAATGGCTTTTTTCGCATGTGAAGGCCATTGGACAGGCAAAGAAGCTGTTCAGCTTCAAACAACTGTATTTGGCTCCAGATGACTATAATGAAAAGAGGTGGTTAGAAACAGTAGCAGTGAGCTACCTACAATGCGTACAGAAATAGTCTTAGTGTCTAAAACCATGTTTTCTATATCTGATATAGAAAATAGCATCAAGAAGGCGGCCATTTTGGATTTCAAGGTGGCCGCCATGTGAAATTATGTTTTTCCTCATAACTTTAGTTCTAAATAACCTAGCAAAACAGTGCTGGTGACTACACCAACATTATCAGGAACCAGGAATTCATCTATGGCATTTTCAGTATCACTAGAGGTTTTATTTTACCATATTTGAACACGTAATGGCTTTTTTCACAAATGGAGGCTGTTACACAGGTAAAGAAGCTGTTCAGCTTCAAACAATTGTATTTGACTCCAAATGACTATAATGAAAAGAGGCGGTTAGAAACAGTAGCACTGAGCTACCTACAGTGCGTACTAAACAAAAAAATACTCCAATGATCATCATATGACCTTCAGGTGACCTTCAAATGACCTTGAAAGAAAAAAAGAGCGGAGAGAGGAGATTTACAACTTCCTATAAATTGGTACCTGGTATGTTACAATTTGTAAAGAACTGATTGAGTTATGTCAATTTTACTACAACAGTTATAGTTGGAGTTGATCAGATCTAGATGGTTGAATTCCAATGACATCATTACCCATAATAGACTGTCCTCTTGCCCATAGTGCATTTCTCCTCAGCAACACTTACAACAATCTATTTGGGAGCAGCCATATTGGAATCCAGAGTTGGGAGTAATTGTAAGTTTGTGTTTCCAATTAGCAAAACATGTTACCTACATTGTGTGTAGGTATTACATATGAACAGTTAAGCATCCCAGTGAAATAAAAAGTGTTAAAGAGAATATAATTCACAGATTAAATTTGACGTTGTTTACTTATGAGAAGTGTATTTTACCTAATTTCAAAACAGATGATGGTGGTTGAAATATCCTCATTTTTCTTAATCTGTGATATCAATGTCGGTTGCTAAATGTGGGACATTAGGAGATCTATGGAAATGGGTAAATAGGAAAGTAGACTTTGTGGTGGTACATATGGACGAGCTACATACAGAGGGGGACAGGGAAATTAGATTTGGGAGTTTTGAAATAGGCAGAAAGGCTAGTGGACCAAATAGACAATTTGGGAAAGGGTTAGGGATGTGGTCGGGTTTGATAAGGGTGGACCAAGGGGAGATGGGGATAAGGAGTGTTAGACAAGCTGATGACGAGTTAGGGTAATGAAAAGGAAGGGGTGGGGATATATATATCACACTGGAGGAAGTTTATGGAGGGGAATAGATTGAGGGAAAATGGTTAAGGAATAGCTTACACTGCAAGAAGGGGAGGGTAGGGAAGAAAGAGGAAAAGATGTGGGGCAAAAAGGATATGACAAGAAAAGGAAGCCAGAATAGACCTAATCAATGTAAGGTGAGAGAGGGGCAAAGGAGAAATACAGATGAAGGGATCAGAAGTAGATGTGGGGCTAGTCATGGACACTCATGAAATTGAGGGAGTATGGGCAAAGGGAATTTCAGGATTTGAGAGGTTAGAAAAGAAAAGGGTAATAGGGGGAGAAGTGCGGAGGGATAGCTATATATATTAGGAAAGGCATAGGGGGGACAGAGATAAATTAGGAAAAAGGATATAACAGCAGAATGGGAGAGGTCAGAGGTTTACAATGAAAGAGGGTAAAATTGGTGTTAGGTGGAGAGAGGTCTTCAGTGGGAGTAGTGTACACAGGGAGGGAGGGGGTTGATAGAACGTGGTATGAAACAATAATGGATTGGCTTAGGGACAAATTCAGGTAGTACAGCAAAGAGAATGTAGGATAATCCTGGGGGAGAGACTTTAGCGGACACATAAGGAATGAGGAACAAGGTATGAAGGGAAATGAAGAAGAAATAAATGTAAATGGTAGAGGGGTATTGGAGTTAGCAAAGGACACAGAGTTGGAGATAGTAAATAGATGGGAGGGAAGTGTGGGAAAGTGGACAAGGATAGAACGAATACAGGCTATTTAAGACCATAAAGTTTTTCCGAAAAGTGGTCCTTTCTCACTGTTGAAGTACAATGACAAAGCATACTAATTCTAGGTGAAAGAAGAAAAAGAGGAAGAAAAAGAGTTGAGCCTTCAAATCCAAAGTGGACCAAGGGAGCTTTTAGATACATGGTATCCACAGACAGATCCACACATCCTCTTCCTTTTATAATGCGAGCAGGGTACCAAACCAGCAAAGGGTTCCCCTGGAGTTGCCAGCTTCAATTGCAGATCATTGAGCAAGCCAAGAGGGTGTGCTCCTATATTGATTAGTGTGGGAAGCATGAAAGAGGTGATAAGTTTCGGAGTTGGTGAGAAAGGGGAGGCTGAGTATACCAGCAGAACTGAGGCAGGCAATTAAAGAAAGGATAGAGGGCTTAAAAAACAAAAGGAGGACACAAGAAGACCTTGGGGGTTATAAAAGGGCAAAAATGAGGGTAAAATAACAGGATGAAATTACAGGAACGAAAGAGGAAGGAATTGAAACTTATAACTGAGGGGAGGGGAGATCCAGAGTGAACAACATATGGTGCTAAAGTGTCTAACATACAGATTAGAAAGGAACAGAATGTTGGGGAAGGTACAGAGAATATGAAGGGAAGAGAGTTATAGATGGGGGTCTTGATGGGCAAAGAGGAGGGGGAGCAGCTCAAGGAAAAAATAGGTTTGGTTCGGGAACCATACTAGCCAGAACAGTTGGAGAAGGGGTTTAAAAATGATGAAGAAGAAAGAAGGGTAGAAGGGGAAAGGGATGTGAAAGGAGTCATAAGGGTGTGTTTGTGTGCTTACATGTTATTATCAATGTCTAATACAATTGAATTTTGTTTTGTTCATACTAAGATGGCTGATATTTGAAGTACCTGATTATGCCAGAAATTGATTCTCCAACCCATAACATGGTATGAAATACTTAGATCTTGTTTCTACGATACTTTGAGGCTGAGATATGAAGAAAAGCAGGTTCAAGTGATGGCCATTTTGAAATCCAATATGGCACTGGTTACCAGGGTAACCTGGATGGGTACCTTGCTTTAAATTATTCTATATGGTCCAAGTGCAACAGTGCCAACTTTCACAACTTTCTTTTTGTAGAAAACATACCAATGCAACAGTGCCAACTTTCACAACTTTCTTTTTGTAGAAAACATACCAATGCTGGTCAATCTTTGAATGTTGCTGGTCAGGCTTGGTGGTGATTTTTAAGCCATGTTTGCATCTGAGCATTTTACCAAAGTACAACACATAATAACCTCATTAACCTCATTACTTTGTTGAGATAAGTCAGGATTGACATACTCAGAAGACACTGACTTTCCCAAATAATAACTTTGGAAATAAAAATAGCATTTCTAGAAACAAACACTGAAATGAAATCATATTTGGCATGAATCAAATCAAAAATATGAAGAAAAATAAAGATTTCTGCTGTCTGCCAGCTTGGAATCCAATATGGCTGACATTGTATGGTCCGGAATATGTCATAAATGGATCCTATAACCCATACAACATAGTTTTAGACACTTAGATCTGGTTTATACCATACTTAAAGGCCGAGGTATGAAGAAAAACACAATTTAGTGGCGGCCATTTTAAAATTCAATATGGTGCTATTTACCATAGCAGCCTGGGTGGCTATTTGACTTTAAACGATTCTACATGGTCCAAAGTACAACTGTGCCAACTTTAATAACGTTCTTTTTAGTAAAAAAAAATGCTTGGTAAATCTTCAAATGTTGCTGGTCAAGCTTTCAGCAGTGGGGAGTTAGGACATTTTTATGCAAGTTTTTGCATCAGATAATAATAATAATAATAATAATAATAATAATAATAATGATAATATGTTTATTTGCTGTAATAATTCAATTACAAAATCAGAGCATTTTCCAAAGCTCAACACAATAACCTTATCAATCTCATTACTTTGATGAACAAAGTCAGGATTGACATCCTCATAAGACACTGACTTTTCCAAATAATATATTTCGAAATGAAAATAGCATTTCTTGGAAGAATCAGAGAAAATAAAGTCATATTCCGCATGAATCAAATTAAAAAAATATGAAGAAAATAAATATTTCTGCTGTCGGCCATCTGGGAATCGAAGATGGCTGACATCTTAGTCCTATATATGTCCTATATATGTCATAAATGGATTCTATAACCCATAAAACATGGTTTTAGACACTTAGATCTTGTTTCTACCATACTTTAAGGCTGAAATGTGAAGAAAAACATATTTTAGTGGTGGCCATTTTGAAATCCAATATGGCGCTGGTTACCATGCCAACCTGGGTGGGTACCTGACTTCAAATGATTCTACATGGCCCAAAGTACAACCATGCCAATTTTTATAACTTTTTCTTTTAGTAAAAGATAGCAATGCCGGTAAATCTTCAAATGTTACTGGTCAAACTTTCAGCAGTTGTGACTTAGGACATTTTTATGCCATATTTTTGCATCAGAGCATTTTCCAAAGCACAACACAATAACCTCCTTAATCTCATTACTTTGATGAACAAAGTCAGGATTGACATCCTCAGAAGACACTGATTTTCCAAAATAGTAAATTCTGAAATAAAAATAGCATTTCTAAGAACAAAAAAGAGAAATAAGATCATATTTGGCATGAATCATATCAAAAGTATAAGGACAAATTAAAGATTTCTGCTGTCGGCCATCTTGGAATTCAAGATGGCTGACATCTAAGGGTCCTAAATATGTCATAAATGGATTCTACAACCCATAAAACATGGTTTCAGACACTTAGATCTTGTTTCTATCATACTTTAAGGCTGAGATATGAAGAAAAACAGATTTTTGTGGCGGCCATTTTGAAATTCAATATGGCGCTGGTCACCATGGCAACCTGGGTGGGTATCTGGTTTTAAATGATTCTACATGGTCCAAATTACAACTGTGCCAACTTTTACAACTTTTTTTTATTAGTAAGAACTAGCAATACCAGTAAATCTTTACATGTTGCTGGTCAAGCTTACAGCAGTGGTGAGTTAGGTAATTTTTATGCCATTTTTTGCATCAGCGCATTATCAAAACATAACACATAATAACCTCATAAAACTCGTTACTTTGTTGAAAAAAGTCAGGATTGACATCCTCGGAAGACACTTATTCTCCCAAATAATAAATTTCGAAATAAAAATAGCATTTCTAAGAATGAACAGAGAAATAAAATCATATTTGGCAAGAATTAAGTAAAAAATGTTAGGAAAAAATTTAGATTTATCCTGTCGGCCATCTTGGAATTCAAGATGACTGACATCTTAAGGTCCTAAATATGTCCTAAATTGATTCTACAACCCATAAAACATGGTTTTAGGCACTTAGATCTTGTTTCTACCATACTTTAAGGCTGAGATATGAAGAGAAACAGATTTTTGTGGCGGCCATTTTGAAACCCAATATGGCGCTGGTTACCATGGCAACCTGGGTGGGTACCCGGCTTTAAATGATTCAATTCACCATTGTCCAAAGTACAACTGTGCCAATTTTCACACTTTTGTCAAAAAAGTGAACGATTGACCCAAATTTTGGCTCTTAGCCTCCGCACTAAATCTTTTAGTTTAGAATAATTACTTTGCTATAAACTGTCACTGTGTCAGAATTGGCGCTCTTAATCAACAAGTGCATGACCTTATCCATTACCCTCTGGACCATCACATACTTTTCCTTATTCTATAATAGTTTATACATTTTGTATGATTTTCACTGAATGCCCGATTCTAACCATTTCCTAGAAGAATAGCGTCCTCACCTTTTGTGTACACAGCTTTTGGTTTTGAAATTTTTCTGTATACCCAACTTTCCACTTTTAATCAAGTAAGTACATTATGCATGCCTTTATCCCTTATCCACTGGACCATTTCCATTCCATGTTGGGCTTCAGGCAAGTTAAAGCTCAGAATATCTAGCATGTGCATTAAACACATGTCAGCAAAGCCTAAAATCCATATAACAGAGCATCTGAAATTGGTAACATTCTTCATCAGAAGCTCGAGCACCTTGAATTACTGTAAAACCATGTTTAAGGACAATACCTTTATTTGATGGACATCCTTGTGAAAATTGAGACCAATTACAAGATGTTCAGATTTCAGTTTTAAACTACTAGTATGTGTTTATAAAAACCCAGCAGGAATAAGATTAGAACATGGCCTGTTTAAAGTGCATGAAGCGTTGAACCTTGCCTATAAAGCAAAACTAGTAAGAGCCTTTCAAATGTTGATTATTCTTTGAGAACTGATTTTGAGAACTGACAGGAAAGTGGTGAGATGCAGGGCTTGATTACATAGTATTTTGTATGAAAATTATATCTTCAATCTTCCATTTTTTCGAGTCTTCAAGTTTTTTTCTTCAGTATGCTCATGAGACAAGTAGATTTTCTTATATCTTTTCATTATTATTCATTGATACGAGATGTTTTTTTCTTGAGGAGACTCAGCTTTTCTTGATAGGGAGGTAATTTGGCTAGGAAGTTCATTTATTGTCACTTTTTCTGTCATATTGAGACTAAGTCGTGACTAGGATAAGTAGTGGAGGAAACAGGAGTACAGAGTAAAAAGAATCTAACCCCAAGTCACTGGGAACGATTTCACATGCTTGGGCTAGGATTCGAACCCAGGCAGTGGTAGGAGACTGAGCAATCAGTGGCAATGCCTTAGACACAACACTTTGTGAAAATATTCTAATGGTGGAGTCCACCTGGATGAGTGAAGTTATATAGTTAGCATTGCATCAATTTCTGTGGCCATTTAGACTCGTTTTCATCCTTAACCCTTTCATACCTGGAGATCTACTTGACTAGTAGCAGTTTTGGCTGATACGGGTATGAATGGGTTAAATGGCGCTATTTTGTACCGGTAACTCTCAATCATGGCCATATTGCAAATTGGGTACGGCATCCCGGGTTGAACACAATGTTCATTGTTCATTGCCTTCTTGTTTGAGGTGGTGAGGTGATATGAATTGAATCTCTATTGAAACTGACCTATGTCATTCATTTTCAAAATTGATTGTCATTAAGCTGACCTAGGATGAATCAAGAGTGCCTCAACTCTTTAGAATAGTTACTTTGCAATAAACTATTGCTGTGCCAGAATTGGCGCGCTTTATCAACAAGTGCATGACCTCAACCACTATCCTCTGGACCATCGCATACTTTTCCGTTTTTTCATTATAGTTTATACATTATGTATGATTTTCACTGAATACCCGATTCTAACATTTCCTGGAAGAATAGCGTCCTCACTTTTTGTGTACACAGCTTTCTGTTTTTAATTGTTTCTGTATACACAAACTTTCTGTTTCAATCATTGTTAGTGCATTATGTATGACATTATCCCTTATCCACTGAACCATTATAAAGATTTTCGGTTTTTAATCATAGTATGTACATTATGTATGTATTTCACTGAATACCCGATTCTAACCACTTTCTGGATGAGCAGCGACACTTTACCTGTGTACACAGCTTTCCGTTTTTACCTCCAGATTGTTCATCGCGCATGCTTTCTACTGCATACCTGATTAAACCACTTTCCGGGTAAATCACATGTCACTAAATTTGTTTACTCAATTTTTCGTGTTTAATCATAGTTTATATATTATAAATGATTTCCACCTAATGCCCGACAGTCAATAAAGAAATAAAACAAGCGCCATAACCATATTGTCCAAATGGAACTCAAAGCAATATGAGATTATAGTGGAGCGGCTGTGCAAAATTTATACACATTGTATGCAAAAATCGTATTGTTCACTTATAAACACCTATACACATAATGCTATTCTGCCTGCATCTTGATACCTTTGACCTTACGGTAATGTAGTATTTTGCCTAATAACATGTTTATGCCATCATAAAGCTAAATCGTGAGCAGGCATTTGTTTATGGTTCAGGAAAACCCAAAGTACCCAAGTAAAGCTACCGACTATCCATACCTAGTGAAGACGACTCATGAGTCTTAAATGGGCCCTAAAAGCTCCATATATATCAGATCATATAGAAGTAATACACTTCAAGAACAGGATGCTGTACTTCCTCTCTCAGTGATCCCATGAGGGGAATTTTTTGTGTATTACCATCAGCTTGCCCAGCCCCTGGCAGCGGCCATGTCTTTCAATTTGCTATCAGCTGTGACTCGATTGGGGTGGGGGGGCTCACTTCCTGTCCCCACTTTCTGAGCAATGCATCATATAGACTGCAGTGCTATTGACAAGACCTGTCTGCAAAAGTTGCATAAACACTTGTATCAAACAAGGATATGGTAACATCACGTGCAGCGATTGGCTGTACAAAAAGACAGGATAGTGGAGTTGACCTTCATCAAATTCCTGTTGGTAAAGTCAGGTTTAAAGATAGTATCAATGTTATATTTCATTTACTCTTTACTAACCCTCTCTTAATGACTTATTTGCTTTGATATTCATACTCCTCATTATTTTGATCTGGTGTACAGAATTAAGCAACACTAACTGCATACTCTCATGGTGAATGGCCTATTAATCCAAAATCATTTGATGGAGGTTGTTTGATGATTAAACATGGTACTTTGGCATGACACTTGGGTATCAAGCAGCTGAGATAAGCTATTAATAGACTAAAATGGCCGCTCCCAGTGCCTCAATTTCTTGTGTGTTAGGATGTGTTTAAACAGCACAAGCCCTGCGGGGAGTCTGCTGGCAGTTAAATTGCACTCAGAGAATGGAGTTATATCCAAAGGAAAATATGAAATATTAATATCACTCGGCTGATTCTTCAGTGGCAAGACAATCCTAGACAAACGATGCGAAACCAATTATCTTAAATCATTGGTTAATGCAGGTGGTTAATATGGGTTAACAATCAAACATGATGCTCTGGACATGTCAAAGCCTTCACAGTAGTCACAAATAGGCCCTACCATCCAGGTGCATGTAATATCTGCCTAATAAAGGAACAAACTCTGGTCATTCAGTAAAATTTACATATTTGTTCGTAATTTCATAACCCATACGAGTATTCTCGAGGGTAGGGTAGTGAAGGTATCGCATTCTACACGAACTGCGATCTTGCAGTTGGTAGACCCTGCCTGTGCTGCCGCTCAGGAACACGTTGAGACCAGAATTTGGAATTTTCAATTTTTTTCCTTTTTTTCTGCGAAATTGCGGCTAGGGCGTATTTCGGCAGTTGTAACAGGTGGAGGAATTAGAGAAATCCTTTTTTTTTTCGTTTGGCAATTCTTTTAATGAAACTATGAGTATTCTCGAGGGTAGGGTTAGTGAAGGTATCGCATTCTACACGAACTGCGATCTTGCAGTTGGTAGACCCTTACTGTGCTGCCGCTGAGGAACACGTTGAGACCAGAATTTGGAATTTTCATTTTTTGTCAGTTTTTTCTGCGAAATTGCGGCTAGGGCATATTTCGGCAGTTGTAACAGGTTGAAGAATTAGAGAAATCCTTTTTTTTCGTTTGGCAATTCTTATAATGAAATAAATATTAGAGAACACATATATACCTGCGACCACACACTTAGGGCTAGCTAACTCATGTACCAAAAGTCAAAAAGCTCGGCTAACAGATATGACATTGATAAATGAGATGTTAAACCGGCTGAAGCACATGTCATTTGCAGTCGTCCTAGTTATTCTCCACGAACTTTGGTCATTCAGTTAAATTACATATTTGTTCGTAATTTCTTAATGCTACGAGTATTCTCGGGGTTAGGGTAGTGAAGTTATCCCATGCTAATGCAATCTTGCAGTTGGTAGACCCTGCTTACGCTGCCGCGCAGGAACACGCTAAAACTTAAATTTGGAATTTTCATTTTTGGTCAGTTTTTCTGCCAAGTTGCTGCTAGGGCGCATGTAAGTAGGTGTGGATGGAAAACCAATCCGCCGCTTGGTTTCAAGTCTAAGAAATCAATCTTTCATGCCCCAGCAGGGACTCAAATTCAGACAGGGTTGAGAGACAGATAAACAGTCATTGGCAATGCCGTAGTCCATGCGGCAGGCCACGGTCAAGGTCAGAGGAGCGTATCGGGGCGAACAACCGATACACCCTCACCCAATATTAGCATTCCCCTCTTGCTCCCGATCTGATGACAAATCGAGAGGAAGCCCGGGAAAGCGCAACAATCATCGATTGTGCTTACCCTACTAACCTTATGATGCTACTTATATAGGTAGATTGGAGTACAGTAATGTGCTTAGTAGTTGACCAAATGTTAACTTTTGCAAGTTTTTTGATCAAATAAAACTGTTCAACTTTAACTTTATCGAAAATGTAAATAATTTATAATATTTCCATTGAAAGAAATATTCTTAATTTTGTCACATTGCCGAATTAGGTACCTTATAGACCTCTGTGGGTGTATTTGCATCTTGTTATGTCGCCGCTCATGGCTATTAATAGAGCACAGTTCCGCATTTGTCATTCGTCGACCGTGATTGGGTCACATTTTCAAAAATTATTAACTTTGCGTATGCCACGATATAAAAACACATTTGAAGTTAGTTAGTGGTATACTATTTCTATCTATCTATTAAAGTGTTGATAACTGTTCTAATGTAATACTTTTGTTGGGAAATGTTAAGAGCTGGTTCTTCATCTCATTTCAATCTCATTTCAAGCATAACTAAAATGACTGGAGAAGAGTCAGCAGGAACCAGTGACTTCTCCTGAAAATGTGTTTTTAATATAGAGGGTAATAACAACAGACGGCAGACTGTCAGGTGGTGACCTCTGGCTATCTGTAACTTAACTAAAGTGATTTCATATTTAGTATGGTTTCATATTTATCGTCTGAACTAGCATCCCGGTACATGTACTATCTGCGTAATAAAGGCATATTTTGGGCTAATTTCAAATGGTGGAAATGCAGAAATAAAAACAAAACAACAACTATTGATTTATAAATTTGTACTTAACTGGAAAGTACCCGCCCTGTTATTCTCCACAGACTCTGGTCATTCAGTAAAATTTACATATTTTTTCGTAATTTCATAACACTGCGAGTATTCTCGAGGGTAGGGTAGTGAAGGTATCGCATTCTACACGAACTGCGATCTTGCAGTTGGTAGACCCTGCCTGTGCTGCCGCTCAGGAACACGTTGAGACAAGAATTTGAAACTTTCATTTTTTGTCATTTTTTTCTGCGAAATTGCGGCTAGGGCGTATTTCGGCAGTTGTAACAGGTGGAGGAATTAGAGAAATCCTTTTTTTTTTCGTTTGGCAATTCTTTTAACGAAACTATGAGTATTCTCGAGGGTAGGGTAGCGAAGGTATCGCATTCTACACGAACTGCGATCTAGCAGTTGGTAGACCCTGCCTGTGCTGCCGCTCAGGAACACGTTGAGACCAGAATTTGGAATTTTCAATTTTTTTCATTTTTTTCTGCGAAATTGCGGCTAGGGCGTATTTCGGCAGTTGTAACAGGTTGAAGAATTAGAGAAATCCTTTTTTTTTTAGTTTGGCAATTCTTTTAATGAAACTATGAGTATTCTCGAGGGTAGGGTTAGTGAAGGTATCGCATTCTACACGAACTGCGATCTTGCAGTTGGTAGACCCTTACTGTGCTGCCGCTCAGGAACACGTTGAGACCAGAATTTGGAATTTTCATTTTTTGTCAGTTTTTTCTGCGAAATTGCGGCTAGGGCATATTTCGGCAGTTGTAACAGGTTGAAGAATTAGAGAAATCCTTTTTTTTCGTTTGGCAATTCTTATAATGAAATAAATATTAGAGAACACATATATACCTGCGACCACACACTTAGGGCTAGCTAACTCATGTACCAAAAGTCAAAAAGCTCGGCTAACAGATATGACATTGATAAATGAGATGTTAAACCGGCTGAAGCACATGTCATTTGCAGTCGTCCTAGTTATTCTCCACGAACTTTGGTCATTCAGTTAAATTACATATTTGTTCGTAATTTCTTAATGCTACGAGTATTCTCGGGGTTAGGGTAGTGAAGTTATCCCATGCTAATGCAATCTTGCAGTTGGTAGACCCTGCTTACGCTGCCGCGCAGGAACACGCTAAAACTTAAATTTGGAATTTTCATTTTTGGTCAGTTTTTCTGCCAAGTTGCTGCTAGGGCGCATGTAAGTAGGTGTGGATGGAAAACCAATCCGCCGCTTGGTTTCAAGTCTAAGAAATCAATCTTTCATGCCCCAGCAGGGACTCAAATTCAGACAGGGTTGAGAGACAGATAAACAGTCATTGGCAATGCCGTAGTCCATGCGGCAGGCCACGGTCAAGGTCAGAGGAGCGTATCGGGGCGAACAACCGACACACCCTCACCCAATATTAGCATTCCCCTCTTGCTCCCGATCTGATGACATATCGAGAGGAAGCCCGGAAAGCGCAACAATCATCGATTGTGCTTACCCTATTAACCTAATGATGCTACTTATATAGGTAGATTGGAGTACAGTAATGTGCTTAGTAGTTGACCAAATGTTAACTTTTGCAAGTTTTTTGATCAAATAAAACTGTTCAACTTTAACTTTATCGAAAATGTAAATAATTTATAATATTTCCATTGAAAGAAATATGCTTAATTTTGTCACATTGCCGAATTAGGTACCTTATAGACCTCTGTGGGTGTATTTGCATCTTGTTATGTCGCCGCTCATGGCTATTAATAGAGCACAGTTCCGCATTTGTCATTCGTCGACCGTGATTGGGTCACATTTTCAAAAATTATTAACTTTGCGTATGCCACGATATAAAAACACATTTGAAGTTAGTTAGTGGTATACTATTTTTATCTATCTATTAAAGTGTTGATAACTGTTCTAATGTAATACTTTTGTTGGGAAATGTTAAGAGCTGGTTCTTCATCTCATTTCAATCTCATTTCAAGCATAACTAAAATGACTGGAGAAGAGTCAGCAGGAACCAGTGACTTCTCCTGAAAATGTGTTTTTAATATAGAGGGTAAATATACTTATTGTAAGAAGGTTGGCAATGGTAAGGATTTGGGTTTGAGTAGAGAACACCACAAGAACCTCTTTGGGCCTATGTTTTATTCAAGTGTTATTGTCCTTTAAGCTGTTTAAGTGATGAAGAGACATGTATGTACATGTACAGTGTAGTAGTAGTAGTAGTAGTAGTAGTAGTAGTAGTAGTAGTAGTAGTGGTGGTGGTGGTGGTGGTGGTGGTGGTGGTAGTAGTAGTAGTAGTAGTAGTAGTAGTAGTAGTAGTAGTAGTAGTAGTAGAAGTAGTAGTAGTACTTCTACTACTACTTCTTCTTCATCTTCTTTTTCAACTTCTACCATCACTACTACTGCTGCTGCTGCTCAAACTAATTTACCTTATACTTTTACTACTACTACTAATACTACTACTACTACTACATGTACTACTGCTACTACTACTACTACGAATAATACTAAAACAGTAGTAGTAGAACAGCAGCAGTGGTAGCCGCAGCAGCAACACCACCACGACTTTCAGTAGTGGTAGTTGTGTGTGTTGCCTGTACATGAAAAGAATACAAATATGCACCAAATCAAGCTAAGTTATAACAAATCATATTTATCCAATAAACATTGTGTCTGTGTTAAATATAGACCAGTGGTTCGTATCATATATTAAACCACATCGTTAACTTTAACATCATCTAAACTATAAGGATTTATTTTGTTGTGAATTTGCGAATATTCATTATTAAGTATGAAGCGTGCACCATTTTCCTCATAATCAGATCAACAGTGACCAGCAAGGTTATTCAGTTATTGAGTAGAATAATAGTCAAACTATTAGAGAATCTGCCAGGGGATTTAGTACACGAGAAGGGAAGATTCGTGTCTTCTTTCTCTATATCAAAATTCATTAAAATTCAAACAAGCATTTTGGTAACAAATGAAAAGGGATTTGTTTAAAATGTGCTGTATTCATAGCTAAGGTTATTACAGAGGGAAGCATGATTTATATTTCCAATTTTGACTTTGCGTCGAAATAAAGTAATCTATAGGGTGAACAATATTCACCTTTTTTCTCATCCTGTCAAAAATTCCGAAAAATGACTATACAAATTGAATAGAGATAAATCTCATTTCCTTCTTCTTTACAGAAATCAATTGAACTCTTGGGATATTTTTCTTTTTAGTGATGAATGCAGATTTTTTTTATACAGTGCCGGTATTTAATTCCTGCACTAAATGCGTAGGCAGCAAGGGCCTGATACACGACTGCACGCCAGATTGCCACCCAGTTTCCTGGGCATGGATGACCTCACAACTAAACATAGCTTCCATTCGCATGCTACATGGGTCATTGGTGTATTTGGGTTATTTTGTGTTATCCATGTGTGGCACTGGCAGACTTTCGGTCAACTGGTGCAGGAATTAACTACCTATACTCTAGATTATGGGAAAATCCCAGATTCTTGGTCTGTTGGCTATTTCGAACTTGAATGACCTGTATTGCACCATGTGTTTAGTATTTTAAAAGATCCTTCTCTCCCAGACAAACATTTTGGTACCAAATATTAATCCTGGTGTTTGGTTTAAACTGAATTATGAATGTTCTTGTGTGACCTTCCTACCCCATTCTGACCATATTGGAGCATTTTAATATGTTGGGGTGTGTAAGACTTGACCCATTAACAAAGATCTGCACCATTTCTAAAGTCTACATACAGCCCGGTGGAATGCCTACGTGTGGGCCTAAAATATGATAATAATGGAAATTTTCTAGTTGGCAGGTTAAACCAACTTCTAAATTTGAGCCCTTCACTGGATCTGGTTGCTGGACTAGGGATTCGCTCCTTTCAATCATAATGTGAATCTCACATCTTCGTCTAGTTCAGGTAAATATGGAGCTTTAAACTAAGATGATATTACTCTGTTTTCCAGAGAGGAGTTTTTAATACAAGTTCATTGGAATTTGAAATTTCTTTTATCGCCACTTTCTTCTGCAATATTGAGGCTAAACCATGACTTCCCAGTTGTAAGTGGTGGAGGAAACCTGGAGTACCTGTGTAAAACCACCGCCAAACCCAAAAAATCATTCACTCATTGAAACACATGACCACAGGAATTGTCAAAGAAAACAAGCAAATGCAATATGTATAACCAGTAACATTTATTGTTCAACACAAGACGCTGCTTCAGTTCACAGAAAAAGCTCTTACGATTCCTGCCCACCGACGTTTCACCAAGACCAGACCATACACACAAGGAGTGGAAGTCTACCACAGCTGCTGCTCTTGCTTCCACCACAACTAGTAGAACAACTATCACAAGTATCAGTACCAGTGCTGCCACCTACACTGTTAGTGTAGGAACCGCTGCTACCCATCCTTGAAGAGTCACTTCAGCCACCTCTGTAACTACTTATTCCATGGTTGGAGCATACATGGGTATCTGTAGAGTCTCTACCATTATATTTAGAGGTACCACTTCCATACTCTACAAGGGTCCTTGTAGAGTCTCTACCAATACCTTTAGAGCCAACCTCTTCTATGGCTGGACTCTACTTGGGTCCTTGTAGAGACCGCCTCCATGGCTGGACTCTACATGGGTCCTTGTAGAGACCACCTCCATGGCTAGACTCTACTTGGGTCCTTGTAGAGACCGCCTCCATGGCTGGACTCTACTTGGGTCCTTGTAGAGACCACCTCCATGGCGGGACTCTACTTGGGTCCTTGTAGAGACCACCTCAATGGCTGGACTCTACATGGGTCCTTGTAGAGACCACCTCCATGGCTAGACTCTACATGGGTCCTTGTAGAGACCACCTCCATGGCTAGACTCTACTTGGGTCCTTGTAGAGACCACCTCAATGGCTGGACTCTACATGGGTCCTTGTAGAGACCACCTCCATGGCTAGACTCTACATGGGTCCTTGTAGAGACCACCTCCATGGCTAGACTCTACATGGGTCCTTGTAGAGACCACCTCCATGGCTGGACTCTACTTGGGTCCTTGTAGAGACCACCTCCATGGCTAGACTCTACATGGGTCCTTGTAGAGACCACCTCCATGGCTGGACTCTACTTGGGTCCTTGTAGAGACCACCTCCATGGCTAGACTCTACATGGGTCCTTGTAGAGACCACCTCCATGGCTAGACTCTACATGGGTCCTTGTAGAGACCACCTCCATGGCTAGACTCTACATGGGTCTTTGTAGAGACCACCTCCATTGCTAGACTCTACTTGGGTCCTTGTAGAGACCACCTCTATGGCTAGACTCTACATGGGTCCTTGTAGAGACCACCTCCATGGCTAGACTCTACATGGGTCCTTGTAGGGTCTCTACCAATACCTTGTAGAGTCTCTACCAATACCTATAGAGCCACCACCTCTAAGACTGGAGTCTACATGGGTCCTTGTAGTCTCTAACAATACCTTTAGATCCACCACCTCCATGGCTGGAACCTCTAGGGATACTTGTAGAGTCTCTTTCAATACCTTTTGAGTCTCTATCAATACTTGTAGAGCTACCACTTGTAGCACTCTGGCCTCTTCTACTGGTACCAATAGCTCTATGGTCACTCCTGCTACTGGAACACAATGGCTGCCACCAGTACCATCAGTCTCACTCACCGTACCGGTACAGTTGCAGCAGCTGCAGAATCATTACTAGCCAGAATAGGAAAGGATAAAGAAGCAGGGGTCAGAGTTCAAGGTCACCATACCTGAAAGGTCAAAGTTCAAGGTCACCATACCTTGAAAGGTCAAAGTTCAAGGTCACCCTACCTTGAAAGGTCAAAGTTCAAGGTTGATTGAAAATCATGCCCCCTGTTGAGGCAACTCAGTCGCAAGTCTAATAACCATCAAAAAGAAGGCCAAATACATGAACAAGCAGATACAAGTCTAGTTCAGTTACATGTGTGTTCATATCAAGTTATAATGAAATACAAATACTCTGCACAAATCACTTTTCTCCAACCGTTCACGTGAGTGAGTCGCGAAGATAGTTCCATATTAACGATAGTGCCATTCAAATTATCGAGGAGAAATTCTCTTAAAGAGCAGTTTGAAACAATCTCGTTATGTTCTTATTTTATCAAACTGAAATCTCTGTGATGCACAACATCTCACCTTTTTCTGATCTTTGCATCAATTGACATCTTATGTAGTAGTCATATTTAACACTACAGAATCAAAATACAATATATATCTTTCAATAGTCAGCCCTACCCACATGTTCCTTGTGATACATATACTAATAGGTGATCCGTGGCACCTTTTTTTTTATCTATACAGAAAGACAACCTCAAGAGGTACAACTAAGAGGAAAAGTACTTTCATGAGAATAAACTATAGTTTAACTATCATTCACTTTACAGATATAGAAAACTGGAAAGACACCACAGAAATTGCCAAGTTAATTCTTATAGCCACTATATAAAGAATTTAAAGATGTGTAAATGAAGCTGTATTATATATATCTTTTGCGCTTGTCCTAATTATACTGAAACTACTTTCACTTATCCTGCACAAAGATTTATGATAATTGCGCTAGGTTTTACAATTCTGAGTAAGCAACCTACACAGATACCTTACAGGCAGCTAAAGCTGAAGAGAGAGAGTTGGTTCACTGCAGAGGAACCTTAAATGCCCTAAAGAGGGACTGTCATGTCAGAACAATAAATGAAACTACTGCTTTCACTTTAAACAATAAAATACAACGGTATAGATATTCTTTTCTACAATCAACTTGTATTATCATAGTATTTTTTCTCAAATAATCACTTATTGGAAACTTAGTTCCTTATATCAGTTGAAGGAGTTATCCGTACTTCCAACATACAACACAGATACAGCGAGTCTAGTTTTATCTAAGATAAAGACTTTGGCAATTAAAGTCATCAGTAGAAGATAATCTCTTAATAAGATAATAATCATATAGGTGCATTGGGGATAGGCATCTAAATTATATTTAGTGCAGGCCCTTAAAGATACAGGTACATACTAGTATAAATCCCCAAAAGAAAGCCCTTTCTTCAGAAAGCTGTTTTTGAAAGTTCACCCAAAGAAGGGTTCATTTAGGTGCATATTTAAAGATTCTCTAATAATAGTGACCCCACTCAATCTAAGGTTTGTAGCATTTACTAATCTATTTAAACCCAGAGTGGCACTCTAACATGTGTACATCATTTATAAATAGAGGAATTTTGTGGAGAAACTTGTCAATTAAATTAGTGGCATTGACATAATTAATTACTTGTTGTGTATATCGTCAGAACATTTGACCACTCTGAGCATATTCAAGGTAAAATTAAATAAAAGAATAATGAAAGAAAGCGCTTAACTCTGACATGTGTGCAGAGGTATTCTGAAGTCAAATCAGGAAGTTCATCCCAACATTACCACTAGAAACAATGCTTAAACTTAACTAAATTTTTGTGTTCCAAAGCTGTCTTTGGCCACCTAGTCATCTAGCTTTTATTGGTAGTTTTCTTATCCCATCAGTGGTCTCTACTTGTGGTTAGCAGGGATAATGTGGGCATCATTTCTGAGGAATAATAACTGTATCAGTGAGGAAACACAGCCTGATCAGTAAACAAGTATTAGTCCATCACTCTATCCACGAGAAACAATATCTAAGATACCTTACAATAGTAGACAAATAGAAACGATTTGTTGAATTCTACATCGACATAGAGAGTCTAAGAGCAGCTACTTCCAACCCCATAATATCCATAATATTTCATTTTCAAGTAATGGCACCTGCGACTGAGTTGACCCATATAATTGTGTAATATTCAAGTGAATTCTCATCACCAGGGGTGTCCAACATCGCAGAACCTGGAGTACATGAAGAAAACATGGAAATAATCCAACCCCAATTTCTTATGAGTATATGTTTCAGGACACATACAAATTTTTATCAAAAAAATCTTGCTCAGGGCACAGAACTTGCGTATAAAGGTATATTAAATTCTATTTCAAATCTTTTTTTTTTAAATGGATAATTTGATATCTCTAAGATAAGGGAAACCACACTATCATGAAATGTCCATTGCATGACCCCGTATCTCGAAAAACCTTGGAAGTATTAGCAATTCAGAGCATTTAACCATCTTTCAGGTTATCATCCATTACTTTCAATGCATGTGACTCCATACTGGCTTGTTATTTGGACACCCCTGACTTGTCAGGTAAGATATTAATTGCCAGCAGGCAGCCACCTGGTGGAATTCCCCGTAACTAAGTTAATCCTAACTTTCCGAGGGATGAAGTTGGCAAGATCCTAGTCGATTTGAACGTCTGTGGAAAATGTTCCTTGTATCGTACAAAAATATAAAACGTATCAAAGATAGTTTATAAACTCTCCACCAGGTGGCCACAAAGTCCTGCGAGCAATCGTTACCTGTAATAAGTGTAATTGTAGGATTATTCCCAAACAGTACTTTAAACGTTAACGTGTAACAACCTAACCATAAAACAAATGTAAAGAGGATGATACTATAATTCTCTATTACGATTGATGAAGTAGAACTGATAGCTCACCATAAGAAAAGTCATGTATGTAACTATATCCCGTTCACGTTTCAAAGTTAGCGGACTCTTAACTTTACCTGTTCCCTTTAACCCATTCACGCCAGTAGCCCCCCAAAGGGGGGTACACGATTATGGTGAGCAGGTAGCCCCCTAAAAGGGGGTACATCATTACAGTGATTTCTTTCTAGGAAGACCATCTTCATGAAACATACACATTTTCGAAAGGAAATGAGAAAAAAAAATTCTGCTGCCATATTTTGAGAATGCATGCTTTATCCAAAGTTCTTTTCAAAAAAATGTTTCCCAGATTTTTCAGTAGGACGTGAAGCAACTATGGGTTAAATTAAGACAAAGGATTTAGTGACACAATCCAATCCTTCATAAGTTCCTATTTCATAATAAAGATTGTCTACTTATAGTAGAATTTTCAATTTAGGTATCTTATTTACTGTTACTTTTCTTTTTTGCCATATTCAGGCTAATACATGGTTCATAAGACAAGGCAAGAAGTGGCACTAGTATCTCTTTCCATGAAAGCAATTTTGAATTTGTCATTCATACAGACAATACTTTCATAAGTTCTAGACTATCTGAAGCCTATAAGGCATAAATAGGTCAATGTAGATTCTTTCCACGGTATCACTGAGGCAATTTTGAATTTGGCATTATATTTATGAATTAGGAATATAATATCTCACAATGTCCAGCATTTCAACAATACCCCCAATACATGCCTATTTAGGGTTCTGTTCAGCAGAGTACACTAATTCTACCATGATCACACAGCAGGGAGTGAGGCTTGGGAAGGAACACGCCCCTTTCATCTGCTCATGTCTGTCTGTCTGTCTGTCCGTCCGTCAGTTGTCATCATCCCTCCATCATCGTAACAAACACATACATAGGAAATACCTCTCGAAAAAACAAAATAGAAATGTACAAAAATAATACATTTCTCATATACAAAATGCTGTCAAAAATAAAGTCCTCCCCACCGTTCACCTTCTTCACGCTCTCCTAGTAGTAGCTGCCTTGCCATAACCTATGGGAGAATGCTCTCTGAATAGCACCGATCTTAGCGAGAACCAGTAGCATCTGCAGGAAGGGTTCATATATTTTACTGGAATTTGAATTATCATCAGCTAAGTCAGCTGGAAGTTGGGTAGGAAGTCGAACGCAGCATATCCAATTGAGTTTTTAACAAATATCTAAATGATTTTCACATTCAATTTTTTTTTTAAATATCTAAAATGCAAAATCATGCTGCTACTAAGATTCTCTCTAAGAGTATTTGGGTTTTGCCAGCAAGATTATGATGGACATGTTAATATCTGAGCTTTACTTTTGACAATCATGAGACTCCATAGGTAACATTATACTATAATAACAATTCTTAATTGACTTTAAATACAAAATGCCTCATTAAGTCATTTTTTCAAGGGAATTGAACTTGTCTATAAGTACAAGATGAAAAGAGGTTGAAAACCGCACTAACAATTTAAACGGGAATGGGACAATAAAGGTGTTGGTTGGGACCAGCTTTGGGTTATAATTGAGGGCATTCAAGAAAAATAATTTGCAGATAAGAATAGATCCATCACAATAGACATATTTTCAACAATTACTTATTTGTTTCGTCGCTAGGCAAGCAAGCATTTTCTCCCAACATATCACCATGGCAACCACTATGTCTCCATGGCACTGCTCACAAGACGGCCAATCCGCTGCCGGGGCTGGACTCTAGGTTAATCCCGCTGTCGGGACTGATGAGGTCATGACCTTCACCGCACTCCTCAAGGTCAAGGGCATCCTCATACTGGAGATCACTCTCATCATTGTCGTCATCTTCGTCGTCGTCATCATCATCATCGTCATGGCAACTGTTGTCATCCTCAGCCTGCAGGAGTTGACTGACTGACACCACCCCTTTACCACTACAAAAGAAATGGATCGTTGGAAAACACCTGCTAAAGTCGCAGCCAAGAAAATAGGTAACTTGTTTCTCATAGCTGCCAATCTTTAACCCTTACAATGCTGAGGCTACTTTCGTCCAAAGCAAAAAGACGCAAATATTTTTGAAAACTATCAGAACCCTGTCATGTTGGTATTCATTGGATAGCTTTTGCTGAGTACTGTCCAATGAGTACCCAGGGATTAAGTCATTTTCCAGTATTTTGCATCGTTTTGTATTGGCCAAAGTAGCCACCAGCAGCATAAGGGTTAACCCCTTCTGTTACCCACACCTGAACCATAGGGAACCTATGTACCATGACAGTCCAAATCTTATTTGTGAAGTTCTACATATCCTGAGACTAAGAACTGACCCTCTCTACCTAAAAGTTGTTGGAGCAATGATGCTGCATTAACCCTTCTTATACTGAGGCTACTTTTATCCAAAGCACAAGAACGCAATTTTTTTTGAAAAACATTGAATCCCTGTCATGTTGGTATTCATTGGATAGCTCTCGTCAAGTACGATCTGATGAGTACCCATGTGCCAGGGTTACAGTCATTTTTCAGGTTTTTTGCATACTTTTGTATTGGCCAAATTAGCCATCAGCAGCATAAGGGTTAACTCTTCCAATGCTGAGGCTACTTTCGTCCGAAGCCAAGGATGCAAAGATTTTTGAAAACCATCTAAACCCTGTCATGTTGGTATTCATTGGATAGCTCCTTCTCAGTGCTATCAGATGAGTATTCATATGCCAGGGTTTCAGACATTTTCCGGGTCTTTTGCATCATCTTGTAATGACAAAATTAGCCACCAGCAACAAAAGGGTTCAACCCTCCAGTTAACAACTCTTGACAATCTACATAAGGGAACTAATGTATCATGACAGTCCAAAGCTTATTTGTGAAGTTCTACATCATCTGAGCCTAAGAATTGACCCTCTCTACCTAGTAAGTTGTTAGAGAATTGACCCTGCATTAAAAGTATTGTTCCCTTAGCGACCTAGATCGAATCATTCCATCTTCTATAAGTCATTCTCCTGGTACTCCACATTAAAAGTGTTGTTCCCTTAAGTATCTACATCATCAACTATGCAGTTGAAGTAGATGCATGTTTCATCATTCCGTCTTCTATAAGTTATTATCCTGGTACTCTTCATAAAGTGTTAGTAGATGAACAGAACATGTTAGATAACGAAGACAAAACAGTAACTCATCTGAGGGTTTTACTGTATGGCCAGATAGAAAAGTCCTTAACCCATTAATGCTCACAGCGGCCAAAAAAGGCCTGACGATTTTGGAGATATTTTTCCAACAAAAGAGTTTTTTGGAAAATATTTGAAGGAGAAATGTTAACTAGAGGTCAAACAACAACTCTCCTTCAATTATTTTGAAAACTTTTGCTTTATTCCCAAATTATTTTCAAAAGTATGAAAGAAGCAGACGATACTTTCTAGAGAAACTCTGAGTGTGAATGGGTTAAGACCAGGACCTTGGACCAGAAATTCAGGTCCCCTTCAGGATTACAATGGTGGAATTAAATATGAGTGTGGTATGCAGACAGGGTCTTAGCCAGAAATTTGAAATACCTGTCAGAAAGCAGTAGCAATCAAAACATTTCTGCTATTCAGATTAAGCTACTCAGTTATTTCTTGTCCTCACACCAACTAGATTCAATAGCCTGATGTGTCAACAAGGGCAATTAGAATTTCAGTGACATCCCCGAAGAGGGTTTGTTAGAAAAAGATGTACCCCCCACCCCTCCAATAAAGTCATATTTGAAAATTCGTCATAGAAAATTTTGTTCGTCTGAAAAGGAGTTTTTCAGGTAACTGCCTGTTCAAAGGACAAGCTGGACGGTTTTTTGGCTAAGTCCTTGTAAGTAGATTGTTGGAAATCTTACTTGGCTGTTGTTTCTACCGTGCACCCCCGTCCTGCGGAGACGACCTTGACTGCCGATGATGACCTCACCCCTGAGGCGTACCCGCGCCCGCCTCGGGACCTCACGCGCCCCAGCGCCCTCATGCCCCTCGGTACGCGCCCAACGGGCATCCCATACCCTCTCGGCGGGCTACAGTACTACAAAAACCCAAAGGGTGCTCCCTTAGACAAGAGGGAAAAATGCAATAACCAAACCCTTTGGTTAACCTTGTGTTTCTTAATTCCAGTCATTATCATAAAAAGATGTAATAACCAAACCCTTTGGTTAACCCTGTTTCTTAATTCCAGTCATAATCATATACCTAAAATGGTTTATTGGTATATAATAGTGCCACCTGGTGGCAATCTTTAGAACCATTTGACTGAAGTCGTCCACTATATGAATCATGCATTGAAAATGCCTTAATACTCAATATTGAATGTGATACCTCAGTGATATGACTAAAATACTGATAAATAGAGAATCTTTTTCAGTAGACTTCTTAATAATGGTGTAGGGTATTTAAACCCAAGTAGGCAACACTACACAGGAATGTAGGTGGAGGGGAGATAAGTATTCGCAGATGAGAATCTAGCGCTTTTCTCTTGGCCCTATTGCATCAAATTGGGATGGTATCAAAGCCAATTATATTCTAGAATGTCAGTATTTGCCTGCTAATATTGGTGTTTCCACTGCTGGGATAATAAAAAGCTAGCAACTAAAGGAATACCATTCAATAATTAAACCCTTTTTGTACGAAAAAATGATACAGAAATACATATTTTACCGACCTGCCTACCCTATTTTAAAAAAATTTTTGACCGTTACAGGAAACATACAATTATTTTCTAGGCCTCATCACCAACTGCTAGCTAGTCACAGCCTGGGCCTAGGTTGGCATAATGAATGATGATTATCAAAGTTTTGTTGCTTACCACGGGTGCCTTGAGGCCTCTGCCTAGTCCCATAGGCGGCATACCCCTCATGCCCCGCATACCTCCTCCACCCCGGTAGGGCGCCATGCCACGCGCCATAGGACCCCTACAAAGAGAAACAGTAACTTGTGAAAATGGTGATGTATATTGCGGGTAGTCCTACCGGAACTTTAGCTAGCGGCAAAGAGCAAGATGGATCTATGGGAGTTTGACATTTGATACATATAGAGGGAGAATGGCAATCAAAAATTTCTTTGTGATTCAATTACCCAAAATTGTCTAGCTGCTTTGAGCATTAGTGAGTTAATATCCTGGCTGATCAGTTTATGGTCAAACTTAAAGGTGAAATGGCAGTACTATAACTTTAGGAGTGCATTTTCAGGTTGAGATATAACTTACAGTAATTGTTTAAATCTCGAGGCTAAAAAACTTTTACAGATATTTTGCCTTATTTTTCCTCATAAGAAGACAGTGTATCTTTACTTTCAATCGCTCTTTTATAGTGCAGTAACTGTCAATTTACCATCTTGGTCTAGCATACCATGTATTGTATAAAAGCCTTTTTTGTACCTGTTGTATAAGTCTACCTTTAAGGAATGAAACGGTACGATTTGGTACTTTTTCAAAATACACTAGTGGCCTGGACCATGGGCCAGAGTGAAGCAGAGATACAGCCTTAGAAGGCTACAACCTTCAGCCTTCAGTTGTTGATTGTTGTTATGGAAAAATGAAAGTATACTGTACATGGCTTTAATTTGGAGTGCTAAAATTTTTGCTTTACAGTCCTGCTAGAGGGTATTTGTGCTATTTTATAATTTGTGCATTCAACCACTCAGCAAAGCAAAGATACAAAGCAGGATATTTATTTGAAGGATGATATATCGGCGCTATCATAGTAGGGATAAAATCGTGAAAATTAAATTAAATGCCTATAAAAAATACCAGTTATACAGTACCTTGATCTTCCTGGACCAACAGAGTAGACCTGTGGCGCGACGTGGGTACCTCTTCCTCCCGGCCGCCCTGCGGTATTAGCTCCCCACTGACCAACAACAACTCCCGCTATCTGCAACTGACCACCACGGCTATCCACCGGACTCTTACCTACAACACAAATAACAGCAAAATACAGCTCCCCACTGACCAACAACAACTCCCACTATCTGCAACTGACCGCCACGGCTATCCACCGGACTCTTACCTACAACACAAATAACAGCAAAATACAGCTCCCCACTGACCAACAACAACTCCCGCTATCTGCAACTGACCGCCACGGCTATCCACCGGACTCTTACCTACAACACAAATAACAGCAAAATAAAGCTCCCCACTGACCAACAACAACACCCGCTATCTGCAACTGACCGCCACGGCTATCCACCGGACTCTTACCTACAACACAAATAACAGCAAAATAAAGCTCCCCACTGACCAACAACAACAACACCCGCTATCTGCAACTGACCACCACGGCTATCCACCGGACTCTTACCTACAACACAAATAACAGCAAAATACAGCTCCCCACTGACCAACAACAACTCCCGCTATCTGCAACTGACCGCCACGGCTATCCACCGGACTCTTACCTACAACACAAATAACAGCAAAATAAAGCTGCCCACTAAACTCCCTGTATGAACAGAGACATGACTATGAGAACAAAGTGCATGACTACTAGAATAGTGCAGGACTATAAGAATAGAATATATAACTAATAAAATAGAGAGTGTATGACTATTAGAAGTGTATGAATATTAGAATAGTGCACAACTATTACAATAGAATGTTTGACTGTTAGAACAGAGTGCATGACTATAAGAAAAGAATGTATGACTATTAGAACAGTGTATGATTATTAGAATAGAGTATTACTTTTAGTGTATGACTATTAAAAGTGTGTGACTATTAGAATAGAGTGTATGACTATTTTGTATAGTGCATGGCTATTATAATAAAATGCATGACTATTATAATAAAATGCATGACTATTAGAATAAATGTATGACTGTTAAAACAGTGTATAACTATTATAATAGTGTAACACTTTTAGAATAGTGCATGACTATTACAATAGTGTTTAACTATTAGAAAAGAGTGTAAGACTCTTAGAACAGAGACATGACTATTAGAATAATGCATGACTTTTATAAGAGTATATGGCAGAGAAGTGTGTGACTATTAAAATAGAGTATGAATATTAGAACAGAGTGTATGACTATTAGTGTATGACTATAAGAACAGAGTGTATGACTATAAGAATAGTGTATGACTTTTAGTGTATGACTATAAGAACAATGTATGACTATTAGAATAGTGCATGACTTACCGAGTAGTCCCCGTCCTCGTCCCGCTGCCTTGTTGAGTCCAGGGGGCAGCATCGCAGGGTGCATGAGGGGTGCGCCGGCCGGCCGGAACTGCGTGCCCGGGGGGTAGACGTTGGCAAAGTGGGGTGGTGCCAGGGGGAGGAGGGGCTTGGCAAAGTCCAGCTTGAGGCCCTCCAGGATGGCCTGTCTCATTCGCTCCACCATCATCACCTGCTCAACCTGAACAAAACACAACACATAGATTTTAACCAAATAGTTTTGACATTTGATGTAAAACAAACATAATTATGAAAACATTTCAGAAGAGAATTTGTCATTTTTTTCTTTTTTCACATGGATTGAAAAAGAAAGTGCAAAAATGCTTTACTTGAGGTGTCAAAAAATGAGTCCTTTTTCTGATTTCCTTGACCCTTCCAATGCTGAGGCTACTTTAGTCTAAAGCACAAAGATGCAAACATTTTTGAAAACTATTTAAACCCTGTCATGTTGGTATTCATTAGATAGCTCTTGCCAAGCACTCTCAGATGAGTACCCATGTTCCACCGTTTCAGTCATTTTTCAGGTCCTTTTTGCATAATTTTGTATTGGCCAAATTATCCACCATCTAAACCCTGTCATGTTGGTATTCATTAGATAACTCTCTCTGAGTATTCTCAGATGAGTACCCAAGTGCCAGGGTTTCAGTCATTTTTCAGGTTATTAGCATCATTTTGTTTTGGCAAAACTAGCCACCAGCAGCTTAAGAGTTAATATCTCACAATGTCCAGCATTTCATTCATACCCTCAATACATACCTAAGGGTTCTATTCAGCAAACACAAGTTTTACCATGATCACACAGCAGGGAGTGACGCTTGAGAAGGGTTAAGAAAATGTTATTAAACCTAACAAAAATGCCTATTTGTTGGTGAATTCAGTAGCACTCACGTGTCCGTCACAGATATCGTGCAGGGGGGTGTTGTTGTTTGCCTTCAGCAGCTTGTAGTGGAACAGCTTCCCGTCGAAGAAGTTCCAGGGGCAGCACATGTGCCAGGGAATGGGGGCGCCACAGGCGTCGTTGGCGAACACGGCTGTCTCGATACCCCGCATAAACAATGCAGCAAGCTGGCAGCCGCGATTTGTGATCATCGGCAACTAAAAAATGCAATTTAAATGTCGATTACAGAAATCCTGGAGGTTTAGTTCTTGTTAGCGATTGGTACCTTTAAAATCTTTGGGATAAATAATCAGTATTTCCTTTATAATATAAAATCTTGAAGATAATTCAAACCATACAGACCGCCTCCCTAATTCTCTCATAATAGAACATGGGTCAAAACATGAAACAAGTATTTAGAAAAACTTTTGTGACAAACATTTGGTGGCAATGTAAAGACCTCATGCCTGACTATGTTAATGTCAGAAGTCCTCAAAAATGCAACGTTCCCATAAAATAGTTTGCAAATTATCCAACAAGGGGCACAAGAATACCAAGTTTATTCATTTCCTATTATGTATCAAAGATATCTATGTCAGAAAGGATATACCCTTGGTCTAAGGCATTGCCACTGACTGCTCGCTATTTTTTTCAACTGCCTGGGTTTGAATTCCGGCCAGGATATGTGACAAAGTTGCCAGTGACTTGGAATCAGCCATTGGTTTTCTTTGAGTACTCCATTTTTCTCCACCATTTAAACCTGACTTGTCACAACTTTGTCGCAACATGGCATTAAAAATGACAATGATCAAAGTCCCCTTAGCATCAGTTTTTTTTCCTTAGACCCAGAAAAAGTTTTTTTCCTGTAACACTCCGAAAAAATAGGTTAAGTAGGCCAGTAAATTTTTCTAATTTTTTTTTTAGTTCAAAAATATCTGTTTTATGCATGTTTTACGTTGATTGCGATCTGGGAAGGCAAATCCTTTGGGTACACTTGTTGGGGTAGGGTTACAATTTTTTTTTACCTTCATTTCCTGCATTGTTTGTACGTCGTTGAGGAGAGGAGATACGGCCTGGGCCAGGAATGCGTCGAGTTCATGCTTCCGCAACACGCGGCGGTCCTGATACATAACAATTTGTCTGAAAGAAAGAACCGGAATTATCAATCTCAAAATAACCAAATAAACAAAATAAAACAAAAAAAAAACTAGGAATAGTAGAAAAAATTAACAAACAACAAGGAATTAATGAAAATAAACAATATAGTCATAAATCACAGAACTAGTTCTTAAGGATGTTATATTGATATTTTTCAATCATGAAACATTTGAAACAAGATTTTTTGTATTACAAAAGAAACATTTATTTTGCTTCAAAAACTTTCTTCATTGCTAGGATGTAACTATCATTGACATGATATCCAGACTATGAATGAGAACACAAAGTTGGAAAAGGTGATGGTAGGATTCTTTGTCAGGTACTCTGTTTTTCTCCCATGACAACTGGTTGGAGAAAACGAACAAATCACTTTGTCACTAAGCTAATTTCTCAATGCCACAGGCCAGTTTTGAGCCCAGGCGGTGGTGAGAGACAGTACACAGTCAGTAGCAACACATTAGATAACTCAATAGCATATCTCCCTCATGAAAGAATATTTTGGAAATTTTTTTGAAGGAGAAATATAAAAAAGAACACAAGTGACAACTCTCCTTCAAATATCATTCAAATCCACTTGTGATTCCTTAGTAATCATGCGAAGTATGATCGAAGCAGACGTCATTCTTACCTTAAAACACAGCACATGATGAGGAGATGCTGCGGCACGTAGGACGTGTTCAGCATGAGGGGAATGTCGCTCTTCATGCAGGTGAGGAACGCACGCAGGCGCCGATTCTTGTCCTCTATCTGGTGCCCGAGCCAGAGCCGCGAGATGGAGGGTACCTTCCAGTCCAGCGCCCGGGCCTTGACCGCCTCGAAGCGGGGGTAGTTGCTGCCCGCGCGCACCACCCACTCCTTGATGGTCACCTCCACAGTCGCTGAAAGACAATAGGATTTAGAATTTAGAATTTTCGTCACTTTTTTTTTGCCACCCATTCCTTAATGGTGACCTCCACAAATGCTATAAGACCGTAGGATAAAAATTTGGACATTGCTGTTTTGGGCAGGCATATTTTAAAACCTGGCTAAGACCTTGGTACTATTATGTAGGATTATTATGTAAAAATTCAGAATTTTGTCTTGTCGTCACTTACCGGGATCATTTCCAGCGCTCTGGGCTATAAGCTTCTTCTTGTTGAGGTCAAAAAGTATGGCGTAGACATGCTGCCTTATAACACGATACAGATCCACAGCGAGAGGAAGCTCTTTGCCCAGCTCATCTTCCAGGGTCACGCCCACCTTAATCTCACCCTGAAACACACACATTTCAAACATCTTTATAAGGGATAGTAAAGGTGCTAGGAACAATACTTCTAATGTTGAGGATACTTTCACTCATAGCACAAAAACGCAAATATTTTTGAAAACCATTTAAACCCTGTCATGTTGCTATTCATTGGATAGCCCTTGCTAAGTACTCTCAGATGAGTACCCATATGCCAGGCTTTCAGTAATTTTCGAAGTTTTTTGCATCATTTTGTACAGGTAAAATTAGCCACCAGCAGCATAGGGGTTAGGTGCTCAGTACAATACCAAATACCATTGTCACATGCCCTCCTCATCTTCTAGCGTCACGCCCACCATATCTCACGCTGAAAGACACATTTGACTTCATCTTTCACCGGCCACCGATATTGGGTTACACAACAAACACTGCTCAGCTGGGATCTATTCCTGCAGTTATTTTCAAAAGTAGCATAATTTCAGGCAACAACTGTATAGATCTCCATGGATAAATGGGCCAAATCATTGGTGCAGGAAAGGAAATGGGATTGTAGCAGGGAAAGGGTTAATTTATCTGCATTACTCGAATTTGTTTCTAATGGCACTCATTGCAATGCGCATGATACCCCATATAGACATGTGTAGATATATAAACCTGTGATGGCACCTGGTAGACTTAAAGATGGTGAAATTGTCTCTAATGGCACTCACTTGTGATGAACATGATACCCCTCCCTGCCCCCTCTAATACCCCATCTAATACCCCATATCGCCAAGTGTAGCTGTACATACCTGTGATAGCACCTGGTAGACCCAAGGGCAGAGGAGTCCCTTTTGGTGCCGTTCGCTGGCAATTCGCATAATCTCAGGCTGAACTGGGTGCGGACTCCTCTCCTTGTTACAATCACTCTTGTTCTGTTTCTATGCAATGAAAGATAAACATGGTATCATCAGTTTTAGAAAAGGATACCTCTAGGAACGAAACGGTATGGTGCATTATCGGTACCAATAACATTGTATATTTTAATGGTGCTGTTAACAGTACGTTATTGCATTGTTACCATATAAATTTTGTTGAGAATAATCATGTTTAGGATCCTCGATAATCCCTAACAAATCATAACTTCACTGTGGTCAGTATCATTAACAGTACCTTTAAGGAATGAAACGGTACAATACAGTACTCTTTTAACAAGTATCAGTACTGCTTCCTCTTAACAGTATTCAGCCCTAATCATTTTCTGCAAGAATTTAAATATAGGTCCATCTCAAAACTCCTAATTTTTAAAACTCCATCTGATGGCCAATCTTAGAACTACATTCATTCCTTTATGCCTATCTCAGCTGATTGTTGTTTCTGTGTCCAGGTAGCTTGCAGCAAAAGCCCCTTCCACTCTTTATCAGACCAACGACACCTGGTGGCAAATCATAGAACTACATTCAGCCTCTACCAATCTTTTAAGACTAACTCAGCCTGGTGGCCAATCATAAAACTATGGTTCAGTGACCAGTGACAAATGCCCCTTCCACTCTTTTCAGACCAACACCACCTGGTGGCCAATCATGGAACTACAATTCTCTCCATGTACGTACCTGTGCTGTCTGTAGTTTGAGTGTCCATGTGGCCTCAGGGCTGAGACGATGGGGGCTGGAACCACTGCTAGATGATGAGGAACTGGAGGTAGATATCAGCCTCACCGGGTGGTCAATCTTAGAACTAGATATGTACGTACCTGTGCTGTCTGTAGTTTGAGCGTCCATGTGGCCTCAGGGCTGAGACGATGGGGGCTGGAACCGCTGCTAGATGATGAGGAACTGGAGGTAGATATGAGTTTGTGGAGACTCTGGTCTGACTTGGTGGAGTCTGATAAGGAAATACAAATACACATATTAAAGATTTGGCACCTTCGAAATTTCCACAATATAATATTGGTATTTCTTTAATCATACAATATCTTAAGAATAGTTTAATGATACCGCAACCTCATTTTGTTAAATTTAGCATTGTCAACTTCAATATGACTGCTACAAAATAGCAAAAAGCTCCATGCAGAAATGTACCGGTAGCAGTTTTAAACTGATAAGCAGCACTGGTAAAACAAATATCAAACTATGTGGTACTTTTCCCTATTTGATATTTGACTGTCTCTACAATCATGCCAGAAGTCTAAAAAGTTGGGAGGTGATCATGCATTTTTTTTTTATCTTAGATGCTTTATCTACCACTCTCCTCCAAATACAGTAGAATGGCAAATTTTTCTGTGTTTTATTTTCCCGTTTTTTCCCAATTGCTATCAAACAGGAATAATTAACACAGGGAAAATCTATACAGGTCATGTCCGGACTTAATAAACACGGAAAATTCTGACCTTAGTGAAATAGACTGGCCCCGCTTTATCTCTGAAGCGTCTGACAAGCGTTTACTCAGAGTGGTAGCAGTCATCACTCATTGCAATCTACCGACCAGGGCACGACAGTCCCCAGAAGGACCTGGTAGGCTGGTGGGGCTACCTGAACCCAAAATCAGGTAGTCCCGCCACCATTTTAGGTAGACCTGCCACTTTTTTCGCTACCATTTTGTAGTGCTTTAGTGGGGAACTTCCCTGAATCCAACTTTAGGTAGCCTGACAGGGCTGTTTTTGGAATTTAGATCCCCCAGGAGATGGGACTATGCTATTTGTTGAGCGCTGATGTGGCGGGAAACAATCGCTAATTGCACTGGATGACCACTGATCATGCTGTGACTTCTGCTCAACTATGTCCCACTTCACAGATTACCAGTACATCGCCGTTGATCTATTTCTGGACGCCTCTCTAGACTGGTTATAGTCCCATCGCCACGTGCGTTGCTGCAATTAAGGCCCTGCACGTGCAGGTACCCATCAATATTTACTCTCTGGTATACTTAAATTAAAGGTCTACATGAAACGGGAAAATGAAAAACGGAAAATACATATGTCTTCTTTTCGGAAATATTAGAAACGGAAACACCCAAAAATGACAAATTAGGGAAAATTGTCACACGGAAAAATTAGCCATTCTACAGTAGTTTACAAATTTTTGCAACATTCAGAAGTTATTTTCAAAAGTACTATAGGTCCGGTCGACTCTTGTCAAGTAGAGTACTGTACAATAGGAAATTAATACAAGGGGTTCATTCTGCCAAACTTTTCCAAATTGGGTCAGTTCGGTATAATGAAAGTTGGATGTATTATTTCTGTCTTAAGAATATTAACCATCAATATTGGCTTTTCGAAATAAAAATCTAAAAGAAATCCAAAATTACACATTCGGGTAATTTGCACCTTGGGTTAATTTCCTATTCTATAGTATGAATGGGTAAATGTACCAAAAATGGTGTCGGGTGCTGGTGTTTTTGATTCGTTGCTCGCGTTCTTCTGGCTCGCGTCCTCCAGACTTAGATCTGCCACCTTCTGTTCCAGACCCTTCGCTAGCGCCTCCTGGAGATCGTTCTGCCCGGGCTGGTTTGGTGGGTCGATGACGATCTCCGGCGCCGTGGCCGCATTGGTGGCGCCACCGTAGCCCGACTCCTCCTGGATATAAACCGTGTCCATCTCAGCAGCTGACTTATTGTTCTGCAAAAACAATCACAACAATTAAAGAGTTAAGGAAAGAAATTATTGTATAACAGGTATTTTTTTACAGGCATTTGATTTTCACTTTTTTCCTGCTTCCAATGATAGTGCCAAAATAACATCCCTCAAATAAATATCAATGTAGTAACAAATAGTTTGAGTGCTTGAATGCGCAAATTTCAAATAGCTCAAATACCCTCCAGCAGGGCTGTAAAGCGAATTTTTTAGCACCTCTGAATAAAAGCTGTATACAGTATTTTTTGAGTGTAACAACCTTTCCATGCCTGAAGCCTGGCTTCTTCAATTTTTTTCTGATGACAGCCTCTCTTCACAAATAAACAAATAAAATCCTAGGGCGGTCTAAATTTCCAAGAATTTACGGTAGCACCAGACAACAATTTGGTTTAATCCTAGTAGCTATGGCACATCAAGACTAGAATGCCTGGTAGATTTTCCCCTAAAATTGGGTACATTTATAACCTTATAAGGGTATGAACTCATCCTTTTTAATGCTTCCTGCCATCCATAGGATATTTGATATATTGTATTGCTGACAGGAATTAACATCGGTAGGGCATTTGGGTATAATTCGGCCACATTCACAGCACAAAACATTCAAAAAAAAAATTCGAAACATTTTTTTTAGATTCTTACCTGTTTTCCAGCATCATTTGTTGCCTTGGTAACAGTATTTTCCTCTACTTGTGAAGTTTTATCTTGTGGTTTTTTCTTTTGTTGCTGTTTGTTCTGTTTTTTTGTAGGCTTGGTGGGATAACTTCCCGGTTGCTTCACTGTTGGTGCTGTCACTGAGCAAAGAAAACAGGAAGAAAGGGTTATATATACACACACACACACACATATATATATATATATATATATATATATATATATATATATATATATATATATATATATATATATATATATATATATATATATATACAGTCAAACTTGTGCAAACGACCACTTCTCTTAAACAACCACTTGCAGTAAACGACCACTTTGGATCCCCCCAAGGCTATTCCCTGTATATTTACCTTGATTAAACGACCACTTGCTTGACACGATCAACGACCATGAAATCTTATCCCTAACGGTAAATGGCCCTTCATTCAATGGCCACTTGAATGCCTAGACGCCTTGTATATTGGAAAGGGCACAATGAAATGATGAAATAATCAGTAAAATGGAAAGAAAATATAATTTCTGAGTGCCCTCAATTAATGTTGGAGTTTAACTTTTATTTGGTAAAATCATTCTTAATCCCATAGGTATTGTAGATCCAGACCTGGTACTTACTCTGTAGTTTTGGTTTATATTTTAGGTATCCCTCCTGTGTTCCGTTGATGTAATATTGCACACTCTGTTTGAACAGACTGATCTTCCCAAGCTCATTGTGTTCACCCCTGAAATATATAAACATATATAAAGATTCGTGCTATATCGTTTTCAGAGTGCATTAAAAATTGATATTGCACTCACCAAAGAGCCATATTTGTTTTATTATATGCCTACTGCTCATTCAAATTAAATAATCAACAAGTTTAAAGAATGATGTGAATAACAATGATGTTATAATCAAACACTTATTTAAAAGAAAGTTAATCAAGATGGAAGTACATGTGAAGAACAAATACCATCAATTCTCTTTCAACCTCACACTTTGATGACCAATTGCAATTTCATAGGATTGATTATATTTAAGTTGTGTAAAAAAATGTATACATACATATATATACATACACACACATATATATATATATATATATATATATATATATATATATATATATATATATATATATATATATATATAAATATATATATATATATATACATATAATATATATATATATACATATATACATATGCACATATACATATATATATATATATATATTTATATATATATATATATATATATATATATATATATATATATATATATATATATATATATGTATATATATATATATATATATTGGCAAGAGTAGTATTTACCTGAACACAGCAGCTCCCACCTCGTCCAGGTTATCTGTCACAGGTATACTGCGCACATAACCAACAACAGCAGTAACAATAGTGTCGGCCGTCACCTGAATCAAAGCAACCATATAAGGAAAGGTATAGGTACAATACAGCTTAGAATCAGTGGGGAATTGTATAAATGATTGGTCATTCATCAATATTTGGTTGTTCATTAATAGCATGTTCATCAGATTAGATATACTTTATGAAAAATTTAAAAATTAAAATTATATTTGTTATTTTGGATATTCATTTTAGGAAAAAAATATATAATTAAGAATTATTTTTTTCCGTTCATTTATAAAATATATATATATATATATTTTTCAATATTTTCTGAAAAGATATTCATAGTTTAAGAGATGCTTGCCATGATAGAAAAAGTGAATAAAAATCTGTCCAAAGCAGGAAAAGAAATGTGTTTCCACAGTTTACAAGACTAAGGTTCGGAGGAATAAGAGCGCAATATTTTACCCGCTCTATCTTATCCTCTGGCCCAAGCTCCAGGATTCGCTTGTAGAAAGGCTTCAAATCACCCTCCTCTAAGATATGGTTACCTGAAACAGATGAAAAGAGACATCTACAAGTGTTCTTGGCATATATCTATCAATTTATCAAATAATAAAAGATGATAAATGATAATATGGAAAAATTATGCAAGGAGTAATATAAGCTAGTATATGTGAAATACGATATTCAAAAGATATCAATAAGTAAAAATTTCAAACAATACGCTGAACAAATGATTTATGTTCTACAACAATCCATGTAAATGGGTCAAGGTTTTTGAAGATTCAACATTTTGCTCTAAGCTATGTTTTTATAGACTCTAGAAAATAATTGAAAATAACGAATTATGTTACTACAACAATCTGTGTAACAAGTCAAGGTTTTGGAAGATTCAACATTTTGCTCCGAGCTATGTTTTTATAGACAGCACCACTGACCCTGAGGCATTGTTCTATGTGTGGGAGACAATCAATCTATTGTTCCTCTGCCGCTGCTGCTGATGACGGCTGCGGCGGCACACCACTTCAGCGACTAAGCGGCAGATCAATTAAGTCTGCATGCACTGCTTGAAGGGTCTAGTGCTCAGAGAATTTCTCCTCTCATCATGCAGAAGCAAAAGAAGGTTTATAGCATGAAGACCACCAGCTCCGTGAATAAAGGAATTCCATTTTGATCAAGTGCCATGGGTGGCCAAGGCACTTGAGACTATCTCAGGGCTAAACAGTTTACCTCTTATTGCCTCAGTACACTGAGCCATAGTTTTAGCCAGCAGCAAATGCAGGTTTATATCATAAAGCCCACCAGCGCCATGAATAAAGGGATGCCGTTTTGATCAAGTGTCATTCCCAGGCAAGGCACTTGAGACTATCCCTAAGCAAAAGAGTTTACCTCTTATTGCCTCAGTACACTGAGCTATGATTCTTGGATTGGATTGCTAGGATTGGAGAATACAAGGTTGCCAGCTGGAATGTCAGAAACTGCACTCTTGAAAGTGCTATGCTTGATGATATGCTTGAAATTGTCACCCTGCTAGCTAAGACGATGTACAAAGGTGACTTCCGACATTTCATCGAAAATGACCTTCCCCAGGGAAAGCCTTTCCCTGGCCAAAACAGTTTATCTCCTATTGCCACATTACACTGAACTAAGCTGACTAGCTGAGGGGGTTAATGTTAGATCGGAGAGCAGATGGTTGCTGGCGTAACAGTAAATCTTAGGTGTACTATTTTTCAAGGAAGATCACAATAAACTCAGATAACAACTATAAGGTTAAAAAAAAAGTTGTTTGTTTCCTATAACCCTACCCTAACAAGTTTTTATTCAAAAAAAACCTTACCCTAAAGTTTTTATCGCCCATCCAACTCCCAATCAACGTAAAACATGCATAAAACACACATTTTTGACCAAAACAATAATGCAAAAAGATTTTTTTTACCGATCTACCTACCCTATTTTTTTTCGTTACAGGAAACAAACAATTTATTTTTTTAGGCCTAAACATGTATTTTCTAAATGAAATAAAGCATAATGTCCATGTACTATGCCATTGGAATTATATTGAGGTGAAAGAAATAGATGATATACTTGAAATTGTCACCCTGCTGGCGAGGACGATGTACAGAGGTGCCTTCTAACATTTCCTCGGAAATGACCTTCCCCCAGGGACAATTTTCATAGGAAATATTCCCAGTGGGTGCAAATCCAAGGAGGGGGAATATTTTGTGTTACACCGGAAATAACACCTCACCGAGCTGGCCAGAGATTGTGCACCACTTGCAGTGCATTCCTAGTAATACCAGTAGCGCTGTGCCGCTCTATACAGACCACTATGAGGGGATTATTTAATACAGTGCAGCTGCTCCCAGCCGGCAGTGCTCTTCCTCTAACACCAGACTCGGTAAGCACAGGCAGCTGAAAAACCCACAGAGGAGGTCACTTAAATTATGCTGCCGATGTAGGATGATAGGTGCAGTGTAGGACCAAACCACTCATATTAAATGGAAGAGAGGTAACCACGGACAGGTTACATTAAATGCTCACGTATATGATAGCTGTCATGCAGGGTATCAAGAGGAAGAGATATTAACAATGGACAGGCTTTTGTAGATGTTAATGTGCTGTCATATAGGTTATCAATTTTGAATTTGAAATTTCATTCATCATCACTTTTTTGCCATTGTTGTGCTAATTTGTTACTAGTATCTAGACAGTTGTAGGTGGTAGAGGCAACAGCAGTACACAGAACCCCACCGGCTAACCCCACTCACCCCCAAAATGGTAAATTCAAATAATAGGCAGAGATGAGAGACAGCAAACAGTCACTGACAATGCCTTAGACCATTCAGCCATCAGTGTTAAGGTGATGAGTACCATTGCAAGCGAGTTAAAAGCCCCATCCCAAAACACACCTCACAGCAGCATAATCATATAACAAGGTGTATCTGCAGGTTCCTGAGTGTTATCAGAGAGAGAATATCATAGTCAGCCGTCTGTAGTCAACCCATATTCTAATTCATTTCAATATTTACAATTTTCACTCAAATGACATATTCTCATTACTTACTCAGGTGATGGTCACTACAGGTTCACAGTTACCTTAGGGATATCATTGACTATGCCCAATAAGAAGTAATTTTTTAAATCTTTACTGCTAAAGATTTTTACAGGCCATAACATAGAAAATTCTAGTGAGGTTTCTCGTGTGTGGAGGCATAGGAACCCCTTTGATAGTAGTGGAAATACCTCGCTGATCACTTCTGAGCACTGGGAACAAAAGACAGTTGCACAAAGATACACCTCGATGATCTCAAGACAATGGCTTGTGGTCAGGATGCTATAAATACGTGCTAGCTATGAGCACGTGAGGTTACCAAGTGTAGTTGGTGTGGAGATTTCTAACTAGAATTTTCAACGTTATGGTCTATAAAAATCTTCAGCAGTAAAAAATTTAAAAAATACTTTTTATTGGGCATAGTCAATGATATCCCTAAAGGATCTCTGAACCTGCAGTGACCATCACCTGCGTAATTAATGAGAATATGTCATTTGAAAGAAAAGTTGTAAATTTTGAAATAAAACAGAATATGGATTGAATAATGACAGGTGGCGATGATATTCTCTACCTGATAACACTCAGGAACCGGGAGATACACCTAGTTATAGGATTATGCTGCATTAAGGTGTGTTTTGGGACAGGGCTTTTAACTGGCTTGCAATGGTACCCATCACCTTAAGACAAGAAGCAGTCATTGGAAGTGCCTTAAACCATTCGGCTATCAGACAGGTCCTAAGTGGTGAGAGACAGCTAGCAGTCACTTGCAATGCCTTAGATCATTTGGCTATAAGGCCAAGCCTTCAGAGATGAGAGATAGCAACCACTTGGCTATCAGGACATGCCCTCAGTGATGAGAGACAGCAAGCAGTCATTGGCAATGCTTTAAGACTACTCAGCTATCAGGGCTGAACCTCAGTGATGAGAGAAAGCAAGCAGTTATTGGCAATGTCTCAAGCCACTTAGCTATCAAGGCTAACCCTCAGTGATGAGAGAAAGCAAGCAGTTATTGGCAATGCCTTAGGTCACTTGGCTATCAGGGCTGGCCCTCAGTTATGAGAGAAAGGGAGCCGTCATTGGCAATGCCTTAGACCACTCAGTTATCATGACTGGTCCTCAGTGATAAGGGATAGCAAGCAGTCATTGGCAATGCCTTAGACCACTTGGCTATCAGGGCTGGCCCTCCGTGATGAGAGAAAGCATGCATTCATTGACAAGACCTTCGACCACTTGGCTACCAAGGCTGGCCCTCAGTGATAAGAGATAGCAAGCAGTCATTGGCAATGCCTTAGACCACTCAACTATCAAAGCTGGCTCTCAGTAAGAGACAGCAAGCAGTTCATTGGCAATGCCTTAGACCACTTGGCTATCCGGGCTGGCCCTCAGTGATGAGAGAAAGCAAGCATTCAGAGGGTCTTAGCCAGGATTTAGAAACTGGGTTCCTTAAATTGGCAATTATAAAAATTTGGGGCATTCAGTCCTTTAAGGGGGACTACAATTTATACTCAGATTTCAACCATAAACATACCATGAATCTATCAAAATAAAGCATGATATCCTTATAGAATGTTATGGGAATTATATGGAGAAAATCTAATTATAAACTTGTGACTGATATTTAAAAATTAAGGTGTCCTGAGTTTTTTAAGGGTTTGGGTGTCCAAAAAGACAACCAGACACCCTGCTGGCTAAGACCATGGTGAGCAGTCATTGGCAATGCCTAAGACCACTCAGCTATCAGGGCTGGCCCTCAGTGATGAGAGAAAGCGAGCAGTCATTGGCAATGCCTTAGACCACTCACCTACCAGGGCTGGCCCTTAATGATGAGAGACAGCAAGCAGTCATTGGCAATGCCTTAGACCACTTGGCTATCAGGGCTGGCCCTCAATGATGAGGGACAGCAAGCAGTCATTGGCAATGCCTTAGACCACTCGGCTATCAGGGCTAGTCCTCAATGATGAGAGACAGCAAGCAGTCATTGGCAATGCCTTAGACCACTCACCTACCAGGGCTGGCCCTTAATGATAAGAGACAGCAAGCAGTCATTGGCAATGCCTTAGACCACTCGGCTATCAGGGCTAGTCCTCAATGATGAGAGACAGCAAGCAGTCATTGGCAATGCCTTAGACCACTCACCTATCAGGGCTGGCCCTCAATGATGAGAGACAGCAAGCAGTCATTGGCAATGCCTTAGACCACTCACCTATCAGGGCTGGCCCTCAATGATGAGAGACAGCAAGCAGTCATTGGCATGCCTTAGACCACTCACCTATCAGGGCTGGCCCTCAATGATGAGAGACAGCAAGCAGTCATTGGCAATTTGCCTTAGACCACTCACCTATCAGGGCTGGCCCTCAATGACGAGAGACAGCAAGCAGTCATTGGCAATGACTTAGACCACTCACCCATCAGGGCTGGCCCTCAATGATGAGAGACAGCAAGCAGTCATTGGCAATGCCTTAGACCACTCACCTATCAGGGCTGGCCCTCAATGATGAGAGACAGCAAGCAGTCATTGGCAATGCCTTAGACCACTCACCTATCAGGGCTGGCACTCAATGATGAGGGAGCAGTCATTGGCAATGCCCTAGACTGCTCAGCTATCAAGGCTGGCCTTCAGTGATGAGAGAAAGGGAGCAGTCATCGGCAATGCCATAGACCACTCAGCTATCAGGGCAGACTCTTGTTGCCAGCACTGCCGAGCAGTCTTCGGCAATGCCTTAAACCACTCAGCTATCAGGGCTGGCCCTCAGTGATGAGAGAAAGCGAGCCGTCATTGTCAATGCTTTAGACAACTCAGTTATCAGGGCTGGTCCTCAGTGATGAGAGAAAGCGAGTCATCATTGGCAATGCTTTAGACAACTCAGTTATCAGGGCTGGCCCTCAGTGATGAGAGAAAGCGAGCCGTCACTGGCATTAGCTTTAGACCACTCAGTTATCAGGCCAGGCCTTCAGTGGTGAGAGAAAGTGAGCAGTCATTGGCAATGTCTTAGACCACTCAGCCATCGGGACAGGCCCTCAGTGGTGAGATACAGCAAGCAGTCAATGGCAATGCCTTAGACCAATTGGCTATCAGTGCTGGCCCTCCATGATGAGAAAAGTGAGCAGTCATTGCAAATGCCTTAGACCACTCAGCTATCAGGGCTGACCCTCAGAGATGAGAGAAAACGAGCAGCCATTGGAAATGCCTTATACCAGTAGGGGGCATGTATTTGTTGGCAACTCACATTGATATTAGCCAAAGTAGGCTCCAGATAGACAAAGTACCGACTTGAGAGCACTTGAACCTTTTGAATATTTAGTCCAACATCAGGGCAATTGAAAGATCTATAAATCATCTGAGCATTTGTCCTGGCAAAAATTATGATAACATTACCATTTAAAAAATTTCTTACATGCTGTTGCCATGACGGAGGTTGAGGGCAACTAACAAGGGTAAAAAAATTGAATTTTCTCTGGACATCCTGTTTTTAATACATGGCTTCAAATACAACATATGGAATTGGAAAATAATTGCCTCTATGTCAATGCACTGTAATACATATAATCATGTACAATCATGGTTGGTTACTGAATTGTTGAATACTTTGTTTTCTTTCCATTTGTGCATTATTGGGCTGTCAAAATGGGAATGTTTGTTTAGTATCGCTTCAAGGAAGTCAGTCTTCCCTGTTAGTTTCTAATCATTATAACCTAGAGGTAAATCAACGCATAATTGGGCTGTCAAAAAGAGCATGTTTGTTTAGGATGCTTCAAGGAAGGAGTCTTCCATGTATGTCATCTGTTATAATTATCATAACCATGAGGTAATTGCTGATGAAGTCCATTCTGGCATCATCGCCTAACTTGAACATAGCATCATGTCCATGGAGTCAGATCATTATAACTACATCCTTAAGTCTGTGTCCCTTAACTCTAACTCTCTCAAGACTAGTACTTGAACAATGTCAATATATTTCAGACAGAGGAATGGATGATGTATCCGTAATTCATGTAAGTCAATCCAACTCAAAATCAAATCAGACAGAACCCAATTTTCTAACCACAGTCCTAAATTTTAGAATAAGTTTATTGCCAGTTCATCTGCAATTCTAGGCTGAATCTCACAGGGCCACTGATACTTCAGTTTACCTTCAGAAAAACACCAACCAACTCAAAGTCATTGTCAATGGAGAGCAGTCAGTCATAATTGCATTACAGCTGGGCCATGGAGGCAGCCCCAACAGGCAACAGGTATATAGCAAACACAGGCTATTTTAAAATTTCAGAGAGCCTCGGGAAGATCCTTACCATTGAACTGAGTTACCATCTTTAAATAAAGATTATTATTATTATTATTTTTATTATCATGATAAGGCCGAAAAAAGAAATTGTTTGTTTCCTGTAACGGTCCGGAAAAAAATTGGTTAGATAGGTCGGTAAAAAAAGTTGATTGGGAGTTGGTTGATTGGGAGTTGGGAAGGCAAAAAAAACTTTAGGATAGGGAATTTTTTGAATAAAAACTTGTTAGGGTACGGTTACAGGAATCAAACAACTTTTTTTTTAGGCCTAACCAATAACCAATAGGCTTGGTGTGGTATTGTCTGCCAGGACACTCACTTCAGATGACAATTATATTATCAGATAATCTTGAGGTCCTAGTCTATGATTTATCAAATAATGCCTTTTTTCAGAACTGGTCTATATATTTGGCTTATCTGGCTGATGTCTAGGCATTAGTTCCTGTGGCTGTTGAGAGATGGTACCAAGGCAGTAAATGGGCAAGCTGATTTTCAGAGCAGTCAACACATTTTTATAAAGAACATATTTTTCAAATGATTAAATCCATGCTAAATAATACATGCCATTCTAGCATATATGTTACAACTTATTTCTGGCAAGCCACAAATTATATCCGGCAAGTAAAAACCATCTACTTGCCAGTACTTGCCGGCATGCTTGGAAAGTTAGTTCTGAAACTTATGTTGGTGCCTGCAAGGGTGGTCACACTGGTCAGTGAGACTGGACGAAATCAGGAGACTTCGTACCCAAACTGGTTCGTACCCAAACTGGTTCGTACCCAAACTGGTTCGTACCCAAGCAGCTTCGCACCCAAGAGATTTCGTTACCATTGCCTAATAAAACCATCTAGTCTCGCAAATATCGGACACTTTTTATTAATTATGATTTTCGTTGGCTGATGGTTGCCGAAAAGAGCGATCAAAGCTCACACACCGTGGCTGAAATTCGCCGATATTATCAATTGAAACGAAAGCTAGATGGAAAGACTGGAAGATCGATCGCTAACTTCGCACACAAGAACACAATTTCCCCCCACAAAATCCTTATTGTCCACCTACCTGCGTTGACATTCCTCTCCTATAGATACTAATAAAGGAACTTGCCTACCTTATATGTTGTTAACTTGTTTATTCTTGATGCCGCACGCCAATTACGCATTGAATTATTATACTTTCAAAAAGTCTATACCTTCAAAATGGCGCTACTTCCGGTTTCGCGACCAGCGTGTTTTGGCAGACATTTGGACAGTGGTTGCTCATCTAAGGCAGATATAGGGGCACTAGAAATGTTCGTTTATAGCCTAAAATCAAATAGGATACTTCGCATATTTAAACATTTCTTTCAATGCTTACAATATTACTTGTCAATTGAAACGAAAGTTAGATGGAAAATCGACCGCTAACTTCGTACACAAGATTGTCAAGAAGTAAACAACACAATTTTCCCCAACAAATCCCAAATTCCTTATTTTCCACCTGTCTATACCTGACTTCAATTATAAAATACGTGATTTATTTGCCATTATCTAATTCAATCAATTTCCTTTGGGTACGAAAATGTGGTGACGAAATCTGTTGGGTACGAAGATGTTTGGGTACGAAGATGTTTGGTTACGAAATCTCCTGCAACCGACTGGACAGGTCTCACTGTGGGCCACCTGGTGGGAAATTATTGAACTAAATGAGGATAGACTCTGTATTGAGTAACAGTTCAATGGTATAATTTTCAAGTCAAATACATTATAAACCTGGTAAAAAAATGTTTGGCCATGTAAGGCAATAAACAAGTATATTATCAAAATAACGCACAATACCCTTATACAATATGTCATGGGGATTGTACTATGATGAAAAAAATCAATTATGCTTGAGATTGACATTTAAAGAAGTTCCTCACTTGAAAAGAAATTGGGTGTCCTAAGGGGTGACTTTTGAGGGTTTGGGTGTCCAAAAGATGAACAGACGCCCTGCTGGCTAAGACTAATGGCTGGTGATCATTCCTCCTTATACATCCGAGTCTGAGTCCAGTACACCAGCTAGCCTTATCAGAAGACAATCTGCCAGGATCTGTGGTCTACAAACATTCCCCCATTTTTATACAGGGCTCTGTTTGCTATACACACTACACAACTTACCAAGCAATGCAGCAACAATTGTGAATCTTTTGGGGTGAAGGTCCAATGCTTTGGCAACCTCATCCATAACATATTCCTGGGTTTCCAGGGTGTGTTTGAAGGTCAGCTTGAGATGTTGGGATGAGAAAAAGCGGGGTGGGTCGAACACTGCATACTCGGCATCCTGGGCCAGGAGACCATTGAGATTGTTCTCTCTACAGTAAGCGATGACCTCTTGATGATGATCATCCATTGAAGTGCCTATTGTCACTCCTAGATGTCGAAGGGCCAGCCGCAGACACACCCCCAAACCTGCCGGCTGCACCCACCAGATTTTGGGGGGTGGGGTGGCTTTATTATGGATGTGTTTGAGAACCTGCTGTACCCTCTTCCTTGTGTCTACCTGTCTATAGAACCATTCCTGGATTCTTTGATTTTCCAAGCCTCCATTGAAAAACACCACCATCTCCAAACCTGCGCCATGACAGGCCTGGATGAGACTTTGCAGGAATTCTGTCATTCGATTCCACTGACCGCCACACACCCAGTCAGAGAAATATCCCCCATACAGTCTGTTCATACAACTCTCAGCATCCACGACGAGACAAAACCGTGCATATCCGCCGGCTTTTCCTCTCCTTTTTGTAACATAATTTCTGGCTATCTGTGCAAGATCCACAGACTTGCAAGCTTGTTGACAGTTGGTGTCTATGAACTCCTGCAGGCTTGCTATACCCATGGCTGCGTGTTTTGCGTGATCTAGAGATAACCACCCATCACTAGAAAACGGACGACTTTCAGGAAATGTCCAAATCCGGTGCTATTTGGCCGAAATTTGCTATTGTTTTTGATGAATTGTCAGCCATGTGGTTGGACACAGCTAACTGCACGCATGCCCACACCCAGGAAATTACCCATAATGCAGTGCGCCGGTGAAAATGGCCGACATCGGGACGTTCCAGCCGGGGGTGGGGGCCGTCCCCGCGACATTAGTGGAGATATCCATATCATGCAGGTAAGCGAATAGCAGGATGTCACGCCGTAAGCTTACGGCAACATTTTTACTTCACTACTGTCAACCTAGCCCGTATAGACACCGTGAATTTCGAAGACAAATGCGCGCACCTTTTTTTCCATAAATTTGCATCTTACCAAACTTGTTTATAAACATGGGAACGGGTTCAAGAACCACTGGGTCGAAACCATGTTTATATTTTTTTACTACGGACGGCTACGGTGACACGCGTGTCAGTCACCTATGACGATACAGGTTTTTGACCGTGTGTTTTTAGCTTTTCATTACAGGGTTTCATAGCCTTAGAATCGTATCTTATAAGACTGTTGAGCTAAAAGAAGGCCGCCTTCTTGAGAGTCGCCGTGCCTTCCCCGTACCGTTGTAGCCCATCGATTACAAGTAGACTGCTGCTCTGACTGGCCGTCCTTCTACTTCTAGCTCGCGTTTAGAATCGTCTCGCATATTTCATGCAGAATCACTTTGGTAAAAAGCTTGCTTGGTGATTGGAAAAACATGTAGGCCTATGTTATAATGCATATGGGTATTGGGCAATCGCAGTGTAGTAAAAATAGATTTCTGTGTAGATAGCAACCCTGGGAGTGCATGTTTATGGTTGGCTGAATTATCATGGGTCTTGTTTGTTTAGGGGTGCTATAAATAGGTCAGCCTGTGTATATCTGTGTCACATCATCATAATTAGGTCAACATGGTTATAAATAAATAGAAATAGAAAAAAACACACTGATATGTCTGATTCATTAGTAGGCCAGTGTGGACTGTTCCCTTACATTGCGAAACTACCGAGGGTTTACAGCTGGTATATTGCGCAATCTATAATTTCACAACTTATAAACTCTGCGCTTAGCTATAGCGCACACTTAGCTGACATCTAGTGGTATCAGTAGCACATTCTGATTCTCCAATATTTGGATTTTACCCACATAACTCTCATAGTACCAGTAAGGACAAGTAACATATATCTACATATGGCATCTGGATATGATTTGCGATACAATACTCGGAGTGGACAAGAAAATGGCAATTTTAATGCACCTACATTTGAAATACCAACTTCATTGGTTGAAATTTCAATTTCATGCAGGTAGGAGTTTTTAAAACTAAGTTATGTTTTTGATAAGAGATTTAGACATTTGACACCTTTCATCACATGATGATGGTTTTAAACAGCAACCTCATTTGTCATGCATGATCAACTACTTAATCTAAAGTCTTAATTCAGTCAGTCCAGTCACCAGGATGATGTTTAAACTCCTTTGAAATGTGCCCCCCCCCCCAAAAAAAAATATATATATATAAAAAAATAAATAAAATAATGATAATAATAATAATAACAATAGTAATGATGATAATAAGAAGAGGAAGAATGATAATAATAATTTAGTAATCCTCTCATACATGAAAAAATATAAAGTATAGGTTTATACGTATGTAGTAAATGGCATTATTTTCCTGCAGTATTATGTTGTGTCTGAAAGAAAGTCTTAGTTTTTAATTTTCTTCTCAGTCCTAAGTTGCATTTAGCTAATGTCTTAGCCACAATTTAAAGTTCTAAGTTACAACTAGGGGCTGTTTTATTTTTGAAATTGGGAAAGTTGGGTTGGGGGGGGGGGGGGGGGGATGGGTTGTTCAGGAAGACAGAAAATGAAAAAAAAATCAGATGCGTGCAGGTAGCTCAGACAAATTCAAATTTGAGTGTCCAATATTTTTTTAAGGGAGATCTTGATATTGATCATCGCTTAAAACCATATATATAATCTATACATTCACTAGTTAATTTATAAAAATGTATGACACCTGCAGGTGTTTATATCCAAGACTTTACATACCTATAGGGAAGGTTTCAAGTTACTAGTAAGTTGAAAGTGAATTATTTTTTCTTCAAATAGAACTTTATTGTGTGTCTTACAATTGGGATTTCAAGGGTTCGGGTGTTCAAATGATGCCTGGATACCCTTCTCAACAGGTTCTTAAGTCAGGATCTAGAAACTAAGTGCCCAAATTGCTTAAATAAATTGTATAATTTTGGGGATTCTATTTTTCAAGGAAGACCGCAATCTACTCAGATCACAACCATATTTACCATGTACATATTTACTTCTTAAAAAAAGGCATATCCTTAGGCCAAGAAAAAATATTGTTTGTTTACTGTAACAGTCTGAAAAAAATAGAGTAGGTAGTTGGGTAAAAAAAAATTCTTTGCATTATTTTTTTGGTCAAAAATGTGTGTTTTATCCATGTTTTACGTTGATTGGGAGTTGGGAGGAGAGGAAAAACTTTAGGGAAGGGATTTTTTTGAATAAAAACTTGTTAGGGTAAGGTTACAGGAAACAAACAACTTTTTTAGGCCTTACAAAAAATGCAATTGTATGTTTGAAAATATTATTTTAAGAAAATTAATCACAAAATGATTTAATAGGTTTCCTGAGGGGTTGATTTTGAGGGTTTGGGTGCCCAAATGATGCTGGCGTAAGTTATGCCCTGCTGCCCAAGGCCATACATAGACTCCAACAGAGCAATCACGAATTCCCCAGCCTAGTCCTAGGTCAAGAAATTTATTTCACTTAGAACTTACCTTACGTTTATTCCAGGATTCTAAGATGTCTACCCATATTTAGTTCTATATTGGCTCACCAGGTGGCCAGCATAGGTTCATTTGGATTTCTTGTATGATTCTGACTGACCATAGTGATTACCAGTGAAGCCATCTAACAACAGCAGCTGAAACTAACACCTACATATTGAGCAACAGACCAGAGAAAAGCAACATTTAAGTAAATCATGGACTAGTCCTGAGCTAGTCTAGAATTCCCCCAATAACCCTCATTTTAAGCATGTTGCATCAGAGCATGAGCCTTAAAATTAATTAACCCAATCATGCCTGGAGTGTGGAGACAGTGATTTAGCCCATACTTTTCCTGCCCGTCTTCCAGGTGCATAACACCATATATGAAAATTGATATTGGACTGGGCATATGGTAAAATTGGGGGGGGGGGGGGGGTTTAATAATTCTCAAGTTGCCTCACCAAGCCACATCATAGTCTTAGCTAGCATGGCATCTGGGCGCCTTTTGGGCACCCAAACCCTCAAAAGGCACCCCCCAGGACACCCTCATATTTTTTTTAGGATTATCTTAAAATGTCAATCTCAAGCATATAATTGATTTTTTTCATCTCCATATAATTCCCATGAGATTGTATATCATGTCTTATTTGATAAATCTATACGACGACGTATGTTTATGGTTGAAATCAGAATATATATCCTGGTCCCCCTTAAAAATTTGGAGGCCCAAAAATTATACAATTTTGCCAATTTTGGGCACCCAGTTTCTAAATCCTGGCTAAGACCCTGAGCCACATGGTCAGTTTTGTCCCCTATATACCAAAAATGCCACAGGTGGGCCTGGTGGGCAGGCGTATGTTTCAAACAGCAGTTCAGCAGGACATGGGTTAAGCAATATAACACACCCTTGAGAATCATGGCACATCTGAGTGCACCTTGACTGAGCGTTTGTTTAAGTGCTTTCTACCACTTAGGTCATATTACCACAACATAGAGACCTAGAATAGAAAGGCAATTGACCGAGTTGAGTTTCCTATGTTTAAACAGCACTTTATTCAGCACTGAAATCTGTTCCAAAATGTCTGAAGAAGAATATGTTCAATAACAAATATTGCTTGGTTGATTTCCTTATAAATTAGTTATTATTTTATCGCTCTACAGGGTCTGACACTTAGATTTTAAGCTAGGGGCCCGAAAAGGTACCTTGATGAAGAATAGTGGTCAAAAACAGGATATCATATCTGGTTAATAAACATACTATTTTGGGCCCCCAGTCGGAAAAATCTAGGGGCCCACAGCGAAATCTAGGGGCATATGCCCCTGGGCCCCTGGGAAAGTCGAACCCTGCTCTATACATGTGTGATTTGAAATTTATTTCACTATCAGAAGTAGGTTACACAGAAACATATATATCTGGAGTATAATTAGGTATCGAAGGGGTTAGGTTAGCACTTAGCAGAGCATCGTGTTATTTATCTTGGGAGCTCACTGGAAGCTCACTAAGTGCATTCAGTTCCAGTTTTCCAGAAGGAAAATGGTTAAAGCAGCTTGTGTTGACTGCCATTGTAATTTCCATGAATATGATGATGATTATTGTGACTTTTCGCCTCATTCTAATTAAACAGGAAGGCCTTCACAACTTCATTAAATTGCATTGCACGACACTTTCATGTGATGATGATTTTCTATGTCCACCAACAAGGAAGGTTTATTATGAAATATCATTTATGCATTAGGGGCTAGTACCGAGGCTTGATATGATACCAAATATCGAATGGGTAAAATTACTAAGTAACTTTTTAACCCTTATGCTGTCTAATTTGGCAAATACAAAATGATACTAAAAACCTTAAAAATGAATGAAACCCTGGCATATGGGTACTCATCTGATAGTACTCAGCGAGAACTATCCAATGAATACCAACATGATGGTTTTCAAAAATCTGTGCATCCTTGTGCTTTGGACGAAAGTAGCCTTAGCATTGGAAGGGTTAAAAAGATCTATAAATCTTATAACCTATATAATATGCTGTTGGTGGCTAATTTTGCCAATACAGAATGATGCAAAAATCCTGAAAAATGACTGAAACCCTGGCACATGGGTACTCATCTGAGAGTGCTTGAAGTGAGAGCTATTCAATGAATAACAACATAACAGGGTTTAAGTGGTTTTCAAAAATATTTGCATTTCTCTGCCATGGGCAAAAGTTGTCTCAGCATGGAAAGGATTAATAAATTGCTACCTGGACGTCTAGAGCAATATGAAGGCAATTTGCTATTAATTAGGGAAATTTCTGAAGTTGACAGTGTTAAATTGAACAAAATTAGGTCCCTAGGGAGGCAAGCAGTGTTTAAATATTGTTAAGGAAATATTGATTTTGTATTGTATCACAAGGTTCTATGCCATATAAATGTAATTGTGTCTGAGATTTAAATATTTTTATTGCAAAACGACAATATTTGAAAATCGAATTTCAATTGTAATTCTTTTTCAGGAATCTCATAGATATGGATGTGTTCTCAAAGTCAGATCCAAGTAAGTTGGTTTAAACACTCTACTTGAAACTGTAAACATTTAAATATTGAATTTGTCATGTTTTTTACATTATTATAACATCATTTTGTAGTTCTATTTTAACATGATAGAAATTACAACAAATTATGTTTTATGAATTTCAATTTGGCCATGTGTGAGGGCACTACATGTAATTGCATTGATAAGCAGGTTAAATCAAATTGCATAGCATCTTGCTATATGATAAAATTGAGGACCTTAAGTTAACATCTATACAAAAATTCTATGTTTATCAGATTTTTAAGCAAGAAGGGCAAACATAGAAGGATTTTGTTGATAATTTGTTGTAATCAAAAGTTCAAAATAACTATGAAAAAGAGTGCAAACATATTGTTATCTGTAAAGTTCTTTCGTTTTGACTGGGAGCTTTATAATTGATGAGATAACAAAAGAATCGTGTTTTGTTGGTATTAAATCATAATTAACTGCACATCAAACTCAGAGGCCAATCTATCTATAGACATTGTTTTTAAACCTACTAGAAATTGTCAACTATACAATCTGAAAGTGGAAAAATGATATAACATATCCTTATTTTTGTTTTTCAGTGGTGGTTGTGTACACACAGGAGTTTGGTATGCATACTTGGAGAGAGGTAGGTGGGATTGTTCCTTAACCCATTAATGCTCAAGCGTTATTCTTGAAATTGTCGTCTGGATCTAAGATACTTTTGACGATATCTTTGGAATTGAAAATTATTTTGAAAAATATTTGAAGGAGAGTTGTTTGTTATGTTCTGATTAACATTTCTTCATCAAATATTTTCTTGAATATGTGTTTGCCTGGAAGATTTCATCAAAATTGTCAGGCTGCTTTTGGCCGCTGTGAGTATTAGTGGGTTAAAAGCCTTGTCAGAAGAAAAAGTATGGATAAATCATAGAGGGGATTATCCATTTCAACAGCTTTATTTTTGAAACCCCTCAGGCCTCAATGCTAACTCAAAATGTAACTGGCCCCATTGGACCAGTCACACCTAAGATGCACAATGTTTGCTGGCCTACAAATCTTTCTTTAACATGACAAGAAAAAACATTGCATAAAATAAATTAAAATTCACTGACAAGTGACAACATTTATTTTCATTCATTTCATCATCTTTTTTTTCAAAAGTATTTGGGGCCATTCTTGAGGGGAAAAAATCATAATGTCCCCAAATGTTTACTGGTCCTTTCGGACCAGTTGAGTTTTTATTTACTGGCCCAAAGCTGTTTTGGGGGAATTTTTATTGACCTGGGGCCAGTGGTTCACTGTTAACGTTGAGCCCTGCCCCTTCTCACTCAGATTTGCCGGAAGCCCAGTAACGCATTGAAAGTATGTACAGTGTGAGTGAAACCTGACACATGCTGCTTATACATTTTTTGAGTCCCATTTGTTGATAAAAGACCTGAAATGTAAACAGTAGTCTTAGCCAGCAGGGTATTTGAAGGCGCCATTTAGGTACTCAAACCCTCGAGCAGGACATCCTAAGTTCTTTTTGGTCATGAATTGGTAAAAAAGGTAATTCAAGCAAATAATTTGAAATTTACCCTTTTATTTATATGCTGCTAGAATACTCATGACTTGAAAGTATTGCACAGTCCATTAATAAGTCAATAGATGCTCAGGATTGTAATAAAGATATCTTAGTCTCCCTCAAAATGTTAGACGCCTCAAATTTTTAAGATACCCTATTTTGGCACCCAGTTTCTGAGTCCTGACTGTGACCCTGATGTGAACAATTCCTAATCTGAACATTTAGTCCTAGGCTCCCTAGGACTAAGCTAGGATTTTAAAAGATTATGCCTGTCCAAAACAGCATTCCCAAAAGTTCTGGCTTCCAAATTTAGCTACCCAGTTTCTTTTGTCGAAAAGGGCAATTTACACTTAGCCACGCTTTAGAATGCATGTTTTGTTACGTAAAGATATGGTTTTTGGTCCAAAAATGTAAAAATTGACAATTCTTCATAGAAATCTTTGCCTGTCTAAAAAGAAGTTTTTTAGGTCCGACTAAGACCTTGCCTAGGGTGCTCATCATAGTGTTAGCCAGCAGGGCATCATTTGGATGCTCAAACCCTCCAAAATCACCACTTAGGATACCCAAATATTTTTTGTAATAAACTTTAAAAAATTTAAATTTAAAGTATAAAATAGAAAATTGTCACCTCAATGTAATTCCTATAACACTGAATAAGAATGTTATATACCAGATTTTTAAATAGTTTAATACATCCCTTACCGTAGAGCAGCGGTTCTACAGCCTTTTTCCAGCAGTAATACAGCGGTAGCAGATAGCGGTAGCTGCAGCAGCCCAACAGCGGTTTCTGGAAACCTCCTGTGAGATGCCCATTCTCTGCCTGTGGGACTGGCACAATGTACAGCGGTAAAAATAGTAGACTTTCAGCGGAATGACAGTGGTTATTACCGCTGAAGACTCACCGCTGACTGAACAGCAGTACAGCAGCGGTCTGTCAGCCTCACCGCTGTGCAACAGCGTTGACGCTGTAGGTGCGCTTAAGAGCGCTTAAGAGCGCTGAGGGACCGCTGAAAATTCCTACAGCGGTAACTGCTGAGGAACTGCTGAAAAAAGCTGAATTACCGCTGGAGGCTGTGACAGAAATGAACAGGGCTGAGCTTCCGCTGGAAAAAGCTGCATTACCGCTGGAGGGGCTGGACAGCTGCTGAGCAGCCGCTGTAGGCTGCAATAGAAATACACCGGGCTGGACCGCTTCTAGCCTGCTGGAAAAAGGCTGTACCACCGCTGGAGGGGCTGGACTGCTGCTAGGCAGCTGAGCAGCCGCTGTAGTACCGCTGTAGGCTGCAATAGAAATACACCGGTCTGGACCGCTGCTAGCCTGCTGGAAAAAGGCTGCACAACCACTGGAAGTTGTAACAGAGATATATACAGGGTGGCTGCTGATATACATATATATCCTTATAGTGACTGCTATATAGGTAAAGGAAACTAGTAGTACTTCAAATAATGCCATTTTATGATTCAATCAAAAATAAACAATTTATCATTTGAATTTGTAACGGAATGAGTAAAAAAGCTCAAGTACACAGAAAAGTAACATTAATTGTACACCAAGGATGTGTGACATTTAAAATGCCAATATCAGAGTATATACCCTTTACAATGCACATTTCTGTGTGTAATCGACAATTGGACGCCCTCTATTTGTTGTATAATAAATGTTTTATTGTCCTTAAGTTCCAAATGTGTGTCCCCGTCTGAGAGATTTGATGTTTATTTAGGACACTTACCATGAATTGCCAGAATCTCTGCATGGTACAGAGCTCTTCCCCATCTTGCTTGAATGAGTTCAGATACAAATAATCTGGAAATACTTTTCTTGGTGATACTATTGAAGCCATACTCAGCACTGAAGATTTTTTCTCACTGATGAGTCCCCCATTTGGGAGGGATACTTTCCAATCCACAAGAACAAGCATCATGATAGCTGACTGCAGAGGTGAAACTGACTGTCTTCAGAGAGATTTCTCTAAGAATGACCTGCTTTTCACCAGTGGCAGAACAGAACCTTTGATGTCATAACTGACATGCACAACTATTTAAAACAATGTTTCCATTTTAGTCTGGGCTTGCAGCATGCCTGTCAATCATTTTTAATATTCAATACAATGTTGCTTCCTGGAATAAGATTTTTACTAAAGGCAAATGTAGCAAGTCCATACAGCGGTTTGCCAGCAGAAACCGCTGATTGCAGAGGTGAAGCTAGTAGTCTCTGTAAAAATGACTATGTCCTATCAGCGGTATGAAGCGGTCTATGTGGAGCACTCCACACAGCTAAGTCCATACAGCGGTTTGCCAGCAGAAACCGCTGATTGCAGCGGTGAGGCTAGTAGTTATTGTAAAAATGGCTATGTCCCATCAGCGGTATACAGCGGTCTCTGTGGAGCACTCCACACAGCTAAGTCCATACAGCGGTTTGCCAGCAGAAACCGCTGATTGCAGCGGTGATGCTAGTAGTTATTGTAAAAATGACTATGTCCTATCAGCGGTATGCAGCGGTCTCTGTGGAGCCCGCCACATAGCTAAGTCCATACAGCGGTTTGCCAGCAGAAACTGCTGATTGTACAGCGGTAAAGACAGCACTTTGTCAGCGGAAACCGCTGATTGTAGCGGTATTGTTAGTAGTTTTCCAGCAGAAACCGCTGATTGTAGCGGTAAGGCTTTTTGATCAGCGGAAACAACTGAACTGACAGCGGTGCTGCTGACAGACCGCTATTACCGCTGGAGCTTGGTGAGGATATGTTTATGGTTGTAATCTGAGTTTATTGGGATGTCCCTTTAAAGATAGGACGCTTAAAAATTTTGAAATTGCCGATTTTGGACACCCAGTTTCTAAATCCTGGCTAAGACTAAGGTGCTCGTATCTTGTAGGGATTACTGAAGCCCCTGGCTCCACTATCCAGTATATTTCAAGCTCTGACCCACTTCTCCTAGCACTGACTTCTCCTGTGATACTTCTGGCCTCCACTTCTGTTTCCCTAACCTTAAGGTACAGCTGTACAAACGTGGACTACAGCCAAAAAAATGTCTGTGTATCTATTTATAGACTCTGGGAGGACTATTCGCATTATCAGCTAATTGATCCAGATTAATTGAATTCCGCTAGGTTCTTGAGGCAGCTGCTATGGTTGTTGTACATAATGGTATGAGGGGTGAATGGTAGCAGCTGTAGGTAGAGAGGGTACAGATCCAAATTAACTCTTGAAGCTAGTAGCCCTTTCAATAGCACTGGGGCACTCCCCCTGATACTAGATCACAACTAGAGTTACCCGGAAATTGTCTTGATCTATGATACTTTGTGTAGATTTATGGAATGAATTCTAAAAAACATTACTCCTTAGTAACCAGGGTCTTAGCCAGAATTTAGAAACTGGGTGCCCAAAATTGCCGATTGTAAAATTTTGGGACACCCTACTTTTCAAGGGAGACCACAATATACTCAGATTACAAACATAAACATGTATTAACTCATTAAAATAAAACACAATATTCTTATATAATGTCATGGGATTTTTTTGGGGGTGAAAAGATACAATTTTATGTTTGAAATTGACATTTTAAGAAATTACCCAAATAAAAATTTGGGTGTCCTGAGAGGTGATTTTTGATTGTTTAGGTGTCCAAATGACTGGCTAAGACTATGCCCCTAATACTCAATCACAACAAGAGTTACCCGAAATATTGTTGTATTGTTCTATGATACTTTGTGATACTAGTAGATTTGTGGATTGAATTCTGAAAAACATTTACTCCTTTGTAGCTATGTTAAAGGTTGTTTTTTTTGTCTCGGAGGCAGGGTCTTAGCCAGGATTTAGAAACTGGGTGCCCAAAATTGGCAATTGTAGAATTTTGGGGCGTCCAAATTTTTAAGGGGGACCACAATATACTCAGATTTCAACCCTAACCATGTATTAATTTTATCAAAATAAGGCATGATATCTTTATACAATCTCGTTGGAATCATATGGAGATGACAAAATTCAATTATATGCTTGAGACTGACATTTTAAGAAATTCCTCACTAGAAATTTTGGGTGTCCTGAGGGGTGCTTTTTTAGTGTTTGGGCGTCCAAAAAGACACCCAGACGCCCTGCTGGCTAAGACCATGCTCGGAGGTCATCACCAAAGATGTTAGTCTATTTTGGGCACTACAGGTATGAAAAGGTTAATGTATCTTGGGAGCCTATTGGTTTACTGGTTCATTAATATGTACATTGAACCAGTAAACTGTACAAAAATATTGATATGGGTTTTATCAATGACACCCCTATAGTATGGGCTGGTCAAGTCGTAGATACTACATGGTACCTTGTAAGTAGCCCCGACCATATGCTGTATATACTGGGATGGGGGGGGGGGGGGGGTAGTGGGGGATGTTCTGCCTCATGTTTGAGCAGTAATCGGTGTGACACCAGTGGTCATGTGGTTTGGCACTGTGGTGAGGGTCACTACAGTTCAACCAGTAGCAGCCAAATCAGGCCCAGTACTGGACAAGTCTCTGTAAATGGCTCTTTCTAAGCATTCTCACTGATCTACCCTGCGTAGATCAGTGATCAGTGATCGTACCCTCCATTTCAGACATTCCAGGTTTAGTTCAGTATTAATCCTGAAGGGGGACCCACTAGAGCTGTGTGTGTTTCCAACCGCAACCCCTAAGAACTGTGCTGCCATCTATAGTGCAATAGAGACATCGAGACATCAAACCTACTTATCATATAACTAAGTATATTGTTGGCATCAAATTCTCAGCCAGTGGGGTGTCTGGTTGTCATTTGGACACCCAAACCCTCAAAATCCGTCCTTCAGGTCACCGAATTGAGGAATTTCTAAAAATGTCAATTTCAAGCACATAATTGAATTTTTCACATACCAAAATAATTCTCATGACATTGTATAAGAATGCTATATATGCCTTATCTCAATTAGTTAATTCATATCCATGGTTGTTATCTGAGTATATTCTGGTCTCCCTTGAACATTTTTTATAAATTGTCAATTGTGGTTACCCAGTGTCTAAAATCTCTCTAAGACCCAGGTTGGCATAATACCGAACTCAGCCAGACAACCAGGCTAGCCCAGTAGAGAGAAGGGATTATATAGCAATACTGGCCTTGTAACCTCTAGAGGGTAAATAGACTGTATAATACAAATATAACTCTGTTGGTCCATTTACTTCAGAAAGATACCAACCAAAAGCTCTCTGGGTCTGTATGATGGTGAGAAACCTAGAAGTTACATGTAGCAGTCCCTTGGCCCATTTGGTGGTACAGGTCTTTAGAATTAGTCTAGAGATAGCTATTTGGGGTCCCAGGACAGTGAGAAATCTTTTTTAGTTTTAAAGAATTTTTGGTTTTATTCAATGTCTGCCAGCTATGGCGATTGTATTCTAATACATACTATCTTGTTCAAACAGTGAGAAACCTATTAAATCCATGCATGTTAGAAACCTTATAGATGTATCATGGGCTCAGGATATCCATTTTGGTGAGAAACCTATTAAATATAGGAACACACTGATATCCATGACGATGAGAAACCAGTGTAGTTTAGATAATTCTCAAGGAAGTCCATAAGGATGTGTCACATAAATTTAGTCAGCAATGAATGTCCATGTCCATGAAGGTGAAAAGCCTAGATATATATAGTCGGCTATTGATATTCATGATTGTCAAAAACTTAATGATATGCAACATACTGGATAGCATCGGGCACCTCCTTTGTTAAAATGAACCCACCTCCTTAATAGAACAACCCCCTACTCCGAAATCCTGGATCCACCCCCAAGGAATGTCCATGAAACCTATTAGCAGCTAGGTATGCCCATAGTCTTTGAAATGACTGTGAGTGTGTTATTTTGACTGGCAGATCAGAAAAGTTCCTTTGCAAAATCCACAGGTCTATATGTGCAATAATTGCATATTCTCTCAGAAACAGCTAGACTATTAACCAGAGGCCTAAAAATGTTGTGCAAATTCCCTACAATTATAGGTTAGACACTGTTAGTGCTAACTGCACAGGCACGAAGCCAATATAACGGCTGTGTGTGACTAATGATATATACATACTAGCCGGCCCCGGTGCACACAGCCAGCACTGGTTATGTTTAAAATCATATTCTTTTCCCTGCTCAGACTTTGTCATGCTAACCATTGTTTTGGATTTCTGAATAAAGGTGGCGCCAGCTGGCCCGCAAGACATTATTTTTAAAAAGATAAGCTGTTAAGCACCAATTGTAATTAATCAAGAAACCCTTTTGATCCATCCTTAGACCGCCGTGATGATAATCAAAATTTCAAATTCCGAAAAGGAGTCTGGTGATTTTCAAATAAACTATCAACAGTGCTTGTGAAAACCATGGGGGAGTGGCAATGTTATATGAAAAAAGATATTTGGAGAATTATACTTAAAAATGATGGATAAGCCTTTAGGGAAAAGGGTTCCGAGATCTGTTTTTCCCCTTCCCTGTTCATTTTTCTGCTTCTATTAGTCATTTAATTGATTGAACTTAAAGTAATTTTACCATCATCATCTCATGTCATTTTCTTTTTCAGATTGGAAGAACAGAAGTAATTTGGAACAACCTAAATCCAGATTTCGTCAAAAAGTTTATTATGGAATTTTACTTTGAAGAATCCCAAAAATTAATGTTTGAAGTGTGAGTATAATTTTGATTTATTTGTAATTCTTAGTGAACTTTTCGGAATCGGTCACAATTTTCAAGATCAATCATCGGTCCATCTGAACGACCGATGATCGATTAATAATCAAAGTTGTATATGCGCAGTTTTCCTTTGGTAGTCTTGGCTTGTTCAATGGTTCTTGGCTCCATTTTTGTAAAGAAGCTAATCTAACTCTCTTTAAATACCCCTTGAACCCCTTAGTTTTACTTGTTACAGCACTGCTTGATATTAATTAAGATTTTGCAGGCTTTAGTGGAGTCTCTTAATTGATCTATAGGCTATTTCTAGATACAATTTATTTTTTCAAAATAATCAAAATAATCGATCTTATAAAATTGCAATCGATCATCAAAATCAGAGGTTGAATGAGCGATTAATCGGCATGTCCGATTAATCGGACAATCCCTAGTAATTCTAATTTCTGTTTTTGGACAAAGAAGAAAGAAATGTAAGTTTCCCTTTTGGTCAAAAGCTTTTAATTTCTGTCACTTACTGATAATCTGTATAAAAAAAAGGATAACAGTGTGATATTTGTATTTGTGTGTACTCCGGTTTCCTCCACCACTTACAGCTGGCTAGTCACAGTTTAGCACATAGTAAGTAATATGTCAGAAAAAGTGATGAAAATAGAAATTCCAAATTCTTTTGTAAAAGATATGATAATATTAAACCCCTGAGACATATGCTGAGTATTTTCCTAGTAAGGCCTGCTATTGACAATACAGTCCAGAACTCACTGCATTTAAATTAGTACAGAATATGCATACATTCTAGCATTGTTTTATGTCATATTCAGTACAAAACATGAATAACAAAATATTCATTGGCAAATATTGCTTCACATTGCAGGTATGACGTTGATTCTAAAAGCCCAGATTTGAGTAAACATGTAAGTATTCGCTGACATGGTTAAATGCATGAAACAGATACCGATGATATTAGTTAATTTGAGAGTTCTAAAGTAATCAAATGATGATTATAGTAATTATTCATGATATCATTTAGGTCTCCATCTAGTCAATTTCACATTCTCCTTTTGAAAATTGTCAATTTATTAAAAATCTTAATGAATACATATTTAATTTAAAAACATTTCATTGATGTACATTATACTGTACTCTTTTGGACATTTAAAGAAGTAACAGTTACACAAAATGTTCAACTACTTTTTTCCAATTTTTTAGGTGACTTACTTGATTATTTGTATTCATGAACTATTTTGATATCATTCTATTTCAGGATTTCCTGGGAAGATGTGAATGTACCCTGGGTGAAATTGTCACATCTGCAAGGCTACAAAAACCTTTGGCGTAAGTACGAACAATATATAAGAAATTATAAAATCGGCCTGCCTCAAATCATGGCCTGATCATGAAATGGTTGTCAGAAATGTTGCCCTGCCATAGGGAATAGTACTCTATATTGGTACAAAAGCAAGTACTGAAGGCCTGCCCTGATGGCCAAATTTCTGTGTGTTGCCAATGACTTAGTACAATAGCAAATACTGTAGGCCTGCCCGGCTGGCCAAATTTTCTACGGTGTTGCCACTGACTACTCGCTGTATCTCACCACTGCCAATGTTCAGATCCGGCCATGGGTATGTGTGAAAGTTGCCAGTAACTTTGGGTTAGGCAGTGGTTTTTGTCGGGTACTTTGATTAACCTCACCACTTACAACTGGTCACGGATAGCCTAAATATGGCAGAAAAGAAGTGGATAATTAAAATTCGAACAACTATTGATATCTAATAGGGGAAAGTACTGTGTCTTCTGAGATCTTATACCGTTCTGTTTAACAGAATATGATGGACTTACTTGTTGCCTGGACATCTTTGCAAGGTAGTGTGCTAGCTATTTACTTGAAAACTTTGTAGTGCATATTTTAGTAATAAAAGGTGCAAGGAAAGCTAGCAATATTGCAAAAAATATCAAAATTAGGTTAATAATGATATCAGATCTTTTCGCAAAATATTTTTAAGGTGCCAATCCGTGACCCAACATTGTTGGAATTACTTTTACCAAATCTTTTCATCTTCTAGAAAGCATTGTTAGATTTTAGAGCAGTAAAAGTTAAGATTAAAGTCCTGAAACTTAACTAGGGAAAACAATATCGATTTGTGACAGCCTAAAAGCTATGCTATTTCAATTTTTGACATTAATTTAGTCATCAAAACTTTTGTTGATTTTATTCAAGAAGTAAATGCCATAAATGTCAGTCAAATGTCTTATTATTTTGATCATCTAGTTTTAGTGGCATAGGAAGGCATATTTTCCTGTTCAGGATACAATAATCGTTTCCCCAAAGGTACATTTAACTTTCAACATTTCTTAATTCATTAGACTGCTAGCACACTGAAAAAATGAATATTACAAATAGAGAATGGTTCAGGATTAAAATCAGGTTTTTGGTATCAATTTAGTCATCAAAACATTTAATGATTTTATTTAAGAAAACTGTGCCATAAATGTGAAGTCAAATGTCTCATTATTTTAATTATCTAGTTTTAGTGGTATAATTTGTTTTTTGTTAAATTATTTATTCTACACAGATCAGCGAGGTAAGTTATTGCTGTCAGTATCGTTTATTGACTGCACCACCACTGTATCCAGAACTCCAGCATGCTTTGTTATGGATACAAATGAAACCCGCTATGGAACTTCCCTTTACCATTATACTGCTGGTGGCTAATTTGGCCATTTCAAAATGATGCAAAAAAATCTGAAAAATGACTGAAACCCTGCCTCATATGTATTGATATGAGAGTACTCATCGAGGGCTTTCCAATGAATACCAACATGACAGGGTTAAGATGGTTTTCAAAAATCTTTGCATCTTTGTGCTTTGGAAGAAAGTAGCTTCAGCATTGGAAGGGTTAAGTATCAAATGTAGCTGAGATTTTCAAGGAAATCTTGGGGATTTTCTATGAAAGTCCTTGTAATTCTTTACCTTGGAATTTCCTAGAGTATGTCCTAGGAATTCTTTAGAATTTCCTAGGAAAGTCCTTGGAATTCTTTACCTTGGAATTTCCTAGGGTATGTCCTAGGAATTCTTTAGAATTTCCTAGGAAAGTCCTTGGAATTCCTTAGAATTTCCTAGGGATGTACTAGGAATTCCTTGGAATTTACTAGGAAAGTCCTTGTAATTCCTTGGAATTTCCTAGGGATGTACTAGGAATTCCTTGGAATTTACTAGGAAAGTCCTTGGAATTCCTTGGAATTTCCTAGGAAAGTCCTTGGAATTCCTTGGAATTTCCTAGGGATGTACTAGGAACTCCTTGGAATTTACTAGGAAAGTCCTGGTATTCCAAGTTTCATTTTGTAATTTAGGGTTATGGGATACACACCACTTGTTCAAAATGGTGCTTCTTCGCAGAATTAGAATTGTAATCTGGTGCAAGTAAGCATCTTGATAAATGATATCAAGTTGAGTAAGAAATTCTGATGTCATTTAGATTTACAAATATGTGTACTGTGAACCCCCTGATATATTACACCTGCTATTTTAGTTGCACTTTTTGCAATCATTCACAACTGGATTTCACGTGTGGTTTGGCACAAATACAGTGAATTTAACACACACACTCACCACTTACCAAGGGCAAGTAAAACTGGGGTTTATTGTGCAAACTAATCTAATACACTGTGAATAAAAATGTGTTTATAACAAAGTGATATTTTGAGAATAGTTTTGACTGTAAGCTGCCTCAAAGAGTCAGCACCCTTAACAGGGTAGTCACTTCATTAGTTCATTCTTTATAAACGTAATATAGGCCCATGGTATCACTTCACACAAAACACTTATAAATTGCAATTTTTTCACAGTAGTCAAATCTTGGCTGGAGAGATAGTCTGGAAGTCAGGCCAGTGTCATTGTTACCATTGGGATTACAATGCTTGAAACCCTAGAAGCAAATAAATCAATAAGGATGTCTGATCTGAGTAGACAGCTTTCAAATTATCCATGGTACCAAATACTTAAGTTCTCATGGTTCACACTAGTACATAGATGAGCAATGTACAGAGGTTCACTGATATTAGGGTTTGCGAATCGGTTGCAATTTCATGATCGATAATGAGTTGCAGCCAACTGGTCGATTATCAATCATAATCGGTTCTTCACACTTTTTCAGTAATTGGCTACTAGGGGTCTAGTGTGTAAAAGGTCTGTGACAATTGCTTGCTATTAGCACCCACTCTAACTTTGTTTTGAAGTATTTTTGGAGCTTATTTTCATCACAAGAAAGTAGACAACTTGGCGGTCATTTAGTTACTATTTTTTGTCTCTAGGTGTCACCTTTTGCGATTATTATCGATTGGCAGATTCGTAATCGATGAATCGGTAAAAAAGAGGCAACTGATCCATTATAATCAATGATGGGCCCAACAGTAACTGATATGTTCAGTACATATCTTATAGGGGAAGATGTAACATTGTCTTAGCCAGGATTTAGAAACTGGGTGCCTAAAATTGGCAGTTGTAAAATTTTTGGGCGTCCAAATTTTTAAGGGGGATCACAACATACTCATATTTAAGCCATAAACATGTATAAATTCATCAAAATAAGGCATGATATCATTAAACAATGTCATGGGAATTATAAGGAGATGAAAAAATTCAATAATAAGCTTGAGATTGAGATTTTTAGAAGATATACACAAAAAATTTGGGTGTCCTGAGGGGTTCTTTTTAAGGGTTTTGGTGTCCAAAAAGGCACCCAGACGCCCTGCTGGCTAAGACCATGAGATGTAATAATGGTAGCTACCTGGGAATGAGAAAGTGCTCAATGTACAGAGGTGCTCAATCTAGCAGGTTATACACTGTATACTGAAAACTTTGGTGGTCCATTCAAACCAGAATAAGAATAATAAGAGGCATATTTTGCTGTACACATAACAATAATCTTTCAAAGATAGTCTTTAACCCTTGTACTGCTGGTGGCTAATTTGGCCATTGCAAAATGAGGCAAAAAAAACTTTAAAATGATTGAAACCCTGGCACATAGGTACTCATCTGAGAGTATTCAATGAGAACTATCCAATGAATACGAATATGACAGGGTTTAGATGATTTTCAAAAATCGTTGCATACTTGTGCTTTGGATGAAAGTAGCCTTAGCATGGAAAGGGTTAAAAGACTTCCCCATAGGGTGCATTTATTTTTCATTATTTCCTAAGTTATTGAGACTACCACCTGCACACTAAGCAAATGAATATTTCATATTGAGAATGATTTGGAAACAAATCCTTGATTAGAATCAGCCAATACTATTCATATATTACAAATATAACACTGTGAGTACTTTGATCGCAATGAATCTAACATACCTAACTCCTTGCGTTTAAGAAATATGGAATTAACAATTTCTTCTTTCGTAAAATATATGTTTAATATTTTTCTTTTCTTTTCAGGGGGCCGAAGAAAAACAGTGGTGCAATTATTTGTGAGTTTCATTTCTTAGGCTTGTTGCCTTTCCAAATCACTATGCTATTAAGCATTCAATTGAACACACATCCTATATTGCTGGCAAAAGTTATCAAAATATATATATTTCTCAAGGTGATGAACTTAATTTGAATTTTTCTCTTGTGCTGCTAGTATTAATCTGCACCTAATCATTTTGCTTATCATTTCACATTGACTATAAGAAAAGACTTGTTTTTAATGCTGGTTTCCACTGAATATCTTAATTGAGGGATTTCATCCTCATAATGTGAGCCCATTCATGCCTTGAGATCTAACTGATGAGTGTCATCTGGACTTGTCCTAATTTTAAGAATTGGGTAATGACCCATGAATTTGAAGAATATATAAGGGAGAGTTGTAGATAGAGATGTGATGAACAATTCTCTTTCAATTTCCTTTCTTTATATTGCTAAATATTCCTTAAGTTCGCGGGATATTACCAAAAAAGGTGATTTTGGCTGTTAGACCCATGAAGGGGTTAAAACATGTTAATTGTCAGATTTTTTAGTATGGAAAACTCACAGAACATCAAAAAACAGTTTTAATGAGAAAAAAAACATTTGCAGAGGGTGTGGTTATTAACATCATTATGACATATTCATTACTCATATTCTTTACATCACATTGATACATAAAATTGTTAGACCCATTCATGCCTGGAGATCTACATTAGAATGTCATCTGTACCTGTCATACTTTGGAAAATACCTTTGGAACGATGCATAAATTTGCAAAATATTTGAAGGAGAGGCATAGATGAAGTTCTGATGAACAACTCTCCTACAAATATTTTCGAAATATTTCTTTTGTTCGAGAGATATCACCAATATTGTAAGGCGGTTTAGGCTGCTACAGGCATGAAAAGGTTTATAGACATACATGGGTTACTTTAATCCATTAATGCTATTTAAAGAGTTCATCCAGACATTGTCATCTGGATCTATGATAGGTTTGACAATAACTTTAAAAATGAGAATGATTTTACAAAATATTTGAAGGAAAGTTGTAGGTTATGTTCTTATTAAAATTTCTCAATCAAATATTTTCCTACCTATGCATTTGCCTGCAATATTTCATCAAAATTGTAAGGCTGCTTTTGGCTGCTGTGAGCATTAATGGGTTAAAGACTGGTGCTTGCATTTGCAATTTCAATATCCATTTATTATAGTTACTTACTTTTCACTAATGTTATAATTATAGTTATCATGCATTAGATAATAATGTTCACCTGTATTTCCAGGTTGAATTTGTGCAATTGTCAAAATTGTTTTTGTGATAACTTTCCTTTCATTCAAGAGTTAGGAGTTACTAGTATACTGCATGGAAGCACTTGGTTATTTGTTTATATAATGTCTGACACACACTATGTGTTTGTTCATATAGTTATAGGAACTAAATATCTTGTTGCATGACCTAACTGTTCTGTACTTATTCTGAAAACTATTTTTACCAAAGAGTATATCTTCATCATGTTTAGTCATTCACTTTATTGATCGAGTATTTTAGTCATTTAGGCTAAGTCTGATTAAAACCCCTTACTCTTTGAATCTATCGGAAAGAATTTTCAACTCATTTGTAAAATGATAGACTACAATTTCATATAAGATTGTAATTTTTTTTTTATATAAATCTCAATATTTACAAAGACTGGTATTTAAATTCAATCATTATCAATTTTGAAATATATCTAATTTGGACTGCTACACCATATCAAAGTATAATAATTTAAAATTGTTAGGTTGCCAAATGAACACGTTATCCACTAGAGCAATGTTGGGAATTATCATATTATAGAGAGAGTTTTCTTTTACTTATACATGTTTAGAAATAGTGTCATCCAATTTTGTGGAGTTTTTGAGCATACATTCATTTAAAGAGGAAATTCTTCCTAAGACAAGTCATAGAGAAATCATGGTAGAAGTTATAAGATATGCACATTGCAGTGACTTGAAACTATTTCATTGTTTATGTTCTTTACATTAAGTTAGAGATACACCTCACAGATGTGGTATCTTTGTTGTTTGTCAGTAAAATTGTTATACAGTTATACAAAACTGAGAGCACACTATGTAGAGAGCAATGTTTTTTGTTGTCTAGTTAAGGTGCGTTTCGGTTGGTTATAATAACATGGCCTTTCTTCACTAATATAAAAATATCATATATGATTTTAAATTAGGAGAATAATTTTATGTATTTTGAAACCTAGGATTCCTGTCTTGGGGGTGAAATGAGGAACATATGATTGTCATTTTGAAATGTGATCAGCAGTATTTCATAGATTACAACATATTTTTTGAAAATAGTTTGTTCAGCTATTGCTCATTAAAAATGAGTGAATAATATGCCTTTCTTATTCGAAGCAGAGGATTTTTTCATTCACACAAATATGGTTATTAATGTTGATTCTTACGTTTTCCGAAATCACTATTGTCTATAAATGTTTTTGAATTATTGACTCTTAGGGGATGAAAGGGAGACAGTTTAAGTCATTGTGTTTTTCAATTATTTACAGTGAAAAGGAGAGGCCTAAAAAAGTTGTTTATTTACTGTAACCCTACCCTAACACGTTTTTACTCAAATAAACCTTTCCTAAAGGTTTTTCTGCCCTCCCAATTCCCAATCAACATAAACCATGCATGAAACACAAATAATTTTACCTACCTTCCCCCCAAAAATTCCCGGACCGTTACAGGAAACAAACAAAAAAAATTCTAGGCCGCAATATCTTTTGATTTTTGACTCTTGGGAGAAAATAGCAGTCATTGTGATTTTTGAATAATTTACAGTAAAAAAGTGAGAGAGACCAGATTTGGTGCATAGATGTTATTTGTGTTTTTCTCTTTTCTTTTCCTTCAAGTAGTTACTGCTGAGGAGTTGAGCACGTGTAAGGTAAGTAGCCCCTTTTCTACCTCCTAGTAGCTTGTAGGGAACGCTATATGAGTGATTCACACACAGTACACCACCCTGCAGTGGCTTCACGTTATCCCTCCAATGCTGAGGCTACTTTCGTCAAGTACAAGGATGCAAAAATATTTGTAAATCATCTAAACCCTGCCATGTTGGTATTCATTGGATACTATTAGAAGAGTACCCGTGTGCCAGGGTTACAGCCATTTTCTTTTTAGCTTTTTTTGCATTATTTTGTATTGGCCAAATTTGCCACCAGTAGCATGAGGGTTAAATCACCAGCAGCATAAGGATTAAATCACCAGCAGCCATACACCAGCAGTGGTCAGGCGTTGGTTAAAAAATCTGGGATACCGCAGGACCCCAGGTTTTAAAATTTCCGAAGCCCCACCTAAGATCTCGTAGCCCTAGCTTTACTGAATCCTGCAGTCCCACTTTGCCAAAAACAATTGATAATGTTGTGAACTCTTTCGATATGATACTTTTTCCCATTCATTATTGGTATTTGGTATCATATTGAGTACCGGTACTTTTCCCTGACTTTCAACCTTAGGACTGAATAGAAGATAAAAATAATGAACATACTCTCTCCTATGAATATAGTTCTATGATTTTTGACCAGTTTAAAGAATGGAATATTTCATGTATCAACTGACCATTGCACCAGTATTTTATTAAAGTTTACAAGGTGCCATTATTTTCCCGTTTTGCATTCAATTTTTGTTCTTCGACAAATTAAGTTCAATGCTAATTTTAAATAGATTTTCTGCACTTGACACTGCTGGTGGCTTAATATTTATTGATGCATTGAACATTTGTTCTCTGCAATCCCTTTTATTCAATATTCCTTCAATAATGAATGTGATTCATATCAATACAATGCAAATATTTATATAATATTTATTTAACTTAATTTTTTGCAATATAACAACTTCATTATAACTTAATATTTATATAACTTGAATAATTAATCATTCTCTTCAATCTCTTATGATGAATTTATAAACCCTCACATGAATAATTTGCTTCCATACTCCTTTAAAAAATATATGTGTGCATTGTCTAAAAGAAAAGGGATACCTAATTATGAGAACAAGCTGCAAGGGTATTTTGAATGATGGCTAGAATATGCTACAGGGTTGTACTGTATGTGAACCACCCATATATAGATAAATCATACTTCAGCTGTATATATAGTAGCAGCGTGCATGTTGGCAATATAGTCAGAATGACCTGGTATATGGTACTATAGTGCCACGCATGGTAAATGTACCTTCAAGAAAAGAATGATTAAATCAGTGATCCTTGAGCTTTCTGTGTGTGTGTGTGTGTATATGTATATATATATATATATATATATATATATATATATATATATATATATATATATATATATATATATATATATATATATATATATATATATATATATAATATATATATACATACATACATACATATGTATATATATATATATATATATATATATATATATATATATATATATATATATATATATATATATATATATATATATATATATATATATATATATATATGATATATATATTTATTTATATATAAATTTATATATATATATGTATATATATATATATATATATATTTATATATATATATATATATATATATATATATATATATATATATATGTATATATATATATTTATATATATATGTATGTATATATATATATATATATATATATATATATATATATATATATATATATATATATATATATATATATATATATATATATATATATATAACAAGCTGTTTCATATCACATCACTGCTACAGGGAAATCATTTATAGAAGGCTAATATCATGTTTATCTTTCAAACTCTTTTAAGCTCATGATATATGGGTATACTTGTAAGGGTCTTTTTGAAAATTAGAAATATGATTGCAGACACAAGTGAGCAGAATTCTATCTAACGCAATCATTTACAACAATTTTTTAAGTTTGGAATTTGGAATTCCATTAATGTACCAAAATAAATCAAGAATATACCCTTCACATGGTATTTAATGGTGTTGATATTCTAGTAGGGAGAGGAGTGGTAAGAGTATTGTTTTGGTCTAAGGCAGGGTCTGACACTTAGATATCAGGCTAGGGGCCCAAAAAGTTTTTTTGATAAGTTTAGTGGTCATAAACAGGATTTCTGTATTATTATATATACTATTTCGGGCCCCTAGTCTCAAAAGTCTAGGGGCCCACAGCAAAATCTAGGGGCATATGCCCCTGGACCCCTGGGAAAGTCGAACCCTGTAAGGTGCTGTATAAAAATCTAAGACTGTGTTGAATCATCATTGAATCCTCTCAATTTCATGACTCACTGTCCTGAGTTTCCTAAGCATGGTCCTGGCCAGGATTTAGAAACTGGGTGCTCGAATTCGGTAATAATTGTAAAATCTTGGGGCATCCTCTCAGATATCAACCATAAACCTGCACTTACTTATTGAAACAAGGCATATAATCCCTATAAAATGTTGTGGGAATGATATGGAGGGTAAGGAATTCAATTATTTTACACTTGAAATTGATGTTATAAGAAATTCTTCCCTAAAATATTTGTGTCTTGAGGAGTGATCTTTGAGGGTTTGTGTGTCCAAATGATGCCCAGATGCCCTGCTGGGTAAAACTATGGTCCTGAGCCTCCCAATTGCTGCATGGTCTATGTAGTCCTGTCACTAAAAAAATCTCTTCATCTTGCTTGCTAGGGGAGGGGAGGTTCCCTTGTCATTATCTGATTACTTTAATACTCGGTACAATACTAGAATTATTATTATCAAATATGGAAATGTAACATATTATTTATGATCTGTTATAAAATTACTGGTATGAAATTGACTACCATACATGCTTGAAGCACCCCAAAACACCCCAACAAGGGGTTACCTGACAGATTCTCTATTCAACCTAGTGCACAGACTAGCAAGAATGAGATTAACACACACACTAATAGTAGTGCTCTTACAATGAGATTAGTGGGCCTAATGTATGAATTATGTATGTATGCAAGTAGGTAAAAGTAAGTAAGTATGTATGTATGTATGTATGTATGTGTGTGTATCTATATGTATGTATGTATGTATGTGTGCATATGTATATGTATGTATGTATGTATGTATGTATGTATGTATGTATGTATGTATGTGCGTATGTATATATGTATGTATATATATTTATGTATGTATGTATGTATGATATGTGACAGTGCCCACTATTGATGTACGAAACTGTTTTTGCAATAGTGAGACATGAATCGTTTGCATTTTTTTCGACTTTAAATTACACACTCTTTTAAGGAAGAACATCCATTTTCCACTGAGTTTCGTTTTCTAACATGAACCAATCATCATTCATGCACGTTTTAGTAAGATTTAATTTATCTGTTGTTAGTCTATGAACTTGATGCATACTTACCAGAACTCCTTTAAAAATCATTCTACTAGAGTCCTCTGTACTACTTGTCTTGGTTTGTTTGGCTTGGCTTGGCTTGAACTGGAATGCGTTGTAGATAAATTTAGTTTATAATACATTTTGTGTATGTATTCGGACAAAAATTGACTCATTATATTTTTACCAGACATAAAATAAAAAGTAAGGATAATATTAAATGAATGATAAGATAATAATCCTAATTTATTTTTGATAAAAAATGGCTTTCAATGAATATATTTAAAAAGATATTGTTAATGAATCATTTAATTACTTGAAAATGCCCATTGGTGGAAAGTCATTGGGCCAGTTCATGCTTATGATTGAGTATTCATTACTAGAATGTTGATGTCCTTATAGTTTGATGACTGAAAAATTGAATAAAAAATATTTACAGAAACCTTTATTGAAATATGACACATTTTTTCCAAAAAGACCCTGTTCTGGTAAAATATTTTGAATATTGGTTGGTAGCAAGAAAACAATCTGATCTAAGTATTTGAGTATACATCTTTTAAGTTATTCTCTCCTTGTATTTCTCTTTTATTTTATATTTCCAGGAATACAAAAGAGATCAGTTTTCACCTCCCTGTGTGGTGGTTTTGGAATTATACCATTGTGGTTATTTTCAAATATTTTTTGAGTGGGTTTACTGAAAAACCTTGGCACCTAGATTGGATAAGAATATAATAATTTCATATAAAGAAAGGAATGAAAATAATCAGTCCTCTATATCACCTTTTCACCATTTTAAGTGTTAAAATAAGTTGCGATAAAGGTGAGGTTCTCAGATTAAGATTAGTTATCAAATTACGTCACACTTTATTTATATTTAAGAAAATAAAGTCAATTGTATAACTTAATTATCTTGCTCTTTATTTTTACCTTAATACAAACATTCCACTGCTGACTAATTTACATAAACTCTCTCACTGCTGCTAAGTCTTCTTCACTAATATTTCCCCTCAACATTTTCCTCAGCGATTTACCTCAATAATCCATTCAAGTGGAACTGTATAAGTAGTATTTTTACAGGCATTTAATTTTCGCTATTTTCGCACTCCCAATGATAGCGCAAAAATAACATCCTTCAAATAAAGATCTATATAGTGATAAATACATAGTTTGAGTGCTTGAATGCGTACATTTGAAGTAGCACAAATACCATCCAGCTAGGCTGTTAAGCAAAATTTTTAGCACTCCAAATTAAAGCTGTATACAGAAATTGCACAGTAGGAAGTTAGGAAAGGAGTGTTCAGTGAAAGATATCATATATGCAGATAATGTTTACTTTTTATTATTGGAAAATCACATTAAATATTGATTATCCAAAAAAAATACCATGGTTCAAAATGATCCTTCAATTCACAAAACTTGACCCTGAATCAAAAAATATCAGATGAAGTATCGATTATCAAAGGTTGCAATGGAAATCCTGTAAAGGTTTTATTGTGTGATTGTGGTTTATACAAAATCCAATGCTTTAAGAGCTCTTTTAACTGTCATTTCTGCAAAGTGTGAAGTACAGTTTAGGTATCCTCTTTATAATGTTTAATTGTGTCTCAAAACTAGGTTACAGATGAACATCTGATTTGAATGAATATAGTGTTTATCGAGTCACTTGTTGAGTGTATTACTTTGTTTCTTAGGGGAATATGCTTAATTAAACTAGACAAAAAAATCCAATCATAGGTAACTTGCTAAGTACAGGTAAATGTCTCATATGAACAAATCACAATCTGCGTATATATATATATATATATATATATATATATATATATATATATATATATATATATATATATATATATATATATATATATATATATATATATATATACTTCAAAGGTCTTGAAAGACTGCTTGGTTAAAGACACACTAAAATCCTATTCTTGGTAATTTGTAAATTACAGATAACGTCCGTTATTAATCTATATCAGATAAACCCGCACTCATTGGGTATAAGCTTCGCAGGTCTTTAAGAAAATGTTAATTAAATACTCACTAAACCCCATTGGGAATATGCTTTACAGGCCTTTAAGAAAAGTTTAGTTAAAGTCTCACTAAACCCCATTGGGTATATACTTTACAGGTCTTTAAGAAAAGTTTAGTTAAAGACTCACTAAACCCCATTGGTAGCTGATGATTTACCCTGTTTTACCAGGCAGTAGGTGATAAGAGTTGTATAGCAAATGTGACCTTGCACCAGAGTGTGAGAGTGTGTGTGTGATCTGTAGGTTTAACGCTTCCAATACTGAGGCTACTTTCATCTGAAGCACAAGAACACAACGATTTTTGAAAAACATCTAAACCCTGTCTTGTTGGTATTCATGGGAACGCTCTTGCTGAGTACTCTCACATGAGTACCCATGTAGTAGGGTTTCAGTCATTTTTCAGTGTCTTTTGCATCATTTGGTAATGACCAAATTAGCCACCAATAGCATAAGGGTTGAGACCTGTGCACTTTACTCAAGAGAATAATTTTCCATTCACTTCGGAGTGCTTGAGTGTTCTGACAACAATATCAAAGGAAACATGCTTATAATGGTACAGTAATTATTTTCCTCCTAAAAAGATATTTTCTTTTTTTGTGTGTTTCTTTAAATTGTTCAGAAGTAATAGCAGGATTGCAAAGTCAAGTTTTTTTTCTCCATCAATCTGGGTTAATTCTTGTTTGATTTTCAAGTGCTTCAAATATTTTATACATGTATGACGAATTCCCCCTCTATTTAACTGATAAAATGCGTTAAGTATTTTTGATGTGTATGAAAAGAATTTTCTCATATTTTCCTGAAAAAAGGCATGTCAAAATATTTTGCGATTTTTGCTCTAGTATTGAAGGTCCTTTGCATGTTGTTCTGGTCACTTGACTACTCTGAATGTGTATGGAAAAGGTGTATTTATGTGAATCCAAAGAGGCAGCTTAATACGTATTCTCTATCCCAATGATTTTTTTTTTTGGGGGGGGGGGGGGGTGGAGGAGTTGCCACTTAGATATTGTTATTGATGGCAATTGATTGGCTCGTTTTGACTGATGGTGAGGACCCATTTGCATAAAACATCTTAAGGTTTAAAAAATTCTTTAAGCCAGGGATTGACTTATGTTAAGCAGATTCAAGCAGGAGCAGATTTGGCTCCTAGGAATTAAGACCCAGAAGCAAATGAATCCGTGTGAGTGCAGCGCACTGGTTACATTGTGCCAAAGGCAATTAATCCTAAAGAGTTCTTTAACCCTTTCAATGCTGAGGTTACTTTTGTCCAAATCACAAGGACGCAAAGATTTTTGAAAACCATCGAAACCCTGTCATGTTGGTATTTATTGGAAAGCTCTCAGCGAGTACTCTCGGATGAGTACCCATTTGCCATGGTTTCAGTCATTTTAAAGCTTTTTTGCATCATTTTGTATTTGCCAAATTTGCCGCCAGCAGCATAAGGGTTAAGAAATTGGTTTCTGGACTTATGATATTTTTGACAATAATTTTGGTATTGAGAGATATTTTCCAAAATAAGAAGAGATTTCTATGAGGGTCTACATTTGCCAAGGGTATTAGTGACAAAAAACGTTGCCAACTTGCAGTTAAAAGAGGGTGTTTCTCAAGGTAAAACAATGGTGTCTAAAAGAATCCCTTTTCCTGCCACCTTGGATTTGCATTGGTAAGAACCAGTTATGGTAGAAGAAATACCACTGTCACTGACTTATGGCCTTGTTTTATTTTGCAGGAAGAAGCAACAATGCAGTTTTGTGGGAAGAAGTTGGACAAGAAAGATTTTTTCGGGAAGTCTGACCCATTTTTAGTTTTCTACAGAAGTAATGAAGATACTAGGTAGGTGAAAATTTTGAATATGAAATTGAATTGAATTGAATTGAATTATCGACAATTGAATCCAGGGGCCGGTTTCACCAACGTGACTGAGGCACAAACTTAGGCTCAAGGCTTAACTTGATTGTCTACAACATGCAGTAGATGCTATTATTGTAGACGTTGGATTTACATGTTGAGTCTGAGTTTAAGCCTTAAACCTGTTTGTACAACCAGCCCAGGGGTTAGTATTGATACCCGGTACAGTATCAAATATTGGTATCAAATGGGGAAAAGTATTGTATCATTTAACCCATTTACACTCAGAGCGGCCAAAAGAGGCCTGACTATTTTTGAAATATATTCCTTACAAAAGCATTTTTTTGAAAACATTTGAAGGAGAAATGTTGATCAGAAGATAAACAACAACTCTCCATAAAATATTTTACAAACTTTGGCTTTATGCCCAAGTTACTTCCAAAAGTATGAAAGTAGCAGACAATATTTCTGGAGGAACTCTTGAGTGTGAATGGGTTAAGATCTGTTATACTCATACTGCTTACTGAACATTGTAAAATTTACTTACCCGCTACCCAGACATTTCAGCATGAAAGCACTTTTGTGTTAGTTACCCAGATTTACACCTTGATTATTGCAATAAACCTTTAATAATAATGATTGTATTGTTATCATATTCATTAGTGTACTTATGAAGAAGAGAATTAAACCAATTTATTTGTTTTACAGTTTTACAGTTACACATAAAACAGAGGTGATAAAGAATACACTAAACCCCACCTGGCGGCCATTTACAGTACCAGTGCGTGGCCTGTGCAACGGAGACCATGATAGGTAAGTACCTCCTAGATTAGAATTCAAATATAATATATATGTACATATATATACATATACATATATATCCGGGCTCAACATATAGCAGAGTCCCATCTCCCGGGAGATCTGAATTCCAAAAACAGCCCTGTCGGGCTACCTTAAGTTGAATTCAGGTAGTCCCGCTGGACTACCTGAATCCTGGGGACGTTCTCCACTAAAATGGTACAAAATGGTAGCGAAAAAAAGAAAAATATAGCATCCCTTAAGCATGCAAGCTACAAATTAGAAGAAAAAAGCATAATTACCATCACTAACATGGAAAGGGGGAAAAAGAACCTTTTTGCCTTTTTGGAATAAATGGTGGGGCTACCTAAAATGCTGGCGGGACTACCTGATTTTGGAGTCAGGTAGCCCCGCCAGCCCACCTGGTCCTTCTGGGGACCGTTGAGTCCTATATATATATATATATATATATATATATATATATATATATATATATATATATATACATATATATATATATATATATATATATATATATATATATATATATATATATATATATATATATATATATATATATATATATATATATATATATATATTTTTCATCAGTTATTGCTGGAAACATTGAATTCCCAAGTCTTTTTGATGAGTGTAGTTTAAAATTGAGTACTAATAAACCTTTCTCCGTATTATTTTACAAAAAAAATATTTTTATAGAGATATGACCAAAAGCGTTGGGCTGTTAGAGATTTCGATATCTTCCACTTGGGCAATAATGATGTCCTCACAACAATACTAAATAGTATCTCTTATCTTTTCCAGGTTGATCAAAATAGAATGTTATGACTGGGACAGAGATGGAGGGTAGGTTCATACTTTACTCATACTATAATTTCTTATCTATTGATATCTGAAATGTACACATGGTATTCTATGTATAAAAATACCTTGTGAAAAAATATTTGTATTGAAAAAAAGGCTTTTTTTTCTCTGCGTTTAAAAATCCTTCAAATCTTTTTCATGTATCACCCTATGTGATAAGTTTTGTTCAAAGTCTTCAGTTCTTTAAGTTTAGCTAAATTCATGGTCCAATGGCTTTGTTGGAATGTTTTGGAGATTTTATGGTAAAGGAGAAGTTTTAAACGACTCAAAGCACCTCAGGTTGGTCTTACTTTGTTTAAACCATTCTTGCCTGGAGATATTCTTGACAAGTGTCGTCTAGACCTATGATACTTTTGAAAAGAACTTTGGAAATAATCATATTATAAAAAAATATTTGAAGGGGTCAGTTGTTAGTTAGTTTCAAACAAAAAAATTTCCTTCATATATTTTCGGTGAACTAAGTTTGTTAGAGAAATATCACCAAAATAGGCAGGCAAATTTTTTCTGCTACAGACATAAAGGAGATGAAAAATAATGTTGATTGATCCTATGTTTGTTTTTTTGCGTTCATTGGAATGTTTATTGTTTACTCATTGTTATTTTGTAGCCATGACTTAATAGGAGAATCTTTTACCACAGTGAAAGAATTGAGTCAGGGTCGAAGTCCAACAAACACATATGAGGTAAGATATTTATAACTATCTATTAATTAGAAATAAAATGCAAGGTTCTATCACATTTTACATTTATCCTAAATGTTCCATCATATGAATTAGTATTTAGATATAGTGTTTTTTGCTGTGAGAAGCTGTGAGAAACGATTCGCCGTTCTTAACCCTCATGCTGCTGGTGGCTAATTTGGCCAATAAAAAATGATGCAAAGTACCTTTAAAAAATGACTAAACCCCTGGAAAATGGGTGCTCATTTGAGAGTACTCAGTGAGAGCTATCTAATGAATACCAACATGGCAAGGTTGAGATGGTTTTCAAAAATCTTTGTGTCATTGTGCTTTGGACGAAAGTAGCCTCAACATCGGAAGGGATAACCCAGTGCTACAGCTCCTAATCTTTCATTCAAATATTTTTGAATAGTGCTCGGCTAATAAATATATAGGCAAAATATGTGTTTGACTGCTACAGGCAGAAATAGGTCAATATTAATCATTACAACATTTATTTCCACAATGGCCAATTAGCCTGGTATTTATGGTGAAATCTTCTGGGAAAAAGCACAGCTGGAAGAATATTTGAAAGAGAAATATTAATAAGAACTCTATCAACTATCTCCTTTAAATGTTTGATAAAATCATTGTTAATTTCCAAGTTATTGTCCAGATAATAATATCTAGAGAAGCTCTTAAGCATGAATGGGTTTACTAAACTGGTAACTTATTAACATGATGTTATGATATATTTCAGGTTATAAATCCTAAAAAGAAGGCCAAGAAAGGCAAAAAGTATCAAAACTCAGGAACGGTAAGTAAAGATTATATTGTGGTTTATATGGTGTGACTCAGGGTTCTTTATGTGGTTCTAGAATTACCTGAATGTCTTTACATCATTCTTCCTAATTTTACTGTACACGCTAAGAACAGTTTACATTAAAATCAACAGATATCTGGAGATTATACAGGTTTACTTGTGAAACTTCTTAACCCTTGTGAGTCCAAATTGTATTTTTCCCCACAGATGTCTGATGTCAAACTGTAATGAGGATTACTGGCAAAAATCCAGTACTTAGTTGTACCTGTCTGATGATCTTATAAAACTTTTGGTCCACCATGGTCATTTGAGAAGCACAATGAACCTTGAATCGAGTACAACATTTTGGTAGCCAGTTGCCTAATTTTTGAGCTATGTAGGGGGTCTACTGAAATAGCAAGTCACACTCCTTTTAGATGAATTTGATTACCCCACACAAATATATGTGTGCATGGTTTTACCATAAACTCATGCATATGTGTATGCTATTGGAAGGGTTAACAACACATTTGTTTTATATACATGTATTTGGAACACAAACCTTATGGAATGAAATGGCATTTACACTGTTGACTTTTTTCTGCCATTTGAGACTTATTTGCCCATCGTTCCCTCAATTGAATATATAATTTCTCCTGTGTGTATTTCAGTTAGAGGTGTTGAGCTGCAACGTGGTGAAGGCTTACTCATTCCTAGACTACATCAAAGGGGGGTAAGTAGATATCCCATTAATACTTGAGTTCTGGTGGTAATTATCCTCTGGATCTATGGTATTTTCAACAATAACTTTAGAATCAAGGAATAATTTTCCAAAACATTTGAAGGGGGGTTGTTGGTATTGTTCTGATCAACGTTTCTCCTTCAAATATTTTCCCAACTATACTTTTGCTTGAAAGATTTCATCAAAATTGTCATTCTGCTTTCGGCTATTTTGAGCATATATAGGTTAATACTGAATATTATTTCCCAGGGGCACATAATGCATGACTCAATTTATTCAAAAGTTCTTAACAGTGACAATTTTCTGAACATTCTATATCAGATGCATATCAGATACATCAATCGCTCCAACCCCATATTGCTTTAAACAGGTTGATATTCTTTTTGGATATTTTCGTATATTTCAGTCATTTTCAGGTTTCAATGCAATTATGATAGATTTTCTTTATTCAAATATGAAAAATTCAACTTGTTCCATTCTAGTCTATTAATATTTGACTGTTTAGAGTAGAAGTCTTTTGTTTTTCATCTTCCGAACATACCAAACGGCATACAGTTAAGGTACCTAATATGTGACATTGGCAGCATCTCTTTTGTTTCAATACTCCGGTCCATTGCACGATAGCTTTGGATTTCATTTTCTCATTTCATAAACCCTTACCCTTCTAAAGACATTCAGTATTGGTTAAGAACTTTGCATCTGACATTGACAACGTCTCTCTTGTTATTTCAGTACTCAGATCCATTGCACGATAGCTGTGGATTTCACGGCCTCTAATGGTGACCCACGCTCACCCACCTCCCTGCGTTACATGAACCCCTACCAGTCTTAGGACATCTGTATATGACACTGACCGCGTCTCTCTTGTTATTTCAGTACTCAGATCCATTGCACGATAGCTGTGGATTTCACGGCCTCTAACGGTGACCCCCGCTCACCGACCTCCCTGCGTTACATGAACCCCTACCAGTCTTAGGACATCTGTATATGACACTGACCGCGTCTCTCTTGTTATTTCAGTACTCAGATCCATTGCACGATAGCTGTGGATTTCACCGCCTCTAACGGTGACCCCCGCTCACCGACCTCCCTGCATTACATGAACCCCTACCAGTCTTAGGACATCTGTATATGACACTGACCGCGTCTCTCTTGTTATTTCAGTACTCAGATCCATTGCACGATAGCTGTGGATTTCACGGCCTCTAACGGTGACCCCCGCTCACCGACCTCCCTGCATTACATGAACCCCTACCAGCCGAACCTGTATGCACGCGGGCTCAAGGCAGTGGGGGACATCATTCAGGATTACGACAGGTGAGTAGGGTTGGGAATACAATTTCATTATCAGTTGCAGCCAATCGATTGATTATTGATCATAATCGGTTCTTCACACTTTTTCAGTAATTGAGTACTAACTGTCTATAGCTTAAAACTTAGTGATAATATGTTACAATTACTTGCTAGTAGCACCCACTCTAACTTCGTTTTGAAGTGTTTTTGGAGCTTAGTTTCATAGCAAGAAAGCTGACAACTTGCCCGTCATTTAGTTCTATCTCTTGTCGCTAGATGTCACCTTTTCCGATTATTATCGATTGTCAGTTTCGTAATCGATAAATCGGTGAAAAAGAGGCAACCGATCGATTATCATTTATAATGGATGATCGGCCCAACACTACAGGTGAGCTTTGGAGAAAGAGGTTCCTTAATGAGTGAGACATATGAATGTAATTTTGACATGCGGTGTACCTTTTTTTGCCATAAAAATGAGCCTTGGCAAATGTCTAAAAAAATCCTTTGACTCTCAAGATGGGGAACCTTTGTAAATCATGTTTTAATCTTCGCAATGTATATATGTCAAATACTGATTTAGCCTGCATTTACATGTGTTTGAATTGTTTTTGCTGTATTTCAGTGATAAGATGTTTCCTGCATTAGGCTTTGGAGCCAGACTACCACCCGATGGCAGAGTGTCACATGAGTTTTTTCTTGTAAGTTACACACTTGTATATTGCTTAATAGGGATTGTTCGATCAACTGGATATGTTGTTAAATTGCTCTTTCAACCCCCGATTTTGATGGTCAATTGTGATTAGGAGATCTATTTATCTAAAAGTTTTTTAAAAGTGTTTTTTGAATTAGCTTATTGATCAATTGAGGGACTCCACTCAAGCCACTCCACTTAAGAAAAACATATATATGGAATTAGGAATTTCTATTATTGTCACTTCCACTGGGAACTTTCTCACATACATCCAGCCCCAATTTTTTTCTTTTTACAGTGGCTCAATTTAAGATTTATAAGTTGTAAAATATACTAGACCCTTTGAAATATACTGCAATAGATGTGGATCTTAGTATATGCAATATCCTTATGTAAATCTTCCATCAAAGGAAAATAGAATGATGAATATTTGTATTTTCATCTCACTGCTCATAGAAATTTGAATTTTACAATAGTTCTCTTTTGTTTATTCATTTTTCTTAATTTATCTTATTTTACTTCTAACAGAATGGGCATCCGAACAACCCCTACTGCCAGGGCACCGAGGGTGTTCTCCAAGCTTACCACCGAACGCTTAACAGTGTACAACTTTATGGCCCCACCAATTTCGCCCCTGTCATCAACCATATAGCCAGGTAAGTCACTCTTATGAATATTACAAACCCTACTACTGCCAAGGTACCAGTCGCGATATCTAAGGCTACGACCGAACACGTAACCGTGCACAACATCATGACCCAACAAACTTATGTGGCCAGGGATTGACCACACAGACTGGAGCAGCTTTGGCTCCTAAGCTAAGATTTAAAACCTAGGAGCAAATAAATTGCAGTGCGTGCAGCTCACCTGTAAGAATAAGCCTGTGGAAAACTTTCCTGGCTAGGGGGTTGGGATACATCCCCTAAAAAACTTTGGGAAATATGTGTGCTGAGATGCATTTTGGGGCACTATTAAAATCAAGGGAGATAAAAATTGAAAAATAACTGCTGTTGATTATTGATATTTCCATTCCAAACTTGGCTCCAATGAACTATAAACGTAACTTATCTTTTAAAAACATATATCATCGATGTTGTATGTGTATGTATTTGGCTGTCTGTTTTTGCAGGTTCGCTGCCGCAAAGCGAGATGGCAGTGACTACTTCATCCTCCTCATCCTGACAGATGGTGTCATCACAGATATGCCACAGACATCAGAGGCAATCGTTAATGTAAGTCACGAGATATTACATGTAATCTAAGCCAGCAGTGCATCTTGGTGCCACTTGGTCACCCAAACCCTCCGAAATGACCCTCCAGGACACCCAAATATATTGTGAGGAAGTTTTGTAATACTGTAGAACACACAATTTACGCGTCTGTTTATATATAGCGTATATAGCGTGTGGTTCCGCTTCGCTATATATAAAAACGCTGTCCTCTTATTTCTGTACTTTGGCGCCTTCAGTGGTGGCTACCGTCGCTAACATAAAGATACGCTATGATGCGAAAACTCCCCAATTCGCTATATTTGGGACACGCGTCATATGTGTGTTCTACAGTATGTCAATTTAAACATATAATTGAGAACATGAATGCCATGACATAGTATATGGATTTAATAACTGATTTGAATAGGTAATTATACATGTTTGGTGTTGTAATCCATGTATATTGTGGTTTCCTTTGAAAAATAGGATGCCCAAATACTTACAATAGGCAAATTTTGGGCACCCAGTTTCAAAATCAGGACCTTGTTCTCTTTTTGGTTGTCCTGTTTTCTAATGAGATAATGATGGGAAATCAGTTATAAAGGCACAGTGAAGAGCTCTTAACCCATAGAGTCCAAATTGTAATTTTCCCCACAAATGTTTGATGCCAAATCTGTCTTTGTGGTTGAGAGATATTTTTATTGTAAAATTATCATTGTGAATTTTTATGACGATGTTGAGTTAAGAAAGTTTTCCTAAATTAATTTTCTTGCAGACCTTCAATGAGAAACTTTTCAAATGGTATACACATGAATATCTTTTCACTTTTATGATTCTGAAGTTATATTAGTTTTGTTATTTTGGTGTTAATTATGAAGAGTTCTCTTTCATTGTTTTTTTGCTTGTCCTTTCTGGAATAAGATTTAGTGCTGAAAAAAGTTATTCCTAAGGTCTAAAAAAGAAATTGTTCCCAACTCTAACAATTTTCACTCTAGAATATTCCTACCCTAAATTTTTTTCTGCCCTTCCAACTCCCAGTAAACATTACTACAGGGTTAGAACTAGGGATGGGGACCGCGGACCGGTTCATATGTGAAACCGCCTGAGCATTGTGGTTAACCAGTCAAAAACCGGACCTCCCTCTACACGGTTCGGTTTTATATGCATGCACAGGGTTCCTGGAGGTGTAGTAAAACTGTCAGCACCTACCTCCTCGCTGGCCTCACAATGTCTGCCAAGCGCGACGATCAAACAGCCATTTCAAAATCTCTCAAGTCTGGTACCCTGCCCACTTTCACTATGCTCAGAAGCCTTCTGAGCATAGAGAAAGTGGCCAGGGAGCTAGTATATAGGAACTTTCCAGAACTTTCCAGTTCAGGCAAGTTCAGTCACGCATTCCATTGCGTAGTTTCGTATCCAAGAAATGTCATTAATAAACCGTTTAGGAAACCGTGATAAAACCGAACCGTAGAAGCAAAACCGAGAACCGAACCGAACCGTAGAATTCTCAACAATCCCCATCCCTAGTTAGAACACTGCATTACAACTACAGCTCCCATAAAACATGCATTGTTTGGGGAAAAATATTCCAAAAGAAAATACCTTTTTTCCTACCCTATTTTTTCGTGCCGTTACAGGAAACAAAGAGTTTTTTTTCGGGTCTTATTGTGATGTTGATTTTAGAGGTTCTTATTTACCTTTTTCCTATAGGCCTCCTCACTTCCACTGTCTATCATCATTGTGGGGATCGGCGACGCTGATTTCGAGGCTATGAACGTTCTGGATGGTGACGAGATCCGGCTATCCTCCAGAGGGCGCTATGCAGAGCGAGATATCGTGCAGGTAATAAAATCTTTATTAATCACAGGACTCGAAACTACCTGGAGCCGGGAGCTCAGGGCTCCATTGAACTCTCCTGTGGCTCCCTCAAATTTCTGATGGGAGCCCAAAGATGTACTGTTTGATGTACACAATAAAGATGCAATTGGGCACCCTGGAAAACATCTTAATTTCGTGCCCTGATTTGGTTCTTTTTGATTATCCAATCAGCTCTCTGGGTTTGTACCATGTGACCAGCCAACAAATTATCTTTCGTGCTATTGTCCTTTCAGTTTGTACCGTTTCGAGATTTCATCCACGGGAGTTCGGCGCAGGACCTGCTGAGCAGTCAGGCGAGACTGGCCAAGGAAGTCCTGGCGGAAATCCCCGATCAGTTCCTCTCGTACATGAAGAAACACGGAGTGAAGCCCAAGCCCCCGCTCCAGAGACAGCCCACACTCTCCAACGTGCCCAACATACCAGGAATGCAATAAACGCCAAAGGTCGTGACCCCAACCAGCACAAGGTCAAAGGTCAAGACTTCAACCAGCAGTAGGTCAAGGTCAAGACTCCAACCAGCATAAGGTCAAGGTCATTGATCTGAAATGTATTTGGTAATCAGATTGGAAATATGTAACATGTTAAGCATGTTTTCAAGTGTGGTATATGAAAGTTTTTTCAGTTAAATCATTAAAAGATATGCCTTGAGGAACGTAATGGAATGGTGACATGCTAGGTATTGACAATCTGTATACAAGCGTTGATAGGAACTGCCGCTTTTGCAAACAGCTCATGAATAGTATCAGAAATATTCATACTGATTCAACCAACGGAATTTTCTCTTTTGCTCATCGCCTATTGCATAGAAGTGTCAAGATGAAATTGAAATAGCAATTGGAAAATATTGTCAACACAGTGTATGCCATGCTAAGAATCTATCATTGGAATCTTGTTTCTCTTTGAAGTCTCTTAATAGATGTGAGAGGGCGTATATCAAAGTTATCAGGTCATTAATGGGAAAATCATTAACTATATTTTCAATTACTCTTGTACAGACTATACTTACTTAGTGGGTAAATACTGACTTCCTAAGTGTTATGATATATATATATATATATATATATATATATATATATATATATATATATATATATATATATATATATATATATATATATATATATATATATATATACATATACATATACATATACATATTTATATATATATATATATTTATATATATATATATATATATATATACACATGTATATATATATATATATATATATATATATATATATATATATATATATATATATATATATATATATATATATATATATATATATATATATATATATATATATATATATATATACATATTTCTGACTTACTGTAGTGCAGACAGTATCCGATAGAGTGGCTTTTTCTTCCATCTGCATACATCAAAATGTGATATTATTTAGCATATAAAAAGGGGTTTTGGAGGAACTTGCTCTACAACCAATTCTCAATCCATTTATGTGTTGAGTTTCTCATGAAAAGTACTGTCTGAGTTATGCAATACTCTTAGAATTTTCTTCAGATTCAAGGAAAAATCTAGCTAAATACTTGTAGGGATCCAGTCAACTTTTCTTTCAGTATTTTTCCTTTCATGTTTTATTCTGAAAGTTTTAGCCAGATTAATGTTTAAGCTCCAGGCATGGAGGGGTTAAGAACAGAACCTATTTTAAATGATATTTTCATAGCCATATTTAACATTACTGTGTCTTACATACTGAACTGCATATTCCTTGGAAATCATATTGTTTTCCAACCTCTGGGAAGAGTTCACTGTGGCCTATTCATGCCTGTAGCACCCCCCCTCCTCCCTCCCCCTCCCTCCCCCTCCCCCCTAAAAAGGGGTATCCAGTGACAGTCCTCCTGTACAAGCACCTTTTGGAGAGAGGAGAAATGGTTGTAAGATACCCACTTACAACTCTCCTTTTAATATTGCATGAATTAACCCTTATGCTGCTGGTGGTTAATTTGGCCAAATGATACAAAATGATGCAAAAAACCTGAAAAATAGATGAAACCCTGGAATATGGGTACTCAGTGATAGTACTCAGCGAGAGCTATATAATGAATACCACCATGGCAGGGATTAGATGTCCTTGTGCTTTGGACGAAAGTAGTCTCAGCATTGGGAGGGTTAATGCTTCATTCTGAAGTTACTTCTATGAGTACCATACATCCAGATAACACTTTTGATGATGAGTTCGGACATGAATGGTCAACTATCAACTTGAGAAAATGTTGTCTAAAATGACTAGCTGCTGTATTGTGTCAAACGTGTCATAGAAAAAGGCATTCTTCTATTAGTACTGCTGAGACAGAGACCCTGTTCTCCCCTCATGTGCCTGTCTCATCTGACACTGCTCTCGCGAGAACCAGCAAAACTCTCACGAGACGTGTTACCTGAAGACTTCTATTTTCTAAGAAACCATACTACTAATACTAAATATTTTACTTCAAAATAGCTGTCTCAGTTCTGGGCTTTTATTCAGTTGAAAGGAAGTACTGTTAAAGGTGCATTTAACCTGGATCTGCTCATGCTGTACAGAACAAACCTGATTTATGGAATCTCATATATTTGCTTTTAGTTTATAATACAGATAATTAGGATTGCATGCATTTGCTAGCATTATATATATATATATATATATATATATATATATATATATATATATATATATATATATATATATATATATATTTATTTATATATTTATATATATATATATATATATATATATATACATGTATATATATATATATATATATTTATATATTATATATATATATATATATATATATATATATATATATATATATATATATATATATATATATATATATATATATATATATATACATACATATATTAATATCTATAGTATTACAGGATAAGGGTGCCATTTCTCCAGTGCCTATCTCCTATCTAAGTATCTGAAAACCTGCAGTTAGCTGTACATTGACAGTGCCTGGATCTTAAAGCTGCTGATCCTTTGCCTTACATTCAATATATGTTGATATATATATATATATACACACATATATATATATATATATATATATATATATATATATATATATATATATATATGTTATAAGTATATAGGTACTGCCTATCAGATCTTTCGGATCTATGTTATCAGATCTTTCAATATTTTTTAAGAAAAGAATCCTGCATAATGTTATTCCAGTATATGATATTAAGACTGACATGACAACTTATTGAATCATGGACTGACTATCAATGTATCTATATATGAGTAAGAACACCATGACCTTTTGAACATATAGGAGTTGAAACAATCAAGAAGTGTCAGCTTTGACATTGCTGGATTTAAACTGTTCATTCTCATATGCATGATATTAGCTTATAGCTGACCACACAGTTATTCTTAATAGATATTGTTAAATATCTTTATTTATACTTCAGATGAATTGATCGCTTGTATTATGTAACAGAATTTCTAAATATTGATCCCAATTATTGTAAATCTATATATGTCTGTGTCTACATTTGATTGTGTAGTCATATTAAGGTTTAGAGGGTTCATATCGTGTGGGTATTAACTAATTACATTTACTATCTGATTGAAGTCTTTGATACTATGATAATCTGTAGATAATCAGTACCCTACCCCTCATAATGGAATCTTCCAATATTAATCTTTTTATAATCAGATTGGAGGGATTAGTTGACTGGGTAATCTGTGGATAATCTGGATGACTTTCCCACCCGTTTAACCCATACAAAGGCTATTTTCACCCAAAGCACAATGATGCAAAGATTTTTTTAAATCACCTAAACCCTGTTGTGTTGGTATTCATTGGAAAGCTCTCACTGAGTGCTCTCAAATAGCTACCCATGTGCCAGGGTTTCAGTCATTTTCTCATATAAAAATAAATTGCGTTATTTTGTAATGGCCAAATAAGTCATCAGCAGCATAGAGGTTAACATATATAAGCATACATTATCATCAGGCTAGAAGAGATAATGGCCTGGATGATCGGTGGACTTTATTAAATCAGCTGTGTGTAATTAAGGTCCATCATTTACAATAATTGTATTGAAGGGATTAATGGATTGGATTATCTTCCTTAGAATCCTCCATGATATTATGAAATAATATTTCATGTCCTTATCAATCTGCATATATTTTTTTCAAAAGCAATCATGTTTCAACCTTGGGCATCAGTGACTTGATGGGAGTCATAGGAAGGGGTATTCACTAGATAATCCATGGTTAATCAGTGGATAATTCCTGCAACTCTAATCCCTTTAATTCCCTAATAATCCTGCTCCCTACATCATCAGTCTACATAGATAAAAGTACATAATCTACTCATTAATCCTTGGGAGATAATCTGTGCGTAATTAACCTTATATACTCACATTTCTCTCTTGCAAACCTTGATGTTTTTATCAGTTATCATACGAACAGGAGTGTTATATGTGAATATTGTTTTATAAGATATCCGCTGGAAACATGTGAAACAGCTTAGCATATATTGTACATAATAGCAGGGTGACCTAATTGATACACCACTGTTTTATTTTCCTCTATCTAATAATAGGTATATAAGTAATGAGAAGAAGCATGTCTTAGTATTAGTGTGCCTGGATTCTTTTCTAACAAAAGACAATGATTCTACTCATCTTAAAAAATCAAAATCAAATATTTGAGCGAAATAATGGCTGACTTAGAAATGTTTTCAGCTGGCACCACTGGTGCCTCGAAATTCAATCTTGAGATGATGCAATTAAATATCACAATCAAATATGTATGGAATTTGAAATGGGTGTAAATTTCCTGTCGGGAAACCATCTTTCCTTGGGTCTAATTTGACTGAACCAAATTACCCTGGGTTAACCACAGATTAACCGCAAGTCACTTGTAACTTGCTCACACACCTCAGTTTGGGATTGAACCCATAGATCACCACAGTGAAGTTACCAAAAAAATCACAAAAACTTTATTTTATGAATGCAAAGTTCTACAGATATAGTGGAGGGGCCTATGTCCATTTTATGGGGTCCAGTGGGAATTTCACATACATTTTGATTTTTTTGCTGAAAAAGCTTCTTAGATATATAAATAAGTAATTAAAACATGGCACCAATTTTTTCGACCATGCGGTGGTCTATTTTTGGGCATTTTAGGCAAAAAATGTCATAAAACGTGATTTTTTGGGAATATGTTAATAAAAAATCTAGGGAAGAGAGTGGAATCTCCAAACTTACCACAAATACACTTCTTGGGTTGCTGATTATAACTGATGTAATAAATATTATGAAGTTGACACATAGGGTGTGTTTTTGGGGTGTTTTCAGCAAAAAAGAGTAGAAAAGGTGAGATTTTTGGGATTTGACAATAGAAATCCTATGCCTGAGAGTAGAAGCTGAAAACTTCACACAAGTACACTTAGAGAGCTATTGATAATGACTGTCATCAGTAAAATTTGTGAAAGACCCCTTAAGTGACTGCATTTTTGGGTTAATTTAGGCATAAAATGTCATAAAACATGATATTTCGGGAATATGTTAATAAAAAATCTAGGGAAGAGAGTGGAACCTCCCAACTTGGCACAAATACACTTCAAGGATTGCTGATTATAACTGATGTAATAAATATTATGAAGTTGACACATAGGGTGTGTTTTTGGGGTGTTTTCAGCAAAAAAGAGTAGAAAAGGTGAGATTTTTGGGATTTGACAATAGAAATCCTATGCCTGAGAGTAGAAGCTGAAAACTTCACACAAGTACACTTAGAGAGCTATTGATAATGACTGTCATCAGTAAAATTTGTGAAAGACCCCTTAAGTGACTGCATTTTTGGGTTAATTTAGGCATAAAATGTCATAAAACATGATATTTCGGGGAATATGTTAATAAAAAATCTAGGGAAGAGAGTGGAACCTCCCAACTTGGCACAAATACACTTCAAGGATTGCTGATTATAACTGATGTAATAAATATTATGAAATTGACACATAGCATGTGTTTTTGGGGTGTTTTCTGCAAAAAAGAGTAGAAAAAGTGAGATTTTTGGGATCTGACAATAGAAATCCTATGCCTGAGAGTAGAAGCTGAAAACTTCACACAAGCACACTTAAAGAGTTATTGATAATGACTGTCATCAGTAAAGTTTGTGAATAACCCCTTAAGTGACTGCAATTTTGGGGTAACTGGTATAATATGTATTATGAAATTGACACTAAGGGTGTGTTTCTGGGGTATTTTCAGCAAAAAAGAGTAGAATAAGTGTGATTTTTGAGATTGACAATAACGAAATATAAGCCTAGGAGCAGAAGCTAAAAACCTCACACAAATGCACTTAGAGAGTTATTGATAATGAGTGTCGTTAGTATGTGAAAAAAAACCTTAGTGACTGCATTTTGGGGGTTATTCAAGCATAAAATGACCATAAAAAGTTAGATTTTGGCAATGTAACCAAGAACAAACATACTTCAGAGTAGAAAGTACAAACCTCACACAGATATTCTTTGAAGGTTATTGATTAAAACTGCTTTAGTTAAATCTGATTTTAGGGTAATTTTTATTGAAAATGACTGAAAATGAGATATTTTGGGGATCTGCGGCAAAAAAAATCTACACTTCTAAGTAGAAACTGCAAACCTCAAACAAATATTAATGCAAGATATTGAATGAAACTGCTATAAGTGCACCTTATGAAATAAACCAATACTGCATGTATAATTAAGATCCATTACAATAATTGAAACATGATATTGGATTCTATCAAGAGTGTTAAATATTATTGATTGTGTAGTTTGGAATGATTCAGTTAAATAGTATTCCTATATTGTTCACTTTCCTAGATTTACAATACTGAATTGACACATTAACAGCATTTTAAATTCATATGAGAATGAATCTTAGGCGTACAGCTTAATCCACTAGCCCCATAGCGCGTGGCTAGGGAAAATTGAGCTGGGGTGCTGACTTAGTAGCCCGACTGGCTAAAAGAAAAGTGACATTTTAAGATCATGTTAAGAGAATTATATGTTCAGTTGAAGAACACCATTTGACACTTCAGTTGTCATTTAGCACAGTTTCAAAATGAAATATAACAAAGAAAAGATAGCTTACAAATAAAATTGTTTTGGGATAGGAATACATTGGGACATGTAGAACTGAGTATAGATAGGGCTATAAGATCTTGGGTGGAGCTATGGCAATTTAGAAACCAGAAGTCCTGCAGTCTACCAGATTTTTTAACCAAAACCTGAGCCCTAGAATCTCAAATAATACAAACATCAATCAATCTCTGCATGCTTGTTGTACCTGGATCGATTGGTGCCTCAACTACAATAGAATAGTGTGGTTCCAAAAGTTTTTGCTGACTTAACCTTCACTCTATTCATCATCTACTTGTGAAGCATTCAATAATTTGATGGTGGACCAGTATAGATATGTTTGATCCATAACAAGTCCTAGGTAGCATCAACCAATGTATGCTGATAGTTCCTCCTCTTATGTGTCTTCCTGATTGGTAATACTTTAGAAGATACCTCTAACATATAACACTGAGATCATAAGATATCTAAAATGGAGTTGTAGATAATATTGTGAATAAAGATTCTTCTCAAATCTTCCAAAATATTCTCACAAAAGTTAGATATTTCAAAATTAGTAAGGCCTCTTTGACTGAATAGTTCAAGGTATTGATTTAGTCATATGTATTCTGCAAGGAATAATATGGAGTATGTTTAGGTCCTTCATTTGTTTAACATACTTAATTTTGCTTCATATAACTAATTTTGCATACATTATTTACTTATTGATTCAGATATTTTGCATTGAGATATTAACCAAACCATATCTTGATCGAAAATTTCAACCTTTTTATTGATGACATATGGCTAATGTAGCGCCTATTCTACTTGAATGACACGCACACGCAAATGTCCTATGGCTAATGTGGTGTCTTTTCTACTTGAATGACATCCACACGCATATATATATATATATATATATATATATATATATATATATATATATATATATATATATATATATATATATATATATATATATATATATATCGCCTGTTGCAAGATAAACCCCCTAAGATGGTGTTTATAGACCCAAATCTAGATCAAAACAATATTCTGTCTAGTACCTAATGCCAATACATAGGGACAAGTAAGGTAAGTTTTGATACATAATATCATTGGTGTGTAACAACCCTATGTTAGAAAATATGAGTAAATTATGCATAAAAATGGCCAAAATAGGCTGTAACAAATGGCCAAGACAAATTTTGTCTAAAAGTAGACAGCAATAATGTTTACAAATAATGTCAACTTTGGGGTTTGTCATGTGTCAAACATAAAGGCAGACATCAGTTGTGCAGCTGCCAAAGTGCCATTTTCCAGATGCCTTTTGGCAGAGAGATAGGTTATTTGCCATTTTCATGTTTTCATGTGACATTTTTACCTTTTTTTCAATGGGTAAATGCATGATAGTATACTACTTCTATACCTCTATCAGAGATTAGTAATTTTGATATTTTCTGATAAACTAATGACGTACCTCTCTAAAAACCATGCGGATAATTAAAGATGTTAAACCATATTTTGTGGGAAACCAACTATATTTCCTCAGATGAATTTCCGAAACAAGGTTGTCCCATCCGAAGAGCCATGTGTTCTCCTAAATGGTAGTGAGATTTCAAAGAAATAGGGTAGTGGGCACAAGGTCCCTTGGAGTAGCCTACATACATGACACAAAAATACTTGGATCTCCTCATTTTCCTAGGGGAAAAAATAATTTACTGTTTCCGAAACATAATTTGTCCCAGTGTCTTAGCCAGGATTTAGAAACTGGGTGCCTAAAATTGGCAGTTGTAAAATTTTGGGGCGTCCAAATTCTTGAGGGGGATCACAATATACTCATATTTCAACCATAAACATGTTTAAATTCATCAAAATAAGGCATGATATCATTAAACAATGTCATGGGAGTTGCAAGGAGATGGAAAAATTAAATTATACGCTTGAGATTGAGATTTTTAGAAATTCCACACAAAAATATTTGGGTGTCCTGAGGGGTTCTTTTTAAGGATTTGGTTGTCCAAAAAGGCACCCAGACGCCCTGCTGGCTAAGACCATGATTTGTCCCGTCCGAAGAGTTTTCTTATATGGTCACTTATGGGATGGGCTTAGTATTTTTTTGCATATATGCCAAACACAAATATCACTTCAGTAGCAGAGATGCGCTGGCACCTTTTCAGCAAACGGCAGTTCACTGATGAGAAACTCCCTCCAACAAAAGCTGCGCTTGAGCAAAAGATTAAGAGGTCAAATTATCAGAGACATTGATTAAATAGACCTCTCTGAAATTATGTAACTCTTTCTTGGAAACAAGCTGGTGAAGCCAAGCCAACCCTTCCACCACCAATGTCACATGGTTAGTGCATGGAAGGGGAAGTGCTCCGGCCTGTCACTACTGTACTCCCACCAGCTCCTGAAGCGGTACTGCAACTAGTGAAATGTGCATGTAAGGGAAACTGCACAAAAAAGACATGCTCATGTAAGAAACACAGCATGTATTGCACAGACATGTGCACCTCATGTGAGGAAAGCTGTGAGAACAGAAATGTCACTGTGTCAGAGGACAGTGAAGATGAAACCTCAGTAGACTTTTTAGGTGGGTTGGAAACCTTACTTGATCTGTGTCCTAGGGCAAAACGTGTAAATTTTGAATGCTAATATACACACTTATGTGATACATATACATCAATTTTTTAAAAGGATTTAACAGATTTCATACAATTTGTCTATTTTATGTGTTAAGTGAAATTTGCCCATGCATTGTAGACTAAAGAAATGTATTAAGTTGAATAAGACCAAATATGTTGACAAATAATCCAGTATATTGTCAAAAATGTCAATTTTTGACCCAAAATGTTGAAAAACATTACGTTTTCAGGTCCAAAGGTGAGTGATTCAAAAACTAGTGGCTATTGTTGTACAAATACATATTATTTAAGCATATTTTAATTGTAGTAGTTGACACCTTAGTATCACGACCAAAAAAAATGACAAAAAGTGGATTTTTCATATAATACCTATGATGTCATACCTAATTAGCATAAAAACGCCTTTCCGTATTTGGAAAAAATTTGTGCCGTGTTTTATTTCATTCTACCCTGTATGAAGAGCAAAATTCAATTAAAAAATCAAAATGTATGTGAAGTTCCCACTAGAAATACATAGGCCCCCCCACTATACGAATACATACGAAAATGTACGATATGCCACGAATATATGTTCAACAATCCATAACAATGTACGATAATTTACGAAAATATACGAACATATACGAAATGATGTTCAACATGTACGTCAATGTACGACAAAAAACACAACACTTCGAAATAATTTTGTCGCTCACAAAAGTTTTACATGTAAAACCTTTTTTCAAATCGTGGCTTTAGCTACGAAATGCTGAGAATAACTGAGAACAACCGCGATAAGCGCCATTGCATTGACCAGGCTTACATCTGTAAGTTACGCAAGGTTTGCATACCTTGCATGTGTAGATACGTGAATAGATGTTTTGGTCCAGACGATAGATGGCATTGGAAGGCGGAACTCAGGGTAGTATGCGTGTACACTTTCGTAAGGTTGCGCTGCAGTCGCCTTTCAAGACGTGGGTGATTAAACACCTTTAAATAGTATCACGACCACACCTGGGCAAAGGGCAGGCGCGGACCTGCGGAGGAGCACTGGACCACATAGTATACAGCAGTGGAGAGAAACATGGACGTCTACTGCAGGGTGGCACTAGCTGTGCTCTGTGCGCTGGCCTTGGTATCAGGCACCAACGGATGTGGTAGAGGTTCAATCTACCTGATGAACAATGAGTACAAGCAGGTACTAATTGCCATAGGACCACAGGTGCCTGAGAACCCAGCTCTCATTCAGAAACTTAAAGACGTGTTTACCAAGGCCTCGGCCTTCTTATACCAGGCCACAAGGTACGTTCCCAATATCATTTCTTGAAGGTATACACACATAGGCAGCTGCATATGATTAACTTTACATGCATAGCCTGTGTCTTTTTAAAGCTTTTCAAGGTTTTATATTATGAGATTTGCATTGTGTTTTAAGACGGAATATAGTAATTTTGTGAAGCGGGCTCAGTCGATTTTGGTTTTATTACATAGGGATTGGATTTACCTAACAT
>OZ012687.1:37724099-37729099 GCA_963942565.1 Maea johnstoni
TGCTATTTCAAAGTAATCGTCATATTTATTTTGGAAATATCTATAATCAATATAAAGTGTGCGTAGCATACGCTTCATATACATAATTATAACTTGTTATCAAGCATTGTGCCAAATCCTACAGGATATTTATATCCGGCCTCACAGAGATTGGCTCAGTAAGGGGGAGGCTCAAAATATATCTAGCAGATATATACTGAGCGATTAACCACTTGTCATCTAAAACGTATACAAGGCCTTGCACGTACGGAAATATCTCGGTGACGAAACAATACGTTGTGAAAGAGAGGGTATGGAATTTGTTGGCCTTTGTTTGATTGAGTTATCATCCTACAAATTAATTTTTAAAAGTACTCTATTAGATGAAATATTTGATCAATGTTGTAAGCTCATGTGTGCAGTTAGACTAGGTTCCTAGTGCCTAAAACGTTTAGATCCCCTCCTGTGCTGACCAAGCAGGGTGTTGTAGTACCAGGTATGGTAGATAGATGGCACCCAGCACCTGATTCTCTGATCGCTAGAGGTCTGTCTTATTCAAACTGAATCCTGGTGTGATAAGTGTAAACTAAATTGACAACTATGGCCAGCTAGACTATTTGGTGCTGGGTAACAGAAAAAACATAACAGAAAAATACATATGACAGCCTAGAAATCTAGGCTAGTGTGCAGTGTGCGCTTTGGCCGCAATGTATTATCATTATGACAGTTGCGCAAGAATCTGGGAAGTGAAACCTTATCAGCCACGCTCTTGTGTGACGTAATTAACATCTCTGCACGGGATAGGTCGGTTTCAACTCAATTGGGTATGGTAAAATACATAAAAATACATGTAAACATATACAGTCCTCAGACCACAACATTCGGCCAGGCAGTTCATATCTCAGCTGCAGAAGCGAGCGAGAACAGGCGTTATTTACATGTCTGGTAAGTTTCTTGTTCGCATATCAAACTATACATTTGCTACGTGTAGCAGACATGGAAGATTAGGGTAACGTCTCTAGTGGAAAGTCACCAGTTCAGTTGAAATATCACTAATGAAACCTCCACCCTGTTCTCTAACGGTAGCAATAATGTAAGATATGTGTCAACTAACTGCTACCACTACTACTACTACTACTACTACTACTACTACTACTATTACTACTACTACTACTACTACTACTACTACTACTACTACTAGGGGACAAAGTAGCTCAGTTGGTTAGGTGTCGGAATAGTAATCAGTAGGTCGCTAATTCAATTCCCGGCTGGGGCACTTTGGTCTGTCCTTGGGCTAGACAGTTTATTCCATATTGCTTCAGTCCACCCAGCTGCAAAATGGGTACCTAGCATACATGTACATAAGGCAGTGCTTAGAGCTTGTGCGCCATGTGCTGCCAGTTGCTCTGGAATATCCCCCGAGGGATTGAAATGGTTTCCGTGTATACAGGCCTGCTAGGGAAGGAAGGTCATGTGAGCACTTCGGTGGAAACAAGACTCTAAACCAAATACCGTTTCTACTACTACTACTACTACTACTACTACTACTACTACTGCAACAAGAAATTAGACAAATGAGCTTGTGAGATTTAGAGATTTTTACATAATCGAAGCCCATATATTTTTCCTCGTAATCAGATCAGGTGTGAATGTTTAGACAATTAATGAGCAGAGTGAAAGACAATTGGTCTGCACACAAGTAGGACATGCTTTTAGCCCTTTCCTCAATATCTAATCTCACCAAAACATGGCCGCTTCAAACATGTATTTTGGGTGTCAGATATTACAGGATTTGCTTGAAAAATTAAGCACAGTTTTCCCAATTTAGACTTTATTCAAAAACTAAGGAACCTTATAATTAGAAAAAGCAAATCGTTCTCATTTTCCACAAAAATTCTGAAAGAAGTGGTCACAAAGTTTAAAAAGAGCAGATAATAGAAGAAATGTGATATTCTTTCCTCTGTATGGATCTTCCTTCTGCATTTGTGAAAGTTGAAGGTCATCGGTCTATATTATTTATTGATGCTCTGTTTTAAAACGCAATTCATGTTTTCTTTTCAGTTCTTTACTCCAAATATCGTTCATCCTGCCCTGAGTGTACTTCTATAATGCTGAGTGCATTACTCATTAGAAGACCTTTCAGGCAATATGTATTTTGTGTAGGGTAAATCGTCAAATAAAAGCAGGGTAAAGGAAAAACTGAAATATGACTGACTACTGGAACCACCCAAATACATGTTACGCCCCCTAGTAAGCGAGGCCTTCAAGAAAAGTGTCAAGAAGCGTCCCCTTTATGCTGTAATGCGTACTAATTTGATCCCCCTACCACATCAACCCTTTGTCCAGAATTTCCCTAGCGACGAGTCAAGAAAAAGACCACTAGTAGAATTTTTTCTTTTAGTGGAGAGATAAGTTTTTACTAACTACAATACAGTACAATATTGATTTTTTTGTCAGTGCCAGTGGTTGTACAAAAAAAATGAGACAAGCACATCAATGACCCTGGTAGTTTGCAAATCAAAGCTATGATCAGTTGATAGGTCATCGTTGTTAGGGCGTCCAATCGTGTACTATGCACGGGTTGCCCAGGCATTCAGCAAGGGCTAATTTTTGACCAGAACGTTTGAAGGAGAAACGTTGTTCAGAATCTTATGAACAAATTTCCTTCGAATAGTATGTTAATTTATGCGTAATTTTATGTTTGAATCATTTGCGCCACTTAGACATCTATCTATTGGTTAGAATAATTCCCTTTACATAACAAAATGGTGATTTTAAGCATGGCATTATTTGTACTGAAAGACATATGCAGGTCTCAAATAAATTCAATTTATGTTTTATTTTTCAGATACTATCTACACGTTGGCAAACAAATCAGTTCAAGATGCGTGTAAATTTCGTCCGCTTCCTTTGTATCTGCAATTTTCTATATGGACCCCCCTTATTGGAGGCCCAGCCCACCACATGGGAGGAAGAGGATACATGCTCGTCACTTCAGACCGTGTTGTTGAGGGAAGAAATTCTACTGTTGAAGGAACAGTTTGCAGCCAGTCTTGTGGTTCAAAAGGAAATGTTACGAAACATAGACAAGTTGTCCCATAATAGCTATGAAAACGCTCAAAAAATGAATGACAGTCTTATGGTTCAAAAGGAAATGTTAAGAAATATAGACGTGTTGTCCCATGATAGCCATGACAATGCCCAAAAATTGAATGATAGCCTCGTGGTTCAAAAGAAAATGTTTAAAAACATTGGTGAGTTGTCCCATGATAACCATGACAACGCCCAAAAATTGAATGATAGTCACATGGTTCAACAGGAAATGTTAAAAAACATACAAGAGTTGTCCCATGATAACCATGACAACGCCCAAAAATTGAATGAGAGTCTTATAATTCAAAAGGAAATGTTAAAAAACATAGATGAGTTGTACAATGATAGTCATGACAATGCCCAAACATTGAATGGCTGTCTCAGAGATCTGAAGATGTTAATGAGAAAACATTTCATCTCACACATTGATGCACTTCCATGTTTTGATAAGTCTGTTTCACATGATATTCCATACTGTACAGCAGGGTGGCTGATAATCCAGAGAAGAATGGATGGATCAGTAAATTTCTATCGAGGCTGGAGTGATTACCGGCAGGGATTTGGCAATCCTTCAGGCGAGTTCTGGATTGGTTTGGAAACAATGCACAGCCTCATGCAGAACAGAACCTACAAACTGCGCATTGATCTTGAAGACTTTTATGAAAACACAGGGTATGCTGAATACAGTACCTTTGCTATATCTGATGAGGCTCATAACTATACCTTGTCTATAGGGAAATACAGTGGAACCGCTGGAGATGCTCTCGCATATAGCAATCATGCACCATTTCTCACAAAGGACCATAGAGGTACTGGCCATTCTGCTCGTTGCCCTGTGCAGTACAAAGGTGCTTGGTGGTATCTTAGTTGTGCTTATTCAAATCTTAATGGCCAGTATCTTCGTGGTGCTCCCTCCTCGCTGGTTAATGGTGTCAGTTGGTATCAATGGAGGAGGTCTTACTCTTCTTTAAAGACTACCATCATGATGATCAAGCCAGTTGATTGAGATATAATGATGGATCATTTCGCTGTTCGTTACTTTATTCGATGTATTAAGGATATAGGGTGAATTTCTAGTTGTAACTGCTTGTAGTAGGCGGTGCTGTCATTCTACTCTTGACCATATAAACTACTAAGAAGTAACTAACCTCAACACTACCAAGAAATCTGAAAAAGAAATTGAAATTAAAAATTAAAAATACATGGCCCATGTGAAACGGAAAAAAAGATAGACCATTTCATTTTGAGATGTAAAGCTGTAATTTGAAAGAAAGTTCTTGATTTAAATATATTTCAAATAACGAGTGCCTGCCCTGATGGCCCTGTGGTCTCAGGCGTTGCCACTGACTATTAGCTGTCTCTCACCACTGCCCAGGTTCGACTCCTATTCGTGGCATGTGAGGAAGTTGCAAGTGGTGTGGGATCAGGCATATATTTTTGCCGGGTACTTGGGTTTCCTCCACCATTTTAGTACTTGCTAGTCACTACCTATTGCATTATGGGAGAAAAAATGCCGAAAATCGAAATTCAAGTCTGATTTTGTACTGAGTGACGTGCAGTTGACTTAACCTGTATTCCAAGTTTATGATGGGGTTTTGTTATCTATATTTCAAGTTTAATATCTCTCAATGTATATGCTTGTTAATATTTCTGAATTGTTGTTTAGTTTTTCTGGAAATTTGAAAGTTTTGCTTTCTATGCATGGATATAGGTAAAGGTAAAGCTAATCGCTTTATAGTCTTGTATCCACCGAAGTGCTCACACGACCTTCCTCCCCTAAATATATACAAATATATGTTTATATATACACGCATTACAGACATTTAATTTCACCACTAGTCGAGTGCACGTCTGCCAATGCCTGTTTGTACAAACACTAATGGATAACTTGTCCAAAAATTAAGCGGAGCATATTAATGACCAGTGCA
>OZ012687.1:37734099-37736599 GCA_963942565.1 Maea johnstoni
CCTTCACCAGTGCTGTCTCTGTGCTGTGACCGGGTTTATATGCCGATTGAAGGTATTCATGTAGATTGTTATCTGTCATGTAACTTGTCAGTCGCTGAGCAACCACCCTCTCTAAGACCTTTGATACAAACGAGAGGTTGCTAACAGGGCGGTAGTTTTTTAGTATCTCAGGGTCTAAGGTAGCTTTTTTAAGCAGAGGGGTGACCACAGCTGATTTCATAGATGTAGGTACTTCACTTGACCTCAGTGAAGCGTTAATGATGTCTGTGATTGTTGGAAGCAGTTCATTTTTGGCATCCCTGATGATCCAAGTGGGTATCGGGTCCAATGTACAACTTTTCGAAGGAGATTTACATATGATCTTCCATACCTCCTCCTGTGTTGTGGTTTGAAGAAAGCTTAAAGGACAATTCCACCATGAATAAAACATGGGCCCAAATAGTGTCTTAGGGTATATACTCTACTCATATCCAAGACCTCACAACCACCCACCTCCACATTAAAAGTTAATTGCTGTTTTAAGTCATGTTTTGCCATGTATCTGGGGGCGGCCATTTTGAAACTAGCTCATGACAGAATAGTTGCACAACCTCTGCAGTAGCCAGCATCTGCATATACAAGGCTAGGAGTGTGCCCAAATGCATTGTGTCCTGTTTCTTCTAGTAGTAGGAATTTGACAAAGATCATATGACATATTTATTGAGTTTACAAGGACACACTAGATTCTGTAAGTTTAAGATGTAAGAGTAAAATACTTACGGGAATACCCTTCCCATCGCTCTAGACCACAGTCAGATAGTACACTGATTGTAAACTATTGTTTGTTTGTACTGATATACATTGTAGTTGTTAAAAGGCAGGATATAGTAAGTAGGGTAGATTACAACAATTGCAAGCACTTCCCAGAGTTGAAAACACCCTGGGGACTTCAGGTGCTCAGGAAACAGCCATCTCAACACAATTTTGTTGATTGCTATCACCATTGCAGGAAGTGAATCTGGGGAACTACTAATCAATCAGTCATGTAATGCAATTGACCTGGCTAGTACTGTCAATCTAAGGAACACTTTCCCTGATGGGTTTGCAAGTCTAGTTTTAGGATTTAAAAATTATTAAGGGAAGTCATTTGATACAAACCTTTCCCAGCTGTCATACAAACAATCAAAATGATGAGTTATATGACTCTGATGTTAAGGGTATAGAATAAATAATCAGCAAATTAAGGGGTTTGGCAGAAGCAAACTTATCCATAACAAATGTTAAGTGTATTTTTATCCCTCTCCCTTTCTTAGCCATTTTATTGTACCCTTTACAGAGAAATTGTCTTCCAACAATTTGATGTACTTCTGGACCCTTTTCTTTTCTCATTTGTTGAACATGGCTCTGTGTGGGATCAAAATTGAATATTGTAGGCACTGCACCAGGTTTCGGGTGTTTAAACCTCCTAAATCCAAGTTTTATTTGTAGTTCAGCCTCAAAACAAGATTCCTCAAAGTGTTCATGACAAACACTTTGGGCTCCACTTAAATGATTAGTTTTTCATTGTCCATTCTGTCCCAATGTTGAATAGCCATCTTGCTGCTAAATCCTTCTTTTCTGGGTGTATCTTTGGGTTTGAAATGGAGAAAAAAGAAATTCCCTTTCCTTTTCCCCTGTCAGATCTGTTGTAGCATCCAATAAACAGCACAAATCACCATTTTCCCAACAGTGTTGTCATGGTTTCATGTGTGATGCTGGGTGCTGCACATACAGGAAGTGCAACTATTCTGGCCTGGACTGCCTGTCAGATGTAGAGTAGCAATGCATTGTGGGATACAATGGCTCCCATGGTCTTGAGCTTAATGGCTAGTTGGGGGTTGGCAATTAAGTGCAATTTCAGAGGTAAGGAAGCCAAACACTATTCAGGTGAACAGGGACTGTAAAGTATACATACTAAATTAAGTTCTCAGCAAATATTAGCCTGAAGGTGTAATTGTCCTTTAAGGTTGAGGGAGGCTTATCCTGGGGTATGTTCAGGTCGATGTCAGAGCAATCAGGTAGCTCATCTCTGATTTTGTCAATTTTTTCTTTGAAAAATGTTGCAAATCTATTTGCGAGGTCCTGAGCAGAACTATACGCTGGCAATTTTGTCGTTTTGTGTCGGAAAAGAAGGTCGTCTATAATTTTTGAAATAGCTTTTGAGTCATTACCGCATTCTGTGATTCTTTCATTGAAGTAGGTTGCTTTACTGTCTAGTAGTAAAGTATTATACTTGCACTTCTCAGCCCTGTAGATTTCTTTGTGAACGGTAAGGCCGGTCCTTCGCCACAGTCTCTCAGCTTTCCTCCTTTCATTTTTTGCCTGATGTAGTTCATCCGTGAACCATGGTTGTAGGGGTCGAACTACAACAGACTTCTCTTTCTTTGGTGCGTGCTTGTCAAGGACGCTGGTAAGATGAACATTGTATCTGTTCAGAAGATCTGAAACAGATTCACTATGATCATTAACCGTCAGCCCTTGC
>OZ012687.1:37741599-37744193 GCA_963942565.1 Maea johnstoni
GGCGTTATACGTATGTATGTATGTATATTATTGAATATGCTTCAACATAAACATACACTACAATAAATGGTATGAAGAAGAAACAAGTAACGAAAAACAACAGGGAAAGGAAAAAGTGCACAAAGAAATAATGGCATATGCCTTGACCAGATTAAGTCTGGTAACGTAGAGGACAAAAGCCTTTAAGAGACATTGCCTTAGTGGCTTAAGGAACTATATACATTGCTACACGCCATAGATAAAGACTGAACTCATGTTACATATAAGGGTTAACTGCATGTAATGGACATTATGCTGATTCTGATGGAAAATACGATATGGATGAAGACAGTCTTCACCCATTAATGCTTAAGATTTACTTTACTTGAAATTACCGTCTGGAACTTTGAGAATTTCGACGATAATTAGGGAAGTAAGAGTAAGTTTACAAAATATTTGAAGAAAAATTGTTAGTAATAACCTGATCACCATTTCCCCATCAAATATTCCAACAAATTTTCGTTTTGAAAAATTATTTGACTAAAAGTGTCAGTGTTAACTTTATTGGGTAAACTTTACACAACATCATGTTCAGATAATATAGCAATGTAGTAGTTATGTTAATGGAAGGTTTTCCCTTTACAATGTTAAATATTCTGTTTTGTCATCATCACTATTGTTCAATTTCAAGATACCGTATGTCGAACTGGAGTGCATAACGGAATACAACACTACCCCAACTTTAGTAGGATATATAGTAGAAAACTATTTTAAACTATGCAATTCGTGAAAAGATATATTAGATATAGTATCTAAATTGATTTTCGATATTGATCCCCCAATACTCGGTAGCATTTGTTTACCATCCATTCGACTGACAATAAGATTCTTCTTACCAAAATAAATAAGATTTATGACTGTTGAAAACAAAAGACAAGATTTACCTCATTTTAGCCTGTATGATAATAAGGACTTTTACAATGATTAAAAGAACGAGTGATGTATGGATTTTAGAATCCAGGAGAACAGACAATTTTCGTGCGCCCTTTATGAAAAGTCAGTTTAAATATTGTCACCAGGTGGCACTACCAAATCAGCCTTCTTAGCAATAATGAAGACCCATTAAAACCAACAGATGGTATCAATTAATGGAGCGCACGTGTTTTCCAGGTAAAATCTGTATTTAGAAATGCAAGTGAACCATTTCATTCGGAATTTCTATGAGCTCATTTATATTTATCTCTTTGCTGTTTGTAATTTGTAAACCTTGCCTCGGCTAGATATTGTCTGTAAAGTTTTTTTAAAAGACTGATCCGAAGCAACACCATGTGTAAACAAAAATATTGAAACTATCGTGGAATTTGACATTATTTGGGAAATCTCAATTAGATGGGAGATATTGATAAAGTAAAAAACATTACACAAAATACGCATTGAGAATTATTTGATTACCTGTGGTACAAGTACAATACGATGATCAATGTGTAACCTTAGATGCGATAAAAATCATCTCGTTAAGGATTAAAAATGTAACAAAACAACTGTTCCTAATATATGCATGAGGTTAGCATGGTTCTTACTACTTTAACTACGTATTTCATTCCAAATACCTTTGGCAAGATTCTTCTTTTCTATAAAACAACATTTGGTACGTGTTGCTTAAGATCCCTTAAAATCTCGGAAGAACCTAAAGCAGCCCATTTAACACGCAATCAATAAGAAACCCATGTTATTGGTGGCAAAATGTATTGTGAGCCTGCATGGAGCTTGACAATGTATTTGATATTTGTGAGAGGAGCATATTCTGGGATATTTCTGAAGGAAAAATACCAAAACCCATAACAAAGACTTTATGGGAATTGAATGAAGGAAGGGATTATAGTGGGGAGGCTAAGGGCGAAAATCGTTCACTTTTTTGACAAAAGCGTGAAAATTGGCACAGGTGTAGTTTGACGGATGGGGAATTTTTTAAAGCCAGGTACCCATCTCGGTTGCCATGGTAACCGGCGGCCATCTTGAATTTCAAAATGAACTTGCTATTCTGAGGTTCAATTAGTTACATCTGCTGCCGTTTCACTTTTGGGGGCGCTACGCGCTGCATGAACATTTGCGTCTAGGTGGGTACCTGACTTTAAATGACACTAAAAAACACATTTTAGTGGCGGCCATTTTGAAATTCAATATGGTGCTGTTTACCATGGCCATCTAGGTGGGTACCTGACTTTAAATGACACTAAAAAACACATTTTGGTGGTGGCCATTTTGAAATTCAATATGGTGCTGTTTATCATGGCAACCTAGGTGGGTACCTGACTTTAAATGATTCTACATGGTCTTAAGTACAACTGTCCCAACTTTAGTAACTTTCTTTTTAGTATAAAAAAAATGGCAATGCTTGGTAAATCTTCAGATGTTGTTGGTCAAGTTCACCGCAGTGGAGGACATTTTTATGCAAGTTTTTGCATCAGAGCATTTTCCAAAGCTCAACACAATAGTCTTATCAATCTCATTACTTTGATGAACAAAGTCAGGATTGACATCCTCAGAAAACACGGACTCTCCCCAAAAATAAATATATGAAAATAGCATTTGTTAGAAGAATCAGAGAAAATAAA
>OZ012687.1:37744393-37792497 GCA_963942565.1 Maea johnstoni
ATAATATATATATATATATATATATATATATATATATATATATATATATATATATATATATATATATATATATATATATATATATATATATATATATATACATGTATATATATATATGTATATATATATATATATATATATATATATATATATATATATATATATATATATATATATATATATATATATATATATATATATATATATAAATATATATATATATATATACATATATATATACATATATATATATATATGTATATATATATATGTATATATATATATATATATATATATATATATATATATATGTATATATATATATTATATATATATATATATATATATATGTTTTCTACTGCAAGTATTTCCGGCACTACCTGATAGGAAGAAAGTTTAAGCTGCGCACAGATCACGCCGCCTTGAGGTGGTTGCAAACCTTCAAAGACGCCATGGGAATGTGGGCCAGGTGGCAGAATACCCTGGCAGAGTTCAACAAGGAAATTGTGCACAGAGCTGGCAGGAGTCACGGTAACGCCGACGGTTTGAGCAGACGACCAAACGAACAACCAGAGAGGGGGGAGAAGCTCCGACAGTGGCGACCCCGAAATCAAGAGTACAGAGAGTGAATCGCCTGAAGAGGTGGAAGAAGACATCACCTGCCTTCGTCCAGAGGAAAACCACAGGGTGGCAGCGGTCACTATACAGCCGCTGTGGACAAATGCTGAGTGGAGAGAATTACAGAAAGAAGACCCCGACATCGCGCCAATCTGGACTAGGCTGGCCAGGGGAGAAGAGAGACCCAGGTGGAATGAGATATCCGAACACAGCTTGGCCACCAAATCCTACTGGGGAGAATGGCAACGCCTGAAGATGAGAGAGGGTGTCATCTACAGAAAGTGGGAGAGTTCCGACGGGAGCGAAAGTTCACACTCAAGTGCTGGTTCCAAGGAGCAAGCGGAAAGAGTTCCTACAGCAAGCCCACGGTGAAAGGTGGACGGCTCATCTGGGAGTGAAGCGAACGGTGGCACGTCTACATGAGAAGTACTTCTGGTATGACATGCGAGCTGACGTCAGGAGTTGGCTGGCCCAGTGCGGGGTCTGCGTCAGAGCCAAGGGACCGGGAGGCAGGACCAGGAAGAATCCTATGACCATTGTGAGATCGGGGACGCCCTTTGAGAGAATCGCCATAGACATGTATGGACCCGCTGCCTGAGACAGCCAGAGGGAACTCGAAGATCCTAGTCATCACTTGTTATTTTACCAAGTGGGTAGAAGCCTATGCCTTGCCGGACGAGACAGCCGAGACGGTAGCCGAGGCCCTGGTGAATGACTTCGTCAGCAGATATGGTACTCCTGTCTCCATCCACAGCGATCAGGGAAGAAACTTTGAGAGTACGCTGTTCCAGGAGGTGTGCAGATTACTGGGAATACGCAAGACAAGAACAACTGCCTATCACCCTGAGGGAAATGGAATGGTGGAGAGGTTCAACCGTACGATGGGAGCCATGATCAGAAGCCTGATAGGGGAAGAACACGACAACTGGGATAAAATCTTACCCCTCACCCTGATGGCTTACAGATCCAGTGTGCATGAGACCACTCAACAGACACCACACATGATGCTGTTTGGAAGAGAGATGACCGTCCCCTTGGCACTCACCATGTCCGAGTTGCCCACCAGTCTGGTGGAGCAGGACGAGCTGGAGCACACTTGGGACCTCCGAGAGAAATTGGCTAAAGTCCACCGACGGGCCAGAGAAGTCACCGGTCAAGCAATGCGACGACAGAAACTGCAGCACGATCGGGGGGCAATGGGCCACCGGAGAGACGTGGGAGACTGAGTCTGGCTGATCACCAAGGTTAGAAGACAGGGTAGAGCTGCCAAGTTTGAACACAAGTGCAAGGGACCCTATACCGTGATCGACGTGATGGCCGACGTGACGTACCGAATAGAAGACAAGAAAGGAAAGAGAACGGTGGTCAATGGAGAGAGGCTGATAACCTTTGTCAAGCCCGGGGATTGGTCTAGCACCGATGGAGCTGAGGATGAGCCGAGAGAACACGAGATTCCGACATCAGTAGACTCCGAAAGTGGTGATGACCAACCCGACGTGAGACCAGAGAAAGAAAATTCCCAGAGAACCTCAGGGCGGAGAGAAAGAAGAGCTCCGCAGCGCTATGGGTGTACATAGAAAGTGAAGAGAACCAGGTGGTCTAAGGCAGAGAGAGATTGTATGGAAGTGTAAAGGATAGAGAAAGACAAGACACTGAGATTCGAGCTACGGAATACGTGTGTATATGCTGTGCCTGCTGGTAGCAGGGGAAATGGCAAGACTAGCCAGCAACAAGTATAACTCCTACAACCCTGGATCATGCTGACATCAACTCAAAAGCTAATGCACCGTGAGGACTGAAGAATATTCGTCTGGCTGGAGGAGGAGTCGTTTTGAAGAGTGAGAAGAACGCCAAGTAAAGTACCAAATCCGAAATTGTCGACACCCTCAAGATACCCTTTAGCTCAAGAATGGTGATTTCGTCCGCTTGGAAAAGTGACAACCGCCTGAGTACCAGCAGGAAAAGACGATGGAGAGAAAATGTCCGACAGAAAGTCCTTATGATGACACCTGGGGGAAATGGTTGCCATGGAAACGAGAAAGGAGGGCATCCGGAAGAAAAATCCCAGAACAATCAGGAGATTGTAGCGTAAAAGAAGAGGGGGAGTAGGGTGACGGCATCATCCAGACCACCAAGAACAGTGAAGACAAAAGAAATTTCTGAAGTGTGAAAACTGAAGAGAAGAAGATTCGCTCTGGCGTAGGAAATCGCTGGAGTAGAGAAGAAGAATCGCTCTGGCGTAGGAAATCGCTGGAGAAGAGAAGAAGAATCGCTCTGGCGTAGGAAATCGCTGGAGAAGAGAAGAAGATTCGCTCTGGCGTAGGAAATCTCTGGAGTAGAGAAGAAGATTCGCTCTGGCATAGGAAATCGCTGGAGAAGAGAAGAAGATTCGCTCTGGCGTTAAGAAGTTGCTGGAGAGAAGACATAGAGACGATCTGGCGTGAGAAACTGCTGGAGAATGGAGACTGTGGAGAGCGGCGAATTGTGCCTGTTGCTGCGTCGAGTGTTGACAAGTCGAGTGAGAATTCCCATCTGGAGACCAAGGGGTTTCCCCGCACGTGAGAGGGAGTCCCCGCATGACGTCACGGCAGTAGCTGAGTTTGACCTAGTTGGCGAAGCGAGGAATTTGCCGTGGGCGAAAGTACAGAAATAATCTCAGCGCGGCGAAATAGAAACCAACCGAGCTGATGGCAAGCAGTCAAGCAGTAACTGAATGGAATGCGGGAACGTGCAGGCTGGAGAACGAGGAGACTTGGGATATTTCGGCGGTGATGGTGGAGGGTGGCGGCGGCGAAAGAGTCCGAAAAACAACAAGTGTCGCAGAGGTCACCTGAGAACCAATCAGATGTCTCCAAGGGGTGCCACACCCCCGGAACCGCATCACCAGATTGACCCAGTTAGCAGAAAGACGCCATTCTTCATCTCACGCCTGAGCGAACCAAACACATCACGAATTAATCGCCGCTAATCCTATTGTCAACAAGACATCCGATACAAAAGAAAGCAACATGAGCATGCAGCCGACACACTCGCTTCGGGAAGAGGGATACTGCGGCATCTGCAAGAGGAATTTTCGGGATATGGGCCGACACAACCTAGACTTGCACGATGGAAGGGGAATACACGCGTGGAGGTGTCTGAGCTACAAGGGAACGGGACATGGCGAACGGTGTACGTACGTAGACTGCAACTTTACCGAGATGAAGATGCACTACATGAAACATCATGCCGAAGAACTCGAGTGCATACAAGTCAAGTGGAAAAAGGGGTACTATGCAGTCGAAGACGGACACATCGTGCCTGGGGCCCCATTCTACCCATCGGAGCACCCGTTTAGCGCCGTCGACGACCCGGATTTCCCTGCCCGACGTCTTGAGATCGACGAGGAGAGATACCAGCAAACAGAGAGGGGAGCGACACCGTTCGACCCGATGGTGCGGCCTACTTCGGCGAGTGCGATGTATCGCATGGAGGCGAGAAGATGGGAAGACGAGACTCCACCAAGGAAGCGAACGAGAACACCTTCACCACCTCGCACCCGCAGAAACTCCCGAGAAGAAAGCAGGCGAGATACCGACAGGCGCAGCTATGGGGGAGGCGATAACTGGCACCAAGGTAGAGAGCCAGGAGCAGCGGGAGGCTACCCTCGAGACGACCATCCCCGTGGAGTGCAACCGGCTCACGTGCGGTACGAGGCTAATGCGGACAGGGCGAGAAAGGCCGAGGCAGAGCGGGACGCGCTGGCCCAGCGGGTCCAGAGCGTCGAAGAAGAACTTTTGCAGTCCATGCAAGATGTGGAAGACCTCTGGAGGGAAAAGTACAGTGCCCTCGAAGAAAGCCACAAAGTATCGCTGAAGACGAAAGCAGAGATGGAACAGAAGATCGACCTGATGATGTTACACGAGACAGAGATAGAGCGGCAGTATAAGGAGCTGAGCGATAGATGCAGAGCACAGAAAGACTCGCTCACCCTGGCCCACCAGGCCGAACAGAGGGCCGTTGCGGGCCGGCGGGACGATGGGCGAACCATCCAGCAGCTACGCCGGAAAGTGACCAGCATCAGACAGGAAATGGCAGAGTGGGCTGGCGCCGAAGCAGCGAAGGCAACGGAGAATTACAAGAAGAAGAAAGAAATCACCGAAAACATGCTGGCCGAAACCCTGCTCAACATGGAAGAAGCTGAAGAAGCCAAGAGACAGCTTGACGTTCGTCTGAGGGCAGCGGAACAAGACGTAGAGAACTACAGAGAGTGTTGCGAGAGGGCGCTAGAGGATCTCCGGCTAGAGAAGCACGCCAACAAAGAAGCCACGAAGGTAGCCATGCAGGCTGCCCACTGCCAAGACCAAGAGAGACTGGTTCTACAGAAGCAGGTGACGGAGATCCGACTAGAAGCCAAGGAAGCGCTAGAACTGGTGCAGAGTTGCAGATTGGAGATCGACCATATGCAGCACCAAATAGAACATCGAGAGCCGCAGCTGACGACGGCTGAGAACGAAATCCGACTTGTCCAGGAGCAGTCAGCCGGAAAGCAGGAAGAAATAGACGCCCTGACGACAAGCCTGGAAGACCTAAAACTACAGTGGGACGAGCTTAGCGGAAGCCGGACTTCGAGGCCGCGAACGATGGTGGGGAGTGAAACGACCCTAGCCCTATTCCCACCAGTAGAAGACAGAGAAACAGATCAAGTCCAAGTGAGGCGAACCCTGGCGGTAGCCTACGACATCAGAGCAGTCCAGCGGGGACAGGTTGTCGAACATCCTCGTCGTGTCACCTTCGATGCCAACGTGCTGAGCCCCATCGTGAGAACCAGCCCTGATGAGCTGATGACATACCTGGAGAAATTCACAAAGCCGCGCATCGATGAAATCCGAATGGACCTCGAGAGGAAGGCCTTTGATCGGGGGGTGTTGGAGGGTATGCGACGACAGCAGATGGCAGACCGGGATGCGGCTGACGGGATCATCCTTATCTCCGATTCGGACCCCTTCTCCGACTCGGAACCCATGCCCGACTCGGATGCTTAAGTGAAGAAACTTGGGGCAAGAAAGAACAGACAACCTCGATCTTACGCATTAAGCGAACCGAAATATCTCACGCCTGAGCGAACCATTTTATTTATTTATTTATTTTTATTGTGATCATCATGAGACGTCTACTTCTACTTTCTGGCGCTGGAGTACCCAGCTGCGGCGGTCGAATCCAAGACCTGCCTGCTACTTCAAGACAACACTAGACGATGACCTTCGATGTCAGACTCACGGGTAGCCATCCACTCTACCTCGTGAGATATCTCCTATTCTACATTCTGGCGCTGGAGTACCCAGCAGCAGCGGTCGAACCCTAGACCTGCCTGCTATTCCTACTACAACCTATTCCGTCCATCATCTGTGGCGCTGGATTACCCAGTCACGATGATTTGTGTTTCTTCCATGGATAATTACCCGAAGTGCCAAATTACTACGTCCATCTTCTGTGGCGACGGATTAACAAGTCACGACGATCTTTGTGCCTTATTATTGGATTATTATTGACTACTCTGCGAACAACCGGACCTGTGTACCATCCACGACGTCCCAGGAAGAAATCGGTGACCAAGAAGAAGTTTTTAACGAAGTGACACTTGAGAGATTTTGGACTATGCTGGTGTGTCGGAGTCGTTCACATTTTGGTGAACTTAAAATAAGCGAACAATTTTGAGACCTTAGCGACATAACAGCTGGTAGCCGTAACGTGAGTAAACCACTGTATTGCATGATTTTGATTGTTTTATCTTGCCATGTTTTATCAATGTTTTTATTGTTCTTAGAGTTAACTCAGAGTGCTATTTTTCTAGTCCAAGATTTTATAAGTCGAGTATTTTAAGGATTAACGTTTAACGTTAGGTATAAGAGGTGCGTTATTTTAACTAGTAGTTATAGTAGTTCTTTTTAAGTATTCCGCTCCAGTGCAGAGTTCGTGTTGTTATGTAGATTTTCGAGAAATAAGAGTATTTCAATGAGCGATATTGAAAGTAAACAAAGTGAGCGATAATTGGGAGAGTGGGACCGGAAGTTCAGGACTTGTCCACTCTCGGGAACTGTGTACATTAGAAGTTAGTATTCCTATACTGTGTTTAGTGACCTGTGTGTCACTTGGTTATTCTGTTCATAACAGACGAGTTTAGAACTTTTTCGAGAGATGATTGTTGTTTAACGTTCGAGTTACGTTTAGATTTCCCTTTTTGGAAATTTGTGAAATTTAAGAATCGAGGACGATTCAGAGCAAGTCGGGGGCTGTGTGACGGAATGACCCCAGGGCTAAGAAACAGGTCATGTTCCGTCACTTCTATTATTGTAAGCTGGGTCTCCGCCTTCGCAGAGCCTAGCATTTAGACGTGCTACAAAGTATCTGGTTATTTCGAGTGCTCTGTGACGTAGCGCTCGTGCGGCCTCAACGATTAATGTACCGCGCGTGCGATTGGAAGGAAGGGCGGGAAACTAGGTTAGATTCGAAATCACGTCAGTCTTAGAATAGTGTTAGAGTAGAGTGGAAGTAGGAAGAAGAGAGTTAACGACAGAGGTGCTTACAGACGGATTAAGGTGCTTGAGAACTGGATTTAGACTACCCAGGGAGTAACGATTACAAGGTCAAGTAGCCAGATAGAGACTGAAGCTGTTCACGGATTATTATGTGTACTTAGTGAGGATTATGATGACAGCATAGAGAGGAACTGTAGCTGAGTAGAGTGTGTATTTACATCAGGATTTACCAGACATTGAGACCAGAGATCAGAGAGATCAAAAACTTTTTGTGGACTTGTGATGTCGAGATAGTCATTTACATTGAGTGGACTTATTGTGTTGATGTTGCTGTACAGAGAACGAGTCCGGTGGTATGTATATTGTACTGTGATGATTAAACTGTATTGTTGATTTATACTTGCTTGTCCCGTCTTCTCTTCAACACCACATCCATCCCCAACCTTCGCTAAGCATTATTGTAAGAGTCAGAAAACCCAACTGAGCTTTATTTCATTTCAAGAGAGAACTAAGAAACCTTTTATTTAAGTAAGGTGATTCTGTATGTTAGTCGGATCATTCCTTCGGCCAGGGATCCATTCCGCTACAATATATATATATATATATATATATATATATATATATATATATATATATATATGACCATGGTTGGAGGATGTTTTGTGATGGTCGAGGTTTAGTATGCCCCCCCTGCTGTGAGTGAGCTTTGAGTAATATTCTTTAATATTATTATTATTATTATTATTATTATTATTATTATTATTATTATCATCTCTATATTAATAGCAGGTTCCAAATTTTGTGACCGTAACTCCTCCGAAACGGCTGCAAGCATGATGCTGTGGCTGTGCATGCCGATTAGTGTGGGGCTGAAGTTTTGCGATAGCTAGGTCTGAAGGAAAAATAACTCACAGTTTACCTAAATTCGTGAATGCAAAATTTTTAGCTAAATTTTGAATCCGCCGCAGCAGCCATTTTTCGCCTGCATGCGCTCAACACACAACAATGACGACACGTGAATTGTTTTTCGTTATTTTGCCGCTGCAATAATGACGTCATTGTTAGCTCAATCGGTAGTGTGCGCGAAGCTCATGCGGAAGGAAAGGAGATCGTCCTGACACGGAGCTTTGATCTTTTTTTCGATATTTTTAACTTCATTAGAAGTTTTTTGATAGTTCACATAACGTTTTAAATATTTTCCACTATTAGCTACTTCAGAAAAATAATAATCATTGAAAAACAAATTGTTTTCAATCGTTAGTATTGTTTTGAAGTTACAGCAAAATATGTCATTTTTTATTTGATCATTTCTCTGTGACCAGTGGGCTTTAGATAACAGATTTTATATATCTAGAAAGTCCGTAATATGTTATTTTTAAATTCGTTAAAATCATAATTATAGGTCACGTAATCACAGAGAAATTACCGAATAAAAATGCATTGAATAGACGTTTTGATTTCCCGAGATTCTCCGCAAAATATCTCCGTTTTCATTCGATGATTTCTCAATTATTTCCTGGGTCTAAGACAATAAATTTAGAAAAGCGGTTATGTATTCTTTTCAAATACACTAAAATCGTAATTGTGGTTCCCGAATTCATGGGGGAATCATCGAATAAAAGAAAAGTCTTACCTAAATAAAACTTTTTTTTTGGCACTCTAGGTTGCCGTGGTGTTTGTCCAGTCGGAACACCGGCACATCTTTGGAAAGAGCATAAAGAGTTCTTTCCTGAGTGCTTATGTTAGCTGATCTTATCTAATAAAACTAAGATGCTTTATATAAGCCCGTGCTGTGCACGTGTTGCAACCATTTTATTCTTATTATTATCTCTATATTAATAGCAGGTTCCAAATTTTGTGACCGTAACTCCTCCAAAACGGCTGCAAGCCTGATGCTGTGGCTTTGAATGCCGATTATTGGGGGGCTGAGGTTTGAAGTAAAAATAACTTACAAAAATGTTTTTGTGAAGGTTTCTTTGTTTTGAATGAAGATCTAAACTAAACTTAGCATGAGCACACTGTTGCAACATTTTGGATTGTGCAACAATCCGAATGTCATAGAACAATATGATTAACTATTGTTGGAAGCATGTGCATGTGATACGCTCCTATACGTATGTTTGCCGAAATTATTTGTGTTTATTATACCTCACGAGAAGACTCTTGATTCTGGTTGGTCAAGGGCCATGGATTAATCGTCATATTTCCCTTCGAGAGGATTGTCGCCCTCGGGCTACGCCCTCGAGCGACAATCCTCTCTCGGGAAAGTTATTCCTGGTGGAAACCCCAAAGGGATGTCATATGTGTCTATTAGGCCTTTTTTTTTTGGTAAATCTCAGCTAACTTTTAGTCAGTACGAAAATAAATGAAATCATCCGAAGCTTTGCGCTTGCTTCCTGGCCATACCAGCTTCATATTGAATCTACAATTCGATAATTTTTCACAGATCTCAATCTAGCAGTTGGCCGGCCAGCATGGTTAAGCTCGTACTATGAGGGAAACCAGAATCTGGCCAGTAGAGCCGTCGATGGGAATATTTTCGACACCACCTATCACCAAGGAAGCTGCGTCCAGACCAACTCCGAGTCAAAACCCTGGCTCGTCGTGGAACTGAATGAAACTTACTCTATTGTTCGAGTGACAATCGTCAATAGGGGCGATTGTTGTAGTGAGTACCAAACCTTATTTCTGAATGTGATAGTTTCCAAGTTGGCAAATCAATGTCCTTAAAAAAGCATGACAAGCAAAACATAAAACATGACAGATATTTACAAATATTCAAAGGCACTTTATAGAAAATCTGAATTGTATATTAATCGTGCAAGTCTTTTTTTTTGTCAAAACGTATTAAGGATTATACAATTTCATGTACATAATTAATGAGATACACATTTACAACCATTTAAGGTGAGCTGCTGCACAACTTTACCATAAGTGTTGGCACAGTTTTTAATCCAACAACCGGAATTAGCGATTTTAAGACATGTGCGCATCATCCTGGAGGCGGAATAGGATTGGGTGCCCACACAACCTTACAATGTACCAATGGACGGGTTGGCAAGTATGTACGTCTCCAAATGGAAGGACAGGATGGTGCGGATGAAGTACTCCATATATGTGAAATGCTCGTTTACGGAATTCGAACGGAAGGTTTGTAAGCAATTTCATATAGCAAACTACACTTTCTATTTTCAAGCCCCTTACTGTCGTTTAATTATTGTGATGTAAATCTATTCACGAACTTAAATATAAGCAAAATTCTTAAACCATGCACAACGTAGGATACAAATGGTCTCATTGACATGTGAAATGCTCGTTTACTATCTTCGTACTGAAAGTTTGTAACCAATTTCATATAGCAAACTACACTCTCTATTGTCAAGCCCTTTACTGATGTTTTATCATTATGGTAGGAATTTAGTCAAGAGCTGAAATATAACCACAATTCATTGTCCCTGCACGACAATGGACACAATTGGTCTCATTGATAAAAGAAAGACAAAATATGTAATCATTGAGTTCATTTCAAAAGAATACAAACCTTTGGCCAATACAAAATATTTTGGAAATAGTAATTGGAACCCAGGCACATGGGTACTCATATAAGAGTAATCAGCGAGAGCTATCTAATGAATACCAACGGACAGGGTTTATGTATGTTATCAAAAATCTTTGCGTCCTTGCCCTTCGGCCTGAAATAGCATTAGCATAAGAAGGCTTAAAGAAGGATGGGAATTTAACGTTAGATGTGTGTAGAAATGTTTTAGGGTGACTATTAAAGATAATATGCCATATAAATGTAATCGACTACCTCTGGAAATGATGCTTTGTTATCACTATTACGATTTTGTGTATGTGTTGACTTTGTCCATCTTCCAGACGTTAGATGTGTGTAGAAATGTTTTAGGGTGACTATTAAAGATAATATGCAATATAAATGCGATCGACTTCCTCTGGTAATTATGCTTTGTTATCACTATTACGATTGTGTGTATGTGTTGACTTTGTCCATGATCCAGACTTGAATACTTTTCCTCCCCCTATTCTATTTTCCAGTGGTTCCGCATTTCCAGGTTCGCGGAGGAAGATGTAAGGGAGACATCTTTATCCCAATTTCTGCGGCTTTAAGGGCTTTAAGGTCAGTTAAAGAATGCGCATGCACCTGTCAACAAACACAGGAGTGTACTTCCTTCATCTATGGAGACACCGCATACAACCGACAGATGAACACCCATTGTTATCTGTGGTCTGGGGGAGTGTGTGACGTCACAGAAAACGTCGGCACGATAAACTGGCTGTATGAGAAAGGTAATATTTTGTAATACTTTGAAAGGTTTTTTGGAAAGAAGATGTTTGTGAAGTGCAGGGTAGCTAAATGATTAAATATGGAATGACCATGATTATATAATGTGAATGCCCCTTTCACACTAACTGGCGATGTTCTTGCGAAGTCTTCCTGACCGGTAATGCACCAATAATCATCAGTACATCGTGCGGACATCGCAAAAATAATTTGCTTGACGATCTATTGAGAACCTATTGATACCCCAGTGGCAACACATAAATGTATATATCGCGATGTGGTAACAACTCAGTCACGACCGTTGGCGATCGCAGGACTGCATGATACAATATTGACAACCGCATCACCAGCAGTTTCCACTGCTGCGTGAACCATCGCAATAGCGTCTCAAAGATTTTCCAGTGCATCATCACCTCTTAATCAACGATGGCACTGACGAACTGGTTACGCCACGTTTGCGAACTGCAGCAACAGCGTGGCGATGGTTGGCAAAGTGATAACGAATGCTTCGCGATGCTGTTTTTCAATGCCAAGGCTGGAGATGTTTGGCGTTGATTGGTGATTTTTTTGAGCACTAAAAAATCGCCAAGCGTGACGATGTGTTCATTACAGCCGATAAAGGCTGGCAATGTTCTAACAATGTACTGGTGATGTACGGCGATTCATTGGCGATGTACACATGTCAGTAGATCGCTGGTAATCACCAATGGGTGTGAAGGGGGCTTTAGTATGTATGTATTTATGTATGTATGTGTGTGTATGTGTGTATGCATATATGTATGTATGTATGTATGTATGTATGTATGTATGTATGTATGTATGTATGTATGTATGTACGTATGTATGTGTGTGTTTATTGTGCTACAAACCTACTTGATACCCGCGTAATTTTCTTTTAAAGTTGAATATCAGTAACTGGGTTATTTAAAAGGACAGAGCAATTATTTCTCTATAGTGTTTCACAAGGTAAACCTGCCTCTAGGAAATACTCCACATCTTCCCGATCGACCATTCAATTGTTTTTAATAAGCAGTTGTTTCGGCATATTTTTCAACAGCTTTGTGTTCCCTATACATCAAGCTTAATGAGGCCATTGAATACAAGTATTCGCCCTTTTTCCTCTTTTCGTAAATAGGTAGTTGTGTACATACAATCAACATATTTGTAACAAAACATATTTCTAGAATATCATCATGGACTTCAAAGTCTCTTCATTGTCTGTTATTTTGACACTTCACCTTTCAGCTTTGTTCCATACTAGTAAGGTTGATTTTGGACATGGTATTGACTCATGACAAAATGTGTGTGTGATTGTGTCACAGTAGCTTCTTTTATCTTTTATCCTCATTTTAAATAGTACATCGTTTGTAGCCACTCTATTGTGGAAGTATTTCAATTGGTATACTAGTATATCTGTTAGATATATATTTAATGTGGCTTATGGGGATGATTCATGAATAAAATGTCATTTTGAGATTTTTACTGAATTAAAAGCCTACACTGTCATCCTCATAATCATACCAATTTGGATGTCTGGGCCATCTCTGAGCAGAGTAAGAGACCGAACATGTCAGAACCTTACACAGGCTTGCACATAGACAGAACAACGTTTTTGGCTCTTTTCTCCAAGCACTTTAGGTGCCAAATGTTAACAGATTTGCTTGGATTTTTCTATGTTATCAACTTAGAGAATTTCGGATTGAAAAATATCACCTTTATTTTTACAATTTTGACTTTGTTTCAACATTGTACAATATAAAAGTTCAAAAGTACATATTTTTCATAAATGACAAAAAATCTGAAGGAAATGACTATACAATTTCAACGGAGCAAAGATTTTGAAAAATGTGAAACCAGTCCCCCTGTATGGTTCTTTTCTCGAAATGTATTCCCGGTCCATTATTGGGACAAGGTTTTCTGTTTAAACACTACGCATTATGAAATTTGGTACATAAAAAGCTTTGGGTAATTCGGAGGTAAGCCTATCACAGTTGTACACTCTAGAAGTTAAAGAATATGCCTTTTTTTTCATTTTCAAGGAAAATTCGGAAAGAAATGGTTATAAAATTTTATCAAATAAAAGTGATACCCATCACTCTGTATTGATGTTTTCTACATATTTATGAAATGTGAAGATACCTTTTCTGTAATTGTCCACAGGAGCCCCGTTTAAAACACTATTTATGTTTCTTCAACTTTTTATCCCCCCCCCCAAAAAAAAAATACAACCTGCTGAAAGGGTTTATTTGAGATACTTAAAGGGCAAATACACCATCAGAATAATTTAGGTTCAAAATGAGCTTATACATGTCACCTTTCAAATAAGACCTCCCCTGAACCTGTCCTCTTCAGTACTACTCAGTTGTGGCTTACAGAAGTAACCAAGTAACAAGCCTGAGGCAGACATATGGGGGCGTCCATGTATCCTATGATGCACTCTGTCTTTGGTATCCTCTAAGCACCAGTCTGTTCCTCAACACAAGATATTTCAGGCAATATTACCTTTGTAGAGGCCAACTAGTGAAATAAAAGACGAGCAGAGTAAAAACCGAGTCAAAGAAATTATCCCACACTATTTTGTGTGAACCGAAAGGAATTTTTGACATCTGAAAATCCTATGTGATCATTTAGCTGGTTTCCGTATATTGTTACATGTTTCAATAATATCACTTGAACATGATTGAAGACGTTTGTATATTTTGATACAACCTTTACCACATATTTTTTTGGTAATTGGTAATGATGGACCTATTAAATTTGTAGATTCCTCATTATATTCTTTTTCTCTTTGCTGCAAATACAGTTCGAAGTCCAGTTGCTCAGAGAGGTATGGCAACAACGCTGATACATTTTTGATAAATTGTAGTTGCAGCATTGCCAGTAGTAGTAGTAGTAGTACATGTAGTAGTAGTAGTAGTAGTAGTAGTAGTAGTAGTAGTAGTAGTAGTAGTAGTAGTAGTAGTAGTATTAGCAGCTGCAGCATCAGTCTTCGTCGCCGTCGTCGTCGTCGTTGTATCAGCGGTAGTAGTTTTAGAGGGAGTAGTAGTAGTAGTAGTAGTAGTAGTAGTGGTAGTAGAAATACCATTACTACTACTACTACTACTACTACTACTACTACTACTACTACTACTACTACTACTACTACTACGATATCATTTTAAATAAGTTTGATAATAACAATATTGATGAGGATGATGATGATAATAATGATGATGATAATAATAATTATGATAAAAATAAAAATAATAATAGTAATAATAATAATAATAATAATAGTAATAATAATAATAGTAATAATAATAATAATAATAATAATAATAATAATAATAATAATGATAATAATAATAATAAAATAATAATATTGATAAGAAAATATTAATAATAATGATAATGATAATAACAAAACAGTACAACTACCTCCCACTGTGTGTGAATGTTTTACTTTACTATGCCATATATCAACATGCTCTTTATATTCATGACTATTTGCAGGGACCATTATGACGCATATTAACAAGGACCGCTCCGCCACTGCCCTCAGACCGCTGACAGTTGTCGCTCTGAGTCGGACAGATTGTGTTGCACAGTGCCTAGACCAACGCATGTGCTTCTCTGTCAACTACAACCGCCATCTTGGAGAGGGGGATCACAGGTGCGAATTGAATATATGCCAGGCTTACAGTAACGACACAGACTTGATTAAGAGGGAAGGATACGATTACATAGGAATACCTACTTCTTAAGGTAGCACATTGGTAAATTGTGAGACCTAGTTTCACCTTTCCCTGGTTTTATTTGACAATTCAGCCTCTACAAAGTGTAAAGGAAGGACAGAATTGGGTTTTACGTCGCTTTCGACGGCTTAGGTCATATCGCGACGAGATAGGAACCCGTAACCGGGAAGAAAATCCCTACTCTTCACGAATAGTTCCAAGGGGTCTTTCAGTTGCAGCAAAGCCATAGGCAGTCCTCCACAACGCCGCACATTTATAGAGCGACCAGGCAAACCCTCTTAGGGATCCAGCGGAGAATCAAACCTGCGAATTCACGCTTGGGAGCCAGGCATCGTAACCACTAGGCCACGGCGGATCCCTCTCTAGAAAGTCTATATTGCCTGAATGGTCGGTTAATGAAGAACACAGCAGCAGGGTGTAAACTATCTAACATAAAAAGCTAAAAAAAAACATGCATAACAACTATGGCGCAGGAACCATCAAATTTCGTAAATTTGGAGAAAAGATATATACGGAGAAAAGCATGTTATAGTTTTTCAGATTTTTGATTCGTTCCAACAGAGGAATGTATGATCCAGATAATCTGTTACTGATTTTGGCTCACCGGGTCAAATCCCTAGGGGGACTTACGGAGAGTTTCCCTACCACCCAGGGTATTCGCTCCCTTTATTTTCTTTCGTGATGATGGGAAGTATTAATACTTAAGTTTACTAGATATGGTAGATGGTGTATATTTAGTATCTAACCCCTTGATAGTGTTTAGTAACCAAGAATTGTTTTTTGTTAATTTTGTTGTGTGTGTTTACATAATATTGGCAAACTGAGGATCCAAACTCATTATGGTGGTCACTAATACATTAAAAATTTTGACATTTTTTCAAACTTTAGTATCGTACTTTAAATGTATCTCTTAAAGTAGTTTCTTTACAGTATGCGAACACTGGTTGCACAAAAACTGGCTTTATTTATTATTATCAGAATTGCGTGAAGATATATCTCTGGTTTGTTGACCATGTAAATACTCAAATAATGATATGTTTGGGAGCAGACGAGGACAGGTAGAGATTGCTACTTTCTCTACTATGGGTAAAGGCAGCATCTCCCCTAGTCCTTATAAATGCACTACTGTAGAATAGGAAATTAATCCGAGTGGTTTATTCTGCCGAACTTTTCCAAGTGGGATCAGTTCGGTCTACTGAAACTCGGATGTGTTATTCCTGTCATTGGAACATTAACCTTCAATATTGTCTTTTTGGAATAAAAGATCTCGGAAAAATCCAACATCACAAATACAGTTAATTTGCACCTCAGATTATTTTCCTATTCTACAGTAATTACAAATAGGATATGTGGCATCCGGATACTGTGAAATGATGATAACATAATACATTTCCTACTATTTGTAATAGAATACTTACCTGACTTAGGTTCATGTGATGACTTTGGACCTTACCTTGATGAACCCTTTAGTAGTATTGATAAAATTGAAATAGTGGACCGATTATCAACTGCGACGATTTTATAAGGATGTTGGAATGTTGGAAGTTGGAAGTCCTTGGTGGGGGTGGGGGAGGGTAAGCACCTTGAGAAAAGTGAAGAAAGCTGATTCATGAGATTATGGAAAACTACTTCTTTAAAGTTGCTAACTTAAGTGAAAGTGATAAGGGACATTTTAGCACCTTTCTGAGTATTTTTGAGAAATCTTTTGCGTATACTCCCAAGTTGATACATTGACATATCAAATGCATATGATTTAGATTGATGGTTTGTTTTTTATTAACTAGGGGTAACAGGTAGTCTATGGAGGATGATATGTAGATCGTACACATACTCTCGGTGCAGAGTGAACGCTAACAGTATATTATCTGACCGATAAGTTATAGAGACTGGGATATGTCAGGGGGGAGGGTTCTATCCATGGTAAAATAGGTGAGTGTTATTGATACGTTTTTAAGTTTCAGTGTTGTAAAATTGCCAGAATCATAATCTGTTCAGTAATTTATGCAGACGACTTAGTAAAATGTCGAATGAATACTATTATATCACAGAGGGTTAAGAATATGGTAAATCTATTTTGGAATCAGTGGAGATTTCATTTTAATGCCAGAAATTGTACTGTGATAATTGTAGGGGGAGGTAGAAACAAGTGGAAATGCAACATTTAGTATAAAAATCATAGATTGGGTGATGGCAAAGTCAAGGTAATTGAAACAATATGATCACGTGGTTGTTAATTTCTTTTTAGATATGAATTTGTTTATTGAATATTAATCAATCTAATGGTGACACTTGTTTGATTTTTATACATTCCTGATAAAGGACCTTTAGTCATCTGCAGAGTCGTATACATGCAAAGTTATTCACAGCTATAAATTGCCATTTAACTTGTAATATATACCTGATACGCACTCACATTGTCTGTAATAGATATAGAGGCTACAACATAAACAAGAAGTTTATGTTACTTCAAGCTTTCACAGTGTCACATAGCAAGATGTATTCTATGAAAGTTTTCGTCTAAGCAATTTCTGCCCACACATTTATAGTGCAGGAATTAAATTTCGGCACTGTATCTATGTTAAATACAATTACGTACTATCCATAGAAGATTTTTCACAAATGGCAAACTTCACAACATTGGCATCAAGTCGTCCCCTTTGTATAATTTCTGTAAAAACTCAAGATAATATAGAACACAAGCTCTTCACATTTCCGGTATTAAAAAAACCTTCTGGGAGATTGTGCATGCATGGTTGTCAAACATTGGTTACATATCATATGTGGAACATATTATTTTAGGAGATTCGGAAAATAATGATTTATTCAGCCATATTACCCTAGCATGTGAAAATATCATCTATAATGCTATGAAAGCTGACAAGAAACCACACATTCAACAAGTCATTCGTGATATAGAGAGAATGTATAATGTAGAAAGATACAAAGCTTCTCTAAAAAGAAAAGAGATATTGTGTGATAAGAAATTTCAAAGTTCATTGTAATAAACAAGGCTGCACGGTATTATCATTTTTTCTTTCACTATTTTACAACACGGTTTCTTTCAACCTACTTGTATGGTCTGATTGCGGATGCATATCCATGAATAACTATATTCTCTATGTTATAGATATACAATACCAAAAATGTACTGTAAACTATCATCGTGCAGTATAGTTTACTATTGTATAACTTATGAAAGCAAGCCAATGTATATCTAGGAATTTATCTACAAATAGACAGTAGCAATCAAAAGCTATCCAAAAATACTAGTATGTATTAAACAATGGTCATTGTTGACTTCGAGGAAAATGAAACAAATCCAAAGACCATATTAAAAACTACCTTACACAGAAACAATATGCTTGATATATATATATATATATATATATATATATATATATATATATATATATATATATATATATATATATATATATATATATATATATATACATATATATATATATACATATACGTATATATATACATATATATATATATATATATATATATATATATATATATATATATATATATACATATATATATATATATATATATATATATATATATATAAATATATAGACATATATGTATATATATATATATATATATATATATATATATATATATATATATATATATATATATATATATATATATATATATATGTATATAATTATATTTATATATATACACATATATATATATATATACATATATATATATATATATATATATATATATATATATATATATATATATATATATATATATATATATATATATATATATATATATATATATATATATATATATATATGTATATAATTATATATATATATATATATATATATATATATATATATATATATATATATATATATATATATATATATATATATGTATATAATTATATTTATGTATATACATGTATATATATATATATATATATATATATATATATATATATATATATATATATATATATATATATATATATATATATAAACATATGCAAACACACCGACACACACACATATACACACAAACGCATATTTATATATAAATATATATATATATATATATATATATATATATATATATATATATATATATATATATATATATATATATAGATATGTATGTATGTATGTATGTATGTATGTATGTATGTACGTATGTATGTTTATGTATATATATATATATATATATATATATATATATATATATATATATATATATATATATATATATATATATATATATATATATATATATATATATATATATATATATATATATATATATATTGTAGCGGAATGGATCCCTGGCCGAAGGGATGATCCGACTGACAAACAGAATCACCTTACTTAAATAAAAGGTTTCTTAGTTCTCTCTTGAAATGAAATAAAGCTCAGTTGGGTTTTCTGACTCTTACAATAACGCTTAGCGAAGGTTGGGGATGGATGTGGTGTTGAAGAGAAGACGGGACGAGCAAGTATAAATCAACAATACAGTTTAATCATCACAGTACAATATACATACCACCGCACTCGTTCTCTATACAGCAGCACCAACACAATAAGTCCACTCTATGTAAATGACCATCTCAACATCACAAGTCCACAAAAAGTTTTTGATCTCTCTAATCTCTGGTCTCAATGTCTGGTAAATCCGGATGTAAATACACACTCTGCTCAGCTACAGTTCTTCTCTATGTTGTCATCATAATCCTCTCTATATACACATAATAATCCGTGAACAGCTTCAGTCTCTTTCTGGCTACTTGACCTTGTAATCGTTACTCTCTGGGTAGTCTAAATCCAGCTCTCAAGCACCTTAATCCGTCTGTAAACACCTCTGTCGTTAACTCTACTTCTACTCTACTCTAACTCTAATCTAAGACTGACGTGATTCGAATCTAACCTAGTTTCCCGCCCTTCCTTCCAATCGCACGCGCGGTACATCAATTGTTGAGGCCGCACGAGCGCTACGTCACAGAGCACTCGAAATAACTAGATACTTTGTCGCACGTCTAAATGCTAGGCTCTGCGAAGGCGGAGACCCAGCTTACAATAATAGAAGTGACGGAACATGACCTGTTTCTTAGCCCTGGGGTCATTCCGTCACACAGCCCCCGACTTGCTCTGAATCGTCCTCGATTCTTAAATTTCAAAAATTTCCAAAAAGGGAACTCTAAACGTAACTCGAACGTTAAACAAACAATTCTCTCGAACAAGTTCTAAACTCGTCTGTTATGAACAGACTAACCCAGTGACACACAGGTCACTAAACACAGTATAGGAATACTAACTTCTAATGTACACAACTCCCGAGAGTGGACAAGTCCTGGACTTCCGGTCCAACTCTCCCAATTATCGCTCACTTTGTTTACTTTCAATATCGCTCAGCGACATACTCTTAACTCTCGAAATCTACATGACAACAAACTCTGCACTGGAGCGGAATACTTAAAAAGAACTACTATGACTACTAATTAAAATAACGCACCTCTTATACCTAAACGTTAAACGTTAATCCTTAAAATACTCGACTTATATAAAATCTTGGACTAGAAAAATAGCACTCTGAGTTAACTCTAAGAACAATAAAAACATTGATAAAACATGGCAAGATAAAAACAATCAAAATCATGCAATACAGTGGTTTACTCACGTTACGGCTACCAGCTGTTGTGTCGCTAAGGTCTCAAAATTGTTCGCTTATTTTAAGTTCACTAAAAATGTGAACGACTCCGACACACCAGCATAGTCCAAAATCTCTCAAGTGTCACTTCGTTAAAACTTCTCCTTGGTCGCCGATTTCTTCCTGGGACGTCATGGATGGTACACAGGTCCGGTAGTTCGTAGAGTAGTCAATAATAATCCAATAATTAGGCACAAGAATCGTCGTGACTTGTTAATCCGTCGCCACAGACGATGGACGTAGTAAATTGGCACTTCGGGTAACTATCCATGGAAGAGACACAAATCCTCGTGACTGGGTAATCCAGCGCCACAGAGGATGGACGGTAATAGGTTGTATCAGGAATAGCAGGCAGGTCAAAGGTTCGACCGCTGCTGCTGGGTACTCCAGCGCCAGAAAGTAGAAGTAGACGTCTCATGATGATCACAATAAAAATAATAAATAAATAAATAATGGTTCGCTCAGGCGTAAGATAAATTGGTTCGCTTAATGCGTGAGATCGAGGTTGTCTGTTCTTTCTTGCCCCAAGTTTCTTCACTTAAGCATCCGAGTTGGGCATGGGTTCCGAGTCGGAGAAGGGGTCCGAATCGGAGATAAGGATGATCCCGTCAGCCGCATCCCGGTCTGCCATCTGCTGTCGTCGCATCCCCTCCAGCACCCCCCGATCAAAGGCCTTCCTCTCGAGGTCCATTCGGATTTCATCGATGCGCGCCTTGGTGAATTTCTCCAGGTATGTCATCAGTTCATCAGGGCTGGTTCTCACGGTGGGGCTCAACACGTTGGCATCGAAGGTGAGACGACGAGACTGCTCGACAACTTGTCCTCGCTGGACTGCTCTGATGTCGTAGGCTACCGCCAGGGTTCGCCTCACTTCAACTTGGTCTGTTTCTCGGTCTTCTACTGGTGGGAATCGGGCCATGGTCGTTTCACTCCCCACCATCGTTCGCGGTCTCGAAGTTCGGCCTCCGCTCAGTTCGTCCCACTGTAGTTTTAGGTCTTCCAGGCTTGTCGTCAGGGCGTCTATTTCTTCCTGCTTTCCGGCTGACTGCTCCTGGACAAGTCGGATTTCATTCTCCGCCGCCGTCAGCTGCCGATCTCGACGTTCTATCTGGTGCTGCATATGGTCGATCTCTAATCGGCAACTCTGCACCAGTTCTTGCGCTTCTTTGGCCTCTAGTCGGATCTCCGTCACCTGCTTCTGTAGAGTCAGCCTCTCTTGGTCTTGGCAGTGGGCAGCCTGCATGGCTACCTTCGTGGCTTCTTTGTTGGTGTGTTTCTCTAACCGGAGATCTTCTAGCGCCGTCTCGCAACACTCTCTGTAGTTCTCAGCATCCTGTTCTGCTGCCTTCAAACGAACGTCAAGCTGTCTCTTGACTTCTTCAGCTTCTTCCATGCTGAGCAGGGTTTCGGCCAGCATCTTTTTGGTGATCTCTTTCTTTCTCTTGTAGTTCTCTGTTGCCTTCGCTGTCTCGGCGCCAGCCCACTCTGCCATTTCCTGTCGGATGCTGGTCACTTTCCGGCGTAGCTGCTGGATGGTTCGCCCATCGTCTCGTCGACCCGCCACGGCCCTCTGCTCGGACTGGTGGGCTAGCAGGAGCGAGTCTTTCTGGGCTCGACACCTGTCGCTCAGCTCTCTGTACTGCCGCTCTAACTCGGTCTCGTGTAGCGTCATCAGGTCGATCTTCTGCTCCATCTCGGCTTTCGTCTTCAGCGATACCTTGTGGCTTTCTTCGAGGGCACTGTATTTTTCCCTCCAGAGGTCCTCCACATCTTGCATGGACTGTAAAAGTTCTGCTTCGACGCTCTGGATTCGCTGTGCCAGCTCGTCCCGCTCTGCCTCGGCCTTCCTCGCCCTGTCTGTATTAGCTTCATACCGCACGTGAGCCGGTTGCACTCCACGGGGATGGTCGTCTCGAGGGTAGCCTCCCGCTGCTCCGGGCTCGCTACCTTGGTGCCAGTTATCGCCTCCCCCATAGCTGCGCCTGTCGGTATCTCGCCTGCTTTCTTCTCGGGAGTTTCTGCGGGAGGGTGTCCTCGTTCGCTTCCTTGGTGGTGGAGTCTCGCCTTCCCATCTTCTCGCCTCCATACGATACATCGCACTCGCCGAAGTAGGCCGCACCATCAGATCGAACGGCGTCGCTCCCCTCTCTGTTTGCTGGTATCTCTCCTCGTCGATCTCAAGACGTCGGGCAGGGAAATCCGGGTCGTCGACGGCGCTAAACGGGTGCTCCGATGGGTAGAATGGAGCCCCAGGCACGATGTGTCCGTCTTCGACTGCATAATACCCCTTCTTCCACTTGACTTGTATGCACTCGAGTTCTTCGGCATGATGTTTCATGTAGTGCATCTTCATCTCGGTAAAGTTGCAGTCTACGTAGGTGCACCGTCCGCCATGTCCCGTTCCCTTGTAGCTCAGGCACCTCCACGCGTGTATTCCCCTTCCATCGTGCAAGTCTAGGTTGTGTCAGCCCATATCTCGAAAATTCCTCTTGCAGATGCCGCAGTATCCCTCTTCTCGAAGCGAGTGTGTCGGCTGCATGCTCATGTTGCTTTCTTTTGTATCGGATGACTTGTTGACAATGGGATTAGCGGCGATTAATTCGTGATCTGTTTGGTTCGCTCAGGCGTGAGATAAAGAATGGCGTCTTTCCGCTAACTGGGTCAATCTGGTGATGCGGTTCCGGGGGTGTGGCACCCCTTGGAGACATCTGATTGGTTCTCAGGTGACCTCTGCGACACTTGTTGTTTCTCGGACTCTTTCGCCGCCGCCATCCTCCACCATCACCGCCGAAATATCTCAAGTCTCCCCGTTCTCCAGCCTCCACGTTCCCGCATTCTATTCAGTTACTGCTTGACTGCTTGCCATCAGCTCGGTTGGTTTCTATTTCGCCGCGCGGATATTATTTCTGTACTTTCGCCCACGGCAAATTCCTCGCTTCGCCAACTAGGTCAAACTCAGCCACTGCCGTGACGTCATGCGGGGACTCCCTCTCACGTGCGGGGAAACCCCTTGGTCTCCAGATGGGACTTCTCACTCGACTCGCCAACACTCGACGCAGCAACAGGCACAGTTCGCCGCCCTCCACAGTCTCCATTCTCCTGCAGTTTCTAACGCCAGAGCGAATCTTCTTCTCTTCTCCAGCAACTTTCCAACGCCAGAGCGAATCTTCTTCTCTTTTCCAGCAACTTTCTAACGCCAGAGCGATTCTTCTTCTCTTCTCCAGCAACTTCTTGATGCCAGAGCGATTCTTCTTCTCTTCTCCAGCGATTTCCTACGCCAGAGCGATTCTTCTTCTCTTCTCCAGCGATTTCCTACGCCAGAGCGATTCTTCTTCTCTTCAGTTTTCACACTTCAGAAATTTCTTTTGTCTTCACTGTTCTTGGTGGTCTGGATGATGCCTTCACCCTACTCCCCCTCTTCTTTTACGCTACAATCTCCTGATTGTTCTGGGATTTTTCTTCCGGATGCCTTCCTTTCTCGTTTCCATGGCAACCATTTCTCCCCCAGGTGTCATCATAAGGACTTTCGGTCGGACATTTTCTCTCCATCGCCTCTTCCTGCTGGTACTCAGGTGGCTGGTCACTTCCCCAAGTGGTCGAAATCACCATTCTTGAACGAAAAGACATCTAGGGGGTGTGTACACAATTTCGGATTTGGTAATTTACTTGGCGTCCTTCTCACTCTTCGGAATGACTCCTCCTCCAGCTAGACGAATATTCTTCAGTCCTCACGGTGCATTAGCTTTTGAGTTGATGTCAGCATGATCCAGGGTTGTAGGAGTTATCCTTGTTGCTGGCTAGTCTTGCCATTTCCCCTGCTACCAGCCGGCACAGCATATACACGCGTATTTCGTAGCTCGAACTTCAGTGTCTTGTCTTTCTCTATCCTTCACACTTCCATACGATCTCTCTCTGCCTTAGACCACCTGGTTTTCTTCACTCTCTATTCACACCCATAGCGCTGCGGAGCTCTTCTTTCTCTCCGCCCCGAGGTTCTCTGGGAATTTTCTTTCTCTGGTCTCACGTCGGGTTGGTCATCACCACTTTCGGAGTCTACCGATGTCGGAATCTCGTGTTCTCTCGGCTCATCCTCAGCTCCATCGGTGCTAGACCAATCCCCGGGCTTGACAAAGGTTATCAGCCTCTCTCCATTGACCACTGTTCTCTTTCCTTTCTTGTCTTCTATTCGGTACGTCACGTCGGCCATCACGTCGATCACGGTATAGGGTCCCTTGCACTTGTGTTCAAACTTGGCAGCTCTACCCTGTCTTCTAACCTTGGTGATCAGCCAGACTAAGTCTCCCACGTCTCTCCGGTGGCCCATTGCCCCCCGATCATGCTGCAGTTTCTGTCGTCGCATTGCTTGACCGGTCACTTCTCTGGCCCGTCGGTGAACTTTAGCCAATTTCTCTCGGAGGTCCCAAGTGTGCTCCAGCTCGTCCTGCTCCACCAGGCTGGTGGGCAACTCGGACATGGTGAGTGCCAAGGGGACGGTCATCTCTCTTCCAAACAGCATCATGTGTGGTGTCTGTTGAGTGGTCTCATGCACACTGGATCGGTAAGCCATCAGGGTGAGGGGTAAGATTTTATCCCAGTTGTCTTGTTCTTCTCCTATCAGGCTTCTGATCATGGCCCCCATCGTACGGTTGAACCTCTCCACCATTCCATTTCCCTCAGGGTGATAGGCAGTAGTTCTTGTCTTGCGTATTCCCAGTAATCTGCACACCTCCTGGAACAGCGTACTCTCGAAGTTTCTTCCCTGATCGCTGTGGATGGAGACAGGGGTACCATATCTGCTGACGAAGTCATTCACCAGGGCCTCGGCTACCGTCTCGGCTGTCTCGTCCGGCAAGGCATAGGCTTCTACCCACTTGGTAAAATAACAAGTGATGACTAGGATCTTCGAGTTCCCTCTGGCTGTCTCAGGCAGCGGTCCATACATGTCTATGGCGATTCTCTCAAAGGGCGTCCCCGATCTCACAATGGTCATAGGATTCTTCCTGGTCCTGCCTCCCGGTCCCTTGGCTCCGACGCAGACCCCGCACTGGGCCAGCCAACTCCTGACGTCAGCTCGCATGTCATACCAGAAGTACTTCTCATGTAGACGTGCCACGGTTCGCTTCACTCCCAGATGAGCTGTCCACCTCTCACCGTGGGCTTGCTGTAGGAACTCTTTCCGCTTGCTCCTTGGAACCAGCACTTGAGTGTGAACTTTCGCTCCGTCGGAACTCTCCCACTTTCTGTAGATGACACCTTCTCTCATCTTCAGGCGTTGCCATTCTCCCCAGTAGGACTTGGTGGCCAAGCTGTGTTCGGATATCTCATTCCATCTGGGTCTCTCTTCCCCCCTGGCCAGCCTAGTCCAGATTGGCGCGATGTCGGGGTCTTCTTTCTGTAATTCTCTCCACTCAGCATTCGTCCACAGCGGCTGTATAGTGACCGCTGCCACCCTGTGGTTTTCCTCTGGACGAAGGCAGGTGATGTTCTCTTCCACCTCTTCAGGCGATTCACTCTCTGTACTCTTGATTTCGGGGTCGCCACTGTCGGAGCTTCTCCCCCTCTCTGGTTGTTCGTTTGGCCGTCTGCTCAAGCCGTCGGCGTTACCGTGACTCCTGCCAGCTCTGTGCACAATTTCCTTGTTGAACTCTGCCAGGGTATTCTGCCACCTGGCCCACATTCCCGTGGCGTCTTTGAAGGTTTGCAACCACCTCAAGGCGGCGTGATCTGTGCGTAGCTTGAACTTTCTTCCTATCAGGTAGTGCCGGAAATACTTGCAGTAGAAGACCACCGCCAACAGCTCTCTCTTTGTCACGCTGTAGTTCCTCTCCGACTTGCTCAGCCCCCGACTTGCATATGCTATGGGTCTCTCTACGCCGTCTTGCACCTGCGACAATACCGCCCCGATTCCTGTGGCACTGGCGTCGGTATCTAAGATGAAGTCTTCCTCACTGCTAGGGTAGGCTAGGATGGGGGCCTCCACCAATTTCTTCCGCAGTGTCTCGAAGGCAACCTGGCATTCGGTGGTCCACAAGAAGGGTCTGTTCTTCTCCGTCAGCCTATGCAGGGGACGGGCAATTGTCCCGAAATTCTGTACAAACCTCCTGTAGTACGATGCAGTCCCCAGGAAGCTGCGTACCTCTGTCTGCGTGGTGGGCACTGGCCACTCTCTCACGGTCTCGATCTTCTCAGGGTCCGTCATGACTCCCTCCTCCGTCACCACGTGCCCCAGGTAGTGTACTCTCTTCTGGAATAAGCGACACTTGCTGGGCTTGAGCTTCATTCCCGCCTGTCCTATTCTGCTCAGGATCGCATCCAGGCGGTCCAGGGTCTGCTGCTCTGTTTTCCCGAAGATGATGACGTCATCCAGGTAGATGAGGCAGGTTTCCCACTGTAATCCCGACAGCACTGTTTCCATAAGCCGCTCGAAAGTACCGGGTGCTGTACTCAAGCCAAAGGGCATGACCTTCCAGGAATATAACCCCCCGCTGGTTATAAACGCGGACTTCTCTTGTGCACTCTTGGACATTCCCACCTGCCAGTAGCCGCTGGCCAGGTCAAGGGTACAAAACCACTTGCTTCCTCCCAAGGCATCTAGTGAATCATCGATTCTGGGTAAGGGGTAGGCGTCCTGGATGGTGTGGCTGTTCAGACGTCGGTAGTCTACGCACAGACGGGTCGTGTTGTCTTTCTTTTTCACCATCACCACTGGTGCCGCCCACGGGCTCGCCGACGGCTCTATCAGGTCCCTCTTCAGCAGGTCGTCCACTATTTCCTTGGCTTCTGTCTGTTTCCAAAACGGGAACCTTCTGGCCGGCTGCCGCAGTGGTCGCAGGTCTGGGGGTGTCCTGATCTCATGCTGGACCAAATGTGTCCGCCCCAGGTCGTCTGGCCCACTAGCAAAAGCATTCTGGTGTTTGGTCAGCAGCTCCGCCAGTTTCTTCTTCCCTTCCGACGACAGGTTTTCACTTCCATCTTTACACAATGGCCGCAGGAAGTCAGGCATCTTTTCTGTACATCTTTTCTCCTCTGGTTCTTTCTTGGTCTCCACGGGGACAGGTGGCTCTCCGACCACCGGGGTCACTACTCCTGCTGGCGTGCCCTTGTAGATCGTGATAGGTTCGCTGGTGGTATTGAGGAGTCGGATGGGTATATAATCTTTGCCCACATCCACCAGTGCTTTCCCCACCATGACGCCCCTCTGTCCCATCTTCCCCTTCGAACTAGGTTCCACCAATCCTGATCCTCTCACTTTCTCCAATTCTTTCGTGCGGCCGCAGATATACCCCGTGGTCAGGATTTCCTTTCGGGGGGGTATCACCACTGTTCTGTCCGCCAGCACCTTGCAACACTTCGACAGCCCTGATATTCTCTGGCTGATGTAGGGGACTGTTTTTCCTCCCTCGAACTCGACTTGTTGAGTATGATGGTTCACCATGATTCCGCCCGCTCTCTGTAGTCCTATACCTAACACGACGTCATCGGCTATCTCGGCGATCATGAAGTGTCCTACCAATATCGTTCCACACAAATCCACTTCTAGTTCCACTTCTCCCCGAACTGTCACTGGTGATTTGTCGATGGAGACTAGCCTCTCTCTGCACTCTCTCAGGGCTAGGTCGTTTCTATTCGGATGGTTCAGGTAGACCTCGGGCGAGATAATCGACTTCGTGGCGCCGGTATCCAACAAGCATTCGTACTCTTTTCCTCCTATCTTTCCAATCATGTAGGGGCTCCCCTCATCTTCCCCGTCGAAGTGTATTTTCTTGGGCGTCTGTTCTACTCCTCCTGTGCCGGCCCTCCTGCCCCGGGGGCGGCACTCGGTCCGTTTCCCGACCCGGTCTTGTTGGGACAGTCTCTCGCCATGTGACCTGGCTGTCGGCAGCTATAGCACAGGAACGGCCTCTGTTGTCCTCCAGCACCCTCCCATCTTCTGGGCTGCAACTTCAGGACGAGTTCTTCCAGGGCCTCTAATTTCGCTTGGATGGTGTTATCCGCAGTGGGTGTCACGGTCCCCACCTGTCGTGCTACCGTGGTCAGCAGGGGTTTTCCCTTCGGTTCTTTCGTGCCACGCCCGCTTTCGGTGCCCTCGTACTTGATGGCTAGGTGCACGGCTTCCTCCAAGGTCTGGGCATCCCCTCTGGCGGTCAAACGCTGTATCTTCTCGTCCGCAATCATCTCGATGAACGCCTTCTTCATGAGACGATCCTTCAACTTCCCCTCTGCGTCGGGGTAGGCCAGGGTGAACAGCCGTCTACACACGTCACCCAACTCCTGCAGACTCTCTTCTGGCTTCTGGCGACGCTGTGCTAACTCCATGGCGTGTTTCTCGGCCTGGTCATCCGATGCGTAGCGCTGGTCAAGAACCCTGACGATGTTTCGGTACGAGGATCTCTCTGCGTCGGACAGGTGCTGCACCACCCGCTGGGCTCCCCCCTTCATAGCCGCGATAAGGCACAGGCTTTTCTCGCTGTCGCTCCACTTGTTGAGCTTCGCTGTCGCCTCGAAGTGCATGCGATAATCCACCCATGACTCGCTCACCCCGTCAAAGCGGTCCACTCGGGCGTTTCGCCAGTGCTCGGATGTCTTCGGCCGTTGGGGCTCGACCGTTCCCTCTGGCCGTGCTGCCATGGCCCGCTGCGTCTCCGCTATCGTCTTCAGCGTTCCTCCCATCAGGGCTGCCATGTCTGCTATCACCTGTTCCATACCAATCGGCTCTCTCTCTCGCGGTGACTCTGTACCTCGGGCCGGGGCTGTCGTCCACCCTGCCCCCACAATTCCCTTCCTGGGAAAGTCAATCACCCCGGAGCTGCTACTGGCTAACGGCACTTCCATCATGGGCACCGTAGTGTCCAACGAGGCGTTGCTCGCTCCTCTTCTACTCGCCGAGGGATGGCCTGGTGGTGCTCGTGTACCGCAATCAGCTTCCGTCCTCTGCTCGGCTCTGGAGGTCACCCGCTCCCCTGTGACGTCACGGCACGGTCGATCTGGCGCCACCGACTCTGCATCTGACGACGAATCTCCCGCCTCTACCTTGCTATCTCTCTGAAGAACCGCGTGTCTCTCAGCTACCGGTCGCTCGGACGGCCACTCTGTCGCTCGGGTTGCACCAAATGAACGATCGGCTGATATAAAATCGTCCAAACGGGCACCCGAGATCTGTTCTCTGAAAGGGTTAACGGTTCGCTCAGGCGTAAGAAAGGTTCGCTCAATGCGTAAGGAATCGGTTCGCTCAGGCGTAAGAAAGGTTCGCTTTATGCGTGGTTTGGACGATAATTCTGTGTCTTGAGGTGGACTCAATGCCACTTTTGGTGAATGTTCTCGCCCAAACTCCGATCCCGATCTGTTGGCCGCCGCCATCGCCAGTGACTGCGCCGCCAGCCACGGCTGCGTGATGTCTACCCCCTCGAGCCGCAACGCACCGTCCGCCTGTTCCTCCACCACCTCGACAATTTGCTTTCGTTCCGCTTCACCTTCCATCCCCACTGGTTATTACTACCAACTGTGAGTTCGTTCCGACAAAAAGTTTCGAGAATTTCGCCGATAGTGCTAAACACTATCCCACCGCTGTCACCAAAGAAGAGTGTGCTATATGTAGCGGAATGGATCCCTGGCCGAAGGGATGATCCGACTGACAAACAGAATCACCTTACTTAAATAAAAGGTTTCTTAGTTCTCTCTTGAAATGAAATAAAGCTCAGTTGGGTTTTCTGACTCTTACAATAACGCTTAGCGAAGGTTGGGGATGGATGTGGTGTTGAAGAGAAGACGGGACGAGCAAGTATAAATCAACAATACAGTTTAATCATCACAGTACAATATACATACCACCGCACTCGTTCTCTATACAGCAGCACCAACACAATAAGTCCACTCTATGTAAATGACCATCTCAACATCACAAGTCCACAAAAAGTTTTTGATCTCTCTAATCTCTGGTCTCAATGTCTGGTAAATCCGGATGTAAATATACACTCTGCTCAGCTACAGTTCTTCTCTATGTTGTCATCATAATCCTCTCTATATACACATAATAATCCGTGAACAGCTTCAGTCTCTTTCTGGCTACTTGACCTTGTAATCGTTACTCTCTGGGTAGTCTAAATCCAGCTCTCAAGCACCTTAATCCGTCTGTAAACACCTCTGTCGTTAACTCTACTTCTACTCTACTCTAACTCTAATCTAAGACTGACGTGATTCGAATCTAACCTAGTTTCCCGCCCTTCCTTCCAATCGCACGCGCGGTACATCAATCGTTGAGGCCGCACGAGCGCTACGTCACAGAGCACTCGAAATAACTAGATACTTTGTCGCACGTCTAAATGCTAGGCTCTGCGAAGGCGGAGACCCAGCTTACAATAATAGAAGTGACGGAACATGACCTGTTTCTTAGCCCTGGGGTCATTCCGTCACAATATATATATATATATATATATATATATATATATATATATATATATATATATATATATATATATATATATATATATATATGTATATACATATGTATATATTCCCATATATAAGTTTTCGTGTTTGATTTTTGATCATGTCAGCTTTAAGGTAGCAACCTGTAGGAGTTGTTCCATATGACTGGATATTAATGTGCTGCATTGTTTCAAGGGATTTAAAGGATCTGCAAACTAAGTATTTTTACTGATAAAAATTGAAGTTCATTTTATAGCAATTTAACATGATTGTTGTCTTTTCCTGATTGGTTAATCAAAATTTAGATTTTTGTATAGTATCCCTTGATGTAATTCTCGCCTCTGTTCGATATCAAACTATAAAAAATGGGCTTTTCCACCTATTGACTTTACCAGCCGCTTTGTCACTCAAATAAACCTCAAGACGCTTCTTTAAAATTACTCTCAGCACATGGTCGGTTTCCATACGGATTATTGACATAGCAATTGATCTGTTTAAAAGTTATCATTCTTTCTGCTGAATTAAGCCATACTATACCCAACATTGCTAGACCCTGGAACAGCTTAGCTGAAGGAAAACCCTAACTCAGCTAGTACTATTTTCATACTGACTTAATTGAGGATCTGTAGGAGAGCAAAAGGTACAAAGACAGTTTTTGAGGGATAATCACTAAATTATCAGGAATTCTGTGATTATTACATTGATAGTTTCTTATCATGATTTCAATGTATCATAAATATACGCAAATCAGACGCCCAGATTCATTTACATATCATCATGAATGCATCCAATTTCATTTTGATTCATTTTTTGAATATTTCAAATTCCTGTTAGCTGGTCCCAACCATACAGCACTGAGCCTAAATGTGATAATGTGATGATTGGCCCCTTGCTGTGAATGTGTCTCCCTGATATCTACCTCTCTGTTTGTATGCAGCTCCTATTGACGGGTTATGTTCAAATTTGTAAGACCATATGTGCATTCCAGATGCAGAAGGGTTGAAGAAAACACCCTCTTTCATATCTCTATGAACACCCTTTTTCTCTGTCCAGAACTGTTTTCTCCTGTTCTATTCCAACATTAAATTTTCTGCTCCTGTATTCTGTTTTGTTTAAATGAGAATCCATTTGAGATCATGTCAAACAAACTTGCAATGGGACTGAAATTTTGCAGGAAAACCACATATTTCCAGAATGCAGGAAACCAGATTTCCTTTAATCTTTTCTGTGTTCCACGTATTGACTCCAAGGCTGCATCGGATGGTGCTGCAAAGGGAACTTTTCTAAGAAACCACTTCATATCACCCTCATGTGCCACTTGTATAGCCTTTTCTGTCTCTAAAAAGAATCAGCAAATGGGTTAGTGTGATACCTTTCCGGAGTTTCTATGCACATTTAAAGAACCAATTGAAGTATACTTATTCTTACGTAAGACAATTACATTGTGGAAGTAGACCATTAATAGTTTGCATTGTAAGGGCATAAAATACACTTACTGTTACCTTTTTGATATCAACAAAAGGAAATTGACTTACATAAATTTGAACATTTCCAATGCACATATCGACTGTCTATTTATTTTGTAAAAGATTGTTATTATCAAAACTAAAATATGTGTATTTATATTACTAAAAGATGAGTATGTATTTACATAACTTTCATAGTAATTTTAATTGATGAGTTTCTATTTGTACTTACCTACGGCTCCCATAATGATAACTGTTGTGGACACTCCTGAATTCACAAAGGACTGTTGTTTTTGAAATGTATTGAAAAAACCAACCAATGCATGTTTGGATGCTGAATATTCAATATGTGTGATAATTCCATTCTTTCCTGCAACGAAATATTTTAATTGTTTAATTTAAGAATATTTCATAGATATGGAGGCAGTGGCAGCTGGACAGATTTGATAATCAAGATTCCTGTTTCCTCCAAAAGAAGCAGCGTGGACAACATACCTCTGGCCAAAGTTGGTATTACATATAGGTACCGGTAATTCAATAATCACCTACATATTATGATGAGTAAAACAATTTCTTGAATTGCTTAACAAGTTCCCTTCATGAGTACCATAATCTTTGATTGTCAAATCATTAAATTTAGCAAATAACACCCTCTTATTAATTTTACCTTTATCTCAACTCTTAATATACATGACCAGGGAAGATATACAACTCCTTCGAATATAGCTCCACTATATGACACAATTGGTATGCATATTAGCTCTTATCAGTAGGTAAATCACTCAGCCAAGCACTCAGCTTAGCATGTGCAGCTTTACTTAATATCATCAGTACCAGAATATTGGCGAAGAACACAGGGTTATTTATATCTGTGTTATTGGGAGGGTGTGGTTGTAAAATGTGATCCACAAGAATGGATTATAAGTGGAGCAGTACACACATGCTCATTTGACTAACTTTGGAAGACCGGGGTACTGGTGATAACTGGTAATATGCAAAACAATGATGTCAGACATCCATTGCATATCTCCTCAGGTTATGTATACCTCTGATTCAACTAATTCAACCTACCTCCTATTGATGCCATGACTCCAATATGTCCCTTACTTTTAATCAAATACGGCATAGTGTAGGAAGGACAAGAAATTAGTATCCGTTATACAAGAAAGCATCTTTAGGTCTTCTGATGTGGAATTCCAAAATGCAGGTCTTGGGACAACAGCATGGTTCAGCATTAGATAGTCCAATCCACCCAGAGTCTTTACAGCAGTCTGTAAAAACAATTCTGAGGGGCCAATCTATAGATATGATGGGGGGGGGGCTTTCATTCGTTGACCTGGTCAGAGCATTTTCCGGAAGGGGCAGAACCTTTTTCTCCTCTTGCAGAAACTTTTTTTCACACCATTGCAAACCAAATTTTTTTAATATTTTTTTTTCCATGAAAAAATAATGGCCTAGCCCCCCCCCCCCCCCCCCCCCACACACACACACAATGTGACAACAACTACGTTATCGGATAGTCCACATTGCTCCAATCAGTTTACACTTTTCTACCACTTTCTGCAATAAGGTCTCCCGCCTCGCTGTAAGAACTATGCTGGCTCCCATCCTAGCATAATGGTAGGCCATCTGCTCCCCTATAGTCTGGAGGAATCGTCACTAGGGTGTGCAAAATTTGGTGCATAGTTGTTTTCAATGGATTCTGACTCTGAAAGTGGTCTAGATCAATAATCCATCGGGTGACACTCTGTCACCCTTGAGGAATTTGAGAAATCAAAGATGGCTGCCAACATGGCCGCCAAATCAAGAAAAGGACTATATCTCATTTGATTTTTGGCTTAGGAAAGAAATTCTTTCATCTAGTCCCAGGTTTTATCGGGCAAGAAGTTCATTGGTGCTGACAGAAGTTACATTTGATAACTAGGTCATAGGGTTTTTCAATATGGCTGCCAAAATGGCCGCGATAGCAGGAAAATGACTGTAACTCAATTGTTTTTTGACATGGATCAATACCTTTTGCATATACACATGGGTTATAAAGGCCAAGAACCTCATTGGTGCTGGTTAAAAGACATATAAAGGTTATCATAAATTCAAAATAGCTGCCAAGATGACAGTCAAATTAGATAAACCACAGGCGTCAAACGTACCATATGTGACATATATAGCATACATATTGACAGATTAGTCCAAAGTTCCACAGCAATTAAAAGTAAATGCTCCAGATATTTCAACATCTAAATATCAACAAATTATCTAAAAAATTGCATCTTTTGAAGATTGCTTTTGATAATTGATAGGTTAAAACATAGATAAGAGATAAAAAATGCATGAATGACATGTATTATGTGTGGTGAGTCCCACCTATATCTTCTGGATTTTGTACCATCATATTGTAGTAATATCTATGGGTTTATGTCACCAATGGAGTCTTTATTCCACTCCTATTCTTCTCTGTATGGACTTACTGTTCTTTGATTGAAGCAGCCTTGTTCTCCACTGCATCTACATAAAATTGAACATCCAAGATGTGCAGCTGCACCGCATCGAAGAATAAGGTTGGTCAGTTGCACACAAGCACATAGAGGTTCCATCACGAGTGGATGGAAAGAGGAGGAATCTTGCACGAGTGAGTGATTTTGTGTCTTGGGACGAGGCTTGCCGAGTCCCAAGACACAAAATCACTCACGAGTGCAAGATTCCTCCTCTTTCCCTCCACGAGTGATGGAACCTGTTTCTCCCACGATAAAAAGGAGAAATTTACACGTTTTACCGTGAAGTTAGCTAGCTAAACTAGGTCAGCCAAAGGTCGCCTGTGCAATGGTTCAACAATGGTAATACGCGTTTGTTGTGACGTGCACCGTTTGTTTTCCCATGTAACTGGCGCCAGATCACGTGCGTGACGCTTGTTCAAATCCACGCGCACCATTGTTAGGTCTACCTTTGACCCAGCAGCAGTGACCCCTTGACTGAAATTGAGGGATCTGATTGGACAATTACACTAGTTTAACCTTTAACCCCATTGAGGACAGGCCATTGAGGACAACTTATCCTTAACTGTAAAACACACCTCAGAGTGGGAGAATGTGTTATCTTAAGAATGACAGATGGTGCAAATTGCTGATCATGAGGTATGGTTTTGGGCTGTAAGGATTTGAAATGATCATATTTCAACCAGACATAGTCATATGAACTCATGTCAGGAGGATCAGTGTTAAGTGCTGTTTGCCATATTGTAGCCTGTAAATGGGCTCTTTTCACATTTTCTTTAAATGCTGTAGAAGACCGAGGTAAATATTGTAGTTCAGGCTGAATGCATACCCCTTTCCTGACCATCTTTGCACCCCAAACTCTGTAAAGAACATCAGACTTCACGTCTCCTGGTCTAATTGTAGTGCTATGGCAGGCTGCAATGTAGGATGTCACCTCCTTGATGATTTTCCCCATCTGTATTGCAAATAATATGGAATTGATACCCTGTTTGCAGAACCTTAACAGCTTTGACCTTGCCTATACCAAAGTATGCCCCAGCTTTGTCACATCCTATTAAGGGGAGGGCCTGCTCTGACCGCTGTGTGGTCTAAGGCGCCGCCTCTGAGCGCACACTGTCTCTCACCACTGCCTGGGTTCAAATCCCGGCCTGGGCATGTGAGAAAGTTGCCAGTGACTTGGGGCTAGGTGGTGGTTTTCGCCGGGTAACAGGCTAGTCACGAATTAGCCACAATTGGCATAAATGTGACGAAAAACAAAATTCAAATTCAAAAACCTATTATGGGGTGTGCTGCAATCGAATTGGGTACAATAGCAAGGTGCTTCTAGACTGTCTCACCAATATTCACAGAAACCCTGTGAGGACTTGTAGGTTCCATAGTAACTGTTGAACATGATGAGCATAGTACCCGGGGGGGGGGGGGGGGCACTTGGGTATTTAGGGGGGTGCATACGTTCGTTATCAAAATTAAAAAATACCCCTAAAGCACTGATTTCTGGCCAAAAAAGCACTCTTATTTTAATAAAACGCTGATTTTTTCCTCTAAATAAACACCCCTTCTTTTATCAAAACACTGACATTGGATGAACGGGAACACGTATTTTAACTTAAGATTTTATAATCCTCTGCTTGTTTAGCGGCAGCAAGTGGCGGCAGCAAACTCGTAAGCCCTGAGTCATTTCGGGAGGCACTCGGCGTCAAAGCCGCGTATATTTCGTGGATTGTAAGGGGATTTTGACCCCCATACTTCGTACCTGGGTACAAAAAAGTACCCTTCTTTTACAAAATCGCTGACATGTGGAGGTCTTAAAAAAAGACCCCTTCTTCCGCGAAATACGTAACGAAGGTGCGGCCCCCTTCTGTACCTGAGTGCCCCCCCTGGGGCATAGTAGTTGTGCATTAGCAGGACAAAGACATCTGTATCTGCATCTAATGGAACAGTGACGGATTAAACCAATGTGTTTGTGAGGTTTGCTCTAGAAAAGATGGTAACATGTTCCACCTCTATTTTGGTTTTGATAGATACCAAGAGTATATCGTTAAAAGTGGTACTAGATCATCCATGTCCACAACATCATCAAGACAGTACAGATTGGCACTAAAAATTCCACTGCCTCCCCACACTGTTATACTGACAGGATCAAAGAATAAGGTACAGCTGATGAATCCTATCCACACAGAATTGATAAAGACTGTTCAAGATAAGAACCACCCAACATTTGCTGTTACCATATAGGAAAAGATACCATTCCATCAGAAGTCAAGGATGGTACAGTCTGAAATTAAAAGTGCCATGACCTCAAAACCACCCATAAAGAGGCAGATGTCAGTAGATGATAAAGCTAGTTGCTGCTGGTTGCGAATGTGTTCAGGTTTTCTCTGCTGCTAAAGATGTCTGAGTCCAGCATACATGCAGTAATACCATGATATACTGACCATGTTCACTCAACAGTTATAAAACCTACAAGACCTCACAGGGTTTCAGTAAATACTTAAAGAGATGTTTAAAAAGCACCTTTCCATTGTACCAAATTCAATTGCAGCACACCCCTTAACAGGACATGACAAAGTTGGAGCATACTTTGGTATATATAGGCAAGGTTAAAGTTGTTAAGGTTCTTGAAACAGGGTCCCAATTCCACCATATTTGAATACAGATTCGAACAAGGGGGAAATCATCAAGGAGGCAACATCCTATATTACAGCCTGCTATAGCACTACAATTAGACCAGGAGACATGATGTATGTTGTTTAATTCTTTTGGTTGCTAAGATGGTAAGAAAAGGGGTATGCATTCAATATAAACTATAACATTCACTTCCGTTTTCACTGGCATTTAAAGGAAATGTGAAAAAAACCATCTGCAGGCTACAATCTGGCATCCAGTGTTCAACACGGATCCCCCTGACATGGATTCATGTGACTTTGGCTGGGTGAAAGATGATAGTTTCAAATCCTTACAGACCAAAACCATGCCTCATGATCAGCACTTTTGCACCATCTTTTGTTCTATAGATAATAGTGCGTGTGTGCAAATGGTCAACCATATCCTTCAATGCCATGCAGGCTGCTTCAATCAAATTACAGTGAGTCCAGATAGAGAAGAACAGGAGTTTAATGAAGATTCCAATGGTGATACTGACACATAGATAGTACTACAATATGATGGTACAAAATATAGAAGATAAAAGTAGGACTCACCAAACATAAAAACATTTCATTCATACATTTGCATTTCTTATCTATGTTTTAACCCATCAATTATCAAAAGCAGTCTTCAAAGGATGCAATATTTTACATAATTTGCTGATATTTAGATGTTGAACTATCTGAAACATTTAATTTTCATTGCTGTGGAACTTTGGATAAATCTGCCAGTATATGAGTCACATATAGTACGTTTGACACCTGTGGTTTACCTAATTTGGCAGCCATTTTGAATTTATGATAATCTTGATATGCCTTTAACCAGCACCAATGAGGTTATTGGTCATTATAACCCATATGTACATGCAAAAGGTATTGATCCATGTCAAAAAACAATTGAGTTACGGTTATTTTCCTGCTATCGCAGCCATTTTGGCAGCCATATTGAAAAACCCTATGACCTAGTTATCAAATGTAACTTCTGTCAGCACCAATGAACTCCTTGGCCCCTAAAACCTAGGACAAGATGAAAAAAATTCTTTCCTAGGCCAAAAATCAAATGAGATATAGTCATTTTCTTGATTGGCGGACATGTTGGCGGCCATCTTGGATTTCTCAAATTCCTCAAGGGTGACAGAGTGTCACCCGATGGATTATTGATCTAGACCCCTTTCAGAGTCAGAATCCACTGAAAACAACTATGCACCAAATTTTGCACACTTCAGTCCAAAAATGGCATTTGGCACCCAGACTACTATACCAGACGAGGCACCAGTTACCAGTACATGCTTGCCTTTAATTGATTCTGGAGAATAGCAAAATGTAAACGTGATATTTAAGTACGAAATAGCATAAGTGACACGCAAAAAAATCCTTTTTTCCGAAAACGTGCAATATACGTGACACACACAGAAAAAAAAATATAATATTATTTTCAAAGAAATCGAAATCATGTGAAAAACATTCAAATAGTTTTTTAACATTTTTTCGAGTTCAGGCAAACAAAATTCCAATTTTCCGGAAAAGTGTTTAAATTTTTAAAAATCTTTTTATGCCAGTCACGTTTGCTCTTTTGTACTTAAGAAACTCGGAGGCTTGAGATTTTTCGACAGCAACTGAGGAAGCTTCGATGGTGATAAGGGTTCTTTAGTAACTCCATAATACAGCCAAAATACTCGTTGTGTGACGGAAATAAACATACGGTGAGGTCTCGTCAGTGATGAAGTAAAAATAAACCACTTTATTAGGTGACATTATTAATGTATTGGAATTCATATTGGTAGTTAAATGTTGTGCTTAGTTCATAAAGCTGCTCAACTATAATATAGCATAACTTAAATGCTAGTTAGTTTTCATATTTGCAGTTATTTCATCCGACAAAAAATCTCAAACCCATTAAGAGTTCCTCCAGAAGTTGTCGTCAAGTAATTATATAGGGGGAAAATGCAATTAATATAGGACCATATACACCAAAATGCTCAATCTAGTATTTTCCAGGCAGAAAGGGTACCAATAGATATATAGGAAAACAGGATACTATAATATAAACATTCTTCAAGAAATAGCAACTACTTGGGAAAAAACATCTAGAGATGGAAATTAACTATGATGACATAAAGACATCAATAAATCTCATGAAAAAGGTTACTAGGAATATGTACCTATATGACATTCAATCTAGTGTGGCAGTCAAGAATTGTAACAAGCACAAAACTTTAACAAGTAAAATGGAAATAAGAGTAGCAGATGCATGTGAGTTTTTCGGAGGGTACATGCCTTTCTGTTTTCTGAGAGAGCTCATGTATCTTTGAGAGACTTGACAACATGGTCGCAAAATATCGGCTATACAAACATTAGATTAGAACAAAATACTATTATACTAGGTGACACAGAGAAAGGTAAACTGTTAAACCTAGCCATCTTAATAAGAAAGAAATCGATTTATCAAAACAGAGCTAAAAAAGCGCTTTCTCCATGGTACATTATGAAAGGTTAAAATAAATAGAAATAGAATCAGAAGCAATATATGCCATATAAAATGATAGAATAGAGATGTATGAAAAGAAATGGGAGAAATATGACAATGCATTATTATTGTAAGCTATTCATATAATTGAATAAAAATAATAATACAACATAATAAGAAAAACATAAAGCCAAGGCAACTGTAATACATGTAAGACCTCCAAAATTGTCCTGTGTGTCTGAAGGATGCAGATGTCTGTTAATTTAAGACATATAAATAGACAGACACTATGCAAAATGTTGACAGATATTGTACATTAGTCCATTATATTTAAGTGTAAGACCTCCAACTATGTCAAGAGTTTTTATGATGGTATGATGATCTCTCGATAATTGAGATACTTTGTAAGTTATTACTATGTCAAGCTGACAAATATTGTACATTGTTATTTTCATTATATGATCTATATGAAAATAAACGAACCTTGGATTATCCAAAGTTGCAAAAAAGTCAATATATACTTTTGCCAATACATTAAAAATTAAGAGTGATTTCAAGCAGAGTTAATGCTAATTTTCAGATTACCTTTCTCTTTCATACATGCATATCATCACAAAGATTGTTTTGAAATTTTCAGACTGCGTTTTACCGTTGCGAGCATTAATAGGTTAAAACTATAGGATGATATGATTTGGCCTCATTCTATTCATAACTTGGTTTCAGGATACCTTCAAATCCAAGGAGAGTTTTATAACATTCTTACCTGGATCGAAGGTGTCAAAGTTGACGTATGCCAAGTAAGCGGCAAGAGCCCCAATCAGAATGAATACTACAGTTCTCGCCATCGCACTTAGCCAGTAGATTGCCTCTCTTTACAGATAATCCCCGCCTCGTTATTTCTAAGAAACAAGCATATCACAATATGTAAATGATACTAGTAAAGATATGAAAGAATGTCCATACACATCACGATAGATATATTAAAAGAAAAATGCAAGGCTTGCTAGGATATATAGTAACAGAGGATTATGATATAAACGAAAATATCTATGTAGTGTGTAAAATTAACGAAGTAAAAATACCATCTTGTAAAATCATAGAGATATTCCACTAAATGCGCATGCGCACATAGTAAACTCTCGTCATGATTAGTCCATGATTACCGCAATTTTGGTTTGCTTCAATTTTAAAATTGTGGCAAACCGATACTTATCTTGTAAATAATATTGTCAGCATGTATAATCCTAGTTCGAGCAACTCTCACTCCAGTACAATACATGGCCGTTGTTTACTAAATGCTGACTATTGGCCTGTATCAACCTGACACAGGCCAGTAGACATCATCTGTTAAGGCGGTGATGCTGGTGACACACTCAGAATAAGACATCTCCTAGTTCAGCGCTCTTGTCCCCATTCTAACAATGGTTGTCTTATCCCTGAGGTATTGGTGTTTCAACTATAAGTTTTCTTTAACTAAGGTGCTTGAGCTGACCTAGATAGGACCACAGTTTCAATTTTACGGTGTTTTTGCTCAAATGACGTTTTCTTGATCTGATCAATAAATGGTTCGTTGATTTTAAACACCATTTATGTCTGCTATATATACTGGGCTAGAGCAACTTGTTGGAAAACTTTGAGTTCCTGCAAGATAGTACTTTATAGCACTCGATTTTGGTGGAAATTATTACCTAAGAAAGTTGGTCACAATGGATACCATGTCGACGTAATTTTGTAAGTAAAATTTCTACCAAACTTGTGTGCTGTAATTCCCAACCAGTAGCCCTAGCCTACAAATCAAAGTACCCTTTATTGATCAAGAAAACGTCATTTGAGGTAAACACTGTAAAATTGAAACTGTGGTCCTATCTAGTAGGTCAGCTCAAGCACCTAAGTTAAAGAAAACTTAAAGTTGAAACACCAAGACACCAGGGATTAGATAACCATTGTAGAAAGGGGACAAGAGTGCTAAACTAGGAGATGTCTTATTTTGAGTGTGTCACCAGCATCACTAACAACGGCAATGTGCCGGAGTAAGAGTCACTCGAACTAATGTAATCCATGCCGAAATGCGAAAATTCTGTAAATGCATGGTTTCTAATACGCACAGAACATTTTATCACAAATATACTTACGACCGAGATTTCGCATATACAGGTAAGGACACCAATCATTGCATGACCACGAGGATTCGGTACGAGAAATATGCGCGTACAGTATTTACCCTGATATGTTTTTAATGCTCTGGATCTTTAGTACGGTGGATACGTTAGGCTCTAATTTAGGAATCAAGAACTATTTTACAAAATAAATTGAAGGATATTCGCTTGTAGCGTGACCATATTGCCTACTGCCGACCATTTAGTTCATACAATTGCAACTAGATAAGGATGTAGATGCAATTCTAAACTACACACTATTGTACTGCAGTGCTTTTAATCTGCAAGGGCTGGTAGATGAGTATCTGGCCTGGGGACAGACTACCAGCCACTACTTGCACCGATTTTTAAACTCTTACTGTATCCATCAACATCTCTGGCACTATTCTATTCATATATGAATGACAAGTTATACACAAGTAAGTGAAAGACCATACCATGGTTCCAGCAAGAGTGACGTACCAGAAACTGCTCGAGAAAGAAAGAGTTGCCTTAGGCAGTTATGAATATATGCAGCTGAGAAATCCATGTGACTCTACGTCACTGCGTGTGTGTAGAGTATCGAAGAATAAAGAAGCACAGCCCCGGATGATCAGTTCACCAAAGCATATAACCTAGTTGTCACGAATGTCTATTCATTTAGACTAGGAACTAGGAAATTCATTTGTTTGAATCAATGTCACTGCCAGTAAGAACTATTCCAAATTCTCTCTCTCTCTCTCTCTCTCTCTCTCTCTCTCTCTCTCTCTCTCTCTCTCTCTCTCTCTCTCCTCTCTCACACACGCACACACACACAAGCGCGCGCACACACACACACACACATATACATATATATATATATATATATATATATATATATATATATATATATATATATATATATATATATATATATATATACATATATATATATATATATATATATATATATATATATATATGTGTGTCAGGTAGGAAAACCTCTAGTTTTCATGTCTTAGTTTTTGATCATGTCAGCATTAAGCTTTAAGTTCCTTTTCTAGCGATTTAACATGATTGTTTGTCCCTAATTGGTTGATAGAAATTTAGTTTTCTTGTAAAGTATCCCTTGATGTAATTCTCTTCTTTGTTCTCTTTATATTATGTACTTTCTACTTTGTCAACATGCATTGTTGTATGTTGTCGTCGTGATACATATTATAAATCATATCATTGCTAAATTTACCTTTTTACCTGGAATTATGCATGGTGTTACTTTTAGTCGTAATATCGGAATGATAACAAGCTATATTGTGCAGTGAAACTATGTGTTGTGATAAGATAATGTTGAGTCTTTAAGTTGCTTGTGGGTTTAATTCGTGAGGTTTCTTTCATATCAAGGTCTTCACCATATAATCAGTTCTACTGTGACTGTGAAGGCCATCACTGAGCAGAGTAAAAGACGAGATACCAAAATACCTTCCACAAACAAGAAATGAAATGAGAAGAACATCAGCTAGATTAGCAAGTTCACTCCTGAAAAGAAAGCGTTACTATGGTTCCAAAGTGGCACACAGACACGAGATTGAAGAGAGTGTATCCTTACACATTATTCAACAAGTTGGAGGAACCGAATTTGGATTACTTGCTGTTTGAAAGAATTGTGAATTTCTTGTTGTGACGTGGGGATAAAAGAGACTAGAGACCTTATACAGTTTGAATAAAGAATATATAATACATGGTGTCATTATTATTCAATATGCACATACACATAATCGGATCAGATGTGAAACGTACATACATCGACAATAGAGAGGTTGGGCTATCCCGTTTCCGACATCGAGATCGGGTTAGCATATCACCTTCTATGCCGTTCCCGATCTCGATGTTGGAACATCGTATCCAAGGTTGGGCTTATATAATGCCGTCGGGATAAGTATCTGACCATGGCGCTAGGCCGAGGAGTCGTTCTGACAAGGCCACTACCAAACAAAACTCCTTCTGTCGGCATGAAACAATTGAAATTGAAATTGAAATTGTTAGACAAAACGTATGGTTAGCTTCCACGTAGCCACTGTAAGATGTTTTTAACAAACTGCTTACAGCATAAATTTAGCAAGAAGCTAAGCCGTTCGATAATTACGGGATACAGCCAGTTTATGTCGGGTGTTGAGAACGGCGCAGAGTCGAGCTATGTGGGAAACGATGACGTCAACACATCCTATGGTGACGTCATCGTCGCCTATCCCGTTCCCGTTGTTGGAAACGGGATAGCCCAATCTCTCTAATAACAATGTAAGACCAAAAGTGTAAAAAGTATAAAGAAAATGTAGCAATAATGTATAAAAAGCAACGTGATCCTGTCTGGTTACAGCACTTGGTTACAGCGATCTAAAGGTGCGTCTGGAATGGAGGAATACTGTCCTACTATGATTTTACCTTGGTAATCTTAACAAATATTAGTGTATGCTATATATGTACATCAAACTACTAACAAGGACAATACAAACAATATATAAAAAAACTATAATACAAGCGAATTCATTGTCTTGATCTGTTTAAAGGTTTTCATTCTTTCTGCTGAATTTAGCCATGCTATACCCAACATTGATAGACACTGCAACAGCTTAGTTGGAGGAAAACCTTATTGGAGCATGTACAGGAGGGCAGAAGGTACAAAGACAGTTTTTGAGGGATAATGACTAAAGCAGAAGGAATTCTATTGTGATTATTATTTTAATAGTTCCATTTCATAATTTAAATATATCATATATATAAGCAAATCAGACACCCAGATTCCTATAAATATCATCATAAAATGCGTCCAATTTTATTTTTGATTAATTTTTTAAAATATTTTAATTCATGTTAGCTGGGCCCACCCACTGAGCACAGGGGTTAAATGTGATTGTTTGATAATTGGCCCCTCGCTGCATCTCCCTGATATTTACCTATGTATCTGTTCGAAAAGCTCCTTTTGATAGGTAATGCTCAAATTTGTAAGAGCATACATGCACTCTAGATGCAGAAGGGTTTAAGAAAACACCCTCTTTTGTATCTCTATGAACACTGTCTTTTTTATATCCGTTAATATTTTCTCCCATTCTATTTCAACATTAAATATTCTGCTCCTGTACTCTGTTCTGTTTTAAATGAGAATCCATTTGAGATCATGAGGTGTTGGTTATACCATTCTAACAAACTTGCAATGAGATTAAATTTTCCAGGAAAGCCATATATTTCCAGAATGCAGGAAACCAGATTTCCCTCAATCTTTTCTGTGTTCCACGTATTGACTCAGGGCTGCATCGGATGCTGATGCAAAGGGTACTTTTCTAAGAAACCAATTCATGTTAGACTCATATGCTCTTTGTACAGCTGTTTCTGTCTCTGAAAAGAATCAGTAAATGGTTTAGTGTCATACCTTTCCAAAGTTTCTTTTCATAGTTCAAGCACCAATTGAAATGTACTAGTGTTTACATAAGACATTTTATATTGTGTTAGAACTTCCATTGTTTGCATTGTTAACGCATGAAAAGGATTTACTGTTACCTTTTTGTTATCAACAAAAGATAATTGATTACCATATATTTGAGCATTTCCAAGCCCTTAATGACTGTCTATTTATTTCATAAAAGATTGTTATTATCAGTACTGAAATATGTTTTTACATAACTATTTCACCTGAAGATGAAACAGTTTCTCATTTGTACTTACCTACCCACCCCATCATAATAACTGTTATGGAAACTCCTGCATTCACAAAAGACTGTTGTGTTTGAAAGGTATTGAAAAAGCCAACCAACGCAAATTTGGATGCTGAATATTCAACAAGAGTGAGAGGTCCATTCTTTCCTGCAACAAAATCTTCCAATTATTCAACTGTAGAATATTTCACTCTTTAGATATTAATGAAGCAGTAGCAGCAAAACTGATTTAACTAATCAAGGCTTGTATTTCTTCAAAAGAAGCGGTATGCACCACATGCCACTGACCAAATCATTTGGTATTAGCTATGGTTATATTTGCAACCTACATGAGGAGCAAACCATTTTCTGAAATTGCTTTACAAATTTCTTTCACAAGTCCAGTAACACATTGACTGTCCAATTCCTCAATTAAGCAAATATGACTGACTTATTAATTTCACCTTTATATCAACTCATATATATTATCGAACTGGAGATATACATGACCAAGAAGATATGTAAATCTTTCCAATATAGCTCGAAACACCAGTTTGACACTATGCATATTAGCTCTTATCAGTACCTTATTCTTCCACAGGCACTCAGCTCAGCATGTGCACTACTTATCATTGGTTCATTTGATATGGACGAAGATCACAGGGTTATTTACATCTCCGGTTTATGGGCATGTATAGTTTTAGAATGAGACCAACAAGAAGTGATGATAAGTAGAGCAAGGCACATACTCATGCAGTTGAGTGCTGATGGAACAGTACTGATCAGAAGTATTTCGCATAACAATAATGTCAGACTGGTGAAGGGGCAATTAACAGTCAATTGCATATCTCCTCTGGTTATGTATACCCTTGGGGTTCAACTAATTCAACCTACCTGCTATTGATGCCATGACTCCAATATGTCCCTTACTTCTAACCAATTACGGCATAGCGTAAGAGGTTAAATGAACGAAGGACAAGAAATTAGTATCCGTTATGTAAAAAAGCATCTTTAAGTCTTCTGATGTGGAATTCCAAAATGCAGGTCTTGGCATCACAGCATGGTTCAGCATTAAATAGTCCAATCCACCCAGAGTCTTTACGTCAGTCTGTAAAAACAATAACATTTCTTAGCGGCCAACCATTTGATATTCTGGTGGGGTGGGGAGGCTATGTTTTTCTCTGATGGAGGGTAATATATTTTTTCTTGTAGCCATTGTTCATACCGTGCTGCAGAGGGCCTGGAAAAGTGAACTTTTGCAAATGTCCACAATCTGAACACACACCCAGAGCATGTTCTTACTGTAACAAGGAGTTGTAACAGGGCTTGCTACTTGTGGGTTAGTGTGGGATAGAGAGAACTAACAACACTGTACAGTGGTATATGTATATCTTTACTCACAGATCAGCCAGGTAATTGGTGTGCTCCCCTCTAGCACCAGTCCAAGAATGAGGATGAGCAGTGAAGCACAGCAGGGATAAGGGCTATTGTCTTCAGTGGGGGTTACAGGAAACTCTTTTGCCCAAGGGTCCCCAGGCTGGAGTGCCAGGATGAAGGAAGATGCTTGCTGGGGCTGGTCAGCCGGGCGGGGCTGGTCAGGCTGACCAGCTGAGTGTGGTGGGCGCCCATCTTAGAATCTTAGAGGTCACAAAATCGAAATCCGATTGAAACAATTTTTCAATTTTGTTTTTGGCAAGATAGTTTACTTCCAGCTTCCAAATTCTTTTTGATGCCACTTAAATCCGTAGATGCAGTCGGCAAGTTGAGAATTTCTTCAAGAAAATATATAGTTTGATGGGTGTAGTAATGCTTAGCATTCACATAGAATATGAGATCTGTTAAGTGGTCAGCTTGTTGCTTTCAGCAGAAAAAATAACTTAAGTGATAAAGTTGAGAATTTCTTTAAGAAAATATATAGTTTAATGGA